>JAQPPZ010000040.1:1281000-1921500 GCA_028583015.1 Wollemia nobilis
AATGACATGTTTTTGGGATCTACATTTACCCCTTTTTGTATTGTGTTGTGTCTAAACACAATACGGTGCAAAAATAGATGACACGGGATTGGTTGGATAAGTGGTTCCACTTTTGTCCCAGTAGAGAGGTATTCATTATTGGATAAATGGTTTTACTTTTTCCCTACTATAATAGGGTAATTGATGATTAAATGGTTCTACCTTTACCCTAAAAAAATAGGGCTATTAATGATTGATTTATTGGTTCTCCTTTTGCCCCAACAAAAGAGGGCTAATGATGATTAGATGTTTCTACCTTTGCCTTGGAATAAGAGGGATAATAATGATTGATTGGTTGCTTCTACTATTGTCCCAATAGAAGAGGGTTTATAATTATGTAGTTTTGGAATTGAACATTTAGTCATTAATGGAATAAAATTTATGGGTGTTTTCTACCCCCTCAAGGAACGAGTTGTTGGAAAAGAAGAAAGGAGGACAAGAGTGAGCTGCTTGACAAAGTGAAGAACACAAGCTTATACTGAGAGGGGGGGTGAACAGTATAAGACCACTTTTTTACTTTTTCTTTCCCAATCAATATTATGCAATGTATCAATAGCAATATCAACAATAGTAATCAAAGCAATGCACAAATCACCACACACAATAGAGACACCAATTTAACGTGGTTCACCCAATGTGGGCTACTCCACGGAGAAAATATTTCACTAAAATTTTCTCAACAAATCTCTTGGGAAACCTTTCCCTATTACAATGTTTATGGACCTCTGTCCAAAGGAGACACCAATCCCCTAATCAAGTTCGTGGATCTCTATCCATAGGAGACACCAATCCTCCTCTACTCTGGTTGGTGATCTTCTAGAAGAACTGTTGCCTCCACTACACTGGCTAATGGATATCTATCCACTGAAGACTCATGTCCTCACTCAGAAGACCTATCCTCACTACTCTGGCTAATGGACCTCTATCCACTAGAGACTATCATCCTCTATACTCTGTCACCTCCAAAGCTTGCTCTTAGCTCTATCTCAAATCTGCACTAAACATAGTCCTTTGGTCTAGCACAAATCTATCCTCAATATCTATCCTCAAATCTACACTAAACACAGTCCTTCGGTCTAGCACAAATCTATCCTCAATATCTATCCTCAAATCTGCACTAAACATAGTCCTTCAATCTAGCACAAATTTTCCTCATCCTATCCTCAAATATGCACTAAACATAGTCCTTCAGTCTAGCACAAATCTATCCTCAAGCCTTAACACAAATCTTGACTCAATCACAAATCAACTCTGCTAGATCTACCCCAAACCTTAACCCAAGGTTTGAACAAATCAATCAATCAACTCTGCTCACAAGTCTTCTCAAAGACTTACCTCAAATCTGCCTTGTAAGCTTCCACAAAATCTCACACTCATCTATCCACAAGTCCTCTCTAGAACTTGTCCAATCTACTCTCAATATCTATCTTCAAATATGTATTGTAAGCTTCCACAAAAGCTCACACCAATCTATCCACAAGTCTTCTCAAAGACTTACCTCAAATATGCTCAACAAGTCCTCACTAGAACTTGTCCAATCTCACAAAAACATATAGAGAATTGTTAGAGACTCAATATGCTTCACACTCACAATAATGCTCAATCACTTTCAATCTCTTTTTACCACAGAAACATATAGAGAATTGTTAGAGACTCAATATGCTTCTTACTCACAATAATGCTCAATCACTTTCAAACTCTTTCTCAAATCAATTTAGAATATAGAACAATTTGTTTCACAGAACTAGAACTATCACTTCAACACTTCCACTTGACTAGGCTCAATCAACTCCACTCAATCAATCACTCAATGAAATACTCCTTGCTCACAAACCCTAGTCCAAGCATATGAACACTCACTCAATAATTTCCAACAATGCTTATCAAACAATCTCACATAACAATGATACTCATGATCTTGCACAAACCCTAGTTCAAAAGATGTTCTTTCACAAACCCTAGTTCAAGATAGTTCTCAACTTCACATAACAATGATACTCATGTTCTTTCTCAAACCCTAATCATGCATATGAAGTTTCATTCAATATTTCCAACAATGCTTATCAAACAAGGTTTTTATCAACAACTCTCACTCAAAAAACCTTTAACAATCAAACTCAACAATGCTTATCAAACAACCCTTTTCTCTCCAACTTAGCATTCACAACATCCAACAATCACTCACAAGGAAGATGTGCCCATACCTTTTGTTTGTTGAAGAATTGACCTCAAAACCTATCTTAAACACAATTTTCTTCTTTGCCAATTTCAAAGGTTAGATGACAAAATATCACACTAACACTCTCTCAAAAATATTTCTCAATTACAAAAATAATCAAACTCAAATACACCTTATTACTCCTTCTTTGAAATAAGCATTCACCAAAACACATAAAAATAAATCTTTTATTAAACCTTATAACTCCACTCTTAAACAACTCAAACCACCAAATAATTAAATAAAAAATTATTTAATTTTATCAACCTTATATCTCCCTAAGCTCATAAATACACCATACAACCTTAGAAGCACAAATCAATTTATAACAAAAATTTTATTACCTCACAAAGTGCTCCCGGTGGGATTCGATCCCACAACACAGTGCCTCCAATGCCTTAGCCATGGTAGCCAAGCCACGTGAGCTAAGCGCTCACGTGGAAGGCAAAAGTGCTCACAGTGCTTTGTCTTCCACCTAGGCACCAAAAGCCAAAAAGGCTTTGGCATCCTTGGTGCTCAAAATACTGCACACCAACCTCCACTGTGAGTCGAACGTGGGACCTCACATTCCTAGGCGCTTCCACTTGCCACTAGCCCACTTGGCTAGGTGGTGACAAGGCCTTCGTGCCTTGTCCCTTTTCTTCCTTCGCTCACCTACCAAAAGGGTCAAACGTGGACTCTTCCTCCTCTTGCTCAATGAAAACTTGTGCACACGATTTGCTCAGGGAATAATTAAAAATCATGGATACTTTATGCCTTGGGTCTCTTCCCTCCTTTATATGCATAATGTGGTGTCTTCGATGACGTCGACGTGATTAATTCAAAAATTCGAATTATAAACTTTATAACCCTAACTCTAGGGTTTATTAAATTAAGTTATAAACTAACTTATAATTAAATTATAATTAACTTATAATTAATTTAATAACTCTTTAGAGTTAATCAAATTAAATTATAAATTAATTTATAATGAAATTATTATAATTAATTTAATATTTAGGTCTCAACCTTAGACCTCTAATATTATAATAAAATATTATAATATTATTTTTCTTGGGCCTTCCTGTTGCTCTTTAGACCTCATCTGACCACCTTGAATATTATAATTAGGGGCATTATAATATTATTTTCCTTAGGTCTAGAAGCAATCTTTTTCTTGCATAACTGACTCCTTGACACCCTTCTTTTTGTCCTGCTCACTGAAACTGACTCTTGACATCAATGACAATAAATCCTGCTCATATTTCCAACAATCTCCCCCTTTGTCATTGATGGCAACCCACTTTATTTTTACCATTCCTTTTACCTTTTCCTGTTCTGCTCCCCCTGACTGAATGCTCTCCTCCTAACTCAAATCTCTCCCCCTTACTCAAATCTCTCCCCCTTTGTCATCAATGGCAAAGGGTCACCTTTGGGGCTCGAGGCTAAGAATGAAACTCTTAGCTTAGCCCCTCCCCCACCTCCTCTTGAGGTGGTTAATTCTGGGGTGGGAGTATTTCTACTCCCAACATGCATTGATCTTTACCTTTGTCCACTTTCCTTCTCATCTGATCCTTCTGATTCCTCTGACTATTCTTGTTCTTGCTTGTCTCTAGAATTTTTGCTCTACACCACTTTGTTGTATGTCCATCATTATTGCACTTATAACACTTAATGTTATTATTCCTTGGAGGTGCAAATATCTTGGGATTTCTTCTGGTGAAGCCATATCTATTCCTATCATGAACCCTACAATTCATTGCCTTGTGACCAAACTGATTACAAGAGTAGCAATACCCTTGAAAATAGTTTATCTGTTTCTGAAGTTTCCATATTCTTGTCTTTCATGTGTCCTGCACTGAGAAGCTTTGTGCCCAAACCTATGACATGAGAAGCATCATCCATTGAAACTACCTTGCCTTGACCCCATGGGTCTCTTAGTCTCTTTTACCCTGTGTTGGTTCTTGTTCCATATGTTCCTCTTTTGTGCATTGTTCCTTTCCTTGTTGAAATTTCTATTGTCCAACTCATCCTTAGAAGTCTCACTCTCTCTTACACTCTCTTCTTCTAAAGTTTCTTCTTCTTCAGAACTTGAGGTTGACTCCTCTCCTTGTTTCTTTTGTACATATTCAAAACCAAGACCTGTCTTGTTTGTTGACCATCTTTGTACCTTGATCATCTTATCTATGATCTTTGAGCTCTTTCCAAACCTGTGTAACCTATCCTTAGACTCTTTTATTTCTTCCCTTAGTAGAGCCACTTCATGTTCTAACATTTCACATTCTAAGACCTTTGCTTCTAACTTATCTTTGAACTTCCTTGTCTTAGCCATTGACTTATTTAGATCCTCTATAAGATTTCCTTTCTCTTCATCACATTCTTGAAACTGAAGCTTAAGTTGGGAGTTTTTATTTCTTACCTTCTTTAATGCATCAAGGGCATGAATAAGTTCACCTTCAAGATCAACTCCTCCTATTTATTATTCTTCCTCTATTTGTTTACCTTTGAAAACATCTTCATTCTTTTCTGACTTGTCTTCTATAGGATCACCTCCTTCTTCTTCTAATGCCATTAGAATATTCTCTTCTGGTCCTTCAAGTGTATCTTCATATTCATCATCACTAAAACTGAAACCACTCTTTGTACAACTATCTTCAAGATGACCAAAGTTACCACATCTAAAACACTTGAGGATTATTGGTGACCTTTTCCTAACCATTTCCTTTTCTTTTGTCAGAAATAGAACTTTATCTTTATCATTATCTGAGGAACTATTATCACTATCACTTGAGTACTTACTTGCCTTGTCTGCATAGTAACTCTTCTTCTGTCTTTGAAAGAACTTCTTTCCTTGCTTGCCTTGTCCATCCTTGCCTTTCTTTTGGTACCTATATTTTTCTGATTCCCTGTTCTTATGATCCTATTTTTCTTCATCATTGCTATTTCTAGCTTCTTGAAAATCAGTTGCATAGTGACCATACTTTCCAAAATTGAAACATCTAATAGATTTCACATATTTAAATCTTCTTGGATCCTTGTTCCTTCTACCATAATTTGCTTCTTCATCACTAGATGACTCATTGCTTGAATCTGACTTCTTACCCTTTATCTTCTTAGTAGCTTTGAAGGCTGCTTCTTTCTAGAGATTAGGTTCCTCTTTTGTTCTCATCTCAAAAGTTGTAAGAATGCCAAGTAACTCATCCCTTGTCAAAATATCACCATATTTTGATTCCTCTATAGCTAAAATATTTTCACTAAACCTTTTTGGGAGAGATCTTAAGATCTTATCACAAACATCAGATTCTTGAACCTCAAGTCCAAGTCCTTGCATGGAGTTAACAACCTCATCTACACGAAGTAGATAAGCACTAATGTTTTCCTCATCCTTCATTCTTAGTTCTTCAAATTGTCCTTTGAGATTTCGCAACTTTACCTTTTTGACCTTTTTATCTCCTTCATATATGCTTTGCAACTTATCCCAAATTTCTTTTGCTGATTTGCAATGCATAACCTTAACAAATTATATTCTATGCAAACCTCTCAAAATTGCATTCATTGCTCTTGAATTGTAATGATGTAGAAGCTTACCATCTTTATCTGTAGGTGGAGTAGTTGGTGGTGTGTATCCATTTTCAACTACTTCCCATATTTCATTGCCAAGTGCCATCAGGTGAATCTTCATTCTCATACTCCAAAATACATAATCACTTCCATAAAACACTGGTGCTGAATTATCTAAGGATCCACTCTTAGAATCCATTGTGTTCTTGTAAGCTTTTCCTTCAAGTTGTTAAACTCTTTCGAAGGAACCCACTCTGATACCAATTGAAGAACACAAGCTTATACTGAGAGGGGGGTGAACAGTATAAGACCACTTTTTACTTTTTCTTTCCCAATCAATATTATGCAATGTATCAATAGCAATATCAACAATAGTAATCAAAGCAATGCATAAATCACCACACACAATAGAGACACCAATTTAACGTGGTTCACCCAATGTGGGCTACTCCATGGAGAAAATATTTCACTAAAATTTTCTCAACAAATCTCTTGGGAAACCTTTCCCTATTACAATGTTTATGGACCTCTATCCAAAGGAGACACCAATCCCCTAATCAAGTTCATGGATCTCTATCCATAGGAGACACCAATCTCCTCTGCTCTGGTTGGTGATCTTCTAGAAGAACTGCTACCTCCACTGCACTAGCTAATGGATCTCTATCCACTGAAGACTCTTGTCCTCACTCAGAAGACCTATCCTCACTACTCTGGCTAATGGACCTCTATCCACTAGAGACTATCATCCTCTATACTCTATCACCTCCAAAGCTTGCTCTTAGCTCTATCTCAAATCTGCACTAAACACAGTCCTTCGATCTAGCACAAATCTATCCTCAATATCTATCCTCAAATTTGCACTAAACATAGTCCTTTGGTCTAGCACAAATCTATCCTCAATATTTGTCCTCAAATATGCACTAAACATAGTCCTTCGGTCTAGCACAAATCTATCCTCAATATCTATCCTCAAATCTGCACTAAACATAGTCCTTCGATCTAGCACAAATCTATCCTCAATATTTGTCCTCAAATCTACACTAAACATAGTCCTTCGATCTAGCACAAATCTATCCTCAAGCCTTAACACAAAGCTTGACTCAATCACAAATCAACTCTGCTAGATCTGCCCCAAACCTTAACCCAAGGTTTGAACAAATCAATCAATCAACTCTGCTCACAAGTCTTCTCAAAGACTTACCTCAAATCTACCTTGTAAGCTTCCACAAAAGCTCACACTAATCTGTCCACAAGTCCTCTCTAGAACTTGTCCAATCTGCTCTCAATATCTATCTTCAAATCTATATTGTAAGCTTCCACAAAATCTCACACCAATCTATCCACAAGTCTTCTCAAAGACTTACCTCAAATCTACTCAACAAGTTCTCACTAGAACTTGTCCAATATCATAGAAACTGTAGACACCTAAAATGCATCATGTCAAGGGTGACTACTCATATGGACATGCTACAAGACCATATGGAAGATCTTGGATAGACTCCAAGATAGAGTAGTGGTTCTAACCACTCAATTTGGGCTCCTTGGCCTAATCAGTCTGAATCGCAGCCCAAACCTATGGTCTATAGTTTGAACCATGGCAAAGGCCTATGGTTTACAGTCTAGACTGCAACTGTAACCTGCGGTCTTAACTAAATTTTGGTTTGCCATAATTCAAGCCAAATTAGTTTGAACGGCCATTTATTCTATAAGACGGTGGTTAGAGGATGGAATCTTCCAATCCAACTATCCTAACCACCCCTTCTTGATCTTGGCTTCTCCTATAAGTACCCCTTCGAATTAAGGCAATTATATAGATGATTTGAGTAGTGAAGCACTATCTAATTATCGAGAGAGAGTGCATTTTAGATATCAAAGCAGCGAAGCCCTATCAAATTTTGGACTCACTTGAGTGCATAGAGAGAGCCTTGTTGCCATCCCCATTTTCAATTTTTCAAGCATCATGACGAATTAGGCCATGGATGCCCTAAGGACCTAGGAGAGCCAAGAAATGCTAATTCGGGCAAACGGAGGCCCTATTCAATGATTCAACTACCAAACTTGTTAGAAGGACACCGAAGGCAACCCTTGAACATCAATTGGACAAGGAGGTCAAGCCCACTACCCTTGATTTTGAGGGTAAACTCACTTGAGTGCTAACCACGATTGTCAATCGTGATTTCAATTGTAGACTGCACACCAGTGATGCGGTTTGTAACAAAGGTATCACCACCTTATTGTTTTATTTTTTTCTCATCTAGTTAGATTATATTAGTCATTTGCATGGTAAAATTATAGTTTTAGAGACTTTTTACTGAGAGACTAGTGTTTTTGCTAACTTGTTTTCATCATAGTAGTTTAGACGTTAATGATTTTTTTTCATGTTATAACACTTCATTTCAAACAATGGATTCCATAGATTGATAGTTGTGCTCTCCATTTACATATTTTCATCAATATTGATATTATTTGCATATGTTTAGCATAGTTTACACATTTTCTTGATTTGATGTCTTTATGCTATTTTCATGCTATTTGTCCTTAAAGGGCCTCATCATGAGAGGTTGCCTATTATTTTGACATTATTGTGTTGTTTCTTTATAATAGGAAATAGGTTTTTAAGGAGCTACAACCATTCATTTCCTTCCTCAACATGAAGAAGAGGGTTCACTCCACCCTAGAGCAGTTTGTGTCACCTTAAGGGCTTGATACTGCATTTCACCCCTGAGGAGGATTGAAATAATTATAATTATGTATCAAATGGAATATCCCTAAGAGGGACTTATTTGTAAATAGACACTCATTAATTTTAATGGAATAATAAAGGCATTTCTTGTAATTTCCATGTGTTTTGTCCATTTATGTGTTTGAATATCAATTTTACCTTGTTTATGCAATTACAACATTTTGGGTGCACGCCCTTTTTGGTCATACAAAAGGCGATCATGGTGAGAATCCACATAAATATCATTTGACTGTGTGTTCTTGACCTTTTTGACTTGTAGGTATAGACCGTATCTATCAGCTACGGGTCAAACTATAGGTTCAACCCACGGGCCATAGTCAGAACCGTAGACCAAACCCACGATTTCCAGTTGACTACATAGACAACAAAAATTAGAGTGCAAATCAACTCAGGACCTGAGGTAGGCCCTATTTTCCACTCTCTGTTCTATTTTTACTCTCTGTATTTTTATAGAATGCTTATTTTGAAATGCAATTAGGAAAATAAAACTAAGAAAAAGGAAATCAATCATGTCCTACTTCATTTCAATTTGTATTTGTAGAAAGGTGTTGCTGGGAACAGTGGACATATGAATGCAGTCTGCCCTAGGCTACATCGTGCTTGATAGAGTGTCTTGTTTGGTTTGCATGTGTGAGGCCCAATTAGTGGCTAATTATCATTGTAATATGCATTGTCTCAAATAGCATCTAGAATAGCTTACATTTTCTAAATTTGAAACGTTCTTTCATTTGCATAGCATATAGAAAATGAGCATGAGTGCTATATGATGCATTTATTTTATGTACATTAAAACAAACCACACACACCACTTGGCACTTAAACGCTAGTGAGTTGGGCTTGACATCCAACCACTAGTAGGATTCAATGACGGTGGGCATAAATTCCATTCATTGGCCCAAATCCTATGAACCTTTTGGATACTAGACCAATATCGGATCCGAGAACCTTTCATACCTTGGAAAATTTGCATGTATTCTCTTCGAAGAGTATAATGTTGACTGGAGTAAAACGGGTAAGGATTTGAGAGAACCTATGCTCCCTAACCATGTGTGGGCTTCATTACCACACATTATAGGTTGGATTACATGACTTGGAGTTCATAGCCAAGTTGTCGAGCTGTGAGCGTACAGGTGAAAGCCATTAAACTAAGAATAAAATCCAACAAGTTTTGCAAAATACAATAATATTTTCTACACTAATACAACACATTTTGAAAACACATCAATTATTTTAGGGCTCACTTTCAAAATTTAATACGAGATAATCGTCATTGTATACCTTGTTTACTTAATAATAAAAGATACATCTAGATGCTAGGTACACAATGGTGGATACATGGGGTGGTCGTCAAAGGTCTAAAATTGATGCCAATGATCAACCCCTAACCAATTCATAGTAGCACGTGTCAATTCCTCACCCACATGAGCAAACCGAATATCATTCGATAAGCATTAGAGGAGATAACTCGACATGAGGGGAGCTCATAGAGCATACCTCAAATAGAGGAGCTTCAGTACACTCCTCTAGACATAGGATAGAATAGGAAGCCTCTCAGCATGAGGATGCTCCACTCGAGAGCCATTATCGAGACCGCATAGCACGCACATCCATGGGATCAGTCAAAGATTTTATTGTGCAAGGGACCAGGTTGGTGCCCCTATGTACTAAGTCCATAGGAGGATCTATGCCTCCACCTTTTGAGTATAGAAGGACTAGAGATATGTCCATTCATGGGTAGGTAGATAGACTCATTATCAAGCATAGGTCTACCCATACTCCCATGCATGGTCCACCACACAAGATAACCATTGATATATCAAAGGTGGGAGCTAATGGTACACTGCCACATAAGTGGTGGCAGTCTAGACAACTAGAGGGTCTAGGTAGTATTTTAGAGAAGTTAGACTGCAAGCCTTCCACTCCATCCACTCATGCCCCAAGTGAGTGTAGTGTGAGCATCATGAGGACTACTAGAGAGCATGGAGAGGCTTCTAAGTGCCCTCATGTCACACACCCACTATCTGCGCATGGTGGTTCACAGTATAATACATAACAAGATTCCAATGTCATCTTCATAGGTAGATACAAAGGTGTATCACATCAGTCTAATGGGTATATAACCCACAAGGTCGCTCGTATAGAGCAAGGATACCAGAGGGCTCCCATGGTCGATCAGATCGATAGATCACATCGACTGGTATCGGAGTAGAAATGCCAACTCCTCCAAGATCAATTGGAGGATGCTCGCCTAGAGAGGCAGTGTATTGAATATGAGAATATTCAAGTGTAGAGGCTCATTAGACAAAGGTTATATGAGTAGCACATGCGTGAAGAGTGTATCCTTTCCTAGAAGGAGCACGTGGAGCAGGAGGATAGGTTAGCTAGGGCTGGCCTATATCCTCATGATGAGCATAGAGAGCATGTATATAGGAAGGCTTTATCACAAGATGATATGCATCAAGATCAAAGAGACACTCGTACTCATGCTAATTTTGAACAAAGGAGTAGGTTAAATACCTGCGCATCCTAGGACTATACTTCAATGGACCTCAAAATATCCATAAGAGTCTCCCTATGCCTATGGGACTGTTGTATTAGCTCATATATTGACAACTTTGTAGGAGTTGTCTATAGGTTTTGGACCAACCTACTCCTTATGATAAATATATGAGCTAATACAATAGTCCCCTAGTCACAAGGAGACTCTTATGGATATTTTGAGGTCCATTGAAGTACAGTCCCAGGATGCACAGGTATTTACTAATTTCGTGGGACATGTATAGCAGTGTCAGGAACAGATGATCCAATTTTATAATCATGAGATAAGGATGGTTTCTACAACCATGGCTAACCCATCATTGCACATAATTGCATTTTTAAATCACATGCCATTTAAAAGCATCTTGATAGATATCGGCTCATTGATCAACATAATAATGATCAAGATGTTGAGTCATTTTAAGATGCCTAAATCACACATTGTGCCCACTACATTTACATTGAGAGCGTTTAACGATGCTCTATGTTTGACTGTTGGCACAATCATCCTACCTATGTATGTATGCCTGAATATCATCTTCGTGATGTGTCATGTGATAGAAGGGGCCATGCAGTACAACATATTACTCAGTAGGCCTTGGATTCATGAAATGTGTTGCATTCCCTCGATATTGCATTAGTGTGTGAAGTATATTCACAAGGGATAGGTTCATGTAGTATCATTAGACGAAGAACCTTTTAATTTCATGAACCTAGTGGATTTTCTTGGGGGTTTCATACTCCCATAAATGCACCTGGATGTTTGGCCATCATCATAGGTAAAGAAGCCAGGAGGCAAACTAGCAGTACATGCTCAACCAATGCCATCTGTGTGACACATATCGGAGCACACCACTGCCACTTCCCTGAAACCATCGGCATCAATCATGTGTCAAGATGAAATAAATTTGAAGGTGAAAATGGGCAAGAAAGAGGAGCGTGAGCCCAAGCCAATCATCGAGGAGGTTCCCACTCCTATGGAAGTTGAGGAACCCCAATACAAAGCCGAGGAGGCACCTCAGCCTACCTCATATACATCTTTAACAGGGTCATCTTCATCACAAGTGATAGTACATCTCGTAAACACAAAATTAGGTGAGTACCTTATGTAGAATATAACCTTTGAACTGATTCTGAAGACTACATAAGAGATGGGCCGATTGTCTGCTCATCATTACCTGGTTGGATCAGTGGTTCCATTGGGAGAGCCACCTAATCAAACTAATTTCATCTATGCAAGGCTATATCAACTTCCAACATGAGAGCCCATGGATGAATATGACGATGAACCTTTCACTATAAACGTTTATTATTTATCCAATCTTGAGTACGCCATGCGTATCTTTGAGTTATATCATTGGTACTGATATGGCCTTGGTATCTTTTAATAAGGATGTAGGACTCCAATGGAACCACGTTATCAGTTAGTCACTAATAGGTTTAGTTTAGGATTATAGATACAAGGGTAGGACGATTTACTCATAGCATCCCTATATCATCTATACCTTAGTATGGCAAATGATGTGGATTTTAATCCATATCATCCTGATCCTTCTATTTTTTTGAGGAATCACCCTATGATATATGTCGTCACCACTGAGCCACTTGAATATCATCATGAAGGGCTCCTTGAGTAGACTAAGACATAACTGAACCCCAAATATAACCTAGGATACCAAACCCATGATGTAGTCTATGACACAAACATGCAGGGGCATAACCCCATTACTGTAGGTGATCTCGAGCTAAGAGATCTTTGTAATAAATATGGAGCAAAGTCCACCTTCGATATGAGTGGACCAGGATATGATGTAGACGAGGAATCCTCAAATGACGATGAATTTGGGGATGAAGTCGAAGGTGCCTATGTGAGGCCTTGGCATGCACATCATTTATTGCCTATTGAATCAATATAGTTTATCAAGGATATCCTTACCAACATTGATCATTCAAGGGAAGAAGTAGAGCTAGATTTCTTGGCGATGTCACACTTGCGATATAATTATCCAATTTATCTAGATAGTTATGACAGCGATCAAGCAATAAAATTTATGGGGTTTCTCTTGCCAAAGTGCCCCCTATGAGTAGGGGTGAATGAAGGATTCTATTATGATAGTGACAAAGAAGATGAGTTAGAGAGGGCCTACCTTGGTCCTCCTTATTTGCATTACCATCATAAACCCATCGACATAGATGAGGTCTATCAGTAGTTACTTGTTGGTCCTCGTTTGAGAGCAAGATGGTTAAACCTGGATCAAATTTATCGGTTGGTTAATCCCCTTCCACCAACCTACATGGAGCTTCATGAGCCAAATGATCCTATTTTGTAGGCATTGTAGAGGAAGGATCCAGTTGTTCGTATTCCTCATAGGGAAGACCTCTTTGTGCTTGTGCCATTAGAGCCAGATCATGGGTATGAGGACTACGTATATTTTGTAGAATTTGGTCTGTGTGGTCCTGGAGATCAATTTCATTCCACAAACATGGTCTCCATTTATTTGACCATCCCACTCCAAAATCCAGTAGATCCGTCCAAATAGTTGTATCTTAACAAAGATGTTATCGATTGGGATCGCGTTGATTCACCTGTTGAGCCTGAATATTTCTTCCCTAATGAAGAAATGTTGCAACCTTTCCCTTTTGTGCCAGGATGTGCATACGATGTCTATAAGGCAAAAAATACTTCCAACACAGAATATATCAACCCGGCTAATGACATCCATTTGATTCCTACGCCTCACCAACTTGAGGAGGGATCGCATATGTCAGTAGAGGAAACCTTTGAGGTTGATATAGTAATGATCCTGCCAGTGCAAAGAAGGTTAAATTTGGAGAGATTCTCACTCCAGATGAGCAGGCCATCCTCATCTCTCTACTAAAATAGAGACCAAATTTGTTTTCTTGGATGTACAAGGATATGCTAGGTCTAGACCCAAAATTGGTTACGCATAACCTTTTGCTAGATTTGATGAAGAAGTCGGTCAAGAAAAAGCATAGAAATGTGCACCCAATATTAGCCTTGATGGTGAAAGATGAGCTATAAAAACTGTTGGATGTGGAATTTGTGATCTCCATCGAATATCTAGAATGGGTGTCCAATATGGTACCCATGGTAAAACCCGACGGAAGAATCCCTATTTGCATGGATTTTAGAGACCTAAATAAGGCAACACCCAAATATTTATTTATGTTGACCAATATCGATGCTCTCACAGATGCAACTACAGGTCACGAAATGCTCTCCTTAATGGATGGTTTTTTTTGTTACAATCAAATTCGAATTAAACCCGAAGACCAGCATAAAACCACATTTATAACATCATGGGCAACGTTTTGCTGCAAATTTATGCCATTTGGCCTACAAAATGTTGGTGCAAAATTTCTGTGGGCCATGACATACATTTTTCATGACTACATGCACAAAATTCTAGAAGATTATATTGATTACTTTTTGGCCAAGTCATTGCTATAATAAGAGCATGCAAAGGTCTTAAGGAAGGTATTTGATCACCTTATAGAGCACAATGTCAGGCTGAATCCTAAGAAGTGTGTATTTGGCATAACTTCTAGAAAACTACTAGGATTCATTGTATCTAAGCGAGGTATCGAATTTGATCCAACAAAGGTCAAGGCCATCTTGGAAATGCGTCCTCACACCAATATTAAGGAATTAAGGAGCCTTCAAGGTAAGGTAGCATCGATAAAGTGATTTATCGCTCAACTATCAGATAAATGTTGACTCATGAATCGACTGCTACATAAGGGGGTCCCATTCAACTGGGATGAGGACTGCAAGGCAACCCTCACTAAAATAAAGCAATACCTGGTGACACCGCCAGTGCTAGCTCCACCAAGGCCAAACGTGTCTTTTCTACTATATATCGGCAACTGACTTTGCACTAGAAACCATGTTAGCCCAAAATAATGTGCAAGGCAAAGAACAAGCCATATATTATATTAGTCGAACCTTGGTGAGCTATGAGCTCGGGTATGCATATGTGGAAAAATTGTGTTTAGTAGTAGTGTTTGCTACAAAGAAATTGTGACATTATATATTAAGTCATACGACATATGTTATATCCAAACAAAATCCTTTGCAGTACATGATGAGTAAGATGTATCATAATACACGTACTATGAAGTGGATCATGCTATTGATAGAATTCAATTTGGAATTCATAATCCAAAATTCCATTAAGAGATAGGTCATATCAAATCAATTAGCTGAGGCACCACTGTCAAACAGTAGACCTATAACAATAGATCTTCTGAACGATGCAATATTCATCATATTTTAAGCTCCCAAACCTGAACCAGATAACAAAGGTGATATAAATTTGTTCTTTGATGGTTCGAAGTGCAAGCAAGGAGGTGGTGCCAGAATAGTATTTTTCATGCCATAAGGAGCTCCAATGCCCTTGTCATTTAAGTTGGATTTTTCATGCACCAACAACAACACTAAGTACGAAGCCCTACTGATGGGCCTCCACACAGCTATTGCCATGAATATTAAGAGATTGAACATCTTTGGTGACTCCTTGCTCATAGTAAATCAAGTCAAGGGGCTCTTTCAGTTTTGATTTCCCGTATTGAAATCCTATAAAGATCTAGTTGCCACATACTTGGCTAAATTTGAATGGTATGACATAGAGGCAATCCCTCAGTCATCAAATAGGTTTGCAAACACCATGGCATATTTGGGATCTTTAATCCCTTAGAATTCATCTATGGATTTCACTACCATCCATGTCAATATGCTCTTGCATCCGGTAGTAGAGCGTGCAACCTATGATAACAAAGAATCGGTCAACATGATCAATGTAGAACCAAAAGCTGAATGGTTCTACAAAGCTGAAGACTTTCTTAAGAAGGCACCCTGGGGGTCATTAACCTCTCAGAGTCCTATGGGAAGTGGTACTACCATTCACCATAAGGTTGTTTTTGAGTCTGCATTTACAAAAGTAAATACACAAGGGGAGCACGTCATCTTAGCAATCAAAGTTGAGGCTTATCAAAATTGGATGTCACAAATTAAAGACTACCTAAAGCTTAAGATAATCCTAGAGAGACTATCGTGTGCCACAAAGCACATATTTAAATAGAAAGTGGCTAAATATGTCTTAATAGGAGACATCCTATACCGATGAGGTTACGATGGAGTTCTCCTTCATTACTTAGAGCCCCAAGAGGCATCATGGGCAATTTTACAAGATCATGATGGTACGTGTGATGGCCATTTCAACGGCATGGCCATTGTCAAGCACATCCTTTGAATGGGCTACTATTGGCCCACTATGGAGAAGGAGTGCAATGTGTATGTCAAGAAATGTGTTAAATGCCAACATCATGCTAATCTTATGCACTTGCCATAACAGGCCTTACAGCCCATCCAAGTGGCTTGGCCATTTGCTCAGTGGAGATTAGATATTATAGGCAAGATCTCTTCTCCATCATCAGGTCAACATACATTTATAATCATGGCTACTGAGTATTTTACAAAGTGGGTGGAAGCAATACCCTTAACAATGACAACTAGAGATCATATAGCAAATTTTATACTGGAGCATATCATAAGTCATTTTGGAATTCCATCCAAAATAATATCGGATAATGGAACGTCTTTCAAGAAAAAAACTATGAGAGCTTTGACATATAAATATATAATTAAACATAGTTTTATGACTCCATACTATCTACAAGCAAACGAGTAGGTTGAAGCTTCAAATAAGACAGTGGTGGCCATCTTGAAAAATATGGTACAATAAAACCACAAAGACTGGCATATCCAACAGCCCCTTGCATTATGGGCTTACAATACTAGTATTCGAACGCTCATTGGGGCAATGCTTTTCTCACTAGTATATGGTGCTAAGACCAGTATGCCCTTGGAATTGGAAATTCTAACACTACGCATCACATTGAAATATTTCATTGATGATGACACTACACAGTAAGCTCGACTAGATAAACTAATTCTGCTTTATGAACATCGCATGAATGCCCTGGACAATCTCTGCGTTTATCAAGAGTGACTAAAACGAGCTTACAATATCAAATTCCACCAGAGAGACTTTGAATTTAGGGATCTTGTCTTGAAATAGAACCAATAGAACTCTAATTTACTGCTAGATATGCAAGACAAATTCATGACTAATTGGCTAGGACCCTACATCATAACTAAAAATATTGGTCCGGGTACCTATCACCTAACATCACTAGGGGGTTTTGAATAGCATGAACCTCTCAACATCAGCCATCTTAAGGCGTTTTATGCTTTAAAAGCATAGTAAAAGTCTATGAGGGTTGCTTGTAACCGCTCGGTCATCCTAAAAAGCTCCAAACACTCCCATAAGTAGTTTGGTCAACCAAAAAGCTCCAAAGGCATCTGTAAGCCCTTTGGTCAAACTCAAAAAGCTCCAAGGGTTTTTCTAAAAACCACTCGATCATCCCAAAATGCTCCAAGGGTTCCTAAAACCACTTGGTCATGTCAATCAAAGGCCTTGAGGATTTTCTTATAATCGCTCGGTCATCCTAAAAGGCTCCAAGCTCATCTATGAGTAGTTTGGTCAATCAAAAGACACCAAGAGTTTCTAAAAAATTGCTTGGTCAACCCAAAAGCTCCAAGGATTCTTAAAATATCACTTGGTCATCCCAAAAAGTCCCAAAGGTGCTCATAAAACCTTTGGTCAAATCCCAAAGGCTTCGAGGGTTTGTTTAAAACCGCTCGATCATCCTTAAAAGCCCCAAGGATTTTGCTGAAAAATTGCTTGGTCAATCTAAAGGCTCCATAAGCATGTACTCATAGTTAGGTCAAATATGAGTCTCAAAACTCATAAAAATTATAAAATCAGTAAAATCCAAAAAAAAATTGGTAAAGCATAAAAATCCAAAAACATTTGCATTTGCATTTGAATTTTGCATTGTCATTTTTTTGCATTTACTCATGCATCTGTCGCATTATTACATTGCATATAGGCATTCATCATCCGTTGCATTCCATAGTAGGATGGATTATGTTTTTCAATCTTACAAACAACACCATGTTTGTCTCTAAATCATGCATCTCTGCATTTATCATGATCCATAATTCATGTGAGTAATTGTGTTTTTCAACACAACCTATAATATTGCTATGGAGATATACTAGGGTTTTTTTATCACTCAACCATAACTAGTGGTCTTATCAAGAGTTGGTAGAAAGCTTGCTTTGCTTTTGTAGCTAAGGTTTAGTTGGTATAGCCCTTAGCATATCAGAAGCCTGTCACTAATCAAAAAATTAAACAATCCTAACAAGGAATAGGGGAAGATGAAAGTTGCGAAGCAGAACCGGGTATCCTGAAGCGAAAAGAGTTATTCTTGCTTATCCCCCTATGTAGACGGTATGGGAAATTTTGGCATTTGGCAAAAGGATAGGTTAGTTCCCTATTCAAAATCCCTTGCTTATGATAAAATGAGTAATATCCCAGAGTGATATCCCATATCAATCCTCAAGATTGATACCCTATATCGATATCATAGATCGACTTCCCAAATTTATATCCCACATTGATATCATAAGATCGATAGCCTCAATCGATATACCAGAAACAATTTTCCCAAGTAAAATCCCCCAAATGAAATTTTCTAAAGAAAATTATCAAATGTAAATGCTAAAAAGTGAAGATCAAATGAAGATCATAAAACAAGATCAAATCAAGTTCAAAGCAAAGATCAAATGAAGATCATAAATTAAAGTTCGAGTGGAGATCAAATGAAGATCCAAAATCTAGTTCAAAGAGAGATCAATGAAGATCCAGAAACAGTTTATAATGAAGATGGAATCAACTCTTTTGCTTCACTACATATGAGCAAGTATACCAAAAATTGAAGGATAGAAAGGAATGAGCCTGAATCCCTAGAATTGTTGGCACTACTATACCTTACGCATGATGATATGTCTGATACACTTGCATCTCGCTTGTGGCCAGACCAATGTTTGAATTTGGAAGAGCTAGCTTCAGATGTCTTACATTGCCTAGTGGCTTAGTCCAACTAAAATCTAAACTTGGGATTGGATAAGATATTTTTGGTACCCTTATATTAGCAATGGGTTGAAATAATCTTTCCTGACATTGGGGAACGCTCGTGTCTTATCTTAAAATAATCACGTGCACACACAGGTATAATGAACAGTTAGGACCTATCCTAGCAAAATCCTTTTATCTCAGAAGTCTAGTGTGGTTAGTATACAACTTTTGATAAGTCTATTAGGGTGTTTGAGTCTCATGGAAAACCTCAAAAATCTCTCTCATAGCAAAAAAATATCAAATATCGCAAACCATATAAAATCATCAAATTGCAAAGTATCAAGTTCATGATACATCATCATATAAAGCACAATAAAGATATAGGATAGATACGGAATGGATATTAGAAATAATATTTAAACAGCCACTGACTATATCGTGCATATATTTCAAATTTACAAAAGGAAAATAGAATGACACATTATACCATTCACATCATACAACTGTATAAATTGCATTTCATATATGGTTGATTAATTGATTAAATTCTTATCTTAAGGATTTTCAATTACATTCATGATTTTTATACATTTTGTGGTGTCATCCATTAGATTTATAAACATATTTGCATTCATTCCTTATATTTTAAGTGATTAAAGCATACAAGTTCATTTACATTAGAGTACCATCATGTAAATAATGCATTACATACATCTCACATCTAAGCATCTAGATCACTGCATACCATCATTATCATAAATTAAATAGCTATCTAGTACATGTCATCCATACATCACATCACATCACATAGCATCAAATTAACATAAGCATTGCATCCATGTGCATAACATAAACAAAAAATTAAAAATATACAAGTACACATAATGAGTCATAAATGATCAGATTATATATATATATGTGTGTGTGTGTGTGTGTGTGTGTGTGCATGTGTGTGTGTCTCAAAGAGTACATCAAGAGTACAAAATACCCGTAGGCTACAATCATGTAGGTCCTAGACCTTACATAAAAAATGGTACATATGCAAAAATATAGCCTAAATCAGATATAGCCCTAGCTCTAGCCTGCTCCTCCTAAATTGGAGCTCTCACCACCTCCCTCAGCCTTGTGCTCTAGAGCCTGCTCTACAATTATCTCTGGTGCCTACTATGTACCCTTTTGAGTGCCCTATGTACCACCTAACCCAAAGAGGCCAAGCACACAAGATACCACAATGTCTAAGCAGCTATATCTATGACTCGAAGTCACACCCATATCCCTATGAATCCTATGAGAGCTACCTCCATGTGTGCTAGAGGACCTATGTGTCCTCTCTGTCCTATGTGTCTATTGGCTGGATCTCACTATGGACTATCCTGAGGTTCAAGACCTAGTCCTCTAGGATCCCATAGCATGTTTATCCTTTGGTACCTCCAAGCCCTGCAATCTGATGAAGCCCTCTAGCTGGGAGATGCGAGTTACCCTCGCATTGCAAAGGTCATTTCCCTCCTCTACGAGGGAAGTGAGCCTCCTAACCTCTACCATGGGATTGCTACCTCCTAGAAGTATAGCTGATGGTGTCATAGGAGGTCCCATAATAGCATGGGAGGATGTCGGATCCCTCCTCTATTCCTTGAGTAGCTCTCTCTTTGCTATGGCCTCACCCCGTTGTGCTAGTGCCATGTCTCATGCACTAGTGAGATCATCAACCTGTGACTCTACTATTGTAGCCTGAGCTATGAGAGCTATGATCTATGCCTAAGACTCTGCTAGCTATTTGTCCCTATGACCTAGCTTTGCCTCTAAAAGGGTGATAGATGTGTCATAATGCAACTGCTGAGTCTATAACCTCCCAACCTGACTTTGTAGGTCGATAACCTGCGCGAGGAGCTCCTCTACATCACTCTCAGGAGGCACCTCACCATCTTCTAACCCCTAATACTCCTTTGCCTCTACCTATGAAACCTCCTCTATGGTGGCCTCTGTGCCCCAACCACCCTCGATCCTCTGGTGCACCCTGTGCCTGTCAATATCGACCTTTGCCTCTACTTGGTCATCTACCTGGCCTAGAGGCCCTCTCCTCTACCATTGTAGTATGGACCACTATGTTTCATATGTTGGGGTGGTCTTAGGTGTGTCATCCCCAGACTCTTGGAAGTCATCAGCCTCATCTCCCAGAGCTGCAAGCTGAATCCATGGTAGGTGTGTCTCTAGCATGAGACGACAATACATGAATGGAATCTCTGGAATGTACTACACCAAGACAAACTACCGTAGGATGTGAGAGAATAACTTATACTCTCTAATATTGACATTACGACTGAGTAACCACCTATCTCAGCAAGCCTATCGTATCCACTTGCCTACCTTGATCCAAATAGGCCAATCCATATAGGAGCATCACTCAATGTTGTCTGGCTTGAGCACTACAAATCATGTAATGTAGTAGTCTGTGTCTCCAGTGTGGGTCCTACTCTTGAACCCCACCTCCTCTCATGGCCAGCACATGGTGTAGCATTGATGTATGTCATCAATGGTTGTGATCTGGAGAGGTAGGTCCATGGGATGCTCAATCCAGATATGCTGCCAACCTCATATCTATAGCAATAAGCTACAACTAATACCTTGGCAGCTCCAACTCATAATATGATACAGCTCCCGTTAGAGCTAGCATAGCAGCATGCTCCCCCAAGTTAGGCACAGTGGTTGAGGAGTAGAACTTTAAATAACTCACCAGAAACTGGCCAGGAGGTTAAATCTATTCTCAATATTTGTTTTCAAATATGTACTAAACACAGTCCTTCGATCTAGCACAAATATATCCTCAATATCTATCCTCAAATCTGCACTAAACATAGTCCTTCAATCTAGCACAAATCTATCCTCAAGTCTTAACACAAATCTTGACTCAATCACAAATCAACTCTGCTAGATCTTCCCCAAACCTTAACCCAAGGTTTGAACAAATCAATCAATAAAATTTTCTCACAAGTCTTCTCAAATACTTACCTCAAATCTGCCTTGTAAGCTTCCACAAAAGCTCACACTCATCTATCCACAAGTCCTCTCTAGAACTTGTCCAATATTCTCTTAATCTCTATCTTCAAATTTGTATTGTAAGCTTCCACAAAATTTCACACCAATCTATCCACAAGTCTTCTCAAAGACTTACCTCAAATCTGCTCAATAAGTCCTCACTAGAACTTGTCCAATATCACAAAAACATATAGAGAATTTTTAGAGACTCAATATTCTTCACACTTACAATAATTTTCAATCACTCTCAATCTCTTTTTACCATAGAAACATATAGAGAATTTTTAGAGACTCAATATTCTTCTTACTCACAATAATACTCAATCACTTTCAAACTCTTTCTCAAATAAATTTAGAATATAGAACAATTTGTTTCATAGAACTAGAACTATCACTTCAACAATTCCACTTCACTAGGATCAATCAACTCCACTGAATCAATCACTCAGTTAAATACTCCTTGCTCACAAACCCTAGTCCAAGCATATGAACACTCACTCAATAATTTCCAACAATGCTTATCAAACAATCTCACATAACAATGATACTCATGATCTTGCACAAACCCTAGTTCAAGATAGCTCTCAACTTCACATAACAATGATACTTATATTCTTTCATAAACCCTATTTCAATATAGTTCTCAACTTCACATAACAATGATACTCAAGTTCTTTCTCAAACTATAATCATGCATATGAACTTTCATTCAATGTTTCAAATAATGCTTATCAAACAAGGTTTTTATCAACAACTCTCACTCAAAAAATCTTTAACAATCAAACTCAACAATGATTATCAAACAACCCTTTTCTCTCCAACTTCGCATTCACAACATCCAATAATCACTCACAAGGAATATGTGCCCATACCTTTTGTTTGTTGAAGAATTGACCTCAAAACCTATCTTAAACACAATTTTCTTCTTTTCCAATTTCAAAGGTTAGATGACAAAATATCACACTAACACTCAAAAATATTTCTCAATTACAAAAATAATCAAACTCAAATACACCTTATTACTCCTTTGAAATAAGCATTCACCAAAACACATAAAAATAAATCTTTTATTAAACCTTATAACTCCACTCTTAAACAACTCAAACCACCAAATAATTAAATAAAAAATATTTAATTTTATCAACCTTATATCTCCCTAAGCTCATAAATACACCATAAAACCTTAGAAGCACAATTTAATTTATAACAAAATTTTATTATCTCACAAAGTGCTCTCGATGGGATTCGATCCCACAACACAACGCCTCCAATGCCTTAGTCGTGGTAGCCAAGTCGTGTGAGCTAAGCACTCACATGGAAGGCAAAAGCACTCACAGTTCTTTGTCTTCCACCTAGGTGCCAAAATCCAAAAAGGCTTTGGCATCCTTGGTGCTCAAAATATTGCACACCAACCTCTGCTAGGAGTCAAATGTGGGACCTCACATTCCTAGGTGCTTCCACTTGCCACTAGCCCACTTGGCTAGGTGGTGACAAGGCCTTCGTGCCTTATCCCTTTTCTTCCTTTGCTCGCCTACCAAAAGGGTCAAACGTGAACTCTTCCTCCTCTTGCTCAACGAAAACTTCTGCACACGATTTGCTCAAGGAATAAAACATCATGGATACTTTATGCCTTGGGTTTCTTCCCTCCTTTATATGCATAATGTTGTGTCTTCGACGATGTCAACGTGATTAATTCAAGAGTTTGAATTATAAACTTTATAAACCTAACTCTAGGGTTTATTAAATTAAGTTATAAACTAACTTATAATTAAATTGTAATTAACTTATAATTAATTTAATCTCTTTAGATTTAATCAAATTAAATTATAAATTAATTTATAATGAAATTATTATAATTAATTTAATCTTTAGGTGTCAACCTTAGACCTCTAATATTATAATAAAATATTATAATATTATTTTTCTTGGGCCTTCTTGTTGCTCTTTAGACCTCATCTGACCACCTTGAATATTATAATTAGGGGCATTATAATATTATTTTCCTTAGGTCTAGAAGCAATCTTTTTCTTGCATAACTGACTCCTTGACATCCTTATTTGTGTCCTACTCACTGAAACTGAGTTTTGACATCAATGACAATAAACCTGCTCATATTTCCAACACAAAGAAGTGGGTAGAACATGTGAAATTAATTCAAGATATTTAGGTTTTTTTGATAAATAATATAACAATTTCATATGGTCATGGGGCACAACCATCCAATATGATTGCACGTGTGACTATCCATGATGATTGTGTACCTACAAAAAAATATAGATGGGGTTTTAGGGCATGCAAGGGGCCATTTGCACCATGCAATATGGGAGAGAGGAGAGAGTGATAGATGAGGCAAGAAAAATGACATAGAGGTATTTCCAAATCGCACTACAAATGTGGGAAATGGTGATAGGAGGCTTGACGATTGGTGGAGGGAGTGCAGGGATGGTGAGTTCAAAATTTGACCCATATTTTCATGTTATCGAAAAGATAAAAGGAACCTTAGGATTTGATTTTTTTTAAATAAATATTATACTATAGATGGAAGTGGGGTATATTAGGAAAATGTGTGTCTGAGGGGGTAAGGGTGGTGGAATAGTTTTGATGTTTTTTTTTGGGTTAATGTGGGAAGTGGTCATCTGATTGTGAGATAGTCATTATTGGTGATCGTCTCAAGGTCAAACAACCAATATGGGGTTTGGTTCAATGGTAAAGGGTTTGTTGAAGATTTTTCTTGCATTCTTAGGATTTTTTTGTCACACTACAAGAAAAACCAATTGCCAAGCAGCAATTACAAGCTCTAGTAGACCTACCTCTTTAACCTAGGAATAGAGTTTTATATATTTCTAGATAGACCAGGTATGGTAAGGAAACCCTTGAGGTGAACTTAAATATTTAACAATTTATGTTCATGCTCTTCTATATTTAATAAAAAAATGTAAAAATTATGTTTATTTGACCAAGATTCATAATAACCATTCAATTATGCCTTATGTGTATGACCGGCGCCTTAATACTTTAGGATATTATAGCCAAATTTTATAACAATTCAATGTAATAGAAATAAAGGGGGAAAGAAAGAATTGGTTCAATTAAATTCATTTGAATATCATAATAAACATAATTGTTGATCAACAAAAGAAGCGTCCATCCATATGTTCAAATAATGTAACATATAATGGAGACACACACAAGACTGAATAAAAGATATGATAGATAAGAAGCCCATAATTGTATTAATATCAAAAGTGATTACATGAAGAGCTATCTTGAAATTACCATGGAGCTCTTTTAATGATTAATACAATAAAAATCCTCGTGTAAATAATGTAACAAAGACTTTTCACTCTCCCATTCCAATATGGTAACAGTTGAGTCTCTAGACCTCTGACTCAATATCTAGAAATAATATTAGTTTCTTGAGCACTTCTCTCTCAGAACTTGCACATTTTTGGGAAGAATAAGATATGGCAAAGAAGGAAATACACAAGGGAAATACAACAACAAATAATAGGGCACTCAAGTATACCTCTTAGCAAAAATATGCTATTCAAAAGTTTGATGCATATTTTGGCACCAATTGTTTTATGTATAGCCTCTGGTTCTTGAATCTATTATAACTAATTAAATTTGAACCACCCACTTATCATGATCCTCTGTGTTTGATCAGATAAATATATGGCAACTAGCTTGTATCTTGTTTTATTTACAAAATTACCTTCTGCTCTCTATTGAGCCTTTTAGATTTTTTAAAAAAGTAGTTTACAACTATTGTAAATTTTAAAAAGATTGTCAATCTCTCAAAATTGGATCTTACTGTCAACCACTTAGATTTTATTACTAGCTCATCCTGGAATATTTTCCTATTTTATATTTCCTTTTGTGTTCTTGCAGTAGGTCCCTTGCTTATTTTTATGGTTTTGACTCACAAAAAGAATGTTGTTGTGACTTTGTTCTTAGCGGTTGATCGCCTTAGCTCTTTGACTTGTAATTTAAATCCTTTAGTTTGTTACCTAAAAAGTTAGCCTAAACATTGGTATATATATATATATATATATATATATATATATATATTAAAATGGAGGCTTGAACAACACCATGGAAAGGAAGCAAAGGTTCATTGCAAAAATTGGATGAAAGGATATGCGGTATCCATATAAGTGGGTGAGAAGGAGCAACACTATTGTGCTGAGGAATTGAAGGAAAAAAAAAATAGGAATTGGAGTTACACAAAATAAGTGAATCCTTGATAATAAAATTCTTCCATAACTATATTCCACCAGGGTGTGAGGATGTTTCTGAGGTAGTTGGATTGTCAACTTAGGCATTCATCTATCTGATCTATGTTTCTTACTTTTCCTAGCACTGGTGAACAAAAAATCCTTGTCATTCATACTTTCTTTTGTAATTTACTGCCATATTTAATGTTGAGATCTTCACTGTGATCTTGGATGAGTAGTATATATTTATATAGGACTGAACTTAGAGGAAACTTCTCGTCCACTAATGATTATAGAATCATGCTTCCTTGATCTAAAAAATATTTGACTTGCTCAAACTGGCATTCGTGCGTCAGCTTAGTCCTTTAGTTTGCATTAACCAACTTATGAGCTGGCCCTTCCTCTATACAACTTATGATTTTTCATCTTATTTATCGATCTTATCCATGTGATTCAATATTTTCTTTTCTCCTCTCTAAAATATTATCGGTGCTCAATGGTTTATCTATTGTAATTTCTTTGAGTAGAATTCATAGCTTACGAAGTTGGCACTAATTAAATTTTGTTACTATCTTCGATTGAGAATGATTTTCCTTAAGCATGTTGCTCTTTATGAGGCTTTAATATGTGTCCCCATTTCAATCATGTGCGTAATACAATTATTTTACTTACGTATCTTCTATCTAATTTTTATTTGAAGTGGGTGTTGATTGTATCTTTTATGGATGATATTTGTTTCTATTGGATTCTCTTTCTTAAAGTGTCCCTTTATATTTATTCAATATTTGGTGTGCACCATCATATCTAGCTAAGTTTCAGGTATGCCATTAGATTTATCTTCTAATAAGATAAATCCTTTGTCCTTGGGTACTATGGCAATCTGGATAAATATTTCCAGCTTGGATTCAGGTGCATCATTAGATATAGTCAAGATGTATGCATGTTGGAGGATCTTCATGAGCTGCATGCATGTTAGCTAGAAAGGGGGAAGAAAGAAGTGAGAATTCATGGAGGCATATATGAACTTAATAAAACCTTAGCCTCAAAATCAATTTAATATGGGTACATACAATAATTAAGGTTTGTGGCACATAGTACTATGTTAATTTCAACCCTTAGCTTAACATTTAGAAAATTAAATTTAAGCACACCTTC
Source organism: Wollemia nobilis (assembly GCA_028583015.1). NCBI lineage: Eukaryota > Viridiplantae > Streptophyta > Pinopsida > Araucariales > Araucariaceae > Wollemia > Wollemia nobilis. Next base: position 1,308,490 of record JAQPPZ010000040.1, read on the forward strand.
AAATTAATTCTTAGTCTATGTTCACTGCTCTTTAGGTCCAAAGTTGCTCAACATTTAAGTGAAATAAAGGGGGGAATCATGAAGAAGATGGGGATGTAATAGATCTTCAAAAGTATTTTCATTTAAACCTTTCCCCTAATGTCTTGAGGATAATAATATGCCACTGACCTTTCCCTTTAAATCTTGAGCAACTCAAATCCTCTTTACTATGTGCACATCACTGAATCAATTCAAGGGTATACACACGACCTTAACTTTTTGAATGATGCATGAGACTTAAGGAAAGGGGATGCATGATAGATAAAATGAAAGGGGAGGATTAAAATTTAGGAAAATTAATCATGTTTGACATTTTGACTTAGTAAAAAGGATTTTATAATTTTTCATTTATTTCAGGTTATTATTCTTCATGCAACTTTATGAGCACACACCCTTGGATGGAATTGGGAATGTATGTGCACCACTTGTATTTTTAAAGATACATTATACTTAAGTAGAAGAGGAGCACATGAGGCTTAGAATTTTTTTGGAAACTTCTAACTTGACTTTATTAAATGTGCATTGTGAAAACTTAGCCTATAATTTCTAAAAATTTATCTTTCGGTATTTAGAGGTGATTTAAATAACCTTCTCAAAATATATGTGTGTGACGTTAGATATTCCTTTGATTTATGCGCACCACTTTATTCAGCCAAGGTGTAGGTGAATTACACAAAAGAATGAGTTGGGAGAGTAAAAACTTTGATGATTGGAAAAATTATTTTGGGATCTCCTTTTAATGCTCAAGCAAGTTGAAGCATGCACACTGTCAGATCTTACTTTAATTCATGCATGTTGTTCATCTAGTAGAAGTTGCACCTTAGAAAATAATTTTAATTAATATTTGTTGCTTTGACTTTTCTTTCTAAAGTTCATGCAATTTTGTATGCATGCACCTTCAGATCAAGTGGGTACCATTTGTGCTTTATTCATTATTGAAGAGATGCACGATCTTTAATCAAAAGAGACGCATGGGATATAGGATGGGTCAAAACTTAGACCTTAGGAATTGTAATAATAATTGATTCATCAACTCAGGTTTAAACCATTTACAAAATGTGGAAGGTCTTTTAAATGATGGGTAAGTTGGCCTCTTCTTGATGTACGTGCACTATTAGATTAACTTGGCAACTCATGAGAATCGTATGTTTTCATAAAGTCGCACAACATTTACTTATAGAGGGGGTGCATTAGACTTAGGTAAAATTATTAATAATAATTTATTTACTTCATGCCTTTAAAACTCGGATAACTTCATGTGCACGCACCTTTGGATAGAGTTGGGGGTGCATGCGCACCTCTTATTTTTGTTAAGGTGTTTAATGTTTAAAGAAAGGAGGCACATGGGACATAGCTTGACTTAGAGCTTAGGCCTTTATGATCTTTGACAATTATTTGCTTTATTGATTTATGGTCAAATCATTTATGAAATGTGAAAGGTCCTTTTAAATGTTGGGTAAGTCAATATTCCTTTAGATAATGTGCATTGCTAGATTATATTAGGGATGTGTGTGCTTCATTGGATTTGGAGGAGATGCTCGATTTATAATGAAGGGGGCACACAAACATGGGCCATAGGAAACTTTGGGAATATTTAGATGAATTTTGGAAAAGGAACATTAAATGAGGCTTAGACCATGATCTTTCAAAATTAAAGCATCAACATTAAAATGTTGGTGGGTATGATGCATGCATGCCCTCGGATATCGATCGGATGTGTGCGCATCATTGAATGCTGAGAATATGTGAGGGTTTTCATGTGGAAGGGGGTGCATGGACTTATTTAGGTGGGTTTTAGTCTTCTTTCCATTTTTAACTTAAGCTTTAGTAAGACTTAGGCTCATGGTGAAAATTTAATTTCAGATTAAAAATTGCTCAAGTTGTGCGCTCGTTATGTCATGGGTTCTCTTAGATCATTTTATGATAGGTGTGTGTTGTAGGATCTGTGAAAGATGCATGATTTTTAGCTTCAAATGGGGTGCATAGACATGATGACCTTTGGTGACCTTAGGAAATAACAAAGAGATGATTTTTTTCTAATTTTAATCATCAAGGACCATGGTTAGTGTAAAATTTTATTTATGCATGGATGAATGACTTTAGGAATAGACTTAGACTTTATTAAGCAACCATTAATCCCTTGAAACTTTCAAAAACATTTAAGAGATGATCCATTCTTCAAATATCATAACCTTATGATTTTATAACAAAACATACCTAGACTTTAGGACTTAATAACCTCAACCAGGACCATTGGGGTAACTTTTGAGTGACATCCAAGTTTAATGAACAATTTGTACACCTACTAATTTAGCAATTTTTGCAGCAAAAATTTAAAAGCCCTCTTGATTTGACAAAAATAATGTATCCCTAGGATGGGACATGGGCTTCCAAATTTTAAAATTAGGGGTACTTTTCATGTTGGATTTTTAAGCTCCAACAAGATCATTTTGATGGTCATATCAGGGTAGGACAATCAGTAGTGGTCAGTTGTCTTGGGGTGGGATGATTATTTTTTGTTTTCGTCCTGGAGTGGGATGATCATGTTTTTTTTAGAAGAATGAATGAGTGATAATGGTGTGTATTTTTATGGTTACAATGAAATCTACTTATATTGAGTCACCAATTTAAGATGATGTTTTATGATGTGCAAAGGCAACTGAGAGTGATAGATTAGGATTGGTTTAAGAGGATTGGGTTGTAGGAGGTTGTTTAGTTGGATTTAGTCCATGGGGACCAAGAGTACTTGATAGTATTGTGTGATAGTTGGGATCTCAACATTGATACTTTCCATATGTTGATAGGAAATATTATGATCATGCTAGAGGATATGTATCAAATATTTTGATTACTAATGGAGGGTGAGAGGATTCAGATGATGTTGACTATAGAGAGGAATACCATATTGGCTCAGGTGTATCGTCAACAATGGAGGGATGTGTATGTGGATGTAGACAACAATGGTGTATGAGTGGAGTTATATTATATGACTGGGCTCCTTACACTGAGATAGATAATTTGTATGGTATTGATATCTAATGTAATTTTGCAAGACTCATCAGGTACACGGTTCCCTTGGAACCTACTTAGGATAGTGATGTATTTTATTGAGTAATTGAGGGTATATGCATGGGCCCTAACACTACTAGCCCAAAAATATAGAGAGCTATATGAGGTATGACAATGAGGCCAGATAAGAATGGGATGCAGCTTTATTCTATAGGTTTGGGAATGGGAGCATTTTTATATGGATCAACCTGAGGGGTTGCCATGGGAAGTACACACAAATATGGAATTTTACATGCCTTATGCCATGATATGGTGTAAGGATAGATATAAGGTGAGGATTCAACCATTTTTAGGTATTTTAGGACATTATGAGGGTAAGGTTATGTATCGCTCCAAATTTTTTGCACCCTTACCTTCAAGCTATAGGATCCACACCCAGAAGGGGGATGGGAAAAGGATGGGACAATACCTTGGACTGAGAGGCCCTTTGAAGGTCTTACCTCTTGGGGGAGGTGTATAAGGGTGAATTTTTGATGGATGGTGGGTTCACCAGGAAACTTTTGAATGGCAGTTTCCATGCCTAGGTTGAGAATGTGTTTGATGTGTTCAGTTTTAGCTTTAATCATCCAAGTCCTAGGTTTGGCCAAATGAATCTAAATTGTTCTACATGAAATGCAGGTTTAAATGAATACAAAAACAAAATTAAACAGAGAATATAGGAAATATACTAGATTAGAAAAAAATCCATACCTGATCCGGATGTCTGATGGAGGTTCTAATTTTTGAAGCAGTCCAGATCACCTCTGATCTGATAGGATCGTCTAAAATCAGACAGGATCATCTGAGATCTGACGAATTCATCAAATGAATTCTTCAAAGACCTACAATTAGAGAAGTAGACATAGAATACAAAAAATGCAACTATGCTGATAAAGGAAAATGATGTGAAATGATAATAATGATGTTAATAAGATAATCCCAAATAGAAATGCAAGTAAATTATCATGCTTTAATAGCTAATCATGATTTTATTATGTATTTAAGCTATATGGGTGAACTCCAAGATGTAGAATAACAGGAAATAATAATAAAACTAACTAGATGTAGAATAGAATAGCATAAAGGTATAGGAAAAGCGTAAACTCTGGGCACTGATTGCCCCCAATGTTGACTATAGTTGAAATCGTCTCGAATTGGGGCATGATCATTCGAGATTGTACAAGATCGTCTGCGACAATCTGAGCTTGCTCCGACTGAAAAACAATAAAGTTCCTACAAACAAACTTGGAAAAATACGAAGGCAAATGGTGATTAAAGATGGTCTAATGCAAATAGAACTCGTGTTACAGGAAATTTCAGCCAGGGTAATATCAAGGGGAGGGCCTAAGATTAAATAGGCATAGGAAGGAGGTTGGGAGGTTTGAGATCATCCTAATCTAGAAGATCTCCAACGGGGGAAGTCTCTAACCATGCAGACACGCTTTTGCCCAGGTTAGAGACGTCGTTGAAACAGAAGCTAATTATGAAAAATTAGTTTTGGGACGAAATCATCTGGATGTTCTGCTCCAGAAGAATTCATCCGATCTGAGGTGATATCGTCTGATCGGCAACAATATCATCCAATGAACAAAACAAATCCTAAAAATGGTGTGGAAAACGAGGAAACGGGTAGCAGGCGATTTTGGAGAGGTTTTGGGGTTGAAATTTGAATTTGAATTATTACTAAAGTAATTTTAATTATTTGCTAAGGTTTACTGCGACAATTTTAGGGTGCTACATTTTGCCCCCTCTTTAGCAAATTTTTTGCAGAAAATGCATTAAAGATGAGTTCTTCTTGATCTACAAGAAAGTAAAAATTATTCCCATTTTTAGGCGACGATTCTAGGTTGAATCGTATGACAACTTACTATGTTGCCCCCTCCATGTTTTTACCCAAATAGAACGTTTGAGGTAAAAACACGAAAAAGCAAAATTTTAAAATGTTTTTAATTGTTTTTGAATAATATTAAAAAAAATAGGGTAAAACCCTAATTCATTTTTACTGTTCATTTTCCTGGTTTCTAGAGCTCTGCAAACAAGATGGTCGAGACAGCGCACAGATCGATAGAGGTCCGACGCAGGCGACGGGTAAGGGTCAAAACTTAATTAAGAATGCTTTAATTTTGAATTTCATGCTTTTTAGATTAATTTTGAATGATTTTTGAGCATCATGGCCATTTTTGGGCCGTCGACGTCGTCGAGACAAAATCGTCTCAATATCGTCGATTTCGTCTAAGGGCAAAATCTGCGATATGGGGACGATTTCGTAAAATAAGGGACAATTCCTCTTGTGAAATCGAAGAAAGCTTGCTAAAATTTTGGACGATATCATCCAATAGTGGACGATATCATCATTTGTATGAAATTGAACTTGTTTTACTTGCATTTTTAATCACTGTTTTATTAATGATTTTTATTGTTTTGTTGTTTATGTTGCAAAGAGGATTACTAAAGAGCCAGGAATGGAAATACGATGGGCTAAGGGATGACTTGGCCACTCTATCTTAGGTAGAGCGATATTAGTTGGCTCAAGTCGGCTTGTAGCATGTGGCAGATATGCCACAGGTTTCTACAGATATGGAGCTATTGACAGCCCTAGCAGAGAGGTGGTATTTGGGTTCTTCTTGTTTTCGGTTACCGACAGGGGAGATGACTCCCACATTGGATGATGTATGGAGGATTTTGAGGATACCCATACAAGGATGGCTAATAACTCCTATGTCCAATTAGGGCCACGCAATGATGCGACTGTGCAGAGATTTGAGCTTCGCCCTAGAGAAGGGCGGAGTGAACATCGAGTTGCTACACTAGATGCCTAGGGAATCTAGACTGACATAGGTTTTGGCTGGGGTGGTAGGTGGTCTACTACTATGCCATAAAATTAGATGCAGACTACCATGGCTACTGACAGATGTGTTCTGTGACATGAGAGACCACGGGTATAGGTTTGCTTAAGGTAGCTTTGTACTATGCCGATTGTATAGGATCCTGCATGGGGTCATATACAAGGGCGGCTGATGTCTGGTCATGATATCACTACTGTAGGTTTGGTGCTAGGATCACATCATGATGCAGAGGCTGGTATGGCTCCCACTAATAGGTATTGATGGGGAGAGGCCTTGAGTTTTCTACTGGTGGCTCTGGAGAGGGTCACAACGACGGATAGATCTGCCAATGTCCCGAAGACTACTTGACAACCTTGTCTCTGATCAGATCACCTGGAGGCCTTGGAGAGATCATCCAGGGTGGGCCAAGGATGGACAGGAGCTAGCTCATGTTAGGCAAACCTGCTAGCTGAGGATGGAGAGGGGAGAGGTGGAGCTCCACCGCTATGACCGAGTTTTGAGGCAGTTCGGTCTACAATAGGGGATACCATCTCTTAGGGACTATGAGTTTTCCTGGACCATCTGGGATAACACTACAGTCAGTAGGGCTCCATATATGTAGTGCTTCTAGAGTGAGGATGCAGACGATGCCCCCATTTAGCCAGTGGATGGGGATGATGCAAGGGTTGCTAACGACTATGATGCCTGGTATGCAGGCATTCACCCTCCTCAGATGACGAGGGCTCAGGGTTCGATTCATGTAGTTGTGCATCATATGGGGAGGTGGCACCATGCATCCATTGAGGTGGCACATGGTCACAACGGGAGAGAGCAGAGGAGGCCATAGGCTCAACAAAGGCCATGATAGCATGAGAGGAGGTAGGAAAGACCTCCTTCTCCATGGAGAGAGAGGCGACCATCGCCCGATAAGGGAAAGGGTGTCGAGGTAGGAGAGAGTAGCGAGATGGCTACTCTTTAAGCGAAGATATGAGGTTGCATGACATCGAGAGGAGGCCACACAGCTCAGATATGAGGTCGCACGCCTTAGAGCATGAAGCGGAGGGGAAAGCACTTGGGACCTAGCATGGGCTATTACCTAGATCACATTCTATCAGACGCTATACCACCATATGGTACCAGAGGGGCAGAGGTTACTACTACCGTCCCACATTATAGAGCCTATCATGATGAGGTCATCGAGGACATCATCACAATCAGAGTCCAGGACTCATAGCACCACATAGACTATGATGGGGTCACCTCGTCCACCTCAGGGTAGGGGAGGAGATGAGGCTGAGAGCTCGAGGGATTCTTGAGGCTAGCTGCTACAGACTACACTGCATAGATTGATACATAGTGTTTATTATTTTTGATAGAGGATTGAGTATGCCGAGGTACAGATTGTGGCATACCGATCCAGTTTTGAGATGATGTATATATTTTTGCTATATATATAGATGAGATATTTTTGATCATATGAGTTGTCTTATGTGTTTGTATGATGCTTTAATGTTTTGATGTGATTGATTTGATGATTCATGTAATTATGTCATTTGGAAATATTATGGTTTGAATGTCATGCTTTTAAAATTTAAATGAAATAATCTGATGTAAACAAATTGGTTTTTTGTGGTGTGATTTGATAAAAAAGGGACTTTTAACAATAATTTCAAAGGACATTGTTGCTATTATAGACCATTTCATGGAGTTGTCGCTTGCTAGGTCGTCAAGCTAATCCTGGTATAGAAATATTGCTAAAAGTAAAAGAGTGCTTAAGAGACTGTCTTAAGACTTTGTTGTGATGATGCAAATGATGATGATGATGGTGATTTGTTTTCAGATTTTCATGAAAATATTATGCATGAATTTTTTTTTTTTAAATGATATTTGCTAGGCATAAATTCCTAAGTGTGATAAAATTTTTGAATAATTCCCTAGGAATTATACCATCATTGCAAAATTAAAGTTTGACATAATGACATGAAATAGAATAAGTGTTTGTTTGTTTGTAAAGCATAATTGTGTAACATAATGATTTAAGTCATGTGTTTTTATGATTTTAAATAAATGGAAAATAAAATTAGTACAATGGTTTGCACTAAGCATAGAATATTTAGGTATAAACTTATACCATCATCATGAAATCCAAAGAAGAAAATAATAGTTTTATTGCATGGTTGATTTTTAATTTTTGAAAATGAAAAAAAAATATGAAGATGAGGACTTGCGCTAGGCATAAAATTCTAATTTTGGTTTTGGAACTATACCTTCATCGCAAAAGTCAAAAATTTATATATAAATGTAACTTTATTGCATGTTTTTTGAAAATGATTTTGATTTTTTTTGATAATGCATGTAGTTGTCTTTATACTAAACAACTGTTCTCAGAGAAGAAAATGAAATTATTCCAGACAATTTGCAAAAATATTTCGAAGTATCTTAAAGACAAAAGTTAGATTTATAAGGAATCCCATGTGCGTATGTGAGTTCATTTCCGATCTTGATTTATCATAATGATACACAAAATCTCTCAAATACAAATGTGTGTGCAATTGCTTTGTGCATTTACCAGTTTTGAGCAAGATAATTTGATACAAGTGATTTGAATTAACCAAATAAGTGTTCATTAACCATGATTTAAATGCATATAACCGTACCATACTACTATGTAATTCGTGTTACCAAGAGCTAGCTAATCCATAAGCAGACATAGGTCTATACAAAAGAAGGTCGCTAATGTGATAGACATATCACCATGCTAGGAGTTACCCAAGGCCAAGCGGGTTGGGCACAAACCACCTGTTATGGGGCTTACCTCATAGTTTTCGAATAATTGAGAATTCCAAGGATTCAAGCTCATCAACCCTTCTTTTATTTTCAATGGGTAGGGAAAGGGATTTTATTGCTTTTGCTTTTGCTTATTTTGCTTTCTTTTTCTTTCTTTTTTTTTGTATTTTGCTTTTTCGTATCTTTTGCTTTGATATTTGAGATAATGCTAAAATAGTGCTAAGAGAGTACAAAATGATTCTAAAATAATGCTTCTTTTTCTCATGATTTTGCTTGATTTTTCTTTTTCTTTTGCTTCCTATTCTAGGGATACTTGCTCGGATTAGCTGTAGAGCAAGGGATTTTTATTCCGGGTAGGGGTGAGCTTGTCCTTTTGTCAATTCTCAAATATTCTAGACCATGTGCATGATAGGATAGCAGGGGAAACTTTTTGCTCAAGAAACCACTTCTACTATGTAGCATAGCATGGACATTACAAATATAATCATTTTATTGTGAAAGGATATGCTTGGTTTAAGTAAATAACAAGATCAATTCTCTGTGCTCAAACTTTATTTAATTGAATTTTGTGGACTTTGATATAAGAGAGATTAGTAATCATGCCAGATAAAATCAAGATATTTATTTTTGTGTTTGCAAAAGTGAGAGATTCCAAATAAATGCTAATTTATCCAAAATAATTTGAAAATATAACTGCAATATTTTAAGAAGAAATATATACAACAAATATTTTTAAGGAGTTTGATAATTTTGACTCTCTCTTTCTTCTCTTTATTTTTTTTCTGGTTTCGAAAGAGTCAAAAATATTGTTGTTTTTACTTTTATTTTTGTTTGTTTTTGTTGAAATAGTTTTATATATATTTAAAATGAGACAACATGCAAAATATATACAAATGATGAAATGACCAAATTTTTATGCATAGTAACATTTAAGATGCATAATATTCATAGGTCTTTTAAATATTTACCATCTAAGGTAGCTAATTTGTATGCTCCCGATTCAAATTTAGCAGTGATAATATATGGTCCAAGCCAGTTGGGTTCAAATTTACCTTTAAGGTCTTTAGTTGCATTAGTATTTTTTTTATTTTCTTTTAAAACAAGGTCGCCGACCTCAAAGGATCGATGACGAACTTTCTTAGCATATGATCTTTTAAGCTTGTTTTGGTAGGCATGAAGATGCTCCAAAGCATTGATGCGCTTTTCATCTAGGAGTTCTAGTTGACTGAGTCTGCCAGCTCGATATTCATCTCCTACTTTGGTATCTTGAAGTAGTAGAGCCAAAGAAGGAACTTCTAATTCAAAGGGAAAAACAACTTCGGCAACATAAACCAAAACAAAAGGTGAAGTACCTGTGGGAGTATGCACACTAGTGCGATATGCCCACAAAGTCGGATATAATTGAATGTGCCGATCGCTACCAGATTTATTGACCAATATTTTAAGGATTTTAATTAATGTTTTATTAGATGTTTTCGCTTGGCCATTACCCTGAGGATAATAGGGAGTGGACCAGCGATGTTGAATCTTATATTTTTGGCATAATTTCTTAACATCTTTATTTTTTAAACAAGTTCCATTGTCTGAGATGAGATTTGCAGGAATTCCAAACCTACAAATGATTTGATTAAAAATAAATTTAGATACTTGTGTTCCAATGCAGGAAACTAAAGGCATAGCTTCAACCCACTTCGTAAAATACTTAGTGGCGGTTATGATGAATTTTTGTCCATCAGATGACATAGGATTAATTTTTCCAATAATGTCTAAGCCCCATTTTGAAAAGGGCCAAGGAGATGAAATAGCCTGTAGTGCTTGTGTAGGGGCATGGACAAGTTCAGCATGTTTCTGGCACTTGTCACAATGGCACACATAATCATGTGCATCAGTTTCCATGGTAGGCCAAAAGTAGCCTATCCTAAGGAGCTTTTTAGAAATGACACTACCACTGAAGTGTCCTCCACAAGATCCATCATGGGCTTCACTCAAAGCTGATTTGGATTCTTCTATATTCAAACATATCAATAGGATACCTTCAAAAGATCTCCTATATAAAGTATTGCCAATTATTACAAATCGACTTGCTCGTCTACGTAATAACCAATGCTGGTTCCTATTAGAACTGGCAGGGAAAGTCCCATTGTGAAGAAAATCAAATATATCTATATACCAAGGTTCAGGAGTAGTTTCATTGATTAGAAACACATCCAAAGGTTCTAAGCATGACTTATTTGAAGTGGGTTCCTAGAGTCGACGAATAATGATGGTGGCATATTCGTCATCTAACTCTAAGGGCAAAAGAGATGCAGTTGCGGCCATAGCATCAGTCGCACGGTTGCTAGTTTGAGGAATAGCTTCCAAGGTAACTTGATCAAATAGAGATATTAATTGTATTGTTCCAAATTTTTTGCACCCTTACCTTTAGGCTATAGGATCCGTGCCCGGAAGGGGGATGGGAAAAGGATGGGACAATACCTCGAACTGAGAGGCCCTTTGAAGGTCCCGCCTCTCGGGGGAGGTGTATAAGGGTGAATTTTTGACGGATGGTGGGTTCACCAGGAAAATTTTGAATGGTAGTTTCCACGCCTAGGTTGGGAATGTGTTTGATGTGTTCAGTTTTAGCTTTAATCATCCAAGTCCTAGGTTTGGCCAAATGAATCTAAACTATTCTACATGAAATGTAGGTTTAAATGAATACAAAAACAAAATTAAATAGAGAATACATGAAATATACTATATTAGAAAAAAAAGTCATACCTGATCCGGATGTCTGATGGAGGTTCTAATTTTTGAAGCAGTTCAAATCACCTCTAATCTGACAAGATCATCTAAAATCAGACAGGATCGTCTGAGATCTGATGAATTCATTAGGCGAATTCGTCAGAGACCTACAATCAGATAAGTAGACACAGAATACAAAAAATGCAGCTATGCTGATAAAGGAAAATGATGTGAAATGATAATAATGATGTTAATAAGATAATCCTAAATAGAAATACAAGTAAATTATCATGCTTTAATAGCTAATCATGATTTTATTATGTATTTAAGCTATATGGGTGAACTCCAAGATGCAGAATAGCAAGAAATAATAATAAAACTAACTAGATGCAGAATAGAATAGCAGAAAGGTATAGGAAAAATGCAAACTCTGGGCACTGATTGCCCCCAATGTTGACTGTAGTTGAAATCATCTCGAATTGGGGCATGATCATTCGAGATTGTACAAGATCGTCTGCGACAATCTGAGCTTGCTCCGACTGAAAAACAATAAAGTTCCTACAAACAAACTTGGAAAAATACGAAGGCAAATGGTGATTTAAGATGGTCTAATGCAAATAGAACTCATGTTACAGGAAATTTCAGCTAGGGGAATGTCAAGGGGAGGGCCTAAGATTAAATAGGCATAGGAAAGAGGTTGGGAGGTTGGAGATCATCCTAATCTGGAAGATATCCAACGAGGGAAGTCTCTAACCATGCAGACACGCTTTTGCCTAGGTTAGAGACACCGTTGAAACAGAAGCAAATTATGAAAAATTGGTTTTGGGATGAAATAATTTGGACATTCTGCTCTAGATGAATTCGTTCAATCTGAGGTGATATCATCTGATTGACGACGATATCGTCCAACAAACAAAACAAATCCTAAAAATGGTGTGGAAAACGAGGAAACAGGTAGCAGGCAGTTTTGGAGTGGTTTTGGGGTTGAAATTTGAATTTTAATTATTTTCTAAGGTTTACTGCACCAATTTTAGGGTGCTATAGGTTACAATCGAGAGACATTATCTAGTGGCCATGGAGGGTAGGGCTAGCATGGTCAAAATATAGAGTGCACCTGAGATGGGTATGATAAGTGACATATCTATTGTATAGACATGGTACCAAGCACAAGTATTTTAGTACTCATGAGTACTAAGGTATTTTGGTCTTTGATAGGGAGTGTCAGACCCACCTATGATTTATAGGTAGAGTACTAGCAAGGAATTAGTGGAGCCATTGGGAGATGTGGTAGATGTAGTGCTAGGGATGGATGATGTAGAGGATGTTGGCACAATGGTAAAGTACAATGCATTATGGATTGCCAAATAGTTCTAAATAAGATTTAAGGGAGGGGTAGAAAAAAGTGGTTATGAGGTGGAGGATGTGGAGGAGGTGGAGGATTCATTGGAGAATTGCGTCCATCATCGACTAGAGAGTGAGATAGGACTATCACATATAGAAATTAAGAGGACTGACATGGAGGGGGAGAGTTATGGGGTAGATGGAGGGGATGAGGGGGAGGATATGGATGCTATGGTAAATTAGGTCTATATTTTTTAGGGGCAACATACATAGCAAGATATGACTTATGTTATAGAGTAGAGCCAATGGGAGGCAAATATATAAAGGTGGTAGATGTGGGAGAAGGAGGGGAACACATTGTGAGCTTAGATACAAATATTGCAAGAGAAGAGAGACATATTTATGGTAGATAAGGATACCTTGCATGGTCAAGTGATTGCTTTGATGGACGAGTGAGGGTAGAGATCCACATTGGGATTGGATTCTAGAGTTGTGGCACTAGAGGCAGAGTTGGCAATGTCCTAAGATGGGAAGAGCATAGTTGTGGCCTAGTTGTGATGGGAGAGGGCTTCTATGGGAGTGCTTGAGGAGCTACTAAATAGGAATTGCATAATTATACCATCAACTTCATCGGCCTCACAGTCATAGAGGAGCCAAAGGAGTAGAGCTTCGAGAGTGTTATCAATTACCCCTATAATGCCATAATTTAGAGATCCATTGGCATCATAGGTATTAGGCATGAGGACATTACATGGAGGAGAGATATGACATAGGAGTGGTGGTGGATAGTCACATTGAGATGAGGAAGATGAGAGTGGAGATATGGATGGTGATGTATAAGAGTGATGGATTGTATTTGATTGTGATTTTTGTAGTTTGTTGTGGCTATGTGAGCCATAATATTGTAGGCCTAAGGGCCATGATGATGATGTATTATGCATTGGATATATTATATATATAGAAGATGATTTTTATTGGATGTCATGTATCTTGTGTGTTGTAATTTGATGTGTTGTGTATGATGAATGAATTAGAGGATTTAGATAATGATTGATAAAAGTAGATGGAATGGATAGGATGAGAAAAATATGATAGGGGGTATATAAATGATTGTTTGATAATCATTCAAGTTTCTTGATAATCGTTCAAGAAATATTGGTATGCATAGGACCAATCATGATTTAAGTAATTAATCAAGGATATCAACATAATCATAATGATGTAACTTTTGTATAGGAAATAGGAAGTGTGATACAAGGTAGACGTAGAGCAAATAGGATGTAGAAGCAAAGGGGATGTGACTTGTTATCTCACATGGCCAAGGGAAGGAGAATCTAAGAGTGCTTTTAGGTAATTCAAACACCCTAGTGATACCTATCAAACATATCTAGTAGTCAATAAGGCACTCTAAGACACTAAGACCATCCTAGGGAGTCAAGTCTCTCAAGGACCAAAGTGTGTGCAATGAGGTTTTTATTGATTTTGAGCAAGGTAGGACTAACTATTTATGACTCAAGCCATTATAAGCTAGATCATCCATGAGTGTACATAGATGTATATAAAATAAGGGCACTAATGTGATAGACATGTCACTACATGGAGGACATACTCTATTGCCAGTCAAGCATTTATATCCCTAGTGGAGATAGCCCCATAATCCTTCAACATTGCTACATTGCTAGCCATGCATCTATAACCTTGATGGAGACATCTAAAATACCCAAGGATCAATGAGAAAATATTATGATATATATATTTTACATTATGGATGCTTGGGTTCAAATTATGTGCATAATAAGATGAATAAGGAAAATTGTTTGCTTTATGGCTAGAGTTACACATGGCTTCATCTTTCCTAAACTCAAATTTTGATTAATATGTGATATGTGCATGGTCCTAGAGAGAACCTGAGGTAACCAAGAAAGGTCTATAGCACTCAAATATCCACTGATATTTGATAAAGGTTGATTGGTATCCTAGGAATGGCTGAATAACTAAAATAACCTAAAGATTTTCCTACCCAAAGACATGGAAGAGACAAGGTTACGAACTAAGAATACAAAGGATACCAATAATGAGTGTAGGGGGGAAGGAAAAGTTAACATGAATGGATGGGATAGGGGTTATTATGAATATACCCTTGATTAACACATTAAAATCATGCTTAGCAAAGGATACAAATAATTGAACAAAGATGAAAGTAACATGCTTAGGCAAAATTTGGGAAAGGAGGATGATGAATAAGGGTAGAAAGAAAGAGAGTGGATAGGTATTCTTCATTTTCATCCAACCATTCTTCAACATCCTTTATTTTCTTCATCGTAACTCCAACATAACATGCTTTTGATATCTCATCAATTTTATCCCATTAAGAAATTGGAGAATGGTTGGATAAAAATGAAGGATGACCGAGGAGAAGGGGGTGGGGGGTTATTTTTATGGTTGTGTGATACAATAAAATTAGAAGTGGAAGATGTGGTGACTCCCCTAGACAAAATGAGGATTTAGGAATATGAGAAAAATGGCAATAGAAAGGTGATTGAAGTAATAAAGGAGAATAAATAATAGAGAAGGTATAAGAAAAGAAAAAAAGAATAAGAAAAGGAAGAGATAATAAAGAGGAACACATTGGTCCATGGTACATAGTCACTCAAAGAATTACCGCACAACTAGGAGTGGTGTGGGAAAGAATAGAGGAATGGAGAAGAAAATGAGAAGTGGTATGAAAGTGAGGTAATGGGGGATTGATGTAATGTGAAGGTGGATGTAGTGTTAATTTGTTTTGGTGTTATTTTTTTGGTAGTATGAAATATGTACAAGGAGCTAGGCATAAAAGGCTCGTAAGTGAATAATATTGATAGGCTTAGGCTCCTTGATCCCCTTGAGGGTGGCAATATTGTAAGCCCCATATCCAATATTTTATTTGACAATGAAAGGAACAAACCAATTGGTAGTAAACTTGTCACACAAATGGCTAGGGATATTGGAGTTTTGTTAGTTTTCTTTTAAAATGAGATCATAAACTTGGAATTCTCTTGGATAGAACTTGTTATCATAGGCTCATTTGAGTAATTCCTAATAAATGCAAGGGTGATCAAGAGAATTAATTTGAAATTCATTAATTGATTGAGCCTTGCTTGACGTGCAATATCATCATCTAGGAATTCCTACAAGGATATGCATAGTGGTGAGATCTTAAGCTCAAGAGGTATAATGGATTATGCACCATAGACTAGATAAAAAGGGTTTTCCCTAGTGGGTGTGTGAATTATAGTTCAAGACCATAATTCTAAAGGGATCTGGAGGTACCAATCATTATGATTTTCTTTGATAGTTTTCTTAAGAATGGCACAAATAGTCTTATTGGTGGCTTCAACCTGACCATTGCTTTGGGGATAGTAGGGTGTCAAGAAGCTATGTTGAATGTGATATATATTGTAAATCACTCAAAAATCCATATACTTAAAATGGGAGCCATTATTAAAAATGATCTTGGAAGGGATGTCAAAATAACAAATGATATGGACTATGAACTCTGCAATTTGAGGTCTTGTACTGTTGGTAAGAGGAATAGCCTCAACCCATTTGATGAAGTATTTAGTAGTAGTGATAATTAAGGTATGCTTCCTATATAGAGGTTAGATCTTACCCACAAGATTGAGGTCTCATTGTGATAAGGGCTAAAGAGATTGGATAGGTTGTAAAGCTTGTGAAGGCACATGGGATAAATTGGCATGATATTGTATTTAAGATATTTCTTGACAAATGTGCAACAATCATGTTCCATGGTGGGCCAATAGTATCACATGCATAGAATACACTTAGAAATAGCCATACCACTAAAATGACCACCACATGTGCCATCATGGGCTTGGGAGATAACCTAGTTAGCTTTTGAGGTTATAGGCAATGAAGAAGAACACCATCATAGCCATGATGATATAGCACATCTCCTAAGATAACATATTGTAAACACCTAAAATACATCATGTTTAGGATACTACCCATATGGACACATTTGTAGACCATATGAATCCTCTTGGACCTCTCCAAGAGTTAGAAGTGGTCCTAACCACTCAAAAAGGGCAATTCTAGCCCATCCAGGCTTAGCTGCTCTCAAGCAGAGCAACTTCCACACCTGGTTGCTGAATCTAACAATAACCACACCTAGTTGCTATACCTAAAAGCAACTAGCACCATGTATAGTTTGCCATGAATACGGGCCTAGATCATGCAGTCTGATTGCACCTTGCATTATTTGTAGGTAAATTTTAGCGAGAAACTCCTTGAGTTCCTCCTAACTGCCCCTTCAATGCCAATTTGTGATTGAAGCTTTCCACCCAGGATGGTCAGTCGCATGCAATTTGGATTCAGGCTTCTCTAGGAAGCCAAGATTTAGATCTAAAATAGGGATGTTCTACATATGGAATTTCCCATAAAGAGCAAAAGATCCATGATTTTTAGAGTTCATGCAATGAAGCCCTATCAGATTGGAGAGTGAATTTGTGCATCCTTGAGGAGTAATGAAGTGCTATCTGGCTGAGAGGAGACTATGCACTTGCTATTTAGATCCATTATTATTCACCACCAACAAGTGTACCAAGACACAACCGATGACCCTTGAACATCAATTGGAGCAAAGGAGATAGTGCTACAACCCCTAGTTCACGAGGAGGAAAGCTGCTTTTCATGGCCGTTGTCTTGGATAGTGGTCCATAGGCATATTTTAGGGCATTAGACATTATTTCCCTATGTTATATCTTAGATCCATTACTACTTGATTTATTAGTTAGTCATAGCTCAGATATGATTTCTTAAATACATTTACATCGTATTTTTAATCTTTCAATGCATTTATTATTTGATTTATGTTGGTATCATGGTCATTTATCTTATTTATCAGATTTTCTAATAAGATCCTCTTCTAGAGATGCATATTGTACTACTTACTATGCTCTATTGTTTCCATGCCCATAGATACAGGTTCCTAGGATCAGTTTGAATTATCCAGAGTAGGACATCCCTCCTAAATGAGATCAAGAGAAGGAGGCATCAGTAAGCCCTCGAATAGTTTGGTGTGCGATATCAGGAGTCTTGTGAAAGCACACCATCCCCTTACAAGGGATACATTCACTGTTACCCCACTTGTAATAGATTGTATCAAAAGAGTATCCCTTAGAGGGATGTACATGTAATCGAGATCTGGAAGCATCAATAAAAGAATATTTTATTACTTGTTATTTTTGCGTTATATGTGCTTGTGTGCTATTCTTTATTTCCACATTTGATATAATAATAACATTGCAAGTAGGACTGGTTGTGGTGCACTCTTCTTAGGGTTGCATAGATGGCGATCACGATGGGACCCCCACCAAGGTTTTATTTTTTATCTATCTACTAACATTCACAGGTTTTTGTGTGCAAGTTCGACCACTCTAGTCGATAACGACCAGTGGTTTTTGGCCACTCTAGTCGACAGCAACCAAAAGATCTTAGCTGCTCCTCCAGTTAGTGGCTAGTAGCAACCACTCTAGTCAATAGAGACAAATATAAAAGAGAAGCAGAGGGTATAATTATCATCATTAGATTAAGATTTGAGTTTGGTAGCATTCTATGTTTCTCTGTGTTTTTCTATCTACAACTTTTTCCAAAAATAGCAACTTAAATCATGATTTTTATTAGGAAAAATTTAAAGAAAAATGGAAAAATAAAATTCATTAGATTTTTCTTAGATTTTTCTTTAGTTTCCTCTAGGTGCTTCTAGGAAAAACAGGCCTCTACTTGTAAGGTCTACCCTAGTCTCTAGCGAGCTAGGCTTATGTGTGTTTAGTTTTCTTGCATGCGGTCCATCCAATGGACATTAATTCATGAAGTAGAATGCATTATTTGAAGATCATATGAGTTGAATACATGCACCTTTTTGAAATGAAATATCTTTATCTTAGGCATATAGGAAAGATCATGTTTGCTTGGTGATGCATTTTTTTTACATGCAATGTTAAAAAGAACCCCACACACATCACATCTTATTTTTAACATCAACAGTGTTGGGCTCTCACATCCAACCCTTTGATTGAGACCAACAATGGAGGTCATTACCACTTGGTCAGCTCATGATAAAGGGTATCATTGGGACCCATCTATGGCCAATATCAGATCCAAGAACCATCATAACCCATGGAAAATTTACATATATCTCTCTTTGAAGAGATATATCGTTGATTGTAGGTGAACTAGGTGAGGACCGAGAGGACTTATGCTCCCTTGTGCTCCATGACTGTGTGTGGAAGTCATTACTACACATTATAGGTTGGATTATGTGGCCTAGATTTCATCACCAAGTTGTCAATTTGTGAGCGTACAAGTGAAATCCCTTAAAAAATTGAAGTATAGAATCCAACAAAAGTGCAAAACATGATGAGATTTAGCTTATATATCCAATGAATCAAAACACACTAGGAACATACACATAAAGCCTTAAATGAGATAAACATCTACTTGTTTTGTTTATGTGGTTTGGAATTTACCTAAGAATATAACTCATAAGTCACCATGGTATACACTTAGAGCAACCGCTTTTAGTCCACAACCTGGGTAGAAAGGGATGCTCCACACACTCACAGTCACACTAGCATTGAGCCACACACCCATAATGTTGTTGGATGAAGTTCAGCAATTCTTAGGGATGAAAACTCAACCCTTGGGGGGACTCCTCAAGAAACCCTAGCAAGAGAGCCACATCCTGCTTCCTCATCACATATACATGAGGAGGCCTCAAGGCCTCATTCATCATATAGAAATGAGGAGACCTCATGGCCTCTCTCATCACTTAGACACACGAAGGCATCGTGACCTCCTTCATCACATAGATATGAGGAGGCCTCAAGATCTTCCTCATCATACAAACATGTGGAGGCATCACGACCTCCCTCGACACATCAACATGTGGAGGCATCATGATCTCCCTTGTCACATAGACATGTGAAAGCCTCAAGGCCTCCGTCATCACGTAGGCATAAGGAGGCATCAATGCCTCCGTCATCGCCTAAGAATGTAGGGGTTGCAATACCCCAAGTTTCACATGATACACATAGGATAGATCAATCCATTTAGGGGTAATACATTAGGGCTGCACCTAGTTGTAGACCCAGGACATCTTATAGCCTCCCTATAGATGGAAGGGTACCCTTATATTATGAACTCATTTGTGCCAATGGGACTCCATGGGATCATATGTGGAGAACTAGATAGCTTTATGAGTTGGATCGAGTTCCCTCAAGACCAGCTCTAAGAAGCATTGCTACCAAATATTCGACTTCATGAATTTCATGTAGAATAACTACTAGATGCACCAATGAACCAGGGGAAGATTCAAAGTGACCTCATAGCAAATACACTGATTTTGACCATAGGTATACTCAAAAATTAACACAGTAAAAGGAACAAGTTGCCCTGGTGGATGAGGGCAAGAACACAGTAAGAGCCTCCCTAAGGGGCGTAAACATTAGAACTCCTTGCACAAATTTATAAAGGTATGAACCTTTAGTAGCAGTTCAGTCTGACCGTATACATAGGTTGGAGGAAGCATTACGTATTGAGCAAGAGTGTGTATAAACTCTTGAGCAAGAATAATGAAGTAATAGGCACCTGCACCTACAAGAACAATGCTTTATAGAAGAAAGAGCTAAGCACGAAGAGCTAGTAGATAGGCTAGCCTGAGCTAATGCACACATAGGTGGTGAGAGATACCAACATGAGAGACATGTCGATTCTTAGTAGGAGAGAAGCACTAGAAAAATAAATGAGTGTACTCACCATGCTTCACAACATCAAAAACACCTAGACCTTGGACAAATACAATTCAATGAGGAACAGGCAGGGATAGAAGATCAGGAATAGAAATATCTTGAACCTCCATCCGTGGTTATAGGGGATGAGTACAGACACCCAAACTAAGAAAACATAGGGTTACCTCCCTTACCACCATGAGTGAACCTTCAAGAATAAGATATTATTCTTCGAAGGCATATCAGATACTCATTGAGAGAGTCAAATCTCTTGAGAAACAGGACACGGGTGGACAGAGGTCAACATTGAGCAAGATACTGGTAGGGTACCTATGAATAGATATTTGGGGATATATTATTATATTGTATAAGGGTTGGCATGGGCCACACATAACCCAAGGTTGATTGCATTATAATATTATATTATATTATATTATAATATTATATTAGTAGTAGGCTCCCCAAAATAGAATAAGAATATGTATATATAAATAAGATATATTTGTCATTGTAATCATCATTGAAGAAGAATATTATGTAATCGTCATTGCCCATGAAGTGGCTTATGGGACTTTGCCCTCCTTAAGTGGCCTCTCATCTTGGGAGAACTTGTGGAGTGATTCCTTTCTTAAGGAGTATTATTGGTGTTTCCCTAAATTAAGGGTATTATCTATCTCTCATTTGTGGATTGTTATTGTGGATAATGTATTATGGATGAATGAATTGATATTTTTGCATAATGGTGAATGATTTATGTTAATTATAGTAAAGTTATGCAACAAGTGGTATCAGAGCAACGATTTTGGCAAAGTGGGGATTTTTGTGAAATTGCAAAATTAGGGCAAATTGTTTTTTGAAAAATGTCTCATCTTTTAGGAGCCATATCTCTGTACAAGTTTATCCGATTCAGGAAATTCTTGGATCAGATTTGTCCAAAATTTGAATATATTTAAAATGAGTGGTCATATGAAGGAATCCAAGCAATATTGATGGAGATACAACATTTTTAAGTTAGTCATCCGAAATAAGGATAGTGACGAATTTCACAGATTTTTTTTGAAAAACGTCTCATATTTCAAAAGCCATATCTTTGCGTCAGTTTATCCGATTCAGTTGATTCTTGGATCATATTATGTAGAATTTGAAGAGATTTAAAATGAGTGGTCA
Source organism: Wollemia nobilis (assembly GCA_028583015.1). Taxonomy (NCBI): domain Eukaryota; kingdom Viridiplantae; phylum Streptophyta; class Pinopsida; order Araucariales; family Araucariaceae; genus Wollemia; species Wollemia nobilis. The sequence continues at coordinate 1,330,205 of JAQPPZ010000040.1, forward strand.
TATGAAGGAATCCGAGTAGTATTTAGGTAGATACAACATTTTTAAGTTAGTCATCCGAAACAAGGATAGTGACGAATTTTATGGATTTTTTCTGGAAAAACATTTCATTTTTTAGAAACCATATCTCTGCGTTACTTTATCCAATTCAAGTGATTCTTAGATTAGTTTGTGCAAAATTTGAAGATATTTAAAATGAGTGGTCATATGAAGGAATCTAAGTAGTATTTAGGGATATACAACCTTCTAAAGTCAACCATTTGGAACAAGGGTAGTGACGAATTTTCAAATCATGAAATTTTTGAAAGATGAAATTTATTAGTTCGAGTAAGCAAATCAGTTCCACTTTTATTTTTTTGGAAGAAAAATTTTAGATCTAGTTTTCTATGTGTATTTTTAGCTTCAACTCAATGGGAAGATATCTATTTCCACAAAACCCTAGTTTGCATTGGGGCATGATATATATTCTCATAAAACCCTATTTTGCAAGGGGGTATCAACTATGGAACTACAAAAATTTTCTAGAGCATATGATATTGATGCTAGGGATTGGTGGAAAAATTTTAAATCCTTGTATCATCAACATCCTCTTTGGAAAATTATGCTTCCTCAATTTCTTGGAGAAGTTTCTCTCTCTTGGTTTTATAGTCTTAGTGGCACCCATAATGAGCTATCTTGGGAAGAAGTGGAGCATGCATTCTTAAGTAATTGGAACCCCTATAAAAATATAGCTACTTTATGGGAATACGAAGAGGAACTACAAATATATTTTACAAAATTGCTTGAGGAAAGGGATAAAAATATAGATAGCTTGATGGATGTCATCACAGACCTTAAAAAGAAACTACAGGGATTTCAAAATGAGCAGAATGAAATGAAAGAAGAATGGGAAGTTTTCAAGAAATAGAATGAAGACTATGAAAATAAAATAAAATTACTCAAGGAGAAAGAGGAAAAGTTTAGGGAAGATAATGAGAGGAATATAGAAGGCACATCGTTGGATTTACAAAAGCAAGAGAAGAATAAAAAAGGTTTAAATTCAGCTAAAAGTTTTATTTTGCAGGTTCATGGAAGCATTCAAAAGGAATAGGTTATTATTTCCATTGACCCTGGTAGTAGATATAATTTTATTAATATTGCTTTGGCTAAGAAGTTGCAATTTCAAGCAACAAAAGTTAAGGACATATAGCTAGAGGATGAGCATGTTGAGATTTTTGAATATTTGAAGATCACCATGGATAAATATATTTTACATTCAGATTTCCATGCTATTGAGATGGATGATAAGGATATTGTTCTTAGTTATCCTTGGTTAGATTATTTGGGTACTGTTAACATTAATGTGCAAAAGAATTTTATGAAGTTATGGTACAGGAAAAAGAAGATAACATTGCAAGATATTTCTCAGCTTAAGGAGCAAGGATCCAAGGAAAATCAAGAAGTGATTGTAGAGAAAAAAAATTGAAGAACTTGAAATAGAATCCAAGAAGGTAGTAGCAGCAAAATATTCCATGGAATAAGTAGCAACAATTTATTCAGTGGAAATAACAGTAACAGATTCCAAGGAATCTTTGATAGAAGAGCACAAGGACACACCAAACAAAGAGAACATTAAAGAACAATGTGTAGAGGAATTTCAAACAATGGAGCCAAATGTTGAGAAGTCAAAGAAGGTAGAACATCAAGTTAAGGTTGCACTATATCACCATCCACACCAACATGAGCGGCAACAATCTTGGGGCATGGTTCAAGGCAGCAATATTATGGTTCTACATGGAATCAAAAGGGCATCAACTATGGCAGGGTTTGGCAGTGAAAGCATAGTGATCCTCTTTTTTAGAGTGGATCATCAGCATCAAGGAACAAGTGGACCCATCATTCAAGTTATCAAAATATAGCACCATATGTGTGGAGCCAACGAATCATATTTGGATACTCAAGTAATAAAATGGCATACCAACATCAATGTGTTTCACCTGGATGGACGAATGATAGAGATTGGTACTAGTTGCTAACATTGCTTAGTAAATCATATTATAATTTTTCTTCATATGTTTTGAGGACAAAACATTTGTAAGGAGGGTGGCATGGTAGGGTACCTAGGAATAGATATTTGGGGATATATTATTATATTGTATAAGGGTTGGCATGGGCCACAAATAACCCAAGGTTGATCGTATTATGATATTATATTATATTATATTAGTAGGCTGCTCCCCAAAGTAGATTAAGAATATGGATATATAAAGAAGAGATATTTGTCATTGTAATCATCAGTGCCCATGAAGTGGCTTATGGTACTTTGCCCTCCTTAAGTGGCCTCTCATCTTGGGAGAACTTGTGGAGTGATTCCTTCCTTAAGGAGTATTATTGGTGTTTCTCTACCTTAAGGGTATTATATATCTCTCTCTCATTTGTGGATGAATGATTTGATATTTTTGCATAATGGTGAATGATTTATGTTAACACAACCAACCTATGTGCCTCTCAGTACTGAGTCCTACATATCCTAGGCACTTTGAAATGCCTAAACAAGTTTAAGGGAGAAGAATATGTGCAAGAACATGTTACCAAATTCATGAATGTATGCTTCCATCTTGAATAGGATGATGCCCTAATATTGAGAATATTTATCATGACATTCTTAAGCACAACAACTCAATGGTTCAATTAGTTTCCCAAGCATAGCATCACCAGTTTTGAGTAACTAGTGAATGCGTTCCTTGAATGCTTCTCCTTCGGTTCCAAGAAGAATTTGAACCTGTATGATATGGCTAATTTAAATTAGTATGATGATGAGCCAGTTATGGACAATGGGGACAAGTGGAGAAAAATTATGGTGAAACTATCATTCTCTGTTTCCACTAAAGAACTCATCCAAATGTTTACAAAGAGTTGCACAAAACACATCTCTCTGTTATTACAACTACAGTAGTATGAATCATTCAAAGAAGCCTTGGCCCAATTCAAGCTTATTGAGGAAATAAAATTCAATGAGGGAGACCTCAAGCTCCAGAATAAGAAAGAGTAGAGCAAGAAAAATCAGAATGACAAAAATAAATAGAAGTAAGCCAAGCCTACTCAGGTTAATTATGTTGTATTGACCACACCAAAGGAGGGGAACAAAAAAAAAACCTAGAATTATCAAGCTCATCCCCTACCAACTAATTATGATCCAAAGAACAACCAGGGCTGAAACAGCGAGCATCGACCACCTTGTTATTACACACCTTTATCTAAATGTTGGCAATTTTGGGTACTTTGGGTACATTGACTTTGCTCAAGTGTATAAGTTGTCATTAATGTCAAGAAGTTCTTGAAGGAATTTGATTTGATGTCAAATAACTTGTTTTGATGAAGGTTACGGCATGACAGTTTCAAAGGTCTTTTGTAAACCCCAAGTTGGCAGGTTTAAAAATTACAGGTGGATGCATTAGTTTAATGCATTTGGGTCCAGGAGGAAGTATTTATTTAAATAATTAAAAACCTTGTTAAGGTTCCTTTTAATTATTTTTAAATAAATATTTGTTTGCATTGGGTTCTCCTAACCCATGGTGCAAATGTCTTAACTATGATGGCGCTATGTTCTAAGATTGTGGGTGCTAGCCAAGACCTTCACCGACATGTTAAACTCCTCCGCCGACATATTAAACTCCTCGTCGACGTCAAGATTTTATGGGAAATATGCATATAAATCTCCCACGATGAAGATCAAAGATTATCCCATCCGTATTTTTGAAGAATGTTGCTCGTTGTGAATTCGCGATCTGATGTTCGATTCCTTCCTCGCTGAGATTTCGTGATCCGTTGTTCGGATATTCGCCATTCATTTTTTGTATCCGTCGTAAGGTTTCGTCGTTGTCGATTCACGTTAGAAGACAGGGAGGCCTATTTTTTATTTTAGCCCTAGCATAGAAGGTACAAGGGAAACAGAGTGAGGTTCAAACCTCACCGGACGCCTTTGGCGCACCGGTAGCGGCTAGGCTATTGGTGCGCTACCCAAACGGGAGGTTTTGCATTCGAATAACGTGAAAGGGTTTTTCTTTGTTGAAGTGGATGTAGCGGGTGGTGTTAGATTTCATGTGCAATTTCTCCATAGCACGATTTTTGGTGTTGGCCAAGGTATTTTCGAAATTAATTTTTGCTAGTGTATTTTGCGGATGGAGGAAGTTTATTAGAGATAAAAATAGCTTAGGAGTTATAAGGAGTTTGAAGCTTGCTTTATTTTGATAAAAGATTCTTTTGAAAGTGTTGTTTGCATTATCTTATTGCATTCTTATGAGAGATAAAGTTTATTGTTGATAAGACTATAAGGGAGAAATAAGGTGTATAAGGGATAAATATTTCTTGTAATGTTGAGAGTGTTTTTGGTTGATTATGGAAATGAAAGCATGATGTTTTAAGGTTAGAATTGCTTCTTGTGTGAAGTTGTGAAACCTTAAGTGGGCAGCTTTGAGATTGACATTAGCTTTCATTAAATTGGTTATAATCAAGCTATTCTTTACTTGGTTAAAGTGTTGGGCTTACTTCTTTGTTGATGATTTGAAAAGTAGTTTTGTGCTATTGAGATTTGAGTTGGTGGATGCTTTTTGTTCAAACAATATTGGAGAGAAAAGGAGTTCTACTTGTTTCCTTTTCTAATGTTGATTGTGAAATGCTTCAAGGTTGTGTTTTGAGTTAAATGGTGTTGATTGAACCTTGGTTGATAAGCATTGTTGTTGAAGCCCTAATTGATGGTGAAAAGAACATGAGTATCATTGTTATGTGATTCTTTGCATAGTTGGCAATTGTTGGGGTTTCATGTTCTTGAAAGAAAGCATTCTATCCTATCCATTTTAGATATGAGTTGAGTTTTTAGATTTGAGATTGAGATTGAGCTGAGTTGATTTGAGTTGAGTTTTGAGATTGGGAGTTGAGTATAGAACATATTGAGTCTCTAACAATTCTCTTTATGCTTCTATGAGTTTGACAAATCACATTGGGTCTCTAACAATTCACTTTGTGATTTCTTACTAAGAAATTTTTTCTTGGTGAGCTTGCTGAGTTATAGACAGGTTTCGATGGGTACTTGTGAGCAATTTTGGACAGGTTTCAATGGGGACTTGTGAGCAGTTTTGGACAGGTTCCAGTGGGGACTTGTGAGTAGTTTTGGATAGGTTCCGGTGGGGACTTATGAGCAGATTTGGACAGGTCCTAGCATATGACTTGTGAGCTGAGTTTGATAGTTCTATCATAGAACTTGAGGACAAAGGTGCACTGGTTCTATGAGAAGAACCTAAGGACAGATTTGGCAAGTCTTTGAGAAGGCTTGTATGTAGAGGATTGATTTGTCAAGAGTTGGACAGATCTGACAGACAGAGGAAGACTTGTACTAGACCGACTGACTGTGTTTGGTACAGGTTGCTGAGCTATTGTGGATGTGATCATATAAGGCAGAGGTCTCTTAGGCTAAGCATTGAGGATAGGTCTTCAGTGGAAATGAGTTCTACGTGATGGCAAGAGGTAGAGGCAGTTGATCTTCTGAGGGATCATTTCCAAAGCAGAGGGGAAGGTATCTCCTTTGAGCAGAGGCTCATAAATTTTGATTGGGGGAAGGTATCTCCTTTGAGCAAAGGCTCATAAATTTTGATTGGGGGAAGGTATCTCCTTTGGTCCAAGGCTCATAAACATTGTAATTGGGAAGGATTCCCAGAGAACTTTGAGATAACTTTTAGAGAAAATTTTTGTGGACGTAGCTCGACCATTCCGGGTGAACCACGTTAAAATTGGTGTCACTTTGTGGATGATATTTTGCATTGCTTTGATATTGCTTTGGGTATATTGCTTTACTATTTTGAAGTATAATGGAAAAAGTAAAAAGAGGTCTTATACTGTTCACCCCCCCTCTCAGTATAAGCTTGTGTTCTTCACTAAATTGATGCAATCAATATTTAATCAACTGAGCGAGGCATAGATAATTAGGTTTTTTGATGTACAACTTATTGACCCTAATCATACCAAGCCCAAGGGATATAGGGAGGATCAATATTGCCCATATCATAGAATATAGGGGCATGACATCGAGACATGTATCAGATTCAATAACATCATGCAAAACATGATTGATAAGGGTGAGCTAAAATTTGACAACCCACTAGCTCTTGATAATAGAGATGGGTGTATTTAGAAACCCATTGCCAAATCATAAGGCCTCAAGATATTAGGGTACCCAAGTAAACCAAGTTTGAGTTGAGCCACCCATTCAGGGATGCATCAGAATGGTTGAGATAGTCAACGTGGCAACTAGGAGTTCATGATATGGTCAACCATAGCCTCCAGTGGCACCGATTCATATCTCTACTACACCTCGACAGAGACAGGTGCAAAAAAATCCTCCAGGTCCACCAGCGTGACCTATGGTGACTATTCATAGTAGACTGGAACAAAACCTACAAATGACTCTAGCCAAGTTGTCAATTTATGAGCTCATAAAATAATCTCCTAGGCACAAGGAGAATTTGATGGAGATTTTGAGATCAATTGAGCTCCAGCCCCAGAACCTATATGTGTTCACACACTTTGTGGGGCAAGTGCAGCAGTGCCAAGAGCCTATGATCCATTTCTATGATCACAAAATCAAGGTAGTTCCTACTACCCTAGTAGACCCGCCACTGCATATTATTGCATCAATCAATGACATACCATTCAAGTGGGTTCTAATCGATACGGTCTTGTCAATCAACATTATCATTACAAAGGCTATAGGGCACTTGAATATCCCTATGTCCAATATTATCCTAACCTCGTACACACTCAGGGCTTTCAATGATGTGTTGTGCTCCACAATGGATATAGTCATTTTAACTATAAAATTAGGACATAATACCATCTTCATGATGTATTATGTGTTGGAATGGGTGATACAATACAACATCCTTCTAGTGCATCCCTAGATAAGGGACATGTAGTGTGTGCCTTCAATATTGCACCAATGTGTCAAGTATATGCATGAGGGGCAAGTTCATGTGGTTCCATTTGATGAAGAGTCATTCAAGTACGTGCATCAGGTCAACTTGTTGGGGGACTTTATCCTTTTGTCAATGCATTTGTACATAAGGTCTTCATCCCCAACCATGTAGCTAGATAACAAAAGCAGATTAGTGCAAGGTGGCCCATCCACATCAGCACCACCTCCTACATCTAAGACTACTGGCACTTTTGAAAAGCAATCAACATCTAAAACCAAATATACTCAAAGGCTAAAAGCACCCCTAGTGAAGGAAAGACCTAAGGAGATTCCAACTATAGTAGTTGCAAAAATTTTGAATCCCATGGAGGAGTAGGATTACCAAGACATAGTCGAGGAGGTACCTCAACCTGCCTTACCTGCATCATAGCCTCATTTGCACCATAGGTGACAGTCTACTTAGCCAACACAAGGTTAGGTGAATATCTTGTGTATAACATGACTTTCATGCCTATCATTGAGTCTGCACAAGACATGAGACTGCCAAGGGTCCCAAATTTGCCAATAGGGACAGTAGTTTTGTTAGGATTTCCCCTAATGAAACCAACTTCATCTATGTTGGTTTGGATTGTGCCCATACTACTACTGATATTGAAGAGGATGAGGATGAACCATTCACCATGAATGTTCATTACTTATAAAATCTTGAGTTCACTCTAAGGTACTTTGAGTAGTGCCATTGGCATGGCTATGGCTTAGGTTTGTATGAGCAAGGGCACCAGCTACCATTCCAACCGTAATACCAGCTGCCTACTGATAGGTGTGATCTAGAGTACCAAATATAAAGTTGCAATGATTTTTTAGCAGTATCCCTAAAAAAGATAAGCATAGGATTTGGGGAGGACATTGATTGGAATCCCTATCAACACCCTAGTAGAAACTACTTGGGTGATGGATGGGTGTCAATGGTCAATATCGCACCACCTGATGAGTATCACCCTGAATTCTCTCTTGAAGCACCCCCATCAGGAGCCATCCTATGGGAGGAAGAGCCAATGCATGGATATGAGTGAGAGGAGTATGATTATTCCCCAAGTGAGAATGAAGATGAAGCTAGCCCAACCTACCTTGGGCCTTGGTATGTACAAAACCTTGCTTGGACGGGCCACACAAAGAGTGGATACATCTTGGATGAGAGTGGATACATCTTGAACAGGGGTGGATACATGTCAAATGAGAGTGGCTATGAGTCAAAGGACTCAATAGAGATGGCCTACTAGGGGCCTAGAAATGTGAGCCACATCATAGGGCCTGAAGTAAATGCTAAAGGATTCTTCATAAGTGATGATGACTATGAAGATGATATTGATATGGCCTATCTTGGGCATCAGCAAGCAAGTCACCACCCCATAATAGGACTAGGAATAAATACCAATGGTTTCTTCATAAGCGATGATGAATTTGAGGATGAGACTGAGATGAATTATCTTGGGCCTCATCACTTGTGTTCAATTTATCTGCTTGTTGAGAGAGAAGCAGCACTTCATGCCATAGATCCTAACCTTCACTTTCTAGGAAGACCAGTAAACCTAGACGCCATCTATCACATGGTCTTCCCAGATCCACCAATATTTAGAGAGCTATTGTAGCCTAATGATCCCATCATCTCATCTATCCATAGACCAGATCCTAAGATCCCTATACCCCTAGAGCCTCATTACGAGTATGGAGGGCACACCTTTGATGTAGAGCTTCACCCGCATGGTCCTAGATATTTCATTCCATCCATCAACATGATCTCCATTGATTTGACCACTCCACTTCACAACCTAGTAGATCCTTCAAAACCATTATGTCTTAACTTAGATGTTATTTATTAGGATCATGTTGAATCACCCCTAGATCCTGAATATTTATTCCCTAATGAAGAGATGCTACAACCATTCCATTTTGCACTAGGATGCACATATTATGTCTATCATGCTGGTCTCGACCCTGAGTCAGTGGGAACTATAAATCCAGTAGACAACATCCATATAATCCCTACTCACCATCTTGAGGAGGGGTCACATATGGAAATAGAGGAGACTTTAGAGGTGGACATCAGTGATGATCCTTCTCAACCAAATAAAGTCAAGTTCAAAGAAAGCTTATCTCTAGAAGAACAAGCCATCATTATTCCTCTATTGAAATAGATACCAAATCTCTTTTCTTGGACCTACAAATACATGTCGGGACTCGACCCAAAATTGGTTTTCCACAACATTTTGCGAGACCCTATGAAGAATTTGGTCAAGTAGAAGCTTAGAAATATGCATCAAACCGTCACTTTGATGGTTAAGAACGAGTTACATAAAATTTTGGATGTAGTCTTTATTGTTCCCATTGACTATCTAAAATGGTTATCAAACATGGTGCCTGTAGGAAAACCTGATGGAAGAATCTGCATTTGCATAGATTTCAAGGATCTCAATAAGGTAACTCCAAAGGATCCATTCTCATTGCCCAACATAGATGCTCTTGTAGATGTAACTATAGGTCATGAGATGCTATCCCTAATGGATTATTTTTTTTGTTACAATCAGATTTGGATTAAACCTAAAGACTAGCATAAAACCACATTCACCACTCCATAGGGGATATTCTATTACAAAGTGATGACATTCAGCCTTAAAAATGTTGGTGCCACATATCAGTGGGCTATGACATACATTTTCTATGACTACATGCACAAGATCTTGGAAGACTACATCGATGACTTACTGGCCAAGCCATTGCTGCAAAAAGAGCATGTTGAGACTCTTATAAAGGTCTTCGATCGCCTGATTGAACACAATGTCAGGTTGAATCCCAAGAAATGTGTCTTTGGCATAACTTTTGGAAAACTCTTGGGATTCATCATTTCCAAATGAGGCATCGAGGTAGATCCAATAAAGGTAAAGGCTATCCTGTAAATGGCCCTTCCCATGAACATCAAAGATCTAAGAAGCCTATAAGGCAAAGTTGCATCCATAAAGTGAGTCATCACATAATTATCATATAAATATCAACCCATGAATCAACTATTGCACAATGGGGTCTAATTCCAGTGGTATGAATAATATCAGTAAGCCTTTACTAAAATCAAGGAGTACCTAACAACATCGCTAGTTCTAGCTCTACCAAGACTAGACGTGCCATTCCTACTATATATATTCACTATCAATTTTGCTTTGGGAACCATGTTGGCTCAAAATAACATGCAAGATAAATAACAAGTGATATATTACATTAGTTGCATTTTGGTGAGCTACGAGATAGGATATGCATATGTATAAAAGTTGTGCTTAACAATGGTCTTTGCAACCAAGAAATTGTGCCACTACATGTCGAGCCATACGACATATGTAATATCCAAACAAAATATTTTGTAGTATATGATGAGCAATACATATCATAATACATGCACTACAAAGTGGATCATGCTATTGACAGAATTTGACTTGGAATTCATAAGTCAAAAGTCCATTAAGGGATAGGTCATAGCTAATCATTTTGTTGAGGCACCTCTTCAAAATAGTAGACCCCTCACCATAGAACTTCCTGATGGTGCAGTCTTCACATTATCAAAAGCACTCAAATTCAAATAACCTAAAAATGGAGCTGACATGACTTTGTTATTCGATGGTTCAAAATATGAACAAGGAGGCAGTGCAGGGATTGTCTTTTCCATACCACATGGTGCTTCAATGCCCTTGTCATTCAAGCTAGAATTACCTTGAATGAATAACAACACTGAATATGAGGCCCTAATCTTGGGTCTCCAAATAACCATCGCCATGAAAATAAAGAGGCAAAATATCTTTGGTGACTCCCTCCTCATAGTCAACCAAGTCAAAGGACTATTTTAATGTTGGGATCCAATCCTGAAAGTTACAAGGATCTTATTGACACATATCTAGCCTAACTAGAGTGGTATGACATCGAGGTAATCCCTCATACATCAAACAAATTTGCAAACACCATGGCATATTTGGTATCCTTGATCCCTCAGAATTCATCTGCTAATATCACTACCATTCATGTGAAAATTCTCTTGCACTCAGTGATGCAACATGAGGTTTTTGATAACAAAGAATCAATCAATATGATTCATATAGAACCATACCATGATTGGTTCTGTAAAGCCAAATAATTTTTATATAAGGTTCCTTGGGGGTCCTTAATCTCCCAAGGTCCCACAGGAAATGGTACCACCATTCACCACAAGGTTATTTCTCAATATGCATTTGTGAGCATTGAATCGCAGGAGGAACAAGCCATCTTATCGATCGAGGCCATAGATTTTTAGGATTGGCTATCCTAGTTACAAGATTTCTAGAGGCTTGGATATTATGGTCTTATAGGACTAGTGTGTGTACGCCCACTAGGGCAACACCATTTTTGCTTGTATATGGTGTTGATGCCATTATGCCCTTAGAGTTGGAAATTCCAACATTGTGCATCGTATTGAAAGAGTTCATCGATGATGACACTGCATGACAATCTCACCTGGATCAGTTGACCCTTCTGGATGAACATCATGTTAATGCTCTTGAGCATCTTCACATCTACTAGGACCAACTAACATGAGCTTATAACAATAAATTCCACCTAAGAGACTTTAATGTTGGGGATCTTATGCTTAAATAGAACCAACAAAACTCAAATCTGCCCTTGCACCTACGAGACAATTTTTTTGCCAAATGGGTAGGTCCCTATGTCATCTCCAAGAATATTTGGCCTAGGGCATATCGCCTAAAAATGTTAGAGGGTTTTGAGGAGCCAGAGCCTCTCAACATTATTCATCTAAGGATGTTCCACATATAAGCACAAGAAAATATCAAAAACATTCAAATAAATTTCAAAATCACAAAAATAATAGAAAACTTTAAAATCATAAAAAGGTTCTAAATGCATCTAATAGCCCTTTGGTCAAATCACAAAAAGCTCCAAAGGTATCTTAAATCCCTTTGGTCAAATCACAAAATGCTCCAAAGGCATCTTAAAGCCCTTTGGTCAAATCACAAAAGGCTCCAAAGGCATCTTAAATCCCTTTGGTCAACTCACAAAAGGCTCCAAAGGCATCTTAAAGCCCTTTGGTCAACTCACAAAAAGCTCCAAAGGCATCTTAAAGCCCTTTGGTCAAATCACAAAAAGCCCCAAAGGCACCAAAATCCCTTTGGTCAAAAGCAAAACATAAAAGCACAAAAATAATTTAAAATCAAAAGATCAAAAACATTCATAATAATCAAAAGATCAAAAACATTGATAATAATCAAAACTCAAAAACAATTTGAAAGCATTAAAAATACAAAAACATTTACATTATGCATCAAGCACTTGCATCCATATAGTTGCATTTCAATAGGTACATTGCATCCATTAAATTTACATTAGATACATTGTGTTTGCAATCTTAGAAATGACACCACGTTTGTACCTCAATCATGCATCTTCAAAATCCATTATCATCCACAACCCAAGTGTGCAACTATGTTTTTCAACACAACCCCTATTATTGCTATAAGGAATATACTAGAGTTTTTCGGTCACTCAGTCATACCTAGTGGTTTTATCAAACTTTGTAGAAAGTTGTCTTTGCTTTTAATAGGTGAGGTTTGGTTTTGATAGCACCTGGTATATTTCAAAATCCCATCACTAATCAAAACACTAAAATCCTAGTTGGAACAAGGGAAAGATGAACACTGCGAAGAGGTATTAGGTATCCTAAGGTGAAAATTTTATCTTGCTCATCCCCCTGTGTGACCGATTCAAAAATACTGAGAATTGGCAAAAGGACAAGTTCACCCCTACCCACAAAAATCCCTTGCTTTAATCAAAACAAGCAAAAATCTTGAACAAAGAAAAATTCAAAAGCAAAATAAATAGTGATTATCATCACTACATAAATCCCTTACTAAAAAGAAAAACAAAAATTCAAAATAAATAGTGATTTTCATCACTAAGCATGAGCAAGTATCCTAAATAAATATGAAAAAAAGGGAGTATTGAACTTGAATCCCTAGAATTCTTAGCAAGGATGAACCGTAAGGAATCCTTATGCACGATGACATGTCTATCACATTAGCATATTTCTTTTGTACTAACCAATGTTTTCATGTGGAAGGGCTAACTTTAGGTGTCATGTATCACCTAGTGGTCTAATCCAACTGAGTCCAACTTAGGATCAGGATAAACATTTGAGGATCCCCAATACAACAATGGGCTGAATGAATCCTTCCTGGCACTAGGGTATGCTTATGTTTTATCTAATATATTCATTTGCACACACAAGGATAATGAGTATATAGGTCTTCATAATAAAAATTTATCCTTCAAAATCTCTGTATGATCAGTATACAAATTTTGATGGAGCAACTAGGGTGTTTGAGTCTCATGGAAAACCTCAAAAATCCCCTTATAGCAACAATTCATATCATCACTTGCATCATCAAATTTCTTTAGGATGTTTTATTCGTTAAAGGGTGTTCATGAGATAGGATAGATACTGGATGAATTTCAACAATGACATTTATATGGCCAATGATTATTTTAAGTGTATCTTCTAACTCATCGAAGCTCATAAGGAAAGTACACACATATCACATCATCCCATCTCACATTTGATAATCAAATAATTAATTCTTATTATAAGAGTTATTATGTATTCATGATTATTATACATTCTATGGTGTCATCCATTAGATTGTTAAACTCATATCACATTCATTCCTTATGTTTTAAGTGATTAAAGCATATAGGTTCATTTACATTAGATCATCATCATAGTGCATTACACATGTTGCAATTCACCATGTCATAACAACATAAGTTGGATGCATACAATGGAATCAAAATTAAACATGCATTTAACAATAAGCATTGCATCCATATATGCATCCATCATCATAATCCATCTACGCATCTAGATCACAGCATCTAAACATACGTCTATCATCTAGCTAATGCATGTCATACATTACATCATATAGCATAAAATCATAATACTACATCACATAAACATAAAAACATAATCATAAAATTTACAAATAATGAGTCTCAAAGTCTATATATCATATTTATGTGTGTCAAATAAGTACATGGAGGTACAAAATCACCATAAGGCTATAACTATGTAGGTCACCTGACCTTACACTTAAAAATGAAGCTAGTACAATAGAGCCATCAACCTGTGCCTGCACCCCCTACCTTGCCTCCACCCTTGGCTCTATCCTTGTGCGAATGGTGGGAGCTAGTCCTCGCAGTCCTCTCAGTACAGGTCTTGGTCCTCTGACTAGGCTAAAGTGAAGGTATCCCTGATGTAGTATGCATGTTGTGTTGTGACCCCCCTACTATGGATCTCTCCCTAGGAGTGGCACCTAGTAGTTGAACTTTAGACCTTAGAGTAATGATGTAGGTGGTGTATAATACCATATGGTCCTCGTTCTCCTCTATGATCCCCTATAGTCGTCTCACCTTGGCCCCTGCATCCAAACCTGTAGGCCCCTACATAATAGGAGAGATTACCGTAATCTAGCTTCGGGTGACATCCTGCTTGATAGTAAGCTATCTAACCTGTGTTTGAAGTATGGTAATAGTAAAATCCCACTACTATACCTAAATTTGAGTATACTGAAGCTCAACCTCTACCTAGTGTAGCTAAGCCCAGAGAGGGGATTCCTACTCCTTGGGAGCTAACTCCTCCTCCTCAGGGATGACCTGCTCCTCTACCACTTGTTGCAATGCCTACCCCTAGTCCTCTATCCAAGCTTGCACTTAGTGCCCATCAAGATCCTCAACATTTGCCTCATACATAGACTACCCTAGGCGGCCGCCACCCTACCATAATTGCGTAACCCACCAGCGGGTATATGCCTTAGTAACCCCAGGATTAGCAATGCTTGCATCAACTACAGGAGGGTCATCCTCCCCTAAGACTACTAAACTTGAGGTGGTGGAAGGTTCTTCTCTATAGCAATCCATCGATATACAACTAGATCAAGAGGAACATCTTGTTGAATGTTAAACTATCGAAGCACCTAAGAATAATCAAAGAACTCTCTAATATTTTCCTTGTGTTCGATAACCCATCGGTTGCATTGAGTCTGATATGTGAACCTATATACCTCCTCCCAAGTGGGGCAAGCATGATAGGGCCTGCAAATGATGTCCTAGGCCTGTAAGCCAGTTAGAGTAGTCATGTAGTGGAAAAGCTCCCCTGTGAAGCATTGACTCTTGAGCTCCTCGCACTCTCAGGCCCATCTAGACCCATATCATTGAGTAGCCTTTGCTATATCAGTAAACTCAATAGGTAGACCTCCCAAATGATCAACCATGATATAACCCTAGCCATAGATCTATAGTAGTAGGCTCCAAGCGATGTTGACTTGTCTCTATCACTAGATACGATACAACTCATCATAGCACTACACCAGCAAAGTGCTCCCCCAAGCATAAATAATAGGTGCCTCACTATCAATCAAATCCTGAACCATCACCAAGAGGTTCCATGGGAACCTCACTCCAAAGTAGTTAGGTAAAAAAATGTTATAGATAACCATCAGCAAGACAGCATGTCTTCGAGAAAAGACATTTTCTTGGTACCACCAAACAATGAAAATCTCACTGAAACCAGGTATCTTGAAACGTAGCATAAGCATGTCTCCCAAATACTCTCTCAAAGAATACCTCTCTAGCATCCATAGGGGAAGACACAATAGGGACTCCATCAAAGGGGATCCTGAAGATCTTGTACACGTCCTCCGGTGTAATGGTCATCTCACTGGTAGGGAGGTGAAATGTATTAGTCCTAGAGTCCCACCTATGGTCCATGGTAGTAAGATAGGCCTGATTCGACATGATCATCAAAAGCCTAGTGATATACTAGAGGTCATGAGCATCGATCCAACACCAATCAGTGTCATCCATATGGGTCAAGAGATCCACAAGCAATTTTGGGTCCCGAGCCCATGCAGACAAGATCTAAAAGTGTAAAATTAAATGCCTAAATTAAATGCACTTAAAACCAAAATAGTGCAAATTAAAACTAAGATAGTCTAAGGCTACAATCATAACAGCTAAATGCACCTAAAAATTCAAACAAAAAATCGAAAACTACACTTCAAAATTGCAAAAAAAAATAAATTAAATTAATTAAAATTTTTAAAATTTGAAAAATAAGTCTAAGGCCTGGTGGCCGCTCGCACCAGGAGTGACCACGAAGTGGCCGCTAAAGCTGACAACGGCCAGTTTCTAATAGTCAAAAAATTTATCGTTGGAATTTAATCTGGTCGTTGATGGCAATAGAGGTCAACCTCGAGCCAGGTAAGCCACTTTGAGTGGCAGCGACCAACGGGCAGCACACCAACGACGTTCCCCCTTGGCAAAAAATCACAAAAAAATGGAAAATTCCTAAAACTAGCATGGACCCACTAAAATTAACCCTAACCTAAACCTATTGATAGGTGCGGTTCATTTCCAACAGGTTTAGAGAGGTTCATTTACCATATTAATTAATTAGGTTCATTTACCAAATTAAACAAATAGATCAGGGTTTGGCAGAGTACCTGTGAAGCTTTGGATCATCCACTCATAGATGCCTCCCCCTGCTCAACCATTACATCCAAATCACCAGCAAATTTGATAGCACTTTGTATCACAATTGCACTTTCTCACCTCAGAGCTCAAAAGTGCAATTGACAACTGGCAATAATGAAAAGGTTAAAACCTATAATTTATTTTTATATTTTCAAATCATGCCTCGGTCACTGCTAGCATCAACAGCCCATAATTTCTAGCTATTGGACCTGACAATGGCCACGAAGCAGCAAATGAGGGTCGTTGGACCTAACAGTGGCTAAGAAACAAGGAGAAATTCACTCAATTTCTCACCCTAAAGCACCTCAAAATGAGTCAATAAACAAGGAGAAATTCACTCAATTTCTCACCCTAAAGCACCTCAAAATGAGTCAATAAGCAAATCTATCCATCCAAAACAACAGAAATGTGCACAAATGACAAAAAGCAAAATTTAAAAATAGCATAAAATTTGAATTAACATAAAAAATTAAATAAACAAAATCTCAAATGAGCCTTGTAATCAGTTATTTTCTCTATACACTTGGCGATTGCAACGACTAGCGCTCCATGCAATTCGACAAGATGAGTAAATTACCGTAAATGCCACTTGGGGAAAAATAGTTAAGGTAGAATTGAGACACATCACTTCAATCCCGAAGAAGGCTAGAATAGCCGAACTGCCCCATAGGAGCGAGGATCCATCTCATTTCTCCTATAAAAAAAAGTGATTCGACACAAGCTACAATAAAATTTCTATTACCTTAATTCCCTAAGAAGGCCATTGTGGTCGGACCGCCCCATGGGATGGAGATGTAAAATTACCAAAAATGGTTGAAATCACACCTTGATGGGACCTATCTTATAACAACAAAGAAACCCTCTAAAGAGACCCAAATATTTCATCTTGGTTAAGTGACTCGTTGCTTTATTAATTATCCTTTGCTCATTGACTCGTTGCTTGAGGGGGTAGTCAAAAATTTTCAAAAAATCATAATCAAAGTCAACCAAATATCACTCGATCATGTCAAATTGCATTCGTCTTACAAATCATTGCCAACAACTATCATAAGCTTACCCTTTGTTGGGCCAAAAAGCAAACATGACAGTTAAGTTTGTAGCTCTCCTCCTTTCATATCTATAGTAGTACTAAAGCTACCCGATTATCTGATGAACAAGTGCAAGCTTTTGCAAATTTAAGCCTTCCATATTTTTGGAAGCAATGATTCTAGGATGCGTGCCCTTTCTCATGACTGGGGCATCCAATGCTGAACAAATCAATGATCATCAAACAACCTACAATGTGACCCTAGGTGGTCTATTTTTTTTCTCCGCGCTATGTTTCCCACAACACATCCCAAAAAGGGGCATCTGTAGACACCTAAAATGCATCATGTTTAGGAGACTACCCATATGGACACATTCATATACCATATGAATCCTATTGGACCTCTCCAAGAGTTAGCAGTGGTCCTAACCACTCAAAAATGGTAGTTCTAGCCCATCCAGGCTTAGCCGCTCTCAAGTAGAGTGACTGCCACACCTGGTCACTGAAGCTGACAGCAGTCACACCTAGCTAATGGACCTAATAGCAAATAGCACCATGCACATTTTGGTCATGAATACAGGTCCATATCACATAGTCTAACTACACCTTGCATTGTTTATAAGAAAATTTTGGTGAGGAACTCCCTAAGTTCATCCTAGCTGCCCCTTCAATGCCAGTTTATGAGTGATGCTTTCCACCCGAGATGGTCAGTCGCATGCAATTTGTATTAAGGCTTCTCTAGGAAGCAAATATTCAGATCTAAAATAGGGATGGTCTACATATGGACTCTCCCACAAAGAGCAAAAGATCCGTGATTTTTAGAGTTCATGCAGCAAAGCCTTGTCAGATTGAATAGTGAATTTGTGCATCCTTGAGGAGCAACGAAGTGTTATCTGGCTGAGAGGAGACTGCATACTTGTTATTCAGACACATTATTATTCACCATAAATAAGTGTACCAAGACACAATCAGTTATCCTTGAACATCAATTGGAGCAAAGAAGATAGTGCTACAGCCCTTGGTTCATGAGGAGGAGAGCTGCTTTTCGTGGTCGATGTCTTGGACAGTGGTCCACAGGCATATTTTAGGATATTAGACATTATTTCCCTTTATTCTAGCTTAGATCCATTACTGCTTGATTTATTAGTTAGTCATAGCTCAAATATGATTTCTTAAATGTATTTACATCATATTTTTAAGCTTTTAATGCATTTATTATTTGATTTATGCTGGTATTTCATTGCTATCATGGTCATTTATCTTATTTAGTAGATTTTCTAATAAAATCCTCTTTCAGAGAGGTGTCATGTACTACTTACTATGCTCTATTGTTTCCATGCCCACAGATATAGGTTTCTAGGATTAGTTTGAAGTATCCAGAGAACGAGATCCCTCCTGGACGAGATCAAGAGGAGGCATCAGTAAACCCTTGAACAATATGGTGTGCGAGATCGAGAGGTCTGTGAAGGTGCTCCATCCCCTTGTGGGGGATACATTCACCATTGCCCCACTTCTAATAGATTTTATCAAAATATTATCCCTCGGAGGGATGTACATGTAACCGAGATCTGGAAGCATCAATAAATATTTCATTGCTTTTTATTTTTGCGTCATATGTGCTTGTATGATTTTCTTTATTTTCGTATTTGATATAATAATAACATTGCAAGTAGGACTGATTGTGGTGCGTGCTTCTCGAGGTTGCACACATATCAAGCTGCATTTTTTTAAAATATGCATTTTATGTTTGGCGATAGATCTATAGGGATATCACCAAGTTTAAGGAAATATTTCACTTGAGAGAATTGTAGTGACCTCGGGATGCATGCATCGCTTACTATCTACTTGCAATATTATACCAACATGAAAATGAAAGACCATAAAATGCATATAACATGAATTAAAAAATATATATCTTTTTATTGATATTGAAACCCGGTTACATTTCGGTCCCTCTGAGGGATACCCATTTTGATACAATGAATTACAAGTGGGTAAGATGTCCCCTTGCAAGGGGTGGTGCGCTTTTAAAGGCTTCTTGGTTTTGCACACAAAAATGTATAAGGGCTTACAGATGCCTCCTTCTCCAAGTCTAATTCCTAGAGGGATATTTGTGCTTTCGAATGTTGCTAATCTGTTTGATGAACCTGTAGTCCTGTGATCATGAAAACAATAGCAAATGCTTAGCTGTTCGAGATTGCCTCCTCAGATGAGGCTATTAGCAGTAAATCTGACAATAAAAGGAAATATGCTCAATGATAATAAATGCAATGAAACTAGTGCTATGAAATCAAATAAATGAAGCAAAATGGATCTTATGCTAATGATGTTAAATATAAATAAAGCATAATAGGATAAACTAACACCTAAATCCTAGACTAGGTTTGTGGGCCACTGTCCAGGATAGCGATCGCTAAGATGAAATCCCTCTCTATTGACCCAAATACTATGGTCTTAAGTTGCTACTAATGTTAAATTATTACCATATGTGTATGGATGATTACCTCTCAGTTTTCTAGCACTTCGTTCCTCCTCAAGGGTGCTAAAATCTACTCTCCAATCCGATAGGGCTTCATTGTGTATGCTCTCCAAGAAAAATCTCTCTCAAAGAAGTCTACTAAAAGATCATCCCTGTTATTAGAATTGATATCTCTGATCATGGATGGATGATTATGGATCCCTTGATATATTTGGTGCTCTTAGGCTTGCACCTTTTATAGTGTGAAACCCTAGGTCTATGTCCAAGCCCTAGGAATGAATTTCTCATGCATAGTGCAAGTTAGCATGAGAAGCTTTTGTCCTTTGTCTATGTTTGAAGGCCAGTTAACTAAAATCTAACTACCCACTTGAGTCTCCTATGCAAATTAGTTGTTAGCATGAAAAGCTTTTGTTCTTTGTATATGTTTGAAGGCCAGTTAACTGAAGTCTAACTTTGGACTTGAGTCTCCCATGTGAACTGGTTGTGAGGGGGAATGCAAATTTGTTCCCGCTCACTTTATTGCATGCAAACTGCCACTTCCACCCCTGATTGGGCCCATTTGTCAGCAAATTGCATATTTTGGGCTTAGACACTGTCACCTGTAGTGGCTAGTTATTGCCGCTCTAGCCTACAGTAGCTAAATTGGATGCTCAGTTGGCCGCTCTAGCCTACAACAACTATGATTTGCTGGACACTCTAGTCTATAGCTGCTAAACGGGTTGCTATGATGGCCGCTCTAGCCTATAGTGGCTAAGATTTTCTAGCCACTCTAGTCTATAGCTGCTAAACTAGTTACTCTACTGGCCGCTCTAGCCTACAATTGCTAAGCTTAAATGGGCAAAAACTGCCATTTTGAGTGGTTAGAACCACCACTTGCTCTTGGAAAGGTCTAAAATTTGACATATGGTCTTTAGATGTGCTCATATGAGTGGTTTACTAAACATGACACATTTTAGGTGTCTACAGATGCCCCTTTTTGTGATGTGTTGTGTGGAAAAACACAACGCTGAGCAAAAACATAGACTGCTATGTTTGTGGCTTATGTCCTTTGGGGCATTTGTTAAGTTGACCAAAGGGCTTATGTCCTTTGGGGCATTTGTTAAGTTGACCAAATGGCTTATGTTCTTTGGGGCATTTATTTTTGACCAAAGGACTTGCATCCTTTGGGGCATTTGTTAAGTTGACCAAAGGGCTTGCATCCTTTGGGGCATTTATTTTTGACCAAAGGACTTGCATCCTTTGGGGCATTTGTTAATTTGACCAAAGGGCTTGCATCCTTTGGGGTATTTTTTAAGTTTACCAATGGGCTTATGTCCTCTGGGGAATTTGTTAAGTTGACCAATGGGCTTGCATCCTTTGGGGCATTTATTTTTTACCAAAGGACTTGCGTCCTTTGGAAAATTTTTTAAGTTGACCAAAGGGCTTGCATCCTTTGGGGCATTTTTTAAGTTGACCAAAGGGCTTATGTCCTTTGGGGCATTTGTTAATTTGACCAAAGGGCTTGCGTCCTTTGGGGCATTTTTTAACTTGACCAAAGGGCTTGCATCCTTTGGGGAATTTGTTAAGTTGACCACAGGGCTTGCATCCTTTGGGGTATTTATTAAGTTGACCAAAGGGCTTGTGCTCCTTGGTGCATTTATTAAGTTGACCAAAGGGCTTGTGCTCCTTGGGGCATTTGTTAAGTTGACCAAAGGGCTTATGCTCTCTAGGGATTTTGTTAAGTTGACCAAAGGGCTTATGTCCTTTGGGGCATTTTTATTTGACCAAAGGGCTTATCCCCTTTGGGACATTTTGGTTTGACCAAAGGGCTTATCCCCTTTGGGGCATTTTGTTAAGTTGACCAAAGGGCTTATGCTCTTTGAGGCATTTGTTAAGTTGACCAAATGGCTTGTGCTCCTTGGGGTATTTGTTAAGTTGACCAAAGGGCTTGTGCTCCTTTGGGGTATTTATTTTTGACCAAATGATTTGTGTCCTTTGGGGCATTTTTTAAGTTGATTGCTTAACTATTTGATTTGGGTAGGGGAGGTATGATACCAATATTGCCCCAATTGATGCTTTAAAATATTTTTGTTTTTATTTATTGTTATGGATGCAATGATGAATACAATGCCTAGATAATGATTTTATTTTGCTATATATATGTAATGTGCTGGTGACATGTGCTAGCTAGATGATGTGTGTATGCTTTAAATGGCATGATCTAGATGATGACGATGGATGCATATGTGGATGCATGTTTAATTTTTATGTATTGTATGCATCTAACTCATGTTGTTATGATATGGTAAATGAAATGTGTGAAATGCATTATGATGGTGATCTAATGTACATGAACCTGTATGCTTTAATCACTTAAAATATAAGGTATGCATGTGATATGAGTTTAACAATCTAATGGGCGACACCACAAAATGTATAAAAATCATGAATAAACAATAATTCTTATAATAAGACTTAATCATTTAAAAATCAAATGTGGGGTGAGATGAGATGATATGTATGTATGATTTGATGGAACGATTTGTTACTATGTAGGAATTTTTGAGATTTTTTCTAAGACTTCAAACACTCTAGTTACCCTATCAACAGTTATGTACTGACCATACGATACTTTTGAAATGCAAGGGTTTCACTCTATACCTGGATATTCATTATCTCTGTGTGTGCAAATGAATATATATTTAGATAGAACTCAATCATTTCCTCCGATGTCAGGCATGATTCTTTTAGCCCATTGCTAATATCGGGGATCCTCAAGTGTTCATCTCATCCTTATGTTGGACTTAGTTGGACTATACCACTAGGCAATATTGGGTTACCTAAAGCTAGCTCATCCACATTCAAACATTGGTCTACACAAATGCATAGCTATTATGTTAGACATATCATCATGCGTAAGGATATCACCATTGCCAGGCTGGCTATGCACCAAACCTGTAATGGAGATCACCTTCCAGTTTTGTATAATGCTGAGAATTCCAGGGATTCAAGCTCCATTCCCTTCTTTTCTTCCTTTTGACTTGGTATACTTGCTCATGTTTAGTGATAAAAAATATTGTTTATTTTTTACTGATTTTTTGTTTTTCTTTATTTTTTGAGCAAGGGATTCTTGTAGTGATGATAATCACTATTTGCTTTGTTTTTGCATTCTTTGAAATATGACTTTGAAAACTAGGGTATTGAATTTGTGCTTTGTTTCAATATTTTTGCTCGTTTTGATTTAAGAAAGGGATCTAACTGGGTAGGGTGAAGCTTGTCCTTTTGCCAATTCTCAGCACCTTTGAACCAGTCACATAGGGGGATAAGCAAGGAAGATCATTTTTGCTTAAGGCAACCTAGACCACTTTAGTAGCTTTCATCTTTCCTTGGTACCAGCTAGGATTTTAGTGTTTCAATTAGTGATCGGATCCTGAATATCCAAGGTATTATCACAACTGGACCTTGCCCTCTACTAATCAAGGTGGCTTTCTACAAAATCCGATAAGACCACTAGATATGGTTGAATGACTAGGAAACATTAGTATATATCTTATAGCAACACGAACTGGTTATGTTGAAAAACACAATTACACACATGGATGAATGGATGAAGATGGACTTGAATATTGTGATTGTGATACAAACTATGGCATCGTTTGCAATACTGTGATCATAACATATGCCAATGAAATAGATGTAATGCAACTATGTGAATGCAGATGTGAGATGAAAATATTTTTTATTTTTGCATTGTTTTTTTGCTTTTGACCAAAGGGTTTTAAAATGCCTTTGGAGCCTTTTGTGATTTTATTTGACCAAAGGGCTTTGAGATGCCTTTGGGGCCTTTTGTGATTTGATTAGACCAAAGGGCTTTGAGATGCCTTTGGGGCCTTTTGTGATTTGATTAGACCAAAGGGCTTTGAGATGCCTTTGGGGCCTTTTGTGATTTGATTAGACCAAATGGCTTTAAGATGCCTTGGGGGCCTTTTGTGATTTGATTATATCAAAGGGCTTTAAGATGCCTTTGGGGCCTTTTGTGACTTGATTAGACCAAATGGCTTTAATATGCCTTTGGGGCCTTTTTTTATTTGATTAGACCAAAGGGATTTAAGATGCCTTTGGGGAATTTTATGATTTGATTAGACCAAATGGCTTTAAGATGCCTTTGGGGCCTTTTGTGATTTGATTAGGCCAAAGGGCTTTACTATGTGAATGCAGATGTGAGATGCAAATATTTTTGTATTTTTTATTTTTGCATTGTTTTTTTGCTTTTGACCAAAGGGTTTTAAAATGCCTTTGGAGCCTTTTGTGATTTTATTTGACCAAAGGGCTTTGAGATGCCTTTGGGGCCTTTTGTGATTTGATTAGACCAAAGGGTTTTGAGATGCCTTTGGGGCATTTTGTGATTTGATTAGACCAAAGGGCTTTGAGATGCCTTTGGGGCATTTTGTGATTTGATTAGACCAAAGGGCTTTAAGATGCCTTTGGGGCCTTTTGTGACTTGATTAGACCAAATGGCTTTAAGATTACTTTGGGGCCTTTTGTGATTTGATTAGACCAAATGGCTTTAAGATGCTTTTAGGGCCTTTTGTGATTTGATTAGACCAAAGGGCTTTAAGATGCCTTTGGGGCATTTTGTGATTTGATTAGACCAAAGGGCTTTAAGATGTCTTTGGGGCATTTTGTGATTTGATTAGACCAAAGGGCTTTAAGATGCCTTTGGGGCCTTTTTTATTAATTTGAATTTGACCAAACAGCATAAAGATACCCTTGGAGCAGTTTTGATTAATGTGAATTTTACCAAGCGACATAAAGATATCCTTGGAGCATTTTTGATTAATTTGAATTTGACCAAGCAACATAAATATACCCTTGGAGCAGTTTTGATTAATGTGAATTTGACCAAGCGGCATAAAGATACCCTTGGAGCATTTTTGGTTAATTTGAATTTGACCAAGCAACATAAAGATACCCTTGGAGTAGTTTTGATTAATGTGAATTTGACCAAGCGGCATAAAGATACCCTTGGAGCAGTTTTGATTAATGTGAATTTGACCAAGCGGCATAAAGATACCCTTGGAGCAGTTTTGATTAATGTGAATTTGACCAAGCGGCATAAAGATACCCTTGGAGCATTTTTGGTTAATTTGAATTTGACCAAGCAGCATAAAGATACCCTTGGAGCAGTTTTGATTAATGTGAATTTGACCAAGTGACATAAAGATACCCTTGGAGCATTTTTTATGAGATTTGACCAAGCAGCTTAGAGATGCCCCTGGTGCCTTTTATTTTTTATTTTACTATTTTTTGATTTGTTTGTATTTTTATGTTTTATATTGTTTTGTATCTTTTGAAGTTATCTGAATGTTTTTGATATTTTTTTGGTGTTACAAGGGGAAGGTATGATACCTTATGTTCCCCCAATGTGCATGTTGCCTACTGTAATGTAGTCATCTTGCTTAGGAAGAGTTATAGAAATTAGCTCTCCCAATTGGGGCACAAACCTCTGCAGGGTACCTCTGTCTTGATGAGATGAAATGAATGAACCATCTATGGGAAATGCCCCACTGTCTATGAGATCTTGAACTACATGTCTTAATCCTTTGCAATTGCAAATGCCATGCCCCTCTATTTGGTGGTAGATGTAGTAATGGTCCTCCCTATAACCCTTGTGTTTAGCTCTGTTTGGGTATAGAGGATTTATGTTAGGTAAGGTGATGACCGTAGCTTCCTGTAGCTTTTGAAAAATATTTGACATAGACTCATATAAAGGAGTCCAAATGTGTTGTTGTTGCTTTGATTGTTTAGCATGCTTAGGCCTGGTATGAGGACCAGGTTGAGCCCTAGGTATGTCACTTGCTAGCTCAGGGGGCTCTTGTTGAGGCTTCTCTTGCAGCTAACTAGGAGACACTTTGACCTTACATAAAGGTTGCTTCTGTCTCTCAAGATGGTTCATGATAAAGTGCAATGCCTAATTTTGTTTCTCCATTTGTGCCTCTATATTATAGAGGTGATTTTTCATTTGCTCCAAGATTGATATGACTTTCATGTGTATTTCTAGCGATTGGTTTGAAATACCATTATCTATTGAAGGAGATGCTAAAGATCCACCAGGTAACTGTAACTCACCCATTTCCTTCCTTTGAGTTGATGTGGAGGCTTCATGATGATCCACTTTGTTAGTGGTATCCACATGCTCATGTTTAGGACTTAGTTCATGTTTCTGTTTCACTTCGTAGTGTTGCATTGTACTAGCTTTGATACCCCCTATCTAATGTGGGGGGAATAATTGTTCTTGTTCTTGAGGAGGCACCATGAGAAGTGAGTTAGGGGTGACTAATACCAATGGTTTTTATCCCTTCAATGGGGAAGCAACATCTAATTGCACCCTATTTTGTTTTATCTGCTTTAGATTCACTTGGTCCTCTATCTCGCTATTGACCATTGCCACAAACTCTTGAGAAGGCACTTTTTCTTGTGTCTCATCAACTTTCTTGTAATACTTGAATGGCTCGGGATCATGGGGGACCACATAGACTTGTCCTTGATGTATGAATGTTATGTTTTGGTGCACTATGGAAGGTATACATTCCATATCTCTCATCCATGGTCTGCCTAGAAATATGTTGTACTGCCTCTCACTTTCCAAGATATGGCACAATGTAGGTATCGTATTTATCCCAACCTGTATAGGTAGGATTATTGTGCCAATTGTTGGGAAAGTAGCATCATTGAAGGCCCTCAATGTAAATATTATGTCCTTAATGCATGAAGGTGGCAGATTTAAATGCTTCAAAGTTGTAGTTGTTGTCAATAAAGACTCTCTTGTACAAAATTTGATTGATTCTTACTATGATGTGGAGCGGAGGATTAGGTTCATCCTGAGAGATTGTTATAATCTCCTACCTATGAAAGGCAATCATAGGGTCTTTTTTTAAGTGCATTGAACTTATTGTTGGTATGTACTGTGGTAGATTATCAGCTTTAGTTGAATTTTTTGGTATGTTGGACTGATCAAGGTATATTTTGCTTCTTATTGTAGTATTGATCATACCTATAAAACCCTCCTCAAGTGGGGCTATGTGCACCTCATTGACATGCTCAACTTGATTTTTGTTGGCCCCATGATTGGGGAGAAGATTTTTGATTATGTTGATGTCTTGCAATTCATTCTTATCCAACATATCCTGCACTATATTCTTGAATACAACGTAATCTTGGATATCATGGTCATTTTTCCGATGGTAAACACAATAGAGATATTTCCTATACCCCTTAGGTTTGGGGTAATTAGGATCCAGGATGTGCTCCTTAGGCAATTTTAAAACCCTAGCCTCGCAAAGGCGATTAAAAATTGATGCCAAGGATTCAGGCAATTGTGTATAGTTACAAGGGGGTTGTTTCTGTTTACCCCTGCCTTGATTCTTGTTGCATCGATTGTAATACACAGTAGGAGGTTGAGCTTGATAGTTTTCTTTTTGTTGGCTCTGTGCTATTTTTGGAATATGTAATGCAACCTGGTTGACATGTGCAAGTTCAGTCTGTTGTGGTTGATGTTGCATGCTCTTGTTCCATTCTTTCTTGCTATGGAGCTTTATGTCTCCTTCTTCTAGCTTTATATCTTCAATAATATTGGCTTGAGCCAAGGCTTCTTCAAATGTATCATATTGTTGTAGTTGCAATAGTAATGATATGTGCTTGGCACAACTTTTTGTGAACATTTGGATTAGCTCTTTGATCGGGATGGCAAATGATAACTTTGCCATGATTTTTCTCCATCTATCCCCATAATCCATGACTGGATCATCATCATACTACTTTAGGTTGGCTAGGTCTAAGAGATTCACCTTCTTCTTAGAACCAAAAGAGAAACATTTTTAAGAATACATTCACTAGTTGTTCAAAACTAGATATGTTGTGCTTGGGTAGTTGGTTGAACCATTGAGTGACAGCACCTGAAAATTTCATAATGAAGGTTCTTAACATAAGAGCATCAATGTCTTCAATATGAAAACATGCATTGATGAATTTGGTAACATGTTCTTGTGCATCCTCTTCACCCTTAAATTTCTCCAACCTAGGCATCTCAAAATGTGTAGGATATGTAGGGCTAGGAACTGATGGACATAATGGTTGGTTGTGTATTTTGCTTAATTTTGGTTGGTTCCTAGCCGTCTCTTGTTTCTCAAAGGACTTCATCTTTTCAGCAAGTTCTTGGAATGCCTTTGAGGTGAGGAGTTCCTCTTCTTGCAAACCCACTCATGGTGGTAATGGAGGTAGCCCTCTATCCATTTATCTTGTTCTATGCTCCTCCCTCCTATGAGGGGATTCAAGATGTGTCTGATCCTGATTTATCATGTTTACCCTTTCACCACCAGTTGGATTTTGCTCATGATTTTGAGGGTGATTATGTTACGGGTTTCCTTCTTGTCTAGTGCACTTCTCTCTTGGTGAGTCAGTGCATTGATCTCTTTGATGATCATTTCTATTTTCTTGTTGGTTGTTATGAGCTAGTTGCTCATCTTGCTCCCTTAAACATTGCTCATGTTGGTGCAACAACCGTTATCTCTATTTATCATGTTTGAGAGCTTCTACAAGCTCTTGCTCTTTGTGCAAGGAATTTTCTAACTGTCGTATGCGGTTAACTTGCATGGTCATAGAATAATCATGCTTATATGACTTTGTTCTTGTAGTTCTGATTTGCAGATTCCTTGAAGAGGTTTCTGTTGTTTCTCTGCTTTGGCTAGCTAGTGTAACTTGTTCAGTGTATTATGTATGTTGATAAGGTCTCGGTGATCAGACTCTGTATGAGATTTATGGGGTCACTTTTAAGCATCCCCAGGTTGAGTGGTGCATTTAGCAGTCATGCTTTGTGAGCTTCCAGATGCAGAATATTCTATGGCTATGGTTTTGTAAGTCAGTCTCGAATAAATTCGATCCCACTCATCCAATTGAGCTTGGAGCATTTGTTCTCTCTGAATTTCATGTGACCCATGTGACTGATTTGATCAATTTTTTGTGCTATATCTATGCCTATACAACTCCATGCAAGGGTTCTTATCTACTTCAAATTTTGCAACAAGGTCAACAACTGTCTTCCCTCTATCTTGCCCCTCATTGGGTTGATTTGAACTCTCAGTGTAATGAGATGTGGTGGGTATGGAACCTAATTTCCTCTCTAGATCGGAGGTCTTACTCACCTTGGGAGGTCTCCCAGCCATAATTTTTGTTATAAATTTTTTTGACTTCCAAAAAAGGTTGTGGGTGTCATCTATTATTTGAAAAATTAGGGTTAGGTTGATTACCCCAGTAATGAAGAAACACACAAAGCAAACAATATGATTATCTCTTTTAAGGATTAAATGTGTCCTAAAACTGGTTCCAGTGTGTTTAGATGTGTTGTTGTTTTTGCTTTCTTGCTCTAGCTTTGAATTTAGAATGGGGTGACGCATCCATAGTGGGAACCAAGAACACCCATGCCAAACATGATTTTCTCAAAAAAGAGACTAGGGTACACCGCTTAAATCCCAGTGGGAGGTTCACCTAGCTCTTCCACTCTGAAAATAAGTAACTAGTACCACTATGAGTAAGTGACTTAATCTGTTCTATGATATCTAGGGGGCAAGTCAATAGAAGGAGGTGAATTCCAACGTCACCAGACTAAATTGGGGGTTGGTGATGAAATCCAACTCCCCAATGTTTAAAATGATACATGTGAATGTGTGTGATTCTTTTTAGATTTTGAAATAGAAAGCGATGCATCACCTATCATGCATGACTATTTTTCTACAATTCCTAAAAAGAACATTTCATTTTCAGACAAATGCATCTATAACTAGTCTATATGATTTTAATGCACTCTCCTATTTTGTGATGAAAATAGCCACTGATTGGGCCACATGCAAGCAAACCAAAACACAATGGCCTAGCACGGTGGAGACTAGGGTTGACCTTGCAGGCAGAGGTTACTTGTTCCTAGCAGCTCCTAGAGGAAATGCAAAATGCAGTTTTTATTTTTATTTTTTGCTTTCATTTTCCCTAATTAATTTATGTTTATGCTTGCTATTTCTCAAAATAAAATGCAAATATAAAATTAGAGAATACAGGGAAGGGGTACCAACCTTTAATCTTGCTCAGATGATAGAAATTCTACCCTCTGCTACACTCTTGTGTTAGCTATTGTCGACCAGAGTGGTTGATTTATGGCCGCTGTTAACAGGAGCGACTAAGGTTGTCGATCGTTGTAGATCAAAGCGGCTGATTTCTGGTCATTGTAGCTAAGAGCGGCCAAACCTGCACACAAAACTAAGTTGGTATTCAGGTAGAAAAATAAAAAATCAGTGGAGTTCCCACCATGATCGCCATCTGTAGCGACCCCGGGACGCACGCACCGCTTACTATCTACTTGCAATATTATACCAAAATGAAAATGAAAGACCATGAAATGCATATAACATGGATTAAAAAAGAGATACTTTTATTGATATTGAAACCCGGTTACATTTCGATCCCTCTAAGGGATACCCATTTTGATATAATGAATTACAAGTGGGTATGATGTCCCCTCGCAAGGGTTGATGCACTTTTAAATGCTTCCTGATTTCGCACACAGATATGTATGAGGGCTTACAGATGCCTCCTTCTCCAAGTCTGATTCTTGGAGGGATCTTTATGCTTTCGAATATTTCTAATCTATCTGATGAACCTGTAGTCCTGTGATCATGAAAACAATAGCACACGCTTAGCTGTCTGAAATTGCCTCCTTGAATGAGGTTGTTAGCAATAAATCTGACAATAAAAGGAAATATGCTGAATGATAATAAATGCAATGAAACTAGTGCTATGAAATCAAATAAATGAATTAAAATGGATCTTATGCTAATGATGTGAAATATAAAGAAAGCAAAATAAGAGAAACTAACACCTAAACCCTAGACTAGGTTTGTGGGCCACTATCCAGGATAGCGGCTACTAAGATGAAATCCCTCTCTATTGACCCAAAGACTATGGTCTTAAGTTGCTACTAATGTTAAATGATTACCATATGTGTATGGATGATTACCTCTTAGTTGGCTAGCACTTCATTGCTCCCTAAGGGTGCTCAGATCTACTCTCCAATCCGATAGGGCTTCGTTGTGTATGCTCTCCAAGAAAAAGCTCTCTCAAATAAATCTACTAAAATATTATCCTTGGTATTAGAATTGATATCTCTGATCATGGATGGATGATTATGGATCCCTTGATATATTTGGTGCTCTTAGGCTTTCACATTTTATAGTGTGAAACCCTAGGTTTATGTCCAAGCCCTAGGAATGAATTTCTCATACATAGTGCAAGTTAGCATGAGAAGCTTTTGTCCTTTGTCTATGTTTGAAGGCCAGTTAACTGAAATCTAACTACCCACTTGAGTCTCCTATGCAAACTGGTTGTTAGCATGAGAATATTTTGTCCTTTTTCTATTTTTAAAGGCTAGTTAACTGAAGTCTAACTTTGGACTTGAGTCTCCCATGTGAACTGGTTGTGAGGGGGAATGCAAAGTTGTCCCCGCTCACTTTATTGCATGTAAACTGCCACTTTTACCCCTGATTTGGCCTATTTATCGACAAATTATATATTTAGGGCTTAGTCATTGTCGTCTACAATGGCTAGTTGTGGCCTTTCTAGCCTACAATGGCTAAATGGCTTCTCAGCTGGCCGCTCTAGCCTATAGTAGCTAAGATTTTTTGGCTGCTCTAGTCTACAACAGCTAATATTTACTGGTCGCTCTAGTCTATAGTTGCTAAACTAGTTGTTGTACTGGTCACTCTAGCCTACAACTGCTAAGCTTAAATGGGCTAAAACTACCATTTTGAGTGGTTAGAACCATTGCTTGCTCTTGGAAAGGTCCAAAATTTGACATATGGTCTTTAGATGTGCTCATATGAGTGGTTTACTAAACATGACACATTTTAGGTGTCTACAAGAATCGATCATGATAGGGCTCTACTTGAACAAAATGGATGTTTAATTCATCCTTGGAAGCTTCATAAGAAATAACTGACTAAGAAAGAGTTGTGACATGTATATTGGTGATGTTATAAAAAGGATTCTATGAAATTATGTGACCAAGAGAAGCTATTGTGTCTGCAAAATGATGTGACGACCTTCGAGAGGCTTCAATATCATACCAATCAAAATGTGCTAACAACTTATCGATAATTTGCTTATAATATTTTAAGACTAAATATTTGCACTGGTAGACCCCCATGACTTGATTGATGATGAGGGAATCTCCAATGATTTTTATGTGCTTGATGTGCATGGCAATTGTTGTCTATAGTTCGATGATTAGGGTTTCATATTCTACATTGTTACTAGTGCAAGGGAAATCAATTTTGAATAAAAAGTGGATAGGGATCCCTTGTGGTGTAAAGAAAATAACACCAGCACCACCCCCTATTTGCACTTGGAATCATCAAAGAATAGGGTGAGGTCCATATCATCTTTAGGTTCGACATGCTCTTCTTGTTCAATGACATATAAGATTTATTCATCAAGGAGCTCGATTATGAGAGGTTTGTCATCTTGAAGGGGAGCTTCCACAAGTTGATCAGTAATGACCTGATCCTTTATGGATTTTTGAATTTTGAAGTCAAGATCAATTTTTTTTAAAAACATGATCCATTTTGTGGTTTGACTATTGGTATAAGTATGACTCATCATATAGCACAATGGGTTTTATTTAGTAATGACATACATGGTATGATTAAGCATGTAATGGTGAAATTTTTTAGTTGCAAAGACAACAACTAAGCATAGATTCTCCACATATGCATATTTAACCTCATATCTTGCTAGAGTTAAACTAATATAATAAATGGCCTACTCTTCATTGGCATTGTTTTTGTATCAGCATGGTTCCTAAAGAAAAATCGAGGGTAGAAATGTATAGGTGGAATGGAATACCAGGTCTAGGAGGAGATAAAAAATGTGGGGATGTGAGATAGTGCTTAATCACATCAAAATCTACTTGAAACATAATGGTCATTGAAAAGTGATCCCCTATTGAAAAATATGATTGAAAGGCTTGCATTTGTTCGATAATTGAGCGATTTTGTGATGAATCGCTTGGATATTGCCTTGCAAGATACCCAATTCTTTAAGATTCATTGGGGGTGGTATTTTGAGATCTGCCTTAACCTTATTGAGGTCCACTTCAATACCTCTTTTGTAGACTATGAACCCTAAAAGTTTAACGAAAGTTACGTTAAAGATATACTTTTTAGGATTTAGTCTAACATTGTTCTAGAGTAGCTGATCAAAAACTTTTCAAAGGACATCGATATGCTTGTGTCAGTATTTTTACTTAGCCAATAGGTCATCCACATAATATTTGATAAAATTGTGCATATATTCATGGAAGATATAATTCACAGCCTATTGATAGGTAGTTCCTATGTTCTTGAGTCCAAATGGCATGAATTTATAGCAAAATATCCCCATGGTGTAGTGAAAGATATCTTGTGTTGATCATTGGGATTAACATGGATTTGACTATATCCCAAGAAATAATCCATGAGGGAGAGCATTTCATGGCCAGCAATAAATTCCATGAGAGTATCAATGTTTAGAAGGAAAAAATTATCCTTGGGATGTGCTTTGTTAAGATCATGAAATTTTATGCAAATGTGAATCTCCCCAATAGGTTTACTAATGGACACCATGTTTGAAAACCATTTAGGATAGTCGATGGGTTGGATAAATTCCACATCTAAAATTTTTTATAGCTCCTATTTAACCATGAGGGTGACAGTAGGATGAAGCTTTTGAAGCTTTTGCTTGACTGGTTGGGCATCAATATTAAGAATGAGATTATGGATAATGAGGTTGTGGTCAAGGCCTAGAATATCCTTGTAGGACCACACAAAAACCTACTTATATTCAGTCAAGAGGGCTATGAAATTTTTACACTATTTGACTAAGAGACTCTTTTTAAGATTAAGAATTTGAGAGTTGTCAAGGTCAAAACTGAGGTTGATCTTAATGATTTCCTCTATGAGCATGTGAGAACCATCCTCTAACTAGTGAGGGGTGGGGATGAGGTGAATTTCATATACAAAATTTGTGGGAGGAGAGGACTTAGCATTATTTATTATGGCCTAATAGACAAAATATGAGGGAAAAGAAGGAGAAGGATATAAGCATTTGAGGCTTGAAGTAATTGATCAACATGAAATAAGTCAGGAGGATAAGAATTGCGGCCAAAGTCAATGGCATTGATGTTAATGTGGATAGGTCAAAATGGATCTATTGGATGATGAAGGAGAGAAAATATATCAATAGAGATCATGTTGACCTGGGGATATGAAGGAGGAGGATTGTTAGAGGACAAGTTTTTTAGAATAATCTTGTGAAGGAGTTGGGTTAGAATAGGCAGACGAGGATTGGGTTGAGGTGGTAAGGGTCAAGGTGGGGGTTTAACATGAATGTTAGGATGCTAGAGAGGAAGGAGAAGAGGAAGGATAGGGAGTGGAATGGGGAATATGTGAAGATAAAATTTATCAGCATCTAAGGGATTAATTATGGGGAAAATAGAGATGAATCCTCTTTCGAGCTATTGAAAGTAATGGAAAGTTGATCAAAGTGTTCTTTGAGTTCATCCCTTGAGGGATTATATGGGCAAGCATGGATGGTGGAACATTGGAAAAAGTCATTGGCAATAGGTGGGTATATTTAGGGTCTATGTATTCATCATCTTTGTCATCCTCCTCAAGATCTAAAGTGTTGCTTTTTATTTCATCTTTGAGGAGTTCAATGGAAGAACTCTCATCATATCTTTACCCTAATTTATATCTAGGCAACAAATAATTAGGCTCAATGAGGGTTCACATGCCCTACTCATATCTTCCTAGATCATAGCCTCACCAATGAAAATATTGAAAATATCTCATGGTGAAGGAAGGATTTGATAAATAGTCAATATTTGCACAAAATGGCACCTCGGGCTCCTTGTGAGGTGTATTAGAAGATGAATCATGTACCCCATACATAAAATTGGTGTAATTTGAGGGAGTACCAAGGGGAAAAATGGTTCCAATGGTTAAGGGGGTGACCAAAATCCTTAACCAACTCTATGAAAGATGGGGTGAAAGTCACATTATGCAGAAGATACTCACCTATGCTATAATTGGACATATGCATAGATATATGGGGAGGTGGTTGGGAAGAGGGTGATGAGGGGTTATCAAGATTAGAAGAGGGTGAGTTAGTGGTCTAGTGCAAAGAGGAGAGTGGTTTTGGAGATGAAGTGGATGAAGAGGTGTATGCTACTTGCATGTGCTTAGTAATGAGAGGGGGAGAATTTGAGTCAGTTGATGATGGGGATGTGTTGGTTTGCACATGAGGAATGGTGTGGGAAGGTTGAGAGGAATCATGAATGGTAGTAATGGAAACAAGGGTGGTGGAAGTGGATAGAGGAGGGACATTGTGTAGATGAGTGATATGTGGTAGTGGAAGTGTTAAGAGTGGGAGGAGGATGTGGATGTGAGGGATTTGGTCAAGGAGTACAAGCTACGAAAGTGGAAGAGGGATGAAGTGGAGGATAAGGAGGAGTAGGAAGGATGGGAGAAGTAGAGGAAGAAGTATGAATAATGGTCACAAAGGAGGAAGAAAATAAATGATGAAGGAGAATTGAGGGTTAGTAGGCTAATATGGATAGTTCCCAGGTGGATACTGACTGGAGGTTGGAAGAAGCTTGATAATGAATGAGAGGAAGGTTTTGTTGGGGGGTGGATGTTGAGTGGCAACTTTATAGTCTGTTGGGGGTTGGGTTAAGGTCAAAGATGCTTGGTATTGAAAGTGAGGATATTGATAATAGTTTGGGGGAGGTTGTATTTGGTTAGGAGTATATTAAGGTGGATTGGGGGGATATTATTGATATTGGTTGGGTGGTTGTTGATTTTGGTTAGGGAGTTGTGTCTATGACCACTATTAGGAATTTGGAGGAGGTAGGGATACCTACGTAGTGGTGGGATGAGAAGCCCATGTGGGAGGTTGGGTGAAGAAGGCATTTTGGTTAGATAGAGAATTAGGAGGAGGTAGGGGAGTCAAGACTTGATGTGGTTGTTGGGTAATAGCAACATTATACAAATGATGATAGAATTGTGAGGGGACACTAGCGACTACTTACTTCAAGGAAGAATTATCAGAAGAAGTGATGGAAGGTTGATATTGAGGAGGATAACAATATGAGGGATAAGAAGAAACTAATACTAAAGATGTAGAAATATTATGAGTATGAGAGGTTGTAGTGTTCACACCAACGAGGAGAAGATTGGTCAAAGTAGGATTGGTAAAGGAAGGTGTTACATTGTTAACATATGGGGTTTGTTGATTTGGAAATTGGAAAGAGGTTGGGGCAATAGAGGCATTAGGATGAGAAGGAACATTCATTTGGACTAGGGTTATGCATAAGGGGTTGGACTTAAAATGTACTTGTAAAAAAATGGTAAATCCTAACCGAAATCAAGGTGAATCAAGGTGAATCCTAAGAAAATCGAATCAATCACCAAAATTTGGGACATTTGAAGCCCTAAAAAGTAAGGTGATATTTGGATAAACTTTGAACTATTAAATCACCTTATAACTTCATAAAAATAACACCATTAGATCAAGTTTGAAAAGAGCTTTCCAATGAGTACACATATGCCTATGTTTGGATATATATTGTGGCAAGTTGACCCTAATAAATAATTGGTCCCAAAAAATTTAGGCGAATGGGCCAACATCGAGGATCCTCATATTCGTCAATTTCCAATTTTAGAAATCCTAATATTCACTCAATTTGTGAATATTCACCATTGTGCATAACCCTAGTTTGGACATGATAATATTGGTTTGGATATGGAGGATAATATGAGGGCATAGAATTGAGGGGAATTTATGATGAAGAAGCATAGTTAGAAGAGCATGTGTTATTTGGATCAATGGTTGACATTATCAAGGGCTTGGTACTCTTGGGCTTGTTCTTGGGATGTGGCATATATGGAGGGTTGTGGAATATGGATCGAGGGTATGTTTAGTTGAGGGATATCTAGAGGGAAGGATTTTTTGTCATGGTGTTGGGCATGTGAAGGGTAGGCCTTATTAGGGCTCTTGGGTAGAACATTTTAGGTGATAGTGTCATAGGTGTCATATTGGTGATGCATATCATCATAAAAGGGGATATGATGAAGGGATAATTCACCACTAAATGTATGAGTGATATTCTCTGAATGTGTGGGTGAAGTGGATGAAGAAGTTATTTGGGCAGAAGACTCCATAGCAAGTCAATCCTGAGCACATACTTGGCTTCAAATTTGCATCATAAGCAATAAACACAGGGACAATTTGCCCTATATCAAGAGGTTTCAAAGGATATAAAAGGTATAGAATAACAACCTATAGGCCTATACACCGGGGGAGAGGAGATCGACTATCTCTATCAATATTTTTGAGGTCGAGCGCTTATCTAAAAGCTTTATTAATTAGGTTGTCGGGATGGTAAGTAAAATATGTAATTGGTGAGAGGAAGATGCAGATATAGTTTTTGGGAAGGTTTTAAGAATTTTGGTGGTGCTTTGGGTGATTTTGTAAATGAAACATACTATCTACACAAACAAAAATGCAAGCAACCAAACAAACAATCAATGGTGGTTTTGAGTTTGTTTTTTTTATTTTATTGCTTTTTTGGGGGGTTTACATGTTTGATGTACCCTAAACCTAGAAGCTACAAAGGGGTGAGTGGAATGAATTCTACGAAGGTGTGTTTATGCCCACCCCTCTCATGAGAAGTGGTACACAAATGACTAAAAGGGCTTCCTAGGATTGGGGGTTGTCTCTGGGTATCCTAAGGGGACAAAATGAACCTCCTAAGAGAGGTCACACTATCTAGGTCTTGCTACTAGCCTATCCAAGCTTTCGCTTCATCCTTGGTCAGACTCAAAAAAAAATTATAGTTGTGTTCCCAATAAATATTAAACCCCATGAGTAAAGGGTATCTAGCCTCAATATTACCCTGAGCTAGTCCCAAGGGTAACCAATTTCTCATCAATGAAGTCCAAGAAACTATGCATACTAAACTATGGTGTCTAAGGGAAACTAATGGTTGGGGATGAAATCCAACTCATTGGTTGGTTTTTATTACAAAATATATTATATAAAATGATGTGCAAAATATGTGTGTGATGTTTGTTTTTTAATTTTGTGCTTTATGTTTTAAAAATACCTAATGCAAGATTAAGAGCAATCCTAAAGATATGAGGTGTAAAATTTGTTTAACCTAAATGTGATAAATGCAATGATAAACCCTAAGGATGCTTTTTGCATGATGTTGAGTATGCAAAAACTTACAACGAATGCAATTATGCAAAGAGGAGTTCTAAGAGAGGTAATACAACCTATGCATGCAAAAAGAGACCTACACCAAGAGAGAAAACACTAGAAAAATAGACAACAAATCTATGGATGAAAGAGAAGATGTTTTGAGAGTAGATTGAAGAAAAAAGTCCTATTCTAGGGATGACCATATTAGGGTGAGATGGTCATAGTTGTAGACCATCTTGGGGTGAGACGATGGCAACTATGACCAGTTAGCAACTTCAAAAACTAGTCACAGAGAAAAACACTTTGGGAATGACCATATCAGGGCAAGATGATCACATCTACAAATCATCTTAAGGTAAGGCTTTCATGACTATAACCTATCTACAACTTCAAAAACCAGCCATAGGGGAAAAACCAGCTTGATATTGACCATCTCAAGGTAAGACAGTCATAGTTGTAGACCATCTTGAGATAATATGGTCAATATTGTAACCTATCTACGACCCTGGAGAGAAATCACAGAGGTTAAAAAAATAAAATTAGAGGACAAAATGTGTGGGGGATTGCCTACTCTATGAAGAAAATATTGTTCTATGTGGGAATGTAAACTAATTACACTAAGGAGATGAAAAAGAGGCTATGCTATGGAAATGGAAAACAATCTAATCTATGGAAATTAAAGGATAAACTAACCTATAGAAATGAAAGATCAAGCTAATATAAGGAATCAAAATATAAGCTATGCTAGGAATTTAAGAGACAATATAGAATATGAAAATACAAAACAAACTAATCTAAGAAATTAAAAGGGGCAACTACACTAGAAATTTAAAAGATAAACTATGCTAGGAAATTAAAAGGGCAAAGCTATGCTATGAAAATGAAAATACAATCTATGCTAAGGAAATTAAAAGATAAGCTAAACTAAGAAATGAAAATACAATCTATGCTATGGAATTAAAAGTAAATTAAGATAAGAAAAGGAAAAAAACTATGTTATGAAATTGAAAAACAAATTAAGGGTAAATAAACTATACTAAGGAATTGAAAACAAACTATGTTAAGAAATTGAAAAGGAATTGCAAAGGCAATCTTAACTATGGAAATGAAAAGATAAACTATACTAAGAAAATCAAAAGCAAAACTATGCTGTGAAAAGGAAAAGACAAGTTATGATATGGACTTGAAAATGCAAACTATGCTAAAAATCAAAAGACAAACTAGGCTAAGGAAACGGAATACAAACTAGGCTAAGAAAAACAAGAGAACAAATTAATTCTAAGGAATGTAAATGTAATATATGCTAGGCACCTAAAAAATAAACTTAAACTAAGAAAGAACGAAGAATAATAGGAATTTTAAAACATCTAAAGTAAGAAAAAGGAGAAGCAAACTATGTTAAGGAACCTAAAATAAAACTAAACTAGGAAAAGAAAATAAACTATGCTAAGTACACCAAACTAGGCTAAATATTTGAGAAGATCACTAAGCTAAGGAATGGAAAACTATTCTAAATTATGAAGCCCAACTATGCTAGGGGTAATAGAAGAAACTATGATAAATGTTTCAAAAGGACCTATGCTAAAGGAATAGAAAGGGTTGTGCTAGAGAAGAAGAGGTAAGTTCCTACACTAAATAACAAGAGGATAACTAAATAACTAAAATTGCTATAATAAAGGAAAGAACTAAGCAAGTACCTAGACTATGACAAAATAAAATGAGAATTAATAGATAAGAAAGAAGTCCTAACCTGTGGTCCTGCATTTTTTATATAGACTTGGGAAGGCTACAGGTTATATTTTATAGATCATTGTGTCTAGGATAGTGACCATTTCAAGGTGAGATGACCTAAGCTCAAGGTCATCGTGACCTAGGACAGTGACACTCAAGTGAATATTTTATTTGCTATGATGGAGGATGAGGGGTTTTGGTTGCCTCTGAGGCCACTAATGCTTGTTTTTCCCATGTTAAAAAATAGAAACAAAATAAGTGAAGATTTCTTGATTAAGAAGAAATGAGCAATATGATATAAAAACCATTCAAATTAGGAAATAGCCTAAAAATAGTAAGCATATAATAGAGAACATCCAAAAGGGGTATGGCCTAAAGCTACAACATACTATTATTGTGATCATCTCGGTCTGAGACGGTTAGGGCCAAAGACCATCTCAGGATGAGACAGTGAGGTTTTTGAGGTAGACAATAAATATTTTTCTAAGGGAGTTCAGTCCACCTTACCTCCCAGCAATCCTAACAATGTCTTACACCTATTACACAAATAGAGAACAATGTAGTGAAAAAAAAAATACCAAGTTTAAAAAGTAAAATCCACACAAGACATATACCCAAACTAAAGATAGATATATTTTAAACAACACTCCTGCCTAAAAGGTAATGGAAATGTCAAAATATGGTCAAGGGAAGGATCCCATTATGATTTCCACTTTGTAGGAAGAGAAAAGCACCATGCATATGAATAAATAAGAGGTAAACTTTTATTACAAAGCTTAACTTTTCTTTTACAAAAATTCCCACTAGGGGCTTACAACATGAAGTCCTTAATGGTTGAGGAAATTCCAACAATGCAACAAATGGTGCCTTCACAAACTTTTATCTTACCACAATCAAATTTGGAGGGATTTTGGTAAGATTGAGTATTCTTGGACCCTCCTTTGCTGCTCTCAGCTTTAAATTACCTGCACACAACTAATAACAATAGATTAGTAGCACATGAGTGGGCCCACCGAGGTTGGGCCCAAGTTTTTTTTTAACATGGTGGAATCAGTAGTCCCCACAAATTTTGGTAGGTTATCTAACTTTTTATGGCTGCCACATTATTCTATGTTGTCCACCTCAAAAGTTGCCACATAGATCTTCACGTAGTCCACCCCTATAACCACCATGCCATGATCATTTTAAACCTTTTATGCCACTAAAAGCACCAGGAAAGGGATAAGCATTCAATTCTACAAGGCCTGAGATTTGAACCTTGGAACTTCGCCCCCTTTAAAAGGTAGGTTGGGCCCACGTTAAAAAAATGTAAGCAAGAAACATTAAGGTGCTAATGCAATAATCCAAAAGACATGAAAATGCTATACAAAACAAGAAATATACTTACTTTTACCTTGCTTCTTTATATGTGGATAAAGTCTAATATGATTTGGTCCCTAACTGGTGACTATCTTAGGGTGAGACGACCTTTGTTTTTTATTGTCTTGGGGTGAGACGATGGTGACTATTGATCATCTTAGTGTGAGATGATTGATATTTCTTCTACTTAGGTGCTAATAAAATTTTGTGTAGGTCTTTATGGGGGCGAGATAGGTTGCTGACAATAGTTTGGAATTGAGATAACATTTTGTGTGTGAGAAGTTTTAAAAGTGGGTTGAAGGCATGGGGGAATGACTTTCATCTCCATGGTTGGTTGTGGATATGCAAAAGGGTGATGGCTAGGTATGGTGGCATGGTGCACAAGGGAGGTGGTTGGATAAAATTTGGTATAGTTTTGGCTACGTGTTGGAGAATTCTTGCAAATGGATAAAAATAGGAAGGTATTTAAGGGGGGTGGTGGCATTGCTATGACTTGGAATGAGGTGGTAGCTAGGTGGCATTTGCAAAGGCCAAGGAAAATCTAAAGGATTTGCTTGGAGTGTTGTGCACATTCTAAATTTATGACCTTGGGTAGGGTGAATTCTCTCACCCATCCAAGTGTCATAGATTGACATTAGGAATGGGGTCCTTGCGTGAAGTGGAGGGAATTTTTAATTCCTAAAAATTATAGGTGGAATATGGGAGGACATGTGGAATTTAATGATATTATTCATGGGAGGTTTGACTTGGCATTTTTGAGCAATTTTTAATTCTCCCAAAATTGAAGGGAAAAGTGTAGGGGGATTTATTAATTTTTTTTTTTTTTTTAAGAGAAAAACCCCTTGTGGGGCCGCCTTGGTCTGAGAGACCACGAATAGGGGGTTCTACACCGTCAAAGTCACCCGAAAGTCACACCCAGCCCTGCTCTCACCAACACTATCAATTAGATTTTGGGTACCCAATTCAGCTTTTTGGTAGGGTGGAGATTCAAACCTGGGACCAATGGTTTCCCTCTCCTCTCCAACTCACCTACAACACTTGGGTGGGGGATTTATTAATTTAATGGTGGGTATTTATAAGGTATTTCCTAGGGATTATGGGGGGGCTGATTTGAATTTTGGATATTTGATGGGATTTAAGGAAAAAAAAATTGAAAATTTAAAAAAAACTTGTATTAAAACAAAGAACAATTACAATATGGGAAGAGACTCTTCCCAGCTGAAGTCAGAGAGAACACAAGCTTACAATAGTAGAAGAAGATTTGCAATGGAGCCAAATCTCCTAAACCATTATCTAGCTAGTAGGGGGTCGACATGGACAGTTGATGCAACTTGTCACGAAATCACGACACTATTCTTCTCCTTAGGCCATGAAAATGCAACATGTCACGATATCATGACACCTTTCCCCTTTGGCCGTGAAAAAGCAACATGTCACGATATCGTGACATTTTTCTCCTTTGGCCGCAAAAATTCAACATGTCACGATATCGTGACACTTTTCTCC
The DNA here is from genome assembly GCA_028583015.1 of Wollemia nobilis. Taxonomy (NCBI): domain Eukaryota; kingdom Viridiplantae; phylum Streptophyta; class Pinopsida; order Araucariales; family Araucariaceae; genus Wollemia; species Wollemia nobilis. The sequence continues at coordinate 1,373,189 of JAQPPZ010000040.1, forward strand.
TTTGGGCACGAAAATGCAACATGTCACGATATCGGACACTTTTTCTCTCTTGGCCGCAATGAAGCAACATGTCGCGATATCATGACACTTTTTCTCTCTTGGCCATGACAGAGCAACATGTCGCGATATCGCGACAATTTTTCTCTCTTGGTCGCGATGAAGCAACATGTCACGATATCGCGACACTTTTTCTCTTTTGACCGTGATGTTGCAACATGTCGCGATATCACAACACTTTTTCCTCCTTTGTCCATGACTAAGCAACATGTCATGAAATCACGACACCATTTCTCCTTTGGCCACAAAAATGCAACATGTCGCGATATCGCGACACCTTTTCTCCTTTGGCCATGAAAAAGCAACATGTCACGATATCGCGACACCTTTTCTCCTTTGGCCGTGAAAATGTAACATGTCATGATATCGCGACACCTTTTCTCCTTTGGCCGTGAAAATTCAACATGTCGCGATATCATGACACGTTTTATCCTTTGGCCGTGAAAAAGCAACCTGTCGCGATATCGCGACACCTTTTATCCTTTGGCCGTGAAAATGCAACATGTCACGATATCGTGACACCTTTTCTCCCTTGGTCATGAAAATGCAACATGTTGTGATATCACGACACCTTTTCTCCCTTAGCCGTGAAAATGCAACATGTCATGAAATCGTGACACCTTTCCTCCCTTGGACGTGACGAAGCAACATGTCGTGATATCGTGACAACTTTCCACCTTTGGCCGTAACGAACCAACATGTCGTGATATCATGATGACTTTCCACCCTTGACCATGATGAAGCAACATGTCACGATATCACGATGACTTTCCACCCTTGGCCATGATGAAGCAACATGTCGCGATATCACGACAACTTTCCACCCCTGGCCGTGACGAAGCAACATGTCGCGATATCGCGACAACTTTCCACACTTGGCCGCGACGAAGCAACATGTCGCGATATCATGACAACTTTCTTCCCTTGGCCATGACGAAGCAACATGTCACGATATCGTGAAAACTTTCCTCCAGTGACCGCGATGATGCAACATGTCGCAATATCACGACAACGTTCCTCTAGTGACCGCGACGACGCAACATGTCACGATATCGTGACAACTTTCCTCCAGTGACCACGACGGTGCAACATGTCATGATATCATGACAACTTTCCTCCCTTTGCTTTTTCTTTGATCATTGGCTCAAGGACCTTTCAAGACCCTACCTAATCACCTCATCCTCAATAACCATGTCACTGTGCAGCTAAACCCCTACCTCCTTCTCAGCACCCATCTTAGCCAAGAAGTCGGTCGCTTTGTTTAAATCTCTACTCACATAAACTGGAATCACATCATCTAATTCCTTCCATAATTCCTTAATTTGAGTGACAAGAATCCTTAACCTCCAAGCTTTCATATCAAATTTCCTCATGCAGCCTGAGCTCCAACCATTATTTGCGAGTCTGATTTAAGAATAATCCTGTGGTGGCCAAGTTTCACTGCCCAAACAAAAACAGACTTGATGGCAATGGCTTCGACTTCATTGTTAGTGGTTCTTCCCAGGCCTTGCAATTCCCAATAGAGCATAGTCCCAGCATGGTTTCGGCACACCACTCCAATTTCGGCTCTACCCGAATTGCCTTTTGCAGCTCCATCAGTATTGATTTTAATCCAACCTTTAGGGGGAGGTTTCCAACAATTTTTGTCCTATCCCTCTTGCAGTTCAATGCGATATTCCATAGCTCTAATGTCAATTTGAGCTTCCTCCTCAGCATGAACAGCCACAGTTTCGATAACCTTGCTCCAAATGGTCTGCCAAACCCTGTCTAGAGCAGTAAAAGTTTCTCTAAAAATTTTGGCATTTCTTTCCAGCCATACTTGCCACCAGATAAAGCTTAAACCGAGCTCCAAGCCAATACGAAGAGCTTTAGATTTGAATCTACCTTTCTACCATTTTGCCCAAATATTCATCCAATTCAGGTCACCACTTACTTGAATTTTAAAGTATACAAACCAACGCAGCCAAATCTATCAGGTGAAAGGGCAACCAAACAGCAAATGGTCAGTAGTTTCCTTGCTCTTGTAGCATAGTACACATTGAAAAGGGCTGATGATACCTTTTGATATGAGATTATCAAAAGTGAGGATTCCATTGTGCATGCACTACCAGGCAAAAAAGTTAACTTTCAGCCAGCCTTTAGAGTGCCAGATTTTCCTCCAGTTCTCAACCTAAAAAGTATGAGGGGGGGCTGCGGGAGAATGTTGTCATATCCGTCCTTTACTGTATAGACGCCAAGACTCCCAAAGCCCCAAGCTAATTCATCCTCCATGTATCCCCCTGTAAGAAATATTTCTGTTAGAATTTTAGTCATGATGGGAATCAAATCTGAAGGGATTGAAATGGGCCACTCATCCAACTTCTTGAACTGCTTAAACTTACACTCCCCCAGCTGAGTAGTTGTGAAATAAATTTCAATATAGATCCATCCCTTGGCTTCAATGGCTGCTTTTATTAGCTGTAATTCTAGAAATTCAGCAATGATGGGTGGGAACTGATCCCAAGAATCTGTCCAAAAATGAGCCTTCTCCCCTCTTCCCACTTTCCAAAATAAGCGATTTTTAACAACCTGAGACCCTAACTTGAGAGCCTGCCAAACTAGGGACCCAGTACCATCCAAGGGGATGTGAGGTACATCATTTGGCTTGGCCTATCCCAGGTATTTGATAGTTAGTATTCTACTAAAAAGGGAGGTGGGTTGGGAGATCCATCTCCAGTACAGCTTTCCAACCAAAGCTTTATTATTCAGCTTAGATTTTCTCAAACCCAGACCTCCTTTATCCTTGGGCTGGGTAACTTTTTCCTAGCCCACTAAGGCCCACTTTCTCTCTCCCTTTGCTCCTTCCCATAAAAACTTTCTAGCCATCCTGTCCAACTCTTTCCATATTGTAATCGGGGCAGCCAGGATAGAGAAATTGTAAATTGGCATGGCTTGAATGACTGACTGTAAGAACGTTAATCTGCCACCATAAATTAACCACTTGTGAGACCAATGATTAATTATGTCCTTGATACACTCCAGAAAATTCCTCCATGTGTCTAATTTTAGCTTCTTAAAGTGCAAGGGGACCCCCAAGTAAACCACTAGGAGAGAAGTCCTTGTGAATCCTAGGATTTCTAAAATTTTGTTTTGAAGCCTTTGCTCCAGATTAAAAAAAACCACTTTGGATTTCTTGTCATTAATGACCTGTTGAGTAGCCCTGAGATAGACATTAAGAGTATCCCTAATCATTCTTGTTTCCCTGAAGCTGGCCAATCCCACCAAACCAGTGTCATCCACAAACTGCAGGTGCGTTAAAACTTCGTCACCCACCCTGATACCCAATAATCTACCTTGATGTCTTCTCCTCAAGAAAAGTCTACCAAGACCTTCAGTAAAAATGAGAAAAAGATAAGGGGAACATGGATCCCCCTGGTGCAATCCCTGAGTAGCTCCAAATGGTTGCGAAGGAAGGCCCTTGATTAGCACAGAGTAAGTCAGGGAAGAGACACAGCTCATGACCCACTCTATCAAGTCCTGAGAGAAACCAAAGGCTGCCATCATTTTATCCAGGAACCTCCATTCAACCCTGTCATAAGCCTTTGACATGTCCAATTTTATGAACATCCCTTTATTACCAGAAGTGTGCATTGAATGGATTGCTTCTTGGGCCACAACCACCCCATCCAGAATATGTCGTCCCTCAACAAAACCCCCTTGCTCAGAGGAGACAATGTTGTGAAGAAGAGGTTTTAGGCGCTCAGCCATTACCTTTGTGATTATTTTGTACAAGACATTACATAAGGCAATAGGCCTATAATCTGAAATATGAACCCCCTCCTCCCCTTTTGGAATTAAGGTAATGAAAGTGTGGTTTATAGCTTTAAGCATTCTCTTATTTTCTCTGGACTCTTCTACAACAGACCATTACATCTTCCTCTAAGTAGTCCCGGAAATCCTAAAAAACTCAATTGGGAAGCCGTCTGGACCTGGAGTTTTACCAGTGCTCATTCCAAAGACCATATTTTTCAATTCATCTCTATCAATGGGTTTGAGGAGGGCCTGATTTTCATCCTCAGAAATAACTTCATTTTGGGCCTCTACATCTTGTACCACACTTTCCTTAAAAATATTAGAAAAATAATCCATAGCAGGGGAATGCAAACCTGGAAGTGTATCAAAGGAATGATCATTCTCATCTTGAAGTGCCTCCATCTTGTTCATCTATCTTCGAGCACAAGCAGTCCGATGAAATAATTTTGTATTTTTGTCCCCTTCTAATAACCAGGTGGTTCTTGCTCTCTGCTTCCAATAGGTCTCCTCCTAGTTGTCAATGTCCTCAATCGTTGTACGTAGGGCATCATCCTCAGCTTTGAGCAGGTCTGTAATTACTCCTTATCTAAAGTGTTTTTGTACCTCATCCCATCTGGCCACCAATGGAGCTCTTTGGGCTTGGAATTCTATTTTATTAGCATGCCTCCAATACTTCAACTAAGTTTTGACATATTGTAGTTGTTTGTGGATTTTGAACATTGCTCTCCCATAAGTTGGGCAGCCTTCTTCCCACCACTATGGAATTTTCTCTTGAAGTTCTTCTTTCTAAAGCCAAAAATTCTCAAATCTAAAAGGTTTGTGATGCTGCCCCATCCTAGTCCCGCCTTCCAATAGAATGGGACAGTGATCTGAAACTGGGCCTTCTAAAATCTAAAAATTTATATTCCATTTTACAAACACCTCTGAAATTAGAAAATGATCTAGCTTAACCTTCCTGCTAGGTGGATCCCATATTTTATTAGTCCAAGTGTAGTTAATGCCAGGACATTTAATGTCCACTAAGTGCAAATCTTGGACTTGGGCAATCATGAAACGGTCCCCTGGGTCCAAAAATGGTGTTCCCCCTTCCTGATCTCTAGAAGATAATTTAGCGTTAAATTCCCCCACTATAATCCAGTCTAGATCTTCCCTTGAGGTTCGCATGTTATGCACAACCTTCCACTACCACCTCTGACCATCTAGGTTTTGAGACCCATAAAAGTTTGTGATTAGAACATTTTCTGCAGTGACATTGTTCCTAAAAAGAGAAGTGAGAACACCCCTCCAAGCAAGATGTTCTATTGTAGACCATTCAAGAGATTTCCATAGAGTAACAATCCCCCCTGAGGCACCTTGGGCAGCCACATCCATATGACCAGCACCCCTCCAAATTCTGTTGACTGTTTTGGACATAAGATCTAATGACATCTTAGTCTCCTGTAAAAGCAAAAAATTAGTATTACGATTCTCTAAAAGTCTTCAAACAGCAGATTGATGGGTTCTACTGTTTAAACCCCTCACATTCCATGATTGTATAATCATTGGTTACCCTGGGAGCAATAAGATTCTATTGGCCTCACCGATCCTCCCATGATCAGTTTGTCTCCTTGGACTGCTAGCAACTCCTTATTGGATCTTCTACCTACTCCTTGAGAATTGCTATTTTTTGATCTTTTTTCTACCTGGGTTATCCCCAAAGTTTGCCTTTCCCTGTTCTTCTTTGCTATTCCCATGTTGACATCCTGAGATACTGTCTGCTCCTGGTTATGCACTACTAAAGCCCCTGAACACATTGGTTGTGATACATCATAGAGTTCAACTACCTGCTATATGATAGGAGGAGATGAGAGGGGGGGTTGCATGGGAATATTAGAATTTTCCTTATTACCCTCCATGCCCTCCATACATTGTTCCTCTTCGTCAACCAGTGACTTAAATATCTCATACCTATTGGCAGGTCTGAGATGGGATTGCTCCTTTCCCTCTTTTTTCTTTGTCCATATTTTTCTTCTAGGCTATTCAAAACCCTCTCTCTAAGCTTCCTGGCCCTGAACAGTGCTATTAGAATATTTATTAAGTGTTGCCTTATCCTCTTTAGGCAAGTTTGGCATTCCTAAAGGGGCCTCCATTTTAGCATTCATATTATTAGGACAAAAACGGGCCAAATTTCCATATTTGTGACAAACCCTACATCTAAAGGGTAGGGCCTCATAGTCCAATTGTTGAATCCAGGAGAGTCCTACCAATTCAATTTCCATCTCTGCTGACAAAGGTTGGATGAGATCCATCTCCACACATATTCTTGCATACACCGCCATGCTCCCTTCAATTGTGTCTCTGGCAACACCTAGATGTCTTCCAATATAATTTCCAATCCTTGCTAACACTTGCTCACTCCATAATTCCATTGGAAGAGCATATATTCAGATCCATACTGGGACAGTAGTAGGTTCAACTCGAGGATCGAATCCCACTCTCCATGGTTGAACAAATAGCCCTTCTGGGCCATGATTTTTCTTCTCTGACTCGAAATCCCTATTTCTATCGGCCAAAGATGAAAAGCTAACAATAAAATATCCATTGCTAATAAACCACAATGAATACTCACCGTGAGGCTCCCAGTTTTGGCGGATCCAAGAGTGCAAAAAATTCAGGGAAGGACGTATACCCATGAACTTGCAGATAAAATCATGATTTGCTCTGTAAATGACTGATTCTTCAACCATACTTGGCTCGATGACAATTTTTGGCCTGGTTTCAACCTGCAACAAACATCCATTCACACGATGTGTTGTCGACCTATTCCCAGCAGCCATGAAGAGCATTTTATACATCATTTTTTGAGCTTCATCATTCTTTAGAGGATATTTTTCTTTATAAAAATCTATGTATGAGCTGCTACTCCCTAGAAAAGGAGTCGGAGAAGTCCCCATTGGACCCTCCTGGGGCACCAATCTAGCCTTCAGATCCACCGAACCCCGAAAGCACTTATGCAATCCAACTGAAGCCCTAGATTTTTTGAAGTTCTAGAAACCCTAGTTTAGAGGAAAAAATTGCCAGAGCTCTCTGTCTTTAAGGAAATTAATGTGGACTTTCTTTGGGATTTTTCATAGGAATTAAAAATGTGGATTAGGGCTTAATCATGGATTAAATTAGGGAAGTGAGGGCTAAGTAGTGTTAAGCGAATTTTGAGGAAAATTAGGGAGAGAAAAGAGAAATGCATAGGGGAATGAGGAGGATTAGGATAATTAAGAGTGGATTAGAAGAATTTAAGAAGGATTAAGGGAAATTTAGAATTTGGAGTAAATTAGAAAGAATTATTAGAAGAAAATTAGAAGAAATAAATGGGGGGTTGTAGGGGACTTCCCTAGGAAGTCCTCCACTTCCTTGCAGCCCATCCCTGGTCCTATCCCAAATCCTTGGTCCTATCCCAGTTCCTTGGCACTTCCTTTGCCCTTCTTCCTTTGCTATATGGTGCTATAGACGATATCCTTGGGGTGGGAGGTCACTTATCCATTTGTCTACCCCTTTCTATACCTTTTGGTGGGGTTCTTCCTGGTGTCTGTGATCTAGGACATCCTTGGGATTTTTTTGGAATGTCCCTAGGTCTTGTCCTTGTTCCCTAGCACTCCCTTTGCCCTTCTTCCTTGGATATCTAGTGCTACATATGATATACTTGGGGTGGGAGGTCATTTATCCATTTATCTGCTTCTTTCCATACCTTTTGGTGGGGTTTCTTTTTTGTGCTTGTGATCTGAAACATCCTTGGAGTTTTCAGGGATGTCCCTAGGTTTTACCTGGGACCTTCCCTAGGATTCTTGAGTTCCTTAAGGAATCCTTTTCCTTGGAGCTAGCTACTCTATTCCATTTTCTTATAGGATATTATTTGGAGCTAACGATCAGAGGTTCTTTTGGTGCAGTGCATCTTGTCTTGGGAGTTTGGCTTCATGAGAAACTCTTCACAATTTCATTTTTGGTTTGAGAAGGGACCACGTGCTTATTCCTATGGTACTACTCTTTTGGTTTTTGGATGTGGTATTGGTGGTGGGTTCTCAACATTTTTTGTGGCTTTGGGATGGGCCTCTATGTTGATTGTTGCTATGTTCCTACTGGTCATCCTCTTCTGGATCCCTGAAGTTGTTCATCGATGGTGTTGGAGGATGCTTTGGGGTTCTTGCTATATTTTTTGGTATTATGGAGGACTTGAGCTTATCGTCGATAGCTCATGCTTCATGGCTCCTCCTTTTGAGGCTCCCTAGGACCTCCCCACCTCTTTCTCATGGATTGTGGTTCTGCACTGATGTTTTCTCTATTTCCTTTAGCTTTTGAGTAGATCTTGCTGCAATGGGACTTTGTGGCATGTGGAGTCCCCTTTATTGTTGTATGTTTTTTTAGGCCTTTGAGATATGATGTTCCTTTGCATCCCTATATTTTTTGGATGGTTTATAGTCCCATTCCTATTGCTCAGGGATTTTTTGGTTTTGTTTTTTGGTTTTCTAGTGTTTTCTGCTCGGTTTCTATATTTTCCCCTATGTGGGATTCTGCATTTTAATTTTTGGTGGGTTGTTTTTTTCCCACATTTTGGGCAGTTCAAACTTGTGGCTAGGTAGGAGTTTCAAATGTTATTTTTTCTCATTTTCTCCTTATCCCACTGGGTGCGCTTTTCAAATTTGTATCAGGGTGGGACTTTCATTTTTTCCTTCTTTGGGCATGATTTTTTACGTCCTTTATGAAGGTTGTCCTTAATCCTATCCTATAAGGCTACCCTTTAGCTTGTCCTAAAATGCTATCCTTAAGATTTTCCTAAAATTCAATCCTTTTGTCTTTCCTATGGTTTTTATGTTGTCCCTTCCTGTGGCCTTGTTTAAAAAGTCTTTTGTCTTGTTGTAATCAAGTTTTGGGTCCCTTGATAAAAACCCACTTTAAATTTAAACGATAAAAAAAAATAGAAGAAATAAATAAATTAATGAGAAATTAGGAGAAGTTAAAGAAATTAGCAAGATTTAGAGGAATTAGAGAGAATTTAAAAGAAATTAGAAATATTAGAAAGGGATTAGAAGAAATTAGGGAGATTGGAGAGAAATTAGATTAAATATTGGGGGATTTGGTATGAATTAAAGAAATTAGGAGAATTAAAGTGGAAGGAGGAGCATTTTAGAGGAAAATAGAAGAATTTGGAGGAAATTAGAAGGATTAGAGATATAATAGGGGAATTTAGAGGAAATTAGGGGAATTGGATAGAAGGAATTTAGACTTTAGAGAGAAATTGGAAAGACTTGGTGAATTGACATATTTTTTGTATCTACAGATATAATTTTATCATAATGACTATTGAGTACTTCACTAAGTGGGTTAAATCCATACCTTTAGCCTCAACTATTGGATTCCAAGAGTCCAATTTTATCCTCAACAAAATCCTTAGTCATTATGGCATTCATTCTATGCCAATATCTGATAATGAAACACCCTTCAATAATAAGGATGTCTAGAAAATTTATTCTAAATACAATATATACCACAAATTGTATGCCTTACTATCCTCAAGGTAAGGACAAGCTAAAGCATCTAATAAGACTCTTTTCAAGATCCTTAAAAATCTCAGTAATGAAACTAGTCAAAACAAGCATTTTTAGCTCCATCTTGCCTTGTGGGTCTATCGCACAAGTGTTTGAACTCCCACTAGTGTGCTACCCTATGCTTTGGTTTATGGAACTAAAGCCATATTCCCTTTCAATATTGATGTACCTTATGCATTTTGTTTTAGGTATCCTCTATTAGAGATTAATATCATCTCACCTATCTAAGCCAATTGGAACTACTTGATGAAAAGTGGATGCACACCCTAGAGAACCTATGGGTCTAACATCAAAGACTTAAATTTAAGTATAGAAAAATGCACAATCATTCTTCTTTTAGGCTGGTTACATCATTATCAAAAGAATCAAAAGAACACCAATGCCAAAACCAATCTCAAAGGTAAGTTTTAACCTAATTGTTTGGGTCCAATTATCAACCACTATGTTTTATTTAGGTGCTTACCACCTCACCATGCTTAATGGAAAATAAATTAGTACCAATGAACATAATGCACCTTAAAAGGTATTAAATTTTAATCTACATTAGTTGCCTATTTTTTTTAGTTACTTATCATTACTTGCTTGCATCTTGCCTAATTTTATATCTTCCTACATGCACATGCCTTTCTATGTTTGAACTACTTATTGCATCTCAATTCAAGGGTCTATAATTACATGCAAATGATAATCCTAGTCAAGGTAATTCATTTTTCATTGCACTAGGTGACTAATTTGAGTGGATCCTCCTAGTCCCATCTTTGTGAACCAAATCAAGGTTTATGCACCATTTATATTTACCATTAATGTTTCTATCTTAATTTAGTTTTCCTCATAATGATATCTATCAAGTCTTTCAAACTATCAATCAATTTACTGCATGATGAAAACCATGAAGTTCATAGGTTCTAATGGAAAATTTAAATCAAAATATTCTATTTTATCAATTGCTACATGATGAATACTACAAATTTCATAGATGTTGATAGCTAGATCAATCTTATCATTTATTGTCTTTCATATATCACCTCATGTGGAGGCAACTAGTCAACAATGAACTTGTCTTTCCAACTAGGGTCATCTTGTATTTCCACATAAATCATAGGTTATCTATGATACTTAACTATGAGGTAAATTAATCTAAATAGAAAATTTCTTTAAGCATTTGTTTAAATTTAAACCAAAAGTATTATGGGCAAGGGTAAATCAAAATTCCTATCGAAGTTAGGATGTCAAATCATGCTACAAAGCTCTATTTCTCCTCTCTTATGTCGCATAAATGAATTCATTTTTACCCAAACCCTTGTCATCCCTTGGATTCTTGTGTTGTTTTCCACCATCTATCCTCATTCCCTCATCCTTGTACTAGTATGGATCATAATCAAGTCGTGTTTCCTTATTCAAACTAGATTTTCCCTCTAAAACTTGAGGGGATAAACTAGGCATGATAGAATTTAATTCTACATAAAAATATAATTTTTAAAATCACTTATAACCAAATAATCATAACATTAGTCATCTAGCATCATTGACCATAAGAAACATATAATCTTCCTATCTCAAAATTAGGGCACCTATGTTAGTTTTAGATATATTTATTATGTAATAATTACATCAAAAAAGGTAAATATAGATACCCAATTTAATTCTAGGGCTAATCTTCAAGTTCGCAAATCCTTTCATCAATTTTCCTTTCAATCATCCAAATTGAATAAAACTACCTTATGACAAAATTTAGAGTATATATTGCTCCAAATTTGATAGCACTAGGGCACAACCAATAGCATTGATGGTGTTATCATGATCTAGTGGTTCTTTTGTAAAACTATTTTTTTTCCCATTTTTATCTCCAATGATCATAAGGTTAAAGCAACACCACGCAAAAACTATTGGTGTTATCACCTCTTGATGCTTTTGACTATAATGCACCAAAATCAAGAAATTTGAATTTCTATCCTTCTCAAGTTGCCCACCATTAATGAACCAAATTTCTAAAAATTTGATTTGTAGCTCCTATAGGAATCCCAAATTCAAGACTTGTTATTTATCATCTTCTGCTATTAATGGCTTATTGATCTTTTTTATATTATTACCATATCTAATCGTGTCATCTTCATAGCAATTATTACCCCAAGGAGCCTTGGTTGTCTATAAGACCAACACTTGGGGTGACTATTTCATCATAGTTTTTGTAGTCACAAAACTCTATAAAAATTCATATGCATTTTCATCAGGAGTTTTGAAGATGCAAATCAAAAAACACCAAATAACTAAACTTAAATAAATGAACAATAAAATCAAGATAAACACATGTGATTGCATAGAAATAAATTTGATTTTATTATTGTCAAGTGGATTCCTGATATAACAACCAAATATACCCCATATTGGGGTTTTTACAATGCTTTATTTCTCAATATAATAATCTTAATATGCTAGGGTTCTCTAAAACCCTAGCCAACAAATCAAGGTGGTGTCTTCACGCTCGATCGATCCCAACAGAAGTGAGTGGGCTTCAGATATCCTTTGGATGGATCACTCCAGCTTAAATAGATGCTCAATGCTTGTGTATCTCCAAACCTGCACACATAAAATAACAACAAAGGATTAGTAGCAATAGTGAGGGCTCCACTATGTGAGACCCTCAGACATGAAACAACAAAATCCTAATTGCAGAAATAGAAATACTATAAGCAGATAAGAGAATATTTAAATAAAAATACCAATGAGATATTTACCTTGTTGAACTTATTTTTCCTGATCTATCATCCTTGTTGTATGGAAATGGTGTGTGGATGCCCTAGCAACACTCGATGGCTTTGCTAGTCTTCAGTAGTAGGTTTTGAGATGCCCGCGAGTGCTCAACAGTTATAGGAAATACCTATGGGTGCTTGGGGATGGAAAAAATCACCCAATGATACTTGGTGATGAAAGGAAGCACCCAGAGATGGTCGAAGATGATAGAGAGCACCTGAAGGCATTTGGGATTTGAGGTGAAGATCTGCATAAGTAGATTTGGTTGAGCAAAATGAGTGGTGATGGATGCAGAGGTGAGGGTGAGCAAGGATGGATAGCAAGGATGCTTGGATGGACTCAAACTACTTAGGGCCAAAGACTTCATGAATTACTCAAGGGTTGAGCCATCAAAATGACTCCTATTAATAATCCACACTAGCGTATGTTAGGGTTTAAGCAACACAAATTGTATGGCTCAAATTAAAACATATCGGAGGGTGGATATTAATTCTGGGTGCATGGCATGGATTGATGTGGATGAATGGCTAGGATTAATTCAAACCGGGTGGTTAGAATTTATTTACATATATAATATTTATATTTAAAAAATATATAATATAATATTAAACATATATTTAACAAATATGCCTAAATCTATATATAAATAAATCGGTAAAATTGTGGGAAGACATGGATGGATGACAAGTGGCTAGATTTTTGTGTCTACACGTTTTATTAACACAATTATATCAAATAACTCTATAATTATAGGTATTTATCATTTTCCATGACAATATTATGCCTAAATATTTCCACAATATTTTGAAGAACATATTTGCAAGCATTCAAGATTATTTTCCTTTCTAGCTCTTTCTAATTATTATTTTAAGCATCCAAACAATCAAGTTTACAAGCCCTTAAGAAATCATCAATCATCAAGTCTTCAAGCATCAAGCATCAAGCATCAAACTCAAGCATTCAAAGTGCCATTAACAAGAAAGCTAGCAAGCTTCCAATAAGGGGGAAACAACCTATGTCTTGGGTAGTTCTCTTTCCCCTTATTTGATTTTAGCTCTTCCTTGACCTTGTAGATTTAATATTTATCTTATTGCATTTAGAACTAATCTTGCATCTTACATTTGCAATTAGTTAAGAAAAATATTTTGTTATTTAATCTTAGATTCAGGCAAGTAAATCTTTATTTCTCTATTTTTTGATAGGGCCTCTACACTCCCAAGTCATAGCCCTTCATCATAGTCATTATAATCTTAGCTTATATTGTATTTAATCTTATTGTTATCCTCTTAGAAGCAAAAGCACTACCAAATTGCAAGTTGGTGGGGATATCATTCTATAGTTTACACATAGTAAAGTCATCATCATAGAGGGAAAGAATCAATGGAACTATTGTAATATAGTGATGAATTTTCCATTTGGATTTTATTTCAAGCATTCTATCATTTTTAAATCTATCTATATAAATAGAGGTCTGATTATTATCCAAGAAATTAAATTATCCTTTTCTAGCTCAAACAAACCCCTCTATTATTAACTTTATCTTTTTATATCTATTTTGTAGGATAGGAAATAGCATTGACAATGCTTCTGTGGATTGGAAATGATTTTTTATCTATAGTAGAAATATTTTATTTTACCCCCAATATTTGTCATTTAAGCATCCAAGACTTAGATTTTGCATGTTGTGTCTGTAAACTAGGTTTTATCTTTTGTTTAGTAGTAAAAGAAACAAAAGAAAAATAAAGAACTAGTTAGTATTAATCATATATGGGATCAAATTAATATTTAAGTTTTTTTATTTATTTAAAATCACATATAGCTACATATTATGACTTTTTTGTTTTATCTTCTTACACCCTTGCCTCTTAAAAGAGAAATTGGTTTTTCCTTCCATATCAAAAACAAAATTCATTTTAGCTTTATGCCTTGATTGTTGAATTTTTATGTGCATTAGGTCTAGATTGAGTTTAATATTAGATAAAGAAGTATCTTAGGAGACACATAGGTGTTATTAAACTAATCCATTTACCAAAAAGTGCACTCAAACTTCTCCCGGTAGTAAAATGACATTGAGTACAACAAAAGAGCATCACAAAGATATCCTTCATGATACCTTCCACCTTTTTCATTATTAGAAATATAAGCCCTAGTATATTAGAAATATACTCTTTAATGGAAATAATATGGTCTATAATGACAAACCATACAGTCGTGTTTCATGTATAGATGTCAAAAAAATACTTCACTCATTGATGAATGAATGCATATGGTCCTTGTTGGACCTACTTCATTAGATGGCTCAATAAATTATAACAATTCACTAATGGAAATTAACTATAAGTGTGCATCATCATTAAATAAGATATATAAAGAAAATTTCATTCAAATTCTACCATTATACCTTCTCATTGACAAGTCTTTGATGGATGGACAATTATGATGTATATGGCCTTGCCATCATATTCTTCTTGATATTTACAACTTCATGGAAATTTCCATGATCAAGCCTATATAACAAATATCAAATAAAAATATTATTTTCATAAACATGAGTAGGACATTATACAATCCTCTCTTCTTTAGATAAATTAATCGCAATCATCCTCCTCTTCACACAATACGATCATCAAATTATTTCTTCGATTGGTCAAGAATTCTTGACCTCCTAGATTAGCTAAGATAGGCATAAAATTGAAAGGTGTCTCCCACTAAAAAATGTCAATCTCACCTTCATAATGTTAAATATTTGATACCAAATATTAAAATTCAAATTGGTTATGATAAACTTTACATTGGCATAATATATATTTTTATAAAATAAGAAGTAAGAACGGAGAGGTCTATGGTTAGAACTAGTTTATAATGATCTATAACTCATAATAGAGATAATCCTCCAAATAGATATAATACTCCTGTTTAGATATTGATCCATCTTATACATCCTCAATATATATTTTGATACTTGATTTACATGTTTAAGTTTTCAATTGTTTCTAGAAAATAAGTATTGAAATTCAATCAAATACTAAAAAATACATAAATATTCCTCTAAAACCATGCTATATATACTTTATCCCAATAATATATGATAGGTAATACATGAAACCATACTACTTATTTAATAAATCTCTTAGCAATATCCTCAAGCTCATCAATGAGATTCCCTAGTATTAAATGTGCCACTTTATAGTCCTTTCTACAAATACTATAACTATTTTATATTGTTCTCATAATCTAGGAAATTTACTAAAAATATCCATAGACACCATGTACCACTTATAATTTGTAACCTCATGGGTTATAATTCTTATCTAGGGTAGTGATTTTCTATCTGAGTGTAGTGATTTTCATCACTTTTGTTGGGTACTTGGTTATAGATCAATCACACCATCAAAGTTAAGTATAAATGGATATAATAAATGTTCAAAGTGTCATATATGTCAATTTAATATAATATAAAAATAGAATCATACCCTAGTATAATATGTTTTAGAGAAGAAAAAAATGATAAGTCTAGGACCTAACTAGAACACTGACTTCATGTTGATTTGTTAACTTGGACACCATTCATCATCATGGGTATTGAAAGTTCACTAAGTCTAGGATCTTCTAGATCTAATAATCAATCTATTTTAACACTAAATCATTGATCCTAATATACTTTTATGGAACAAATAATTAATATCAATTGTTAACATGATGATGTCAACATGACATTATCCTAACTAATGAAATCAATGAATAGGGAAATTTGAAGATTATGTGGCTAACAAGGGTGTAAACAAGGTTGTTCACTAGAATATGACATCATAATGATGCTACCTAATTAGTAAGGAAAACTTTTGCTAATTTTTTTAGCATTTATCCTATGATCTTAACAAATTAGTGAATTTTGTTAGGACCCCATCCTAACAATATTTTTGTAATTCTCATATGATTATGTAATGACCCATTTCCAATGTGGGGACCCATTTATAATATTATTTTGTAATATTTTGTAATGATATGGCACACGTAAGGTGCCTAGACAAGTGGGACCATTTTATGTAACTATTATCAAGAATGGAACAGATATTTGGTAGAAGATTCTAGCTCAAGTGGCATTTTGCATGTAAGCCAACTCTTGAGCATTAGGTTAGGGTTGCATGAAGTGTATCTTTAAAAGACATGGATCCATGAATGAATGTATCTTTTTGCAAATTAATGAAAGTATTGAATTGGGTTGCCCCCTCGAAGAGGCTTGTGATTCTATGTTGTTTTGTGAGATTGCTTTAATTTTGCATTTACATTTTGTATTGCAATATACAGTTATTTCATTAAATTCTATTTTAGTTGTAGTATTTATGTGAATGAGTTTATTTTTAATAAAAGGTTTTAAAGTGGTATCAAAGCACTTTCTCAGGCTAAGTTCCACTTTGAATGCAATAGTTCTTTCTCTTCCATTGTGATTGTTAGGTATAATTTTTTTGTGTTTTCTATTTTATGCTTATCTTTTTACTAAAAAATAAAATAAAAAACCAATAAAAATATAGCCTTTTTTCTATAATAGTTTATTAGGTTGGAAACCCTGTGTTGGGGATTTTAAAATATCATGAAGGAGTTGTCATTATTGGCTAAGCTAGATTACCTATAAAGCATCTAGTGAAGTGAGGGGCAATCAGGCTCCAATATCCAGGCCTCAAATAGCACCCATATATGGAATTGAGCTTCTACATATCTTTGGGTATATCGATAGACCACCTAGGATTAGGATAATACTTTAGCCCTAGGAAGATTTTTTAGCCTTGTATTATCCATCGTACACTAGACATATCATCCAAAAAGAGTGTCTAAAGAGGTAGGTAGTGTGCTCAAGGGTATGTGTGGAATCCTCCTTGAGTAGTGGCCTAAAATATTGATCTGATAACAATCATTCATCATTGTGGTATAACAGAGGGTCTATGGGTATTACATACACCATGGCTTAACATACCCTAGTTCTATTAAAATTTTAACCTATTAAAATCTTCCTATATCCTACAACCAAAAATCCTACCATAAAAATTGAGCATATAGAGACTTCCCTATCACAAAAACAATGCATGCAATAGATGAAAGAGTTAGATAACATAATAGAAATAATCTGAGTTAGTCTTCACCATAATAGAGTCTACTGCTATCATTAATAGTTAGGTATCACTTCAGTATGATAATAGTAATAGTTAGGCTAGAATTATCAGTGTTAGTAATAGTTGTCTATGACAAAGTCAGAATAGACAATCATTAGTGTAGGGAACCATAGTGTTAGTGACTAAAAAATATAGAGACAGTGTTAGTAATTGATAGTATAGAGGTAATGTCATAAGATATTGGCCATAAAAGTCTATTTTCTAAACCAAGCCTCCAGGAGGAAAACCAACAACACTAGCAACCTCGATAACAAAACAATATATATATAATTCTAGGGTTCCCAAAACTAGTGTTGTGGTATATAGCTCATTGCGACCATCTTTTCGAGTTGATAATTTTGATATATAGCACCTAAGCACTTTTTTTTGCTCCTTACTAAAAATAGTAACTCTTGGAACCATACTTCTATTTTTAGTAAGTCAATGGTGGTGGTTCAAATCACACCAAAATGGCTAGTGGTATTCGAGGGCACCACAAAGAGGTAGAACAAGCCACAAATACCTTTCTAGAGCAAAAATAAACCACACTTAGTATACTTCACAATAACACTAACCTAATTAGGGATGAAATATAGTGTTTGAGAAGTAACTACATAAACTCCAAAGCCATATTTGAAGAACACTTTCTTGAGGTCAACGAAAAACTCAAGGATGGCACAATGATGTTTCAACATCATGACACTAACCATGTAAATCGATAAAAATGAATCCATAGGGATAGGAAAGTACCTCACACTCTTTTTGACTATGATACTCCCTTTATTATGCCTAAATTAGACTTTACTAAATTCAACAAAAAAGATACATATGGGTGGTTATGTCATGCAGATCAATTTTTCAAACTTCACAATATCCTTAAATATTTTTGGATCACTATGGCATCTTTCAACTTTGAATCTAAAGCTTTACAACGGTATCAATGGTTATAACACATAGTTCTTGACCATTCTTGGGAAGTTTTTGAGTCTCAATTACTCACTTATTTTGGCCCTAGTGAGTATGAAGACTTCATACGAGCATTAATCAAACTAAGACAAACCTCAAGGGTTCATGACTACCAAACCCAATTTTAGAAACTAGCTAACAATACCAAGGGGTTGAATGAAGGATTTTTGTGAGCTATTTCATTAGTGAATTGAAAGATGATCTCAAAGCTGAGGTCAAGATGTTCAAACAACAAACTATGATGTAGGCCATATGATTGGCAGTTTGGTCAAATAAAACATTTTAGCTCAAATAAGGACACCTAAATTTCCATAGGCCAAACCCTCCTTTCCTTCCAAGTTCACATCCAATACTAAAAATAAATCTACCCCCTACAAGTGCTTGACTACCAAAGAGATGGATGCCCAATGTGCCCAAGGTTTATGTTATAATTATGATGAAAATATTCATGAGGGCATAAGTGCATCCAAAATAAGCTATTTTTGCTAGATGTAGGGGAGTCAGTAAGCAGTGAAAAACTTGATGATGAATTAGAACCATCAAGGGACCCTCCTCAAGATGAGGGTGAAACACAAGAAGAGCCACATCCAAAAAAATTTGACCATGCCCTTGTGGGGATTACTACCCCATAGACAATGAAAGTAGTAGGTTGTTTCAAAGGCCAATGTCTTACAATTCTCATTGATTAAAGAAGCACACACAACTTTATTGATCCCTAAGTTGCCAAGCAAGCCAATTTTTATATACATACACGCAACTCCCTTAAGGTTATGGTGGAAAATAGAGGAACCTTACCTTGTAAAGGTAAATATCATAATATTAAGTTAAATATAGGGGATTATGAGATTAAAATGGGTATGTTTACTCTTAAACTAGGGGGATGTGATATTGTGCTAGGATATCATTGGTTAGGTACTTTGAGAGCCATTACCTGGAACTTTACAGAGTTATGGATGCAGTTTTCACATAATGGTAGGTCCTACACTCTTCATGGTTCACAAGCAAGATATCCTAATATTATCAATTTGAATTGTATGGAGAAGTTAAAAAAATATTTTCATGGTGTAATCACTGATATATTTTCCAAACAACCACCCACTTCAATAAAGGATAAACTTCCATCAAATTTACAACTTGTTCTAACTAAGTGTGATATAGTTTTTATGGAACCGATAAAATTACCACCCTATCACTTCCATGATCATGCAATTCCATTGGTACTAGGTAGTGTGCCACCTAACATCAGATATTACTAATACCCCCATGCATTTAAGTCAAAAATAAAGAAATTAGTACAATAATTGTTAAAATTTGGCATCATTTGATCTAGTAACAGTCCTTATTCTTCTCTAGTCTTATTGGTTCATAAAACATATGGGTCCTAGTGGTTGTGTATAGATCTTTGTGAGCTCAATAAGCTCACCATTAAGGATAAATTTACTATTCATAAGGTAGATAATTTATTGGATGAGCTACATGGTGCTATGTTTTTCTCCAAGTTAGATCTTTGCTCAGGTTACCATTAGATACAACTCAAGG
Organism: Wollemia nobilis; assembly: GCA_028583015.1. Classification (NCBI taxonomy): domain Eukaryota; kingdom Viridiplantae; phylum Streptophyta; class Pinopsida; order Araucariales; family Araucariaceae; genus Wollemia; species Wollemia nobilis. Next base: position 1,393,017 of record JAQPPZ010000040.1, read on the forward strand.
AGGAGGATACTCCCAAAATAGCATTCCACACTCATGAGGATCATTATGAATTTTTGGTTATGTCATTTGGCTTGACAAATGTCCCTTCTACATTTCAAAGCCTCATGAGCAACATTTTCCTCCCTTTCCTTCATAAATTCATTTTAGTTTTCTTTGATGATATTTTAGTTTATATTTGCTCTTAATAAGAGCATCTCATCCATGTGGATCAGACCTTGCATATTTTGGCTCAACATGAGATTTATGCTAAGTAGTCCAAGTGTTCTTTTGGGTTGATTGAAGTAGATTATTTGGGACACATTATCCCTTTTAAAGTAGTTTATAGATGGCCTCCATAAACACCCTCCTCCTACATTATAGGTAGCTCTAAGATCCATGTTGTTGAAACTACACTCTACCAACATGTTGTAGTCCTCCATCTAAAGATGAATCTACAATTGGATTAGAATCAGATGCACCAACAAGCTGATCAATGTTATCTTTTGATGTTGTATAGTTAAGGAAATGTAACCACAAGGACTAAAATGAGCATGTAATATTAAATATATGATAATGGAAATATACTAAGCATGTAAAACTCATGAGATACTTCTATAACTACTCATAAAACATCCATTAATGAAACCTCATGAAAATAGGATCTTCATACAAAATTTGGAGATCTCAAATACTTTATGCTTCATACAAGTTCTACATTGTGTCTAACTTGTATTCTACTCTACTCTCACTTATGCTTTCTTTCCTATCTCACTTTCTCTTATCTATCAAAGGCCTATATATAATGAGATGTGTCTCTTGGCATTTCACCTACCTATGACTCTTCATCTTCCTATTCTATGACTCATGTACAAATGGACTACATGCACATTTACATCATCAAGTACTTTGCACATTCTAACACTTGTGCATTTTTTACATTGCATAAATTAAATACTCAAATCCTAATATAAGACAAACTTCTAATCTAAATATGTACCCATGATGATACATTATCATGTACCAAATAATGTAATATATTTCAACAATCAAAACCATTCTAAGTGTAGCTTTGAAATTAGCAGCATGGTTTTCCTCTGCTTGCATCCATATAAACAATTCACTCCAACTTTGTAGGTGCTAAAAAATCATTGCCAAATACTATGAACCCCACCAAGTATTACAGTAGATTGGTGCAACGACCTCCAAAAGGGTCTTCCTATCAACCTACAAGCTGCATCCTATCTTTCATGTATCTTATCTCAAGAAGGTTGTGGGCAATTGGGTACATGTTCAATCTATTTTACCCAAATTGGATGAAGAGGATTTTATCTTGCTCAAGCCAGAATAACTATTGGACCATAGATCACACACTCTTTGAAACCAAGTAATCATTTAGGTTATTGTTCAATGGCATGGACTCCAACAAAAATATATCACTTGGGAGTCTCTCCAAAAGCTACAACACCAGTTTCCTTATCTACAACTTTGAGGACAAATATTTTTTAAGGGGAAGGGCATGTTAGGAACCCATCCTAACACTATTTTTTTAATTCTCATATGATTATGTAATGATCCCTTTCCAATGTGGGGATCCCTTTATAATTTTATTTTGTAATACTTTGTAATGGTATGTGGCACATAAGGCACCTAGACAAATGGGGTCATTTCATGTAACCATTATCAAGAATGTAACCGATGTTTGGTAGAATATTCTAGCTCGAGTGGCATTTTGCATGTAATTCAACTCTTGAGCATTAGGTTAGGGTTGCATGAAGTGTATCTTTAAAATACATGGATCCATGAACAAATGTATCTTTTTCAAATTAATGAAATTATTAAAGGAGGTTTCTCCCTTGAAGAGGTCTACAATTCTATTTTGTTTTGTGATATTGCTTTAATTTTGCATTTACATTATGTATTGCAATATACTATTATTTCATGAAACTTTGTTTTAATTGCAGTATATATGTGAATGGGTTTATTTTTAATAGAAGGTTCTTAACAAATTTTGATCTGCTCTTATAATATTGAATTAGTAATATTAAGTTGATGACTTTATGATGTCAGCATGATATCATTCTATCCAATCAAATCAATAAATAGAAAAAAATGGAGTTAGTAACTAGGAAGGGTATAAATATGTTTAACTAAAATATGATGTCATATGTTCAATAATAATCTAAAATGACTTTGAAATATTTCTATGTATCAAAATATTTTCAACTAATAGGAGTCATGTATCCATCTAGAACAACTTTGAGAGGGCTAGCTTGCAAAACATATAACTCCATCTAAGGTTATTTTCACTTAAAATTTTATGGGGACGTTCTTAACATCTAAAAGAATCTATAGGATTAATTTTGAGCTATAATATTATGATTTGGACATCTAAATATATAACTAAACAAGGGTATTTGTTTCTAGACCATAGATAGTATTTTGACTATCAATTAATCCCTAAGAAATATATTTGAATAATTGAAGTTGAAGGTAAAAGAATACTCAAAGGGCTATTTGTATATTAACTTTAAAAACCAAAAATAAAAAAAAATAAAAATAAAAAAAATGTAGAAGCAAAAATACTATTTTCAATGTCTTGGATATAACTTGATCAAATCTAGTTGAAATGTGATAAAACTTGAATTATATCATCTTGAGGCCATCAACAACTACCTACAATATCTTAGCTTAGAACTATCTATTTCATATTTGAATTCAAGATATTGACCTACCTAATTTTTATCCATTAAGTAGCTTATTGATTTGTTGCAATGGGATCCAATTTGATGAATAGGGAGTAGAAGAGGATAAAAAGGGAAAAAAATGCTAGTTCACTATTTGAAGCCTATAATAAGCTTGGAAAACATCCAAAAATGATAAGGAAGTAACATGGAAGCTACTGTAACCACTCAATAAAGGTAAAAACAACACTAGGTTATGATAGAAGGAAAAAACAACCATCAAAGTTTGAGGAAGAGGATTTTGAGCCAAATTTGGTTGAAGAAACACCCATTTGCTATCAAATGTTAGAATAGGTTTTATGTTATTAATTTAATATAAAAATAGTAGTTAAGTTTTTTTTGGAGAAGTTAGGATTTAATTCAAATATTTTCATCTATAAATGAGTTTAAGGCTCATTTGTAACAATCCTTATGGCAATCTAAAAACTTAGATTTCTCTTTTGACTATAATACAATTTATATAAACTTATACAATTGGTATTCATTGATTGTTCATGGTCATTTTCTTTTAAGATATGTGTATTTATTTTTCACCTCTTTTAATGGAAAAAAAATGATTATAATCTATCCTTTTATTTTTTTCAATTGGTTATATGGGATTGAAATGGGCCCTACTTGTATTACATCATCACCACATAGTGGTATTACAACAAATCTTGGATATTATCCATGTATCACTTGGAAATATTTGAACCTTGGTCTCATTTTTTAAATATTGATGAATCTAACCGATTGAGCTAATGCCACTTGATAATCTATCCTTTTATTAATATTAGTCTTTTTCATCAATTTTTGCTATAGATTTATCGATTTTAACTATGGATTCTAGGTATAGAGTTTTTATAATATACCAATTGGTTCAAATATCCATTGTTATAGATTCACAACTATACTTGTTTCCTACATTTTATTTTAAGTTTCCTCTAACCATTTTTCTCAAGAAGTTACATATGTTAGGTAAAAGTAGAAAGGGAATCAATCCTTTTAAACTATTTGGGTAGGTAAGAAATCTCTTTTTAAAATATTGCTATGGTGAAAGGACATACATAACCATTAGGAAAATTAATAGTAAGACTTTTTAGCACCCCCAATGGAATACCAATATTTATTATAGCAAATATATTTGTTGGTTTTAAGGAAAATTATAGAACTAGTGATATGCATAAGTTAAAACATGTCTTAAATATCAACAAAGGATTTTAGATAGATCTCGTTGTTTATTTCATAAATAAATTTGAGCAACTAGTAAAACCCAAAACTATAATAATATTTAAAATTTTATGGTGACTTCATTAAGAAGAAACCCATTTATATAGAGAACTAGGTATTTTTGGTAGTTTAAAACAATTTTCCATCAGTATTTAGCAATTTTAGTGAAATTAGTTTACAAATTTTCAAAAAACTATAGATCTTGTGAGATTTATATATTAGCACATGAATATGGGATTTAAATAAAATTCAATAATTGTATGTAAGATTTTAAAAAACCTATCTATTAATTTAAAAAATAAAATATCATTCAACTATCATAATTCCAATAAGTGTTTCTAGCATATCCAATGGAAGCATCAAGGGTTTATTTTGGAAAAAATCAACACACCAAGTAAAACCATTTTTGAGCAAAAAACAAATCTATTATACATTCACCATTATTTTTTAAAAATTTTAAGGACAACTCTAGAAAAAAAAACCTAGATTATGGGATGCAAATATGGCAATTTATATTTGAATCTTAAAAAGACTAGTCAATTTTATGGTGCTTCCATTGGAAATAAATATTATTATGTACTAAATTTTAAGCATAGATTTACAAGTTCAATAAGTTTTTTGTGATCTCCAACATAAAAATAAGAGAAAAAATGGATAGACAAACCACTAGCATGCTAAATATATTTTTTAATATGGGATGACATGGATTATTTAGTATTGTCTACTCACTGTTGAGTTACCTCCTACATAATCAATAATCTACCCTTGTTTGATGGATCTAAAGAGAAGAAAATAAATGAATATATTTTGGACTTGAATGTTTTGAGAGAGGTTTTCACCACTTGATATTAATATATCATGATCTTAGTGCCACCCTTGAAAGCAAAAGCTTTGTTATGGTTCAATTATTTGAAGACCTTTAGCATTCATAATTGGATTGGTCTAGAAGATCATTTTGCTTGGAATTTCAAAGAGATATTTTGTGCATTCAGTGTTGATGCAATTTATCATTATTATTAGATAACCTATTTATTCCATCCATAATTTCAAACTAGGGTTCCATATAATTTGAAATCATATTCTAGTAGTAGTCAAGTCATCCAATGCATAATAACTCATGATTTTATTTGAAGGTATTGTAGCCTAGTCTATCACTACTCATGATGCAACCAAATCAAAGTACCTTCCAACTAGTGTATGAAAATATGGATAAATATAAAAAAACACTTATGGATGTTGGATTTTTTTCACTTAAATCACCACTCCTCTCAATCGAAGTACATTAAGAACCTTAATGACTTTCAATTCAATAATAGAACTCATTGGATTTTGTTTTTAGCAAGGACTTGGTTCATATCTCCAAAAGAATATACCATGTGTTAAATAAAAATACAAATTAAGGACTTGATATAAATCCTTAAGGATCTATCTCATAGGATATATGGATGAGGTAGAAGCTCATAAGCATAGATAAGAGAGCTACCAAAATCTTGGAACGCCCTTAGAGCATAAGGATATGCAATATATAAAGAACCCCTTATTAGCAAGTTATTTTTTTATGCACAAGATGTCATCATGTATAAATTTTATATTTGATGAACTAATAGTTCATGAGTAAAATCCTCAAGTTTCCTACTAAAAATCATAAATTCCCATCTTGAGTAAAAACCTTAAGACAAAAAGTGAAAACCTTGAAGTTGAGGTGTTAGAGCTTATAGAGGTAATAGAGTAAAGTTTTGAAATAGAATATGAGGAATTTATATTTTCTCTTGTATGAATAAAATTCTATAAGCTTTGAAATATCCATATGGCACCCCTCTTATAGAGGCACTTTAGCTCTTTGAATATGAAATTCTAGTAAACATCATCCAACCAATATAGAATAACTAACATGTAGCTCCTAAAAGTGTTTATATGGTTTTATATGACAAATAAACATTAATAAGTAAAGAGGTAATGATTCTAATGATGATGTGATTTTGTACCATCTTGGGAAGTAAGTCAAGCTAGATCTTAACTTCCACCAGTTAGGTGTTGTGAAGGATGATAGTGAACTTTAGAGAATAACATCAAAAGGAACCACTATTATTGGCTAATGACTCATTGCTTAAACATACATAGATAATAATCCAAATAGGTTTTTTATCTTCATAGAATGAGATAAGAGGAAAAGAGGCTATCATATTGTAAATATTTCAACATACTCCTATCATCCCATCCACTCTTTTGAAAATGAAGAATGTCAATTTCCATAGGTATCCATTGAATTATTAATAGAGAAATATTTCTTGGAAGTGGATTTTCCTATGCATCACTAATACTCTCCAATTTCCTATGCTTACATAGGTTCTATAAGATTCTAACACGGTATATTTGTTTTAAAAGGAAGAGTAGATATTTTATTAATCCTTTAAATAGAATTATTTTTTGTTTGATGAAATAGATATAAGTGAATTTATCATAGAGCGACTTATTTCTATAAATTTCCATTTCTCATTTTCCTTTCTTCATTAAAAAATTCCCCTCTTACTAAGTTGAAAATATTTAATCATAAAACCTAGATTCCATTTCCTTCCATCCCTTTCTACTCAGATATAGTAAAATATCCCTCTCAAATTGGTGATGTGAAAGGTAAATTTTAGCAAAAATATAAATTTTACCTAAGTACCTTGTAAGCCAATTTGCTTGACAAAATAGTGATTCACTAATGTTGGGTTGATTATCCATATTCTTTAATTTTCTAAAGTAAGGCTAGATAAGCAACAAATTGGCTCATGTCAATGTGATATCAATGACACAATGTATCCTCAACTAGGCAAGTTAATAAAAATTCAAAAAATAGAAAAGGAAGAGAAAACCTATAATGTTGATCTATCCTCCTATTTCTCCATGTGGTGTTGATGATGTTAATCCAATGAAAGTGAGAAATAAAAATCATGGCTAGATAATTTATTGGGGTGTTGAGGTAAGAAAGCTAAAATGAGGATGATTCCATAATGATGATACTTAGACTATGTGCCTAGTTTAAATAAATAGGTTAATGATAAGATAAAGTAAAGGAAGTAAAAAAATTAGAGGACTAATTTTCTATTTAAAAGTTTTATGCATCCCAAAGTGATGCCATCTAGGATAATTAAGAATTCAAAGTTGATCAATGATGATTAAAGAATAAAGAGAGTAAAAATTTTTAAAGAATTTGATTCACTATTTCTATATACCATGTACCTATGTATAACATGTAATGAAGTGACAACATGGTTATAAAATAACAAGTCTTTGAAGGAATGACCAAAACCATTGACTCATTGAATGAGAGCCTTGTAAACTAATTTTCCATGAACTAGAAAATGGAAGCCAACAAGGATGGATGATTTTGACATGGAATTAGGTAGATTACACATTCCTTCTATGATGAATAATCACTATTATGAAGATTAAGAAAAAGGACATAGATTCCAAATGGCAATCTTCTACCTAAGTGCCACCTAACACAAAGTAACATTAGCCAAAGAATCAAAGCTTGATCAACCAATCCATTAGCTAGACCACCAATACATTGACATGATGATGATTTATCACAAACTCAACATGATGATATCAACAAGGTGGGGTTCAAGATTCATAGCATTGTTGCCAAGATCCATGTTTGTTTCCACCTCTTTGGAACTCATTCATTAAAAAAACCTCGGCTATGGCCCTATAATAACTTCTTGGATTCAGGACAGAATAGAAAATCCCTATCTGAAGATTCTCTATTCAAAGATCTCATTCGTCATAAGGAAGAACAAAAATCTTTTATATTGGCGGTTCGATCGCTCTCCTGACTCATGGAATAAATGGACCTGGTCAGTACACTATTTCTCTTACACATTTGTACTCGAGTACTTAGGAATCATTGCGGGTGTATAAATCCCTGATCTACTCAGGAAAAAACTTCCCCCTATCGGTTACTAAAATGCTCTTAACTTCTGATTAGCAAAGGGAATTCCTCGTTAAAATAAGGATAAAAAGCACGTTCCTCTAATTTTACTTATGATTCAACATACACATGTTAAGGACACTAAAAATCCAACTTGTACATGCAAAAATTATCAAGAAGAATTGCAATGTTTGAAATAAATGAAGGCAGGACTAAGACGAATAATTAATTCATGTCATGCATATTCATGACACCTCTAGTAAAAATGTAAAGACAAATTGATGGTTAGGAAGTGTTGGAAACTAGATTGTGTCTGGTCCACACTCTGGGCACAATGACCACCTGCTATAGTAGTTAGGTGTGTCCAATGCCTATACCTCATGATGAGAATATAGTTTGGGAAGTCTAGGAAGCATGGGCCATGGATCTAGGGATGGTTTCCAAGGTTTTTTACCAAGTTCAACTCCTTCTTTGGGTGTGATCTTGGTGCAATTTTCTAATCTGGCCTAGTCTATTGGGTTTTGTCTAGGAAAAGGGTTAGGAGGAAAGCATTAAAAACTAACTAGCTTAACCTAAAGGAGATGATGCACCAAAGAATAAAAGATTATTTTTGTATTGATAAGATGAATGAACATAGTCATCAATCATTCTAGGAAAAGTGAACACTATTCCAAGATGGCATAGTTATTTCTTATGAAAATTGCACCAAAAACATGATAGATACTAGTCACAACTTTCATCTACAAATTTGTACATACACAAAGAACAATATAGAAAGAAAATAGTCACAAATATATATATATATATATATATATATATATATATATATATATATATATATATATATATATTTGTGACTAAAAAAACCAAATACATATGCCAAAATAAAAAGGATCGGAGGGCCTATGCATAGATTGAATCAAATCTTAATTCTAGATAAATACATAAGAGATAATGAGAGAAAAACTATATTTTGGGATAGATACTAGGTATAGAAAAATATCATTCTTCCTCTCATCTAAGATACAAAATTTGCTATTTATACAGCCTAACTCTAAATTCAAAATTTTCCCCTAAGTTTTCTTGAGTAGGAATTTTTATCTTCTTTGATTAGGCTCAAGGTACTGTGTTGGTTACATCCCTGGTAGATCCTAAGTTGGTTTGGGGTCTAATCACCATAGATGTCTTGTAGGAAGAGTGGTGCTCCTCATAGGTTTCATTAATGAGCCTTCCTCCTTTTGATAACATAGGCTTAGGTGGCATATGTAGAGGTGGCCTTTGCTTGCTAAAGATATTTCTCACCAATCTCAAGGTTGATGTTGATCGTGTTAACCCATATCTTTGCTATTCTTTCTCTCAGAATGTTTTCTTGACCTAGGTCTTCTATCACATCTAGTTGAGGCTTGATCCTATTGAATATTATTCATAATCCTAGTGGGTACTAGTAGCCTTTGGAATGTTACCATGATTCTAGTTTCTTCCATTATTGTCTTTATGAGTTTAGTTGCCCTCCTAGGTATTTTCATTAGATGTGTTATAGGAGGACAATACATTCTAGAAGACCAAAAGCCTTGGTATAATGTGTAGGGTTTAGGTTTGTAAGCTTGTTTTGGGGGTATGGAGGGTCAACGAACCTCCATGTGAGGATTCAAGGGTGGGAGCCCCTAAGGTAAATTTTGATCTCCTAAATTATTGAAGCATGGGTAAATGTAGCCTATCCAAAATTTGATTACTGCCCCTCTGTGCATGGTTGTCCCTTTGCATCCTAATTGGAGATTTTGTACCTAGTGATTCACATAGTTCATAGTATTATCATCCCATTTTTACACTTGGTACTTCCTCAAGATCTGACTATGACTCTGGCTTCTACCTTTTATGTATTTCTCAATCCAATTGGCATTCCTTGTAATCTACCTTGCTTTTGTTCTTACCAAGTGTTCTGGTTACTACCGCCAATCTATGAATATCAAACATTTTAATTTTGTGGGCATATCCAGGTCATTCTTTTTTTTTCTAGTTACTTTGTGTATAACATTACCTTGGGATTTTACAAAAAATCTAATCTTGTTGCCTTGTTGTTAGCTTCAACCTCAAGGATCTAGTTACTATTCTTTTGGTACTTGTCTTTGTCTGAATCTTCCTTGGAGATATGGTTTTCTCTATTTGTATCCCTATCATTTTGGTTTTCCCTTAGAATTTAGTATTTTTATCCATGCTTTCTTTTTTTACATCCAATAGTGTCTCAACTTTCTTTCAAAGTTTCGGATAGCTTGCCTTCCACTAGAGACAACTTTTAAAAAATTGGCTAAGGCCTTGCTCCCCCTTAGTGTAGTGAGAATTTGCTATAGTTGTGGTGACTCACAGGGGATATTTAGCTTGATGAAGATAAGGAACCCAAAGAAATTGTTACCCTATCCATTGGGTACAAATTCAATAAGGACCAAAATTGAGGTAAAAGTAGAGAGAAATTGGATTAGTTGATCTATGACTTCATATATTTGTAGCTCTTAAAACCTATGTAGTTTCAAAAAACTATAATTTTCCCCTTCTATGGTACCTAAAATAAATATTAATACAAAATTTTATATTAAATATAATACATATATACAAGGGTTGTGTGGGAAACTTTATTCATTGGACATAGAGTCAAATGAGGCCCCTAGTCACTATTTGAGTCCTTTGATTTTTTCTTTCTTTTCTAGTTCTTTGGTGAAACACTTTCACCCTTATGAAACTGGGACTCCTACATAACTCCTTTGGCATGATTAGACCGATACCAAATTTGACTCCCTTTCTACTCTTGGCCCTATCAGAGCTCATCTACTCCCTTTAGGTTAGTTCCTCTTATATTTGTGTGTCCTCAAGGGTAAAGGGGTTTCCTTTTTGGATCAAATAGGTATCCATGCTTATTTTCCCAATAATTTTAAAGGTATTTTAATCCAAATTTCTAATCATATACCATCCCATCAAATTATCTAGAAGGAAGAAGTGACTCATCCTAGACCATCCTCTTTCTGCAATGAGGGTCTAATCAACACCCAACTTGGATGGAGGTACATCTTCTAGCTGATGAATGTGGATAGGCTCCATTGGAATTAAATATTTTTATTTAGATACCTCATAGATATCCTTATTGCTGAACACCAAGACTTTTGCTCCTCTTGGTCAAGTGTGGTTGGAGGAAATTTGCTCGATTTGGGATCTTTCATGTAATTGTTCTACAGGAGGGTATATCCCTAATCAATTTATTGTCAAGAGTATATTGGGAAGTGATGAGTGGTATGACTAGATTTGGTTGGTCTTTTTCTCTAAATACAATCATGAATTAGGTAGCAAGATAGTCCTAGTCAAAAATTGAGTGTGGGTAAAGGGATTCATACCCCTCATGAGCTTTGCCTTTAAATGATGCCATCAATAGTTTTAGAGCCATATTTTTCTTTGTGATATTATACAATTGATATAGACAGACCGTATTTTGTAGATGCTTCAATGAGGTTGTTATATCTTCTTCTATATAGTATAACAAATATACAAGTGTTGTTTTTAGAATACCATCCCATACATTTGGTGGTACTAGAGGTTGTAAGGGGCTTCTATTGCTTCATGCCAAGAAACTTCTCTATTGTTGGTTTTGTGTTGTAGCCATATTTTACTATTGATATCTCCCTATATGACCATGGTTTAGCAATGGAAATGGAAACTATAGGTTTACCCTTGTATTGGACCTTGTGATAGGTCTAGAGCTCATAAATCACTAGGTTTACCTTCACCTAGTGGATTCATCGTTGAATGAGTTTTTTGAACAATGGAGTTGCCAGATGAACTTTGAAGATGCTTCAACAAGAAAATAATTGAGATGTTTACCAAGATCTCAGTCAGATGACATAGTCATAGGACAAATATTTTGAGGATTTTTCCCACTAAGCATGTCAATTTAACTATTGAAAATTAGAATATGTCCATCCACACTCTAGGTACAATGACCACCCATTGTAGTTGTTGGGTATGTCTGATGCCCACGCCTCACAAGGAATGTATACTTTAGAAAGTTTAAGGAGCATGGGATGTGGCTCCAAGGACAACCTTCAGGGTTTTTTACCAAGGCCAACTCCTTGTTTGGGTGTGATATTGGTGCATTTTCCTAATCTAGCCTAGTCTATTGGGTTTTGTATGGTAAAAGGGTTAGAAGGAAAGTAGTAAAAACTAACTAGCCTACCCTAAGGGGGTGATGTACCAAGAAATTAAATGTTCTTTATGCACTTATGGGATGAATGAACATATTCATCAATCCTGGAAGGAAAAGTGAACACTGTGTTGAGCAAGGTGCAGCAACAGTATTGTCATTGTTGTCAACACAGTTAGATAGATTTGTTGATGCAGTGGACAGGAAGTTCAAAAGCTATTCAGATGTAGAAGATAGGAGTTCAAATGTTATTTAGAGTATGTACAATGATTTTCTAAGAAGACCGAAGTGGCCCATATGCAAAAGATCAAAAAAAAGACAAGTAAGAAAAGTGTCGCGATATCGCGACATATACAACAAGCAAGAAAAACTGTCGCGATTTCATGACATGTTGGAAGATAGAGAAAAAGTAGGAAAAACTATCACGATTTTGTGACATGTTGGAAGAGAGAGAAAAAGCAGGAAAAACTATCATGATTTCATGACATGTTGGAAGAGAAAAATGCAAGTGGAAAAACTGTCGTGATTTCACGATATGTTGGAAGAGAAAGAGAAAGTAGAAAAAGTGTCACGATTTCGTGACAAGTTCGAAGAAAGAGAACAAGTAAGAAAAGTGTCGCGATTTCACAACATGTCGCATTTTTGCAACTAAAATAGGAGAGAGAAAGTAAGTTTCAAAAGTGTCGCGATATCACGACATGTCACATTTTTGCGACAAAAGAGAGGAAGAGTACGAAAGCAGAACTATCACGATTTCATGACAAAAGTAGAAAGCAAGACTTCGAAAGCAGAAGTGTCATGATTTTATGACAAAAGCAAAGAAGTAAAGTACGAAAGCAGAAGTGTCACGATTTCGTGACCAAAACAAAGAAGAAGACTTTGAAGGCAAAAGTGTCGTGATTTTGCGACAAAAGCAAAGAAGCTAAGTACGAAAGCAGAAGTGTCGTGATTTCATGAAAAAAGCTAAGTTGAAGACTACGGAGGTAGAAGTGTCGCGATATCATGACAAAAGCAAAGTCAAAGTCTATGGAAGCAAAAGTGTCACGATATCATGACAAAAGCAAATACGAAGTATACGAAGGCAAAAATGTCACGATATCACGACAAAAGAAAAGACAAAGTCTGCAGAGGTAGAAATGTCGTAATATCATGACAAAAGAATAGAGAAAGCATACAGAGGCGAAAGTGTCACGATATTACGACATGTATTTTCGTGGCAACAGCAACAAAAGAAGCTACAGAGGTAGAAATGTCATGATTTCACGACAGGTCATAAATGCGCAAGTCAAGAAGGAGAACCCGACTGAAATGAGAAGTATGACAGTGGACCGACATCACTACAGCATTTACAAGGGTAGTTACAGAGTGATTTCATACTACTGAAATACAAAGAGTGATCAAAAGTCAGTATGGCAGTTACAGGGTCTGTCCAAAATGAAATCATCAAGCGATGGATAAATCGAACATCTTGAGTTGAAGCCGACAAAGACTAATGACAACCGACTAAAATTAGGGTTTATAGTTGTTATGAAAGCCGACTAATATTAGGATTTATAGTCGACTAAGATTAGGGTTTTAATCATAAAAAATATTGTTATAAAAGGAGGGTTGTTTGGAGAATTGGAGATAAGGTCGAATGTGTGTGAAATACGATCATTGTGTGCAGAGAGCAAGTCATGTCAGATCGTGCTAAGTGCAAAATTCACAAAGAGAGCAGAGTGCACAAAAGAGAGAAGATGATCATGAAGTTTGACTATAACGAAGCAGAGTGTGCGAAGTGATTACGTAGAGAGAGCAGAGTGCACAGAGAATGCAAAGGTGAAGAAGACCAGTCAGGGTCTTGCAAAAGCAAAGGTATCTTACTGTCAAACTTATAGATTCAAATTTAAGTCTAGGTTGCAGCTTGGCATCAGGGGTTGGTGCTCCTTTCTGTTGGTGCAAATAAATAAGGGGTTGGTTCTCCTTTCTATTGGTGTAGATAAATAAGGGGTTGGTGCTCCTTTTTGTTGGTGCAGATAAATAAGGGGTTGGTGCTCCTTATAGTGGGTGCTATTAAATTGATTGTAAAGTTGATGCTTTGCAAAGGCTATATTTTGATGGTAGTTCAAGCAGTCAATTTTTGAGGAGTAGCCACATTGGTGAACCTCGTTAAATCTTGTGTTATGTGATGCTCTTTTGTTATACTTGTTGTATCTAGTAATAAGTTTTAATTTTTGTGATATTAAGAGCTTTAAATTTAAGTTTATAGAGCTACTTTGATTCACCCCCCCTCCTAATGTCATTGTAAGACTAATAATTGGTATCAGAGCTAAGCTCCTGTACAAGCTTAACTAGCTAGGGTGATCTTAGAAGTAACACAATGGCAGGTGGTGAATGCTTCTCATCAAACAAAGCACCATTGTTTGATGGATCTAATTACGCATTCTGGAGAATCAGGATGCAGACATATCTCTATGCTTTGGGATACGACATTTGGGATTCAATAGTTAGTGGATACACAATACCCATCACTCCTCCAAAAGAGGCTGACAAAAAGAAACTATTTGAAAATAACTCAAAAGCAAATAATGCTATCATTTGTGGATTAGCAGACAGTGAACTAGTAAAGATCATGAGCTATAAAATGGCAAAAGAAATATGGGACAAACTAAGGAGTATTCATGAAGGAGACGATAAGATCAAGGAGGCCAAGTTACAGACACATCAAGCTCAATTCGAAGCATTAAAGATGAATGAGGATGAAAACATTGAGGTATATATGTTGAGAGTTAATGGAATCATTAATGCAATCAGAGGACTCGATGAGGATATCGAAGACTCTGCCGTTGTGAAAAAAGTATTAAGATCTCTTCCTCAAAGGTTTGATTCTAAAGTCTCAGCGATAGAAGAAGCTAAAAATATAAATTATTTTAGTATAGATGAGATGTATGGTTCTTTGACTGCATATGAGATGAGGATAGGAAGATCTAAACCCACAGATAGAGAAGTGGCTTTTAAAGCCCTTAAAAATAAAAACACAAAACAAGAGTCCGAGGAAGAAGAGACATCAGATGAAATGGAAGCAAACTTTGTTAGAAAACTAAAAAGGGGAAAAGGAAAATATAGAGGAAAGCTACCATTTAAATATTTCAACTGTGGAGGCATTGGGCATTTTAGGACTAAATGTCCACTTAATGAGAAGAACAAAAATGATGAAGGATCGCACCAAGAAAGAAGTGACTGGAAGAAGAAAATGAATTTCAAAAAAGGCAACTTCAAGAAGAAAAGTTTCATCTCCAGGAATTTCAGTTCAACAGAAGACAGCTCCAGTGAGGATTCTAAAGAGGAAACAGGTGAAGCTCTTTTCATGGCATTTGAAGAAGTAAAATCAGAAAAGGAAGGAGTGAACTCTGAAGTATGTGGTGAAAACCCTGAGGCTAAAGTAGATCTAGAAGGTGAGTTGATTTCTACACTTGAAGAGTGGAAAATAGAGAGGAAAAAGAATAAAAAAATTTCAAAAAAGGTTAAGGATGCAAATGAAATCATAACCAGTCTGAAAGTATAGACAGAAGAATACAAGAAAATATCTAAAGATCTCGAAGTATAAATTACCATGAAAATAGATTATTGCTACAAACTAGAAGAGAATGTTGGTTTATGGACGTAGATAGAAGAGATGAATCACAAAATTAGTTGCTATCACAAATGTGAAGAAAGTTATATGAAGCTGGATAAGATTATAAATGACCAAAGGCCTACAGGCATCAAATTTAGTCTGGGTTTCGTCGAAGGAGAATCATCAAATGGATCAAAGGCCAGAAATGTAGAATCCATAAAGAATGAAGATAAGAAACAAAGTTGATCAAGGAAAAACGTCTCATGCAAAAGAAAGCAATAATGCCAGGCACGAAAGGAGAATTGACAATGATGGATTCACCAATGTCACACATCAAAGAAGAAGAAGACCTATGGCTCCTACAACAACATGGCAAAGACCATCACCTAGGTTCAATTATCCCTTTTCTGGTTTCTGTTTTAAATGCAATGGCTATGGACATAAAATATCAGACTGCAAATATAATATAAGACCAAGGAATTTCACCAGTAGAAATGCTTTTTCTCCTCTCATGAATTATACAGTAGAATGTTATAACTGTCATAATTTTGGGCACATTGCAAGAAACTATAGAAGTACATTTGCATCAAATCAGTTTCAGGGAAGAAAAATTCAACCAAATAGGATGAGACAAAATAAAAAACTCCCCGAAAAACATGCACAAGCTATTGATAAGGGAAAGGCAAAACAAGAGCCCAAAACTACTATCAAAATGGAGTGGAAAGAAAAAGAGTGACTTAAGGAAGAAAAGGAATCCTTAATCGTACAAACAACATTTAAAGCATAGAATAAATATGTACCATGGATACTTGATAGTGGATGCTCCAGTCATATGACAGGTGACAAACAAAAATTTGAGAAATTATAAAAATATGAAGGTAGTTCAGTAAAGTTTGGAAATAATGATGGAGCTAAGATAGTTGGCAAAGGTTCAGTTAAAATTAGTGACGAAAAAATTAAGTCAGAAGAAGTCTTGTTTGTGGATGGTTTGAAACATAACTTGTTGAGCGTAAGTCAGATTTGTGGTAAAGGTCATGAAGTAGTTTTTGAGAAGCAGGGTTGTGAAGTCAAAAAAACAAATAGTGGAAAATTGATAGCAACTGGATCAAGGACATCTAGAAACCTGTACACGCTCTCAGAGACTTTAGAAGGAGCTTGTTTTATTGGAAAAAAAGAAGAAAATTGGTTGTGGCACAAGAGACTCGGTCATATCAGTTTTGATAATCTAGTAAAAATCAACTCAAAAAGGGCAGTGAGAGATATTCCCACCATCAGCAAACTTGCAAACAACATTTGTGCTTCATGCCAAAATGGGAAGCAAACTAGAGTCACATTCAAAACAAAAGAGTACTACATAAGCAAACCTTTGGAACTAATACACACTGATTTATGTGGACCCATGAGAACACAAAGCATAAATGGTGACAAATATTTTATGTTGTGCATTGATGACTATTCCAGAATGACATGGATATTTTTCTTGAAGCATAAATCAAAAGCTTTTGAAATGTTCAAGACTTTCAAAAACCAAGTTGAGAATGAAACATGAAAGAGGATTAAATTTTTAAGATCAGATAGAGGAGGAGAATTCATTTCAGAGGATTTTATAGAGTACTGTGAAAAATACAGTATTAGGAGACAATTTTCAGCAGCCAGGACACCTCAACAGAATGGAGTGGTAGAAAGAAAGAACAGGACAGTGCAGGAAATGGCACGGACTATGTTGGCTGAAAGTAGAGTAGCAGACAGATTTTGGAAATAAGCAGTCCATACTATGATGTATATCCAAAATAGGTACATGCTGAGAACACATGAAAGCAAAACTTCTTATGAGTTGTGGTTCGGTAAAAGGGCAACAACAAAATACCTCAAAGTTTTTGGCAGCAAGTGCTACATCAAAAGAACTGAAGTTAATCTCAGTAAGTTTGAATATAGAGTGGATGAAGGTATTTTTGTTGGTTATTCGTCAAAAAAAAAAGCTTACAAATGCTACAACAAGAGGCTCAAGAAAATTGTGGACAGTGTCGATGTTAAATTTGATGAAGGTAGAGAACGAGTAATTAGCTATGAAAAGAACTACCCAATTTATGAAGAGGTTATTGAAGGAGATGAGGAAAACGAAATGGAAAAGATACAAAAAATTGACTCAGATGATTTAAGTTGTGATTCAAAAGTGGAAGAAAATAAGAAATTCAAAAAAGGTAGTTGGCAGAAAAATCATCCTAGATAGCAAATAATTGGAGACCCCAAAGTTGGTGTTCAGACAAGAAGAAGAGTAGTAAGTAACTACTCTCTATTATCCAACATTGAGCCCAAAAATGTTGCTGACGCAAGCAAAGATGAAATTTGGATGAAAGCAATAAACGAAGAATTAGATCAGATCGAGAAAAATGAAACTTGGGAGTTAGTACCTAGACCTGCAAATAAAAATATAATGGGGACTAAATGGATTTTTCAAAACAAATTGAATGAAGACGGACAGGTAGTCAGAAATAAAGCAAGATTGGTATGTAAGGGTTATGCACAAGTTGAAGGCATTGACTTTGAGGAAACTTTTGCACCAATAGCTAGACTAGAGGCAATTAGAATGTTTCTGGCTTTAACAATCTACAAGAATTTCAAATTTTATCAAATGGATGTGAAATCAGCATTTTTGAATGGGAAACTTGAAGAAGAGGTTTATATTGAGCAACCGGATGGTTTCCAACTTGGTGATGATCCCAACTTGGTTTGCAAGTTGAAGAAAGCATTATATGGCTTAAAACAGGCACCCCGAGCATGGTATGCAAGGCTAGACAACTATCTCACTCAACTGATATTCTCACAATGACACTGAGAGGGGGGGGTGAATCAGTGTAACTATTAAAAAAAAAAACTTGAATCTGCAACTCTTAAAACTTAAAAATGCAAGCTTAAAAATAGATAAAGCAAGTATAACACAAGAGCATCACACAACACAGGATTTAACGAGGTTCACCGATGTGGCTACTCCTCAAATAATGACTGTTTGGACTACAATCCAAATCCAGTCTTTGCAAGGATTCACTCTTTACAATTATTTTACCAGCACCCACTGGAAGGAGCACCAACCCCTAATTTTTTTGCTGCAACAGAAAGGAGCACCAACCCCTTTTTCCAAGAACCAACTTGGATTTCTATTTTGCAAAATAAATTGACATAAAAATGCCTTCATGTTTACAAGACCCTCACTGGTCTATAGCTCATACAATTTTATCTCACAGAAGCATAAAGAGACTTGTTAGAGACTCAATATCTTCTTTTCAAATCTAAAACCTCTCTGTTATTTTTACAAGAAAAATGTGCAGGTTTCAGTTCTCTTGTTGTTGTTCATGCAGCACTCTTACCACACCACGCCTTTTGATATATTCAATAAAGCACAGTTGCAGTAACCTTCTAACTATGTCTGTTCGATCCTTATATTCTTGATTTCCTTGAATGGCTCAATTTCAAATGGTTTGAATTTCCCTCCTAATTTACATGCATCTTCGGCTACGAACAATGTGTCAAACCCTCTCTGACACGTTCTGCCATATAGCCGCTTTCTTTTTGTCCAGTTCTGACATTCTTCTCTGTACATTCTGATGGCATTTTTTTGACAACCTTTTTCTGTGTGTTCTAACACCTTTTACTGCGTATCTCGGCGCTCTATTCTTCTTTCTCCCTTTTTGAGTTCTATGTTACCTTTTACTTCTGCACTCGACTGTATCTTCTTGATATACACAACAACAAAAAACCTCTGTAATTGATTCTCGATATACTCAACCCTGTGAAAGCTGTTCTATCTTTAATGTTTAGTTCCGTAGCTTCATGTAACTGCCACCTTTCCCAGTCATGCTGTATCACGGCCCTGCAACAGCCGTTCTTTTCTTAAATTCACTATCTTGAAACTCTCACTTGTAACTCCAGTTAACTGCAGATCTGACCCAAGTTAACTTTACTGTAACTGGTTGCATGCTTATTCGACACCTGTCACTATGCATGCATCTTTGGCTTTTTCCCGCCAAAACTATTACCTGTCGTGATATCACAATATTTCTTCCAATTTGACTTTCTCTCGTATGTTGACTATGAAAAACTGACTTGTCATGATATCGCAACGTCTTCTGTCTCCTAGACTTCCTTTTTGTATGCAATCGTGAAAACATTACATGTCGCGATATCGTGACGTTTTCAGCCTCCTTCTTTACTCGGCATACACCCGCAAAAATGAGACATGTCGCGAAATTGTGATGCTTTCCACTTTCCTACACTTTCCTTCGCTTGCCTCCGTGAAAATGATACATGTCGCGAAATCGCGACACTTCTCAATTTTGCTGATGTCATCTTCAATCTCGTCGCGAAATCGCGACGCTTTCAGCTTCCTGCGGCTTTTCTTTCAACTTGTCATGAAATCGTGACACTTCTCAATTTTTCTAACGTCGTCTTCAATCTCGTCGCAAAATCGTGACACTTCCAGCTTCCTGCGGCTTTTCTTTCAACTTGTCGCGAAATCGCGACACTTCTCAGTTTTTCTGACGTCATCTTCATTGTCGTCGCGAAATCGCGACGCTTTCGGCTTCCTGCGGTTTTTCTTTCAACTTGTCGTGAAATCATGACACTTCTCAGTTTTGTTGACGTCATATTTCGCTTTGTTGCAAAATCGTGACGCTTCTAGCCTCCGTACAATTCTCACTTCATGCAGCTGCGAAAACCTTACATGTAGCGAAATCACTACACTCTTTTGACTTAGTATTTTTCTTTGCTGCAGCTTCCTCTTGCTTCTACTTGCTAAGCTTAGACTTGTAGCGAAATTGCTACCCCATCTTGTTCTGTGTTTTGCACTTGTAGCGAAATCACTACACCTATCTCCCTTGCATTCTGAACTTGTAGCGAAGTAGCTACACCTTTGTGCCTTGTGTTTCAAACTTGTAGCGAAATCGCTACCCCATTGTGCCATGCATTTCAAACTTGTAGCGAAATCGCTACCACTCTTTGCCTTGCATCTTGAACTTGTAGCGAAATCGCTACCACTTTGTGCGTAGGCATCTGAAGTCAGCTTCGGCCCGTGAAAGTCTGACATGTAGCGAAATCGCTACACTTTCTTCACTTAGTACTTTTTGTTTGCTTTTGCCAGCGAAACTCAGACATGTAGCGAAATCGCTACACTTTCTTCACTTTGCTGCTTTGCCTCCAACATGTCACGAAATCGCGACAGTTTTCATCCTAGGCGCTGCTTCTTCAAACTTGTCGTGAAATCGTGACACTTTTCGTCCTTGACGCCTTTGCTCCAAACTTGTCACGAAATCGTGACAGTTTTTCAACTTTGCTTCTTTTCTTCCAGCATGTCACGAAATCGCGACAATTTTTCATGAACTTTCTCTCTCCTTCGATATGTCGTGAAATCACAACATTTTTGGTTGTGTCTTCTCTCTCCTACTTTTTGTCGCAAAATCGCGACAGAAAACATGTCACAATATCGCGACAGTTTTCTTCCTTGTATTTTTTTGCAAATTTCTGAATCTGGGTCCCCTCTGTTTTCTTTGAAATTCACTGCACTTGATCTGACTGACATCTGAACTGCATCAACTACACCAATCTGTCTGTGTTGACAACAATGACAATACTTTTGCAATGCTTTTGCTGCACCTTGCTCAACAATCTCCCCCTTTGGAATTGTTGGCAACACACTGTAACCTTGCTCAATTTCTTCTCCCCCTTTGCCAATAATACCAAAGGGCTGCTGTAGACTCCCCCTGAGTCTATGCATAACATTCTCAGGCATAAATAATTTTAATGCTCCCCCTGAGAATGTGTTCCCCATAGCTAGTCAGTGCTTGGGAAGTGTGACTAATCCCAACTTACCCCTAAGGTATTCAAAAACTTCTTTGGTCAAAGGTTTGGTGAATATGTCTGCTACTTGCTCTGTAGTTGGAACAAACTCCAACTTGACCTCGCCTTTTGCAACTTTATCTTTCAAAAAATGATACCGGATTGCAATATGTTTGGTGCGGGAATGCATGACCGGATTCTTTGAAATGTTGATTGCACTAGTGTTATCACATTTGACTAAAATGGGCTCATTGAAGTGAATACCTAGATCTTTCAGTGTTTGTCTCATCCATAATATTTGTGTACAGCATGTTGTTGCTACAATGTATTCTACCTCGGCTGTGGATAGAGAGACTGATTCTTGCTTCTTGTTGTGCCATGCCACCAATTTATCTCCAAGATAAAATGCTCCTCCACTTGTACTTTTTCTATCATTAATACATCCTGCCCAATCTGCATCATAATATGCAAAAAGAGTGAAGTCCTTTCCTTTTGGATACCATAGGCCATACTCCACAGTACATTTGAGGTACCTAAAAATTCTTTTCACAAGCTGTCACATGAGTTTCTTTTGGACTAGCCTCAAATCTTGCAACCATGCAAACCGCTCGTAAGATATCCGGTCTTGTGGTCATCAAATACGATGAGGCTCCCAATCATAGATCTGTACATTGTTTGATCAACATCTGGAGATTTATCATCCTTGCTCAACTTGTAGCTTGTTGTCATGGGGGTGCTAACAGGCTTACTATCCTCCATAGTGAACTTTTTCAGCATTTCTTTCACATATTTAATTTGAGAAATAAAAATCCCTTTTTCAGTTTGATTAACTTGCAATCCCAGGAAGTATGAAAGTTCACCAATCATAGACATTTCAAATTCTTTCTGCATTTTGTTTGCTATGTCTTTGCATGATTCATCATTGCTTGCTCCCAAATATTATATCATCTACATAAACAACAAGGACAATAAAATTGCCATTTTTAGTTTTGATATATAAGTTGCTATCAACCATACCTTTCTTGAATCCTTGCTTAGTGAGATAGTTGTTCAATCTCGCATACCAAGCCCTAGGTGCTTGTTTCAAGCCATACAAAGCTTTCTTCGACTTGCAAACAAAGTTAGGATTGTCACGAGTTGAAAACCATCGGGCTATTCAATATATACTTCTTCTTCAATATTTCCATTCAGAAATGTTGATTTTACATCCATATGATAAACTTTGAAATTTCTATGAACTGCTAAAGCCAAAAATAGTCTTATTGCTTCAAGTCTGGCCACTGGTGCAAAAGTCTCTTCAAAATAAATCCCCTCAACTTGAGCATATCCTTTGCAGACTAATCTTTCTTTATTCCTTACAACCTGTCCATCTTCATTCAGTTTGTTTCGAAATATCCATTTAGTACCAATTATGTTTTTATTTTCAGTGCCTTGGTACTAATTCCCGGGTATTATTTTTCTCAATTTGATCTAGTTCTTCATTTCATTGCCTCCATCCAGCTTTCATCTATGCTTGCTTCAATAATATTTTTGGGCTCAATACTGGATAACAGAGAATAGTTATTTACTACTCTTCTTCTTGTCTGAATGCCAACTGTAGGGTCCCCAATAATCTGCTCTTTGGGATGATTTTTCTGCCAGCTGCCTATTCTGAATTTCCTGTTTTCTTCTTTTTCCAAATCATCTGAATCTGATTTATGTCTCTCTTCCTTTTCTTGATCTTCTTCTTCTTCAATAAATTCTTCATAGGTTGGGTAGTTTTCATTATTGTTGATTTCTTGTTTCCTGCCTTCATCAACCTTCACATCCGCACTCTCCACAATTTTCTTTAGTCTTTTGTTGTAGCATGTGTAAGCTTTACTTTTTTTTGAGTAACCAAGAAAAATTCCTTCATCGGCTCTATCTTCAAACTTGCCAAGATTGCTTTCAGTTCTTTTAATGTAACACTTGCTGCCGAACACTTTGAAGTATTTTGCTGTAGCCTTTTTGCCAAACCATAGTTCATAAGGTGTTTTACTTTCATGCGGCCTCAACATACATCTATTTTGAATGTAGACTGTAGTATGAACTGCCTCTTTCCAGAACCTGTTAGCAATTTTTCTCTCTGTTAACATGGTTCTTGCCATTTCCTGCACAGTTCTGTTCTTTCTTTCAACTCCATTCTGCTGAGGTGTTCTTGCTGCTGAAAATTGTCTTCTTATTCCATGTTTTTCACAGAATTCTGCAAACTCATCTGAAATAAACTCTCCTCCTCTATCAGATCTCAAACATTTAATTATTTTTCCAAATTGATTCTCAACAAGATTTTTGAAGGTTTTAAACATCTCAAAGGCTTTTGATTTCTGTTTCAGAAAGAGTACCCATGTCATACTGGAAAAATCATCTATACACAGCATAAAATATTTGTATCCATTTATGCTTTCTGTCCTCATGGGTCCACACAAATCAGTGTGAATCAGTTCTAACGGCTTGCTTGTGAAATACTCTTTTTCTTTGAAAGTAGATCTGGTTTGCTTCCCCTTTTGGCATGACTCACAAATGTTGTTTGATGGTTTACCAATAGTGGGAATGTCTCTTACTGCTCTTTTCGAGCTAATTTTTACCAGATTATCAAAGCTTATGTGACCAAGTCTTTTGTGCCACAGCCAATTTTCTTCTTCATGTCCAACCAAGCAAGCTCCTTCTGAAGTCTCCGAGAGAGTATACAAATTTCCAGAAGTTCTCAGTCCAGTGGCTATTAACTTTCTAGTTTTTGTCTTTCTTACTTCACAGCCCTCCTTGAAAATTACTTCATGACCTCTGTCACAAATTTGACTTACACTCAGTAAGTTATGCTTCAGACCTATCACAAAAAGAACTTCCTTAGAGTTGATTTTACCGTCACTTAACTTAAATGATCCTTTACCCACTATCTTTGCTCCATCATTGTTTTCGAATTTCACAGAACTACCTTCGTATGTCTGTAGCTTATCAAACTTCTGTTTGTCTCCTGTCATGTGACTGGAGCATCCACTGTCCAGAATCCAAGGAGCAGATTTATTCTGTGCTTTGAGAGCTGTTTGAACGATCAGAGATTCCTTGTCTTTCTTTGGTTGTTCCTTTTCTTTCCACTGAGATTTGATAGCAGATCTGGTCACTTGCTTTACCTTCTCCCTTTCATTGGCTTGTGACAGTTTTTCAGGAAATTTTCTATTTTGTTTTGATCCAGTTGATTGATACTTTCTTCCATGGTATTTATTTCCTGCAAAAGAGCTACGCAATTCCTTGCAATATGTTCGAAGTTATGACAGTTATAACATTCTACAGCATAATCTATCAAAGGAGAAAAAATATTTCTACTAGTAAAATTTCTTTGTTCTACATTATATCTACAACTTGAGATTTTATGACCATATGCATTGCATTTAAAACAATAACCAGAAAAGGAACGAGTGTACCTGGATAATGGTTGTTGCCATGTTGTAGTAGGAGCCATGGGTCTTCTTCTTCTTTGATATGTGACTTTGGTAAATCCATCATTTGCATAACTCCTTTCAAGCTTAGACTTTTTGTTTTCTTTTGCTTGATACGGTTTGTCTTGATCAACCCTGATCTTGTCTTTATTCCTTATTGGTTCTACGATTCTGACCTTTGAGTCCTTTGAGGATTCTCCTTCATCAAAGCCCAACCCAAATTTGATACCCGTAGGCCTTTGATCATTTAACATTTTATTCAGCTTCACCGAACTGTCTTCAAATTTATGATGACAACTCAGTTTTTGATTCATCTCTTCTAGCTGCAACCTTAATCCAACTATGTCTTCTTCTAGCTTGTTGCACTCATTTATTTTCACGGTTAGCTGTGCTTCAAAATATTTAGACTTTTTCTTATATTCTTCAGTTTGTACTTTGAAACTGATTATTAAATTGCTAGCATCCTCAAATTTCCTTGAAATATTTTTATTTCTTTTCCTTTCTACACTTAACTCTTCAAGTGCAGTAACCAACTCACCTTCCAGATCTATCTCAGCCTCATCCTCTAATTTTTCTTCACACTCCTGGGTTTCTTCTGTTCTCTATTCTTCAAAAGCCATGAACAAGGCTTCACCAGTTTCTTCTTCGAGTCCTCACTGGAACTATCTTCGGAAGAGTCAATATTCTTTGAAATGAAGCTTTTCTTCTTGAAGTTCCTTTTTCTAAAATGTGGTTTCTTTTTCCAGGACATTTCTTTCTTGGTGTGTCCCTTCATCACTTCTATTTTTCTCATTCATTGGGCATTTTGTCTGCAAAGTGCCCAATGCCTCCACGATTAAAGCACTTGAACGATGAGCTTACCTCTCGTACTTTCCTTTTCCCTTTACCAATTTTCTAACAAAATTTGCTTCAGTTTCATCTCGTAGATTCTTCTTCCTCAGATTCTTGTTTAGATTTTATATTTTTCTGTGCTTGAAAAGCTGCTTCTCTGTCTGAGGGCTTAGTTTGTCCAATCCTCATTTCATATGCTATTAGAGAACCATGCATTTCATCCATACTGAAAAAATTTAAATCTTTTGCTTATTCTATGGCAGAAACCTTTGCATCAAACCTTTTATTGAGAGTTCTTAGTACCTTCTTCACAACGACTGTATCTTCCATTTCTTCCCCGAGTCCTCTTATTGCATTGTTGATTCCATTTACTCTCAGTAGATAGGCTTCAATGTTCTCATCATCGGTCATCTTTAATGCTTCGAACTGGGCACAATGTGTTTGCAACTTAGCTTCCTTGATTTTGCTATCTCCTTCATGAATGCTTTGTAGTTTGTCCCATATGTCTTTAGCAGATTTGCAGTTCATGATGCGTATCAACTCACTGTCTACTAATCCACACATAATAGCATTCTTGGCTTTCGAGTTGTTCTCAAACTTTTTCTTCTCACCCGCATCTGTTGGAGGAACAGTGGGTATGGTGTATCCATTTTCAACAGATTCCCAAATTTCATAACCCAATGCACATAGATAAGTCTGCATCCTGAGTCTCTAGAAAGAATAATTTGTTCCATCGAACAAAGGAGCTTTGTTAGAAGAAAAACCTTCACCAGTAGCCATTGTGTTTCTTCCAAGATCACCTTAGCTGATTAAGCTTGTACAGGTGCCTAGCTCTGATACCAATTGATATTCTCACAATGACACTGAGAGGGGGGGTGAATCAATGTAACTATTAAAAAAAAAAAACTTGAATCTGCAACTCTTAAAACTTAAAAATACAAGCTTAAAAATAGATAAAGCAAGTATAACACAAGAGCATCACGCTGTAGATTAAAGATACAACGCCAAACAAAAGATAAAAAAATCACGATAAAAAGTAATGCAGAACACAGTTGTACAAAACAAATGATTTTTATTAATCAATGGAGTTTAGAAACTCCTTTTGAGTACAACAAGGCCTGTAACCCTTTCCGTGATACAAGATTACAATTTGTGCTAGGGTTCTCCGAAACCCTAGCTGGCACAATATGGTGGCGTCTCCGAAGAATGTATCCTTAACCTCAAAAGAATGAGTGGGCTTCGTTGTATCCTTTGGCTCGGACCACTCCAGCTTAAGTAGCTCCTATCATCCAATCAAATCTGCCATTAAAATCCTGCACACATTAAAACTACAAAAAGGTTAGAAACTAGTAAGAGGGCTCCACTGTGTGAGCCCTCAAAAATAGTCTAAAACCCTAGAAATGAAATAAATAGAATGCATAATCTAACGGCGGATTAATACATAAAAATATTACTTGCTTTAGAATCTATACCTCTTTTTCTGTTAACGCGGTGAGACCAGGCGGCACCTGGAAGTGATGTAACTGTCAAATCGGCTACGGAAGGCGCCCTGGTGCGATCGTTGAACGCCCGCATGCTTCTGGATCGGGGTTGCAAATGCCGGTCTGTGTCTATGGCTGTGGGTAAACGCCCGCGGGCACTTGCGACAAGAATGGGGGATTCTGCAGAATGCTGCAGAAGGGATGGCGGCGAAGTTGGCGACGGATGCGACGATGGATGCGACAAAAAGGGACGACGATGGATGGGTAGGTTTAGTCGAAGAAGAGATAGATAGCGATAGATAACAAAAGAGAGATAGTAAAAGAGATAGGGTTTGAGCCATCAAGGTGAATCAATTTATAATCTACTCTTAGGGCACACTTTAGGGTTTTAACGACACTTTGAACGTGTGGCTAAGGTTAAAGTGGATCCAAGGGTAGAGAATAAATCTAGGTTGTGAAACGGATTAAGATGGATGGACGGATGAGATTAAATGAAGGATGGACGGCTTAGATTAAATCACTTAAAGTATCTTTATATATATATTAAAATATATTAAAAATATTAAAATATATATATAAATATTAATTTAAATAAATTTGGGAATGAAAAATGGCGGGAAAGGTAAAATTGGGCCAAATAATGGCGGGAAGGTGTGGATTTGGGCCAAATAATGGGGGGAAGGTGGATGACTGACACGTGGCTAACATGAAGGTATAGATGACTTACAAGTGGCTGGATTTTGGTGTCTACAGATGCCCCTTTTTGAGCTGCTTTGTGTGAAGACACAATGCAAGCACAAAAACTTAAGACACCTGAAAAGCTGGATCAGACGCAACTCTCTCTCAAGACTAAAGCACAACTTTGAAGACCAAAGAATAAAAGAATATTTAAAATTTTATCAGCTTACCCCCTCAATTGGCAAGCGAGAATGGTTCTCACAAGCCAATTGGAAGAAATTCGGAAGAAAATGAACCGTTTTTGCCCCAACGGTGAAAAAAAGGGGTTGGTGTATGAACCATTTGTTTATGTCCCAACAAGAAAGGGGTTGGTGTACAAACCAGAAAAGAATATGATTGAAGACGATATGAGTGATGTGAAAGATGGACCGTTTTCTGCCCCAACGGTTATAAAGGGATTTTTGCCAAATTGTAAGTTCCATGATCATGTAAGATGAATTCCACTATAGGAAAATTAGAAATTGATAACGGATGCCCCAACTCCTGTGTGTGAGTCCATACTTTTAATGAAATTGCCTTGTTGGTGCCATTGATATGCAGAGATGAAAGATGCATGAAAAGAGTCCAGAACTCAGAGATGCTCCTAGTGACTATATGGATAATTCCTCGGGTCGGAACCAATCAACCTAGGTAGCCTCAATCTCTAGCAAGACTCAAAATAATGATGATATTAAAGATTGTCCATGTTTAAGGCCCCATGAATTAGGCCATCAATGACAACTGTTGAGCAAATTAATCTTGGTATGAGGTCACTTGAAAAGTAGAATACCCAAAATTGATTTCCAATTTTCAAACAGTGAAATAGTTGATTATGATAAATGGTAGGTGTCCTTATGGTGGTTTAATCCTCTTATCGAATTGCATGGATTCAAATCGTTGCAATCGCCAAGGTGATAGAATATACCACTAGATACGAGGTTTACTTTAATTTGATTTGGCAAAAATATGCATGATGAAAGAAGAATGAATTAAATTGACGATAGATCAGAAAAATTGATGAATGTGGTTAATTTTGTGAAGGTTTTGAATATTTTTAACCCTATTTGTAAAACAATGATGAATGATGCGCTTTTTGAGCGAAATGACAAAATTTGTGTCCAAAACTGTTGTAACCTTCACAAAATGTTTTATTATGATAAGAAGAATGGATGAATTGAATTTGAGGAAATTTGAAGGAGGTAAGCTTTAATTTTGCAAGTTTTGTTCTTTTATTCAATACTGACACCAAACGACGGTCTGCATTTGTGGTTGGCAGAGACGCCCGTCGGTGTTTAGGCACTCTGCAGATGCAGGACTGTGTCTAAATCTACCATGAAATGCCCTACTGCGTTTCAGGGCACCAAAATCAGCTATTTAAACAGTTTCAGCGAGAAGTTCGCTCATTTGTGCGTTCAAGCTTAAGAGAAGTGCGTCTGAGGGAGTGGAGTGAAGTGGAGTGAAAGGTTGTGTGGGAGAGTGAAGCATGCGGGAGCTATGGCAAAGATGGGAGCGGACGTGCCAGTGCAACCAGCTGAGGTATTTGTTCATTTAAGCAAGTACTTATTATGTGTTTTTTTTTTTTTTTTTGGGAAAAATTTGTAACAAATTTTTGTTTTGTTGTTTTGCAGCTTAGGGTGTTAGAGGCACGACACCGGTTCTCCCCTATCATTTCGGGGATGAGGAGGTCGTTGTCCCAGGAAGACTGGGAGATATTGGAGGCAGTGGGGCTAGCGGAGGTAGCCCGGGTAGAGGTAGTTCGGGCGGATGAGGGGTACCTCTCGGCTTTGGCCGAGAGGTGGGATCCAGATCGGGGGACGTTCCAGCTCCCGACTGGAGAGATGACGGTGACACTTGAGGATGTATACCGCATCCTCAAGGTGCCCGTGGAGGGGGCACATGTGGAGGTTGGACGAGATAGAGCCATAGAGATGGCCAAGTTGTTTGGGGATGACTGGAGGGAGATCTAGATGGAGAGCGGGGGGGATCCCATACTTGGCCATGTATATGACCAAGGAGTTGGTAGCGGTAGAAGCTCTGATGATGTTCGTTTTGGCCAACATTGTGGCCCCAAACAGCACCGGGTGTAGGTTCCCATGGAACCTGATGGGTGTAGTGAGCGAGATGCTCCCTAATAGGGTAGTGTATGCCTGGGCACCTGCTTTATTGGCGTAGGTGTATCGGGAGTTGTATGAGGTTCGAAGACGGGGCCGAAAGGGCCTAGGTTGCAGTGTGGTTCTCCAATGCTGGGGCTGGGAGCACTTCAGAGTGGCTCGACCGGAGGGGTTGCCATGGGCTCACTGGGACATGAGCTAGGCTTATGGTAGGAGATGGCCAGTGGCGGAGGAGAGACAGCCTAGCCACCCCGTGAGATCGGGGCAATGGTATAGGAGATTATGGGCAGACTTGACAGATGCCCAAGTCATTTGGAGGCCCTGGCAGGATGCGAGGTGGATCGGGGATGGAGAGCACCTGAGACGGGTGCGACAGGCTAGATGGGTAGTGGGGCGGGGCCATAGCGAGGCGGAGTACATACAGATGTCTCGAGTACTCCGCCAAGTCGAATTGAGGTAGGATGTCCCCGGTGAGCCAGTGCGCTATCGGAGGCACAGATCAGAGGGTGATTTGTCATGTGCCGAGCCATGGAGGGAGGTGGCAGAGGATGATGAGGACATGGAGATCCCCGACATGGACGACGTCGAGGTGACAGCTGAGTATGCAGCATGGATGGCCGCAGAGCCGAGGTGGTAGCCACCATTGGTGGCTGGTGGATCCGGAGAGCCCGAGGCTGGGGCTGGAGAGGGCGAGGGAACCGCAAAGGTTCCCAAGCATAGGGAGGGTCCCCGCCTTCAATCTGACAGTCAAAGGCAAAAGGGGAAGATGGCACGATAGGCTCCCGATAGCGAAGATGACGAGGAGGATGGCGGAGAGGGCCTAGGAGAGGCTACAGGAGAGGCTAGGGAGATACCCCCTAGTGGGCACAAGAACGAGCTGACGCAGCTGTAGCAATAGATAGCAGAGCGCGATGCTATGTTAGCTACCCAGGATGAGAGGATAGCTCGACTGGAGCAGCAGGCGGCAGAGTGGGATGCCCAATTAGCTGCTCAAGAGGATAGGATGGCCCAGCTACAGGTGGACTTGGATAGAGCAACCAGGGTGCCCCAGGATGACAGGGTGACGAGACTCCAGGCAAAGCTAGCGGAGTGACAACGACAGCACAGGATAGACATAGCTAGGTTTAGGTCGAGGACTCGTTACATTGAGGCTTTGGAGGACACATTATTTAGGCATCACATTGTGTTGCCTGATCCTCCATCCTCTTCTGTCTCTAGGCGTAGTGAGTCTAGACACACCACTAGGTCTAGGGCTCCTACTAGGTCTCAGGGGTCCTCTTTTGATGGTTAGTTTAGTGCTTAGATGCACTCTTTATGAGCCTTGGTGCTCTATTGTATATTGTAGCCTTTTGGCATTCATTGTACAGTTTGTCCTTTATACATATATATATATACATGGTTTTTATTTATTTGGTGTTTTACTCTCTTTTGTGTGAATGCCTATGTTTTTGTGATGCATGTTTTTATATGTTTTAATGTTTTTGATGCATATGTGATGGAATGGAATGCAAACTTATAGATGATTAATGCGATACTAAGTAAATCTATATTATAAAATATGCACTAATAAGCACTCATACTTTTAGATAGTTAGATTTAGCGAATTTTTATCATAATTGTTTAATCAGGGGCACCGAACTTGGTGTCTTGTGAATGGATGACGTATGGAATGACATGAATATGGAAGAAGATATGGAGGGTGATATGGAGGTTGATATGGAAGACTATTTTACAAAGACTCAAACATGCTAGTGGTATCAAACAAACTTACTAACACTGCCTAATTCAACTAGGACCAAATGTGTGTGCATGCGAGTTCATTAACCAAATCAGAACGACAAAAAGTGTGTGTGCAAGTGTGTTCATTAACCTCATCTTGCATAAATTAGGTAACCCTGTTATGGAGAAGACCTCGAAGCTAGTTTGTCCGTATGAGCATTCAGAGGTCTCTTTTTGAGGAGAGACATGTCGCCACGCAATGAGTATACTCCACTGCCAGTCAAGCGTCTATAGCCCCGATGAAGGTTAACTCCATAGTCCATGTTGTTTTTGACCTTTGTAAGCCTTGGGGATGACTACCTATCCATCTGACTGGACAAGTAGTACGATCCTTACAACTTATTTGGGATCAATGGTGTGTGAAAAATGTTCATTTCCTTAGAGCTTTGGGGAATCGGATTCTCAACCGAAGTATGATGAGAATTTTACCCTATCCTTACTACTCTATTTATATTTATATTTTGTGATTGCTTGTGATAGTGGTAAGAACCACTGTTTTATGGACTATGTTTGCATGATAGGACAAACGAGGATTACCCTTTTCACTTCAAGGCACAACCCAAGGATGGTGTTATCTCTCTTTGACACAAGATGTTTTTAAGATGTG
This sequence comes from Wollemia nobilis, assembly GCA_028583015.1. NCBI lineage: Eukaryota > Viridiplantae > Streptophyta > Pinopsida > Araucariales > Araucariaceae > Wollemia > Wollemia nobilis. Next base: position 1,425,450 of record JAQPPZ010000040.1, read on the forward strand.
AAAATGTGATAGGTTCAAGACCGCTTTTGAAATCATTTCCCAATACTCAAGATTTTATTTAGTGTAATTTGTGATATGGCCCTAGAGAACTTTGACATGCATTTTGAAGTTTGCTTAAAACACTAGGAATGGCTGAGTGACTGAAAACATTTTGGCAATGTAAATATGTGCAAATGGAAAATGGGTGTACGAATGACAATTCGATTTGATGGATTTTATGAAGGTGCCCCTGATTAAGGCAACATGACTTTTGCGTGACCAAATTTTATATCCAAAAGATAGAATGGTCTCTAACATGATATGCAACTATGGCTGAAAGTGAAATGTTATGGTTTTCAATGAGATGTATGCACATGAAATGCAATGTTTTTGAATGAGATGTATGCAACTAACAATGAAATGCAAATTTTTTTATTTTATTTTTTTTTTTTTTTTTTTTGTACAAGCCATGTATATATGTACATATAAAATTCAAACTATGCGTAGAATGCCCTAAAGTGTATATAATTAAGTGGTTCGGGTTCTTCCTCTCCCTCTAAACTGGCAAGTCTATAAGTTCCATTACCCACTCTTTCAGTGACCATATATGGACCTAACCAATTAGCCGCGAATTTATCTTGAAGATGCGGCAATGCATTGGTGTTTTGTTGATTCTCTTTAAGGACAAGATCCCCTACTTGAAATTCTCTTAGATGAACTTTGGCATTGTAAGCACGTTTCAATCGGTCTTGATAAACTCGCAATAATAGCTCTAAAGCATTGATTCTTTTTTCATCTATGAGTGTGAGTTGATCAAGACGTGCTTGTCTAGCAGTATCATCATCGATAAATTCCTACAAAGAAATTCACAAGGAAGGGATCTCGACGAGGCGGAGCTAAGACTGGCGGAGACGCTAAGTACTGCTTGATTTCATCAAAGGCTTTCTGACACTCATCTGTCCATGAAAATTGTACCCCCTTTTGTAGTAGGTGGCAAAATGGCCTACATTTATCAGAAAGTTGTGCAATAAAGCGACGGATTGAATTAATCTTTCCTTGTAAACTACGCAACTCCTTCAAATTAGTTGGGGGACACATTTCCATAATGGCTTTGACCTTGTTTGGGTCCACCTCAATACCTCGTTTAGAGATAATAAAACCTAGGAGTTTGCCCGAGGTAACACCAAAGACACATTTCTTAGGGTTCAACCTTACTTTATGCTCTAGAAGTCTATCAAAAACTTTTTCCAATACATCAAAATGCTCTTGTCGAGTTTTAGATTTTGCCAATAAATCATCCACATAATCTTCGATAATCTTATGCATATAATCGTGGAAAATATAAGTCATGGCTCGTTGATAGGTTGCACCTGCGTTCTTAATGCCAAAGGGCATCACCCTATAACAAAAAGTTCCCCAAGGTGTGGTAAATGCTGTTTTGTGTTGATCTTCAGGGTTTATTCGAATCCGGTTGTATCCTGAAAATCCATCCATGAAAAAAATCATTTCATGACCAGCACAGGTGTCGACAAGAGTATCAATGTTTGGAAGAGGAAAGTCATCCTTAGGACACGCTTTATTTAGATCTCAAAAATCGGTGCAAACACGTATTCCCCCGTTAGGCTTGCGAACGGGTACCATGTTAGAAAGCCACTCAGGATAATCAATCGGGACGACAAATTTAACATCCATAAGTTTTTGAATCTCCGATTTAACTATGAGGGCCACGGTAGGATGCATTTTCCTAAGTTTCTATTTGATAGGTTTAGCATATTTTTGTAAGGTGAGGTTATGGACAACCAAATTAGGGTCTAGGCCTGGCATGTCTTTGTAAGACCATGCAAATATCTCCTTCTTCCGCTTGAGTAGAGCAATCATTTGCTCTTGTTCCTCTGATGATAGACTTTTAGCCAATTTCACAATTTGGGTGCCATCTTGGTCTGGACTAAGGTCTACATCGATAGTTTCTTCAATAGACATGTGGGAACCTTCCTCAAGCTGATGGGGAGTAGGGATCATATTTATGTCATCTAAAATGTCATCAAGCTCTTGTGCCTTGCTCTCGTCTATGTCTGCCTGGAAGACCTCTAGCTTAGAAGATGAAGGTGAATGTGGAGGTGAAGGAGGAATGTAGTTGGCGGAAGCCCTTAACAATTCCTCAAAAAGGATGAACTCTGAAATAGATGGAGGAGATGAAATCCGATCCATGTCAATCAGGCTTGGGTTGATCGGGATTGGCTTATCCGGATCATATGGATTATGGAGCGGGGTGAATAAGTCTTCGAAATTCATTGTCGACTTATGGAAGAAAGGATGGGCGGAATGGAAGGGAAAACCGGTGAAGACCTCGGAAGACTTGGAAGCCTACGCTTTTTCTGTAAAACTACCTTCAAACACCCAAGGGAGTCTGCATAGGCTGAAACGCACCTCTGCATTTCGGATTGGACTTCCAGATGCCGCTCTGCATCTGCTGCATTTTCTGCAAACTCCTCAAAAACCCTAGTTCGCTGGAACAACGAATTTCATGATTTTTGGAACCTGCAAAATAAAACAAAAATAGGAATAGATCAGTAAAGCAAGTATTAAAAACATGAAACCCTAGGGGGTCCCACCGTGATCGCCATTTGTAGATTAAAGATACAACGCCAAACAAAAGATAAAGAAATCACGATAAAAAGTAATGCAGAACATAGTTGTACAAAACAAACGATTTTTATTAATCAATGGAGTTTAGAAACTCCTTTTGAGTACAACAGGGCCTGTAACCCTTTTCGTGATACAAGATTACAATTTGTGCTAGGGTTCTCCGAAACCCTAGCTGGCACAATATGGTGGCGTCTCCGAAGAATGTATCCTTAACCTCAACAGAATGAGTGGGCTTCGTTGTATCCTTTGGCTTGGACCACTCCAACTTAAGCAGGTGCTATCATCCAATCAAATCTACCATTAAAATCCTGCACACATTAAAACTACAAAAAATTTAGAAACTAGTAAGAGGGCTCCACTGTGTGAGCCCTCAAAAATAGTCTAAAACCCTAGAAATGAAATAAATAGAATGCAAAATCTAACGGTGAATTAATACATAAAAATATTACTTGCTTTAGAATCTATACCTCTTTTTCTGTTAACGCGATGAGACCAGGCGGCACCTGAAAGTGATGTAACTATCAAATCGGTTGCGGAAGGCGCCCTGGTGCGATCGTTGAACGCCCGTGTGCTTCTGGATCGGGGTTGCAGACGTCGGTCTACGTCTGTGGCTGCGGGTAAATGCCCACGGGCACTTGCGACAAGAATGGGGGATTCTGCAGAATGTTGTAGAAGGTATGGTGATGAAGTTGGCGACGGATGCGACGATGGATGCGATGAAAAAGGGACGACGATGGATGGGTAGGTTTAGCTGAAGAAGAGATAGATAGCGATAGATAACAAAAGAGAGATAGTAAAAGAGATCGTCAGCTTGAGCCATCAAGGTGACTCAATTTATAATCTACTCTTAGGGCACACTTTAGGGTTTTAACGACACTTTGAACGTGTGGCTAAGGTTAAAGTGGATCCAAGGGTAGAGAATAAATCTAGGTTGTGAAACGGATTAAGATGGATGGACAGATGAGATTAAATGAAGGATGGACGTCTCAGATTAAATCACTTAAAGTATTTATATATATATATATTAAAATATATTAAAATATTAAAATATATATATAAATATTAATTTAAATAAATTTGGGAATGAAAAATGGCGAGAAAGGTGAAATTGGGCCAAATAATGGCGGGAAGGTGTGGATTTGGGCCAAATAATGGCGGGAAGGTGGATGACTGACACGTGGCTAACAGGAAGGTATAGATGACTTACAAGTGGTTGGATTTTGGTGTCTACACACACAACACAGAATTTAAAGAGGTTCACTGATGTGGCTACTCCTCAAATAATGACTGTTTGGACTACAATCCAAATCCAGTCTTTGCAAGGATTCACTCTTTACAATTATTTTACTAGCACCCACTAGAAGGAGCACCAACCCCTGATTTTTCTACTGCAACAGAAAGGAGCACCAACCCCTTTTTCCAAGCACCAACTTGGATTTCTATTTTGCAAAATAAATTGATATAAAAATGCCTTCACATTTACAAGACCCTCACTAGTCTATAGCTCATACAATTTTATCTCACAGAAGCATAAAGAGACTTGTTAGAGACTCAATATCTTCTTTTCAAATCTAAAACCTCTCTGTTATTTTTACAAGAAAAATGTGCAGGTTTCAGTTCTCTTGTTGTTGTTCATGCAGCACTCTTACCACACCATGCCTTTTGATATATTCAATAAAGCACAGTTGCAGTAACCTTCTAACTATGCCTGTTCGATCCTTATATTCTTGATTTCCTCGAACGGCTCAATTTCAAATGGTTCCAATTTCTCTCCTAATTTACATGCATCTTCGGCTACGAACAATGTGTCAAACCCTCTCTGACACGTTCTGCCATTTAGCCACTTTCTTTCTCGTCCGCTTCGACATTCTTCTCTCGTACATTCCGACGGCCTTTTCTGACAACCTTTTTTCGTGTGTTCTGACACCTTTTACTGCGTATCTCGGTGCTCTGTTCTTCTTTCTCCCTTTTTGAGTTCTGTGTTACCTTTTACTTCTGCACTCAACTGTATCTTCTTGATATACACAACAAAAAAAAATCTCTATAATTGATTCTCGATATACTCAACCCTATGACAGCTATTCTGTCTTTAATGTTTAGTTTCGTAGCTTCCCTATGTAACTGCCACCTTTCCCAATCATGATGTATCACGACCCTGCAACAGCCGTTCTTTTCTTAAATGCACTATCTTGAAACTCTCACTTGTAACTCCAGTTAACTGCAGATCTGACCCAAGTTAACTTTACTGTAATTGGCTGCATGCTTATTCGACACCTGTCACTGTGCATGCATCTTTGGATTTTTCCTGCCAAAACTATTACATGTCGCGATATCGTGACATTTCTTCCAATTTGACTTTCTCTGGTATGTTGACTGCGAAAAATTGACTTGTCGCGATATCGCGACGTCTTCTGTCTCCTATACTTCCTTTCTGTATGCAACCGCCAAAACATTACATGTCGCGATATCACGATGTTTTCAACCTCCTTCTTTACTCGGCATACACTCGCAAAAATGAGACATGTCGCAAAATCACGACGCTTTCCACTTTCCTGCACTATCCTTCGCTTGCCTCTGCAAAAATGATACATGTCGCAAAATCGTGACACTTCTCAGTTTTGCTGACGTCATCTTCAATCTCGTCGTGAAATCACGACGCTTCTGGCTTCCTGCGGCTTTTCTTTCAACTTGTCATGAAATCGCGACACTTCTCAGTTTTGCTGACGTCATCTTCAATCTCGTCGCGAAATCGCGACGCTTTCGGTTTCTTGCGGCTTTTCTTTCAACTTGTCATGAAATCGTGACACTTCTCAGTTTTTCTGACGTCATCTTCATTCTCGTCACGAAATCGTGACGCTTCCGGATTCCTACGGTTTTTCTTTCAACTTGTCGTGAAATCGTGACACTTCTCAGTTTTGTTGACGTCATCTTTCATTTTATCGCGAAATCATGACGCTTCTGGCCTCCGTACAATTGTCACTTCATGCAGCCGCAAAAACCTTACATGTAGCGGAATCGCTACACTCTTTTGACTTAGTATTTTTCTTTGCTACAGCTTCCTCTTGCTTCTACTTGCTAAGCTTAGACTTGTAGCGAAATTGCTACCCCATCTTGTTCTGTGTTTTGCACTTGTAGCGAAATCGCTACACCTATCTCCCTTGCATTCCGAACTTGTAGCGAAGTAGCTACACCTTTGTGCCTTGTGTTTCAAACTTGTAGCGAAATCGCTACCCCATTGTGCCATGCATTTTGAACTTGTAGCGAAATCGCTACCACTCTTTGCCTTGCATCTTGAACTTGTAGCGAAATCGCTACCACTTTGTGCTTAGGCATCTGAAGTCTGCTTCGGCCCGCGAAAGTCTGACATGTAGCGAAATCGCTACACTTTCTTCACTTAGTACTTTTTGTTTGCTTTTTCCAGTGAAACTCAGACATGTAGCGAAATCACTACACTTTCTTCACTTTGCTGCTTTGCCTCCAACATGTCACTAAATCACGATAGTTTTCATCCTAGGCGCTGCTTCTTCAAACTTGTCGCCAAATCATGACACTTTTCGTCCTTGATGCCTTTGCTCCAAACTTGTCGCGAAATCATGACAGTTTTTCAACTTTGCTTCTTTTCTTCCAGCATGTCACGAAATCGCGACAATTTTTCATGAACTTTCTCTCTCCTTCGATATGTCGCGAAATCGTGACATTTTTGGCTGCGTTTTCTCTCTCTTACTTTTTGTCGCGAAATCGCGATAGAAAACATGTCACGATATCGCGACAGTTTTCTTCCTTGTCTTTTTCTACAAATTTCTGAATCTGGGTCCCCTTTGTTTTCCTTGAAATTCACTGCACTTGATCTGATTGACATCTGAACTGCATCAACTACACCAATCTGTCTGTGTTGACAACAATGACAATACTTTTGCAATGCTTTTGCTGCACCTTGCTCAACATCAACAAGGGTTTAAGAAAGGTATGGTGGATAGTAATTTGTATGTCAAAACAAAAAATGGGCATCTTATTGTTCTTGTTGTATACGTAGATGATATCATATTTAGCAGCAGCAAATATGAGTCGTGTAAATATTTAGCAAATAAGATGCAAAAAGAATTTGAAATGTCAATGATTGGTGAACTTTCGTATTTCCTCGGGTTGCAAGTTAATCAAAATAAGAAGGGCACATTTATTTCTCAAGTTAAATATGTGAAAGAGATGTTAAAAAAGTTCACAATGGAGGATTGTAAGCCAGTTAGCACTCCCATGACGACAGGTTGCAAGTTGAGCAAGGATGACAAATCTCCATCTATTGATCAAACCATATACAAATCTATGATCGAGAGCTTACTGTACCTGATAGCTACCAGACCATATATTTTGTAGGCAGTATGCATGGTAGCATGATTTCAGGCTAATCCCAAGGAGACTCATGTGATAGCAGTGAATAGGATTCTTCGGTACCTCAAGGGTACTATGGAGTATGGGTTATGGTATCCGAAAGGTAAAGAATTCACCCTTATTTCATATTCAGATGCAAATTGGGCAGGAGGTGTCGATGACAGAAAGAGTACCAGTGGAGGTGCATTCTATCTTGGAGATAGATTGGTCATGTGGCACAGTAAGAAACAAGATTCAGTTTCTTTATCGACAGTAGAGGCATAATATATTGCAGCGACAACATGTTGTATGCAGGTATTGTGGATGAAACAAACCCTGAAATATCTTGGTATTAGCTTCAGTGAGCCAATATTAGTTAAGTGTGATAACACCAGTGCCATTAACATCTCCAAGAATCCGGTTATGCATTCACGCACAAAACACATTGCTATTAGGTATCACTTTTTGAAGGAGAAAGTTGCGAAAGGTGAGGTTAAGTTGGATTTTGTTCCAACTACAGAGCAAGTAGCAGATATCTTCACAAAACCATTGCCCAAGGAAGTTTTTGAGTACCTTCGTAATAAATTGGGAGTGGTCACACTTCCCAAGAATTGACTAGCTACAGGGATCACATTCTCAGGGGGAGCATTTAAGTATTTGATTATCCTTTTTCTCATGTTCATGATTTTTGCTAAGTGTAATAAATTTTGCCTAAGAATGTTGTGCATGGACTCAATGGGAGTCTACAGTAGCCCTTTGGTATTATTTTCAAAGGGGGAGAAGAGTTACAAGAAATTGCACATGTGTTGCCAAAAATTCCAAAGGGGGAGATTGTTGAGCAAGGTGTAGCAACAGTATTGTCATTTTTGTCAACACAGTCATATAGATCTGTTGATGTAGTGGACAGGAAGTTCAAAAGATATTCAGATGCAGAATACAGGAGTTCAAAGGTTATTCAGAGTATGTACAGTGATTTTCCAAGAAGACCGAAGTGGCCCATATGCAAAAGATCAAAAAAAAAAGATAAGTAAGAAAAGTGTCACAATATCGCGACATATACAGCAGGTAAGAAAAACTGTCGCGATTTCATGACATGTTGGAAGAAAGAGAAAAAGCAGGAAAAACTATCACGATTTCGCGACATGTTGGAAGAGAGAGAAAAAGTAGGAAAAACTGTCCTAATTTCATGACATGTTGGAAGAGAAAAAGGCAAGTGGAAAAACTATCATGATTTCGTGACATGTTGGAAGAGAGAGAAAGTAGGAAAAAGTGTCGTGATTTCATGACAAGTTTGAAGAAAGAGAACAAGTAAGAAAAGTGTCACGATTTCGCAACATGTTGCATTTTTGCGACTAAAATAGGAGAGAGAAAGTAAGTTTGAAAAGTGTCGCAATATTGCGACATGTCGCATTTTCGTGACAAAAGAAAGAGAGGAAGCATACGGAAGCAGAACTGTCACGATTTCGTGACAAAAGCAGAAAGCAAGACTTCAGAAGCAGAAGTGTCATGATTTTGTGACAAAAGCAAAGAAGTAAAGTATGAAAGCAGAAGTGTCACGATTTTGCAACAAAAGCAGAGAAGACTTCGAAGGCAGAAGTGTCACAATTTCATGACAAAAGCAAAGAAGCTAAGTACAAAAGCAGAAGTGTCACGATTTCATGATAAAATCTAAGTTGAAGACTACAGAGGTAGAAGTGTCGCGATATCGTGACAAAAGCAAAGTCGAAGTCTATGGAAGCAGAAGTGTCGCGATATCATGACAAAAGCAAATATGAAGTATACAAAGGCGAAAATGTCGTGATATCGCGACAAAAGAAAAGACGAAGTCTGCAGAGGCAAAAATGTCACGATATCACGATAAAAGAATAGAGAAAGCGTACGGAGGTGAAAGTGTCGTGATATTGTGACATGTATTTTCATGGCAATAGCAACAAAAGAAGCTACAAAGGCAAAAATGTCACAATTTCGTGATAGGTCGTAAATGCGCAAGTCAAGAAGGAGAACCCGATTGAAATGAGAAGTATGACAGTGGATCGACATCACTATGGCATTTATAGGGGCAGTTACAAAGTGATTTCATATTGTTGAAATACGAAGAGTGATCAAAATTTAGTATGGCGGTTACAAGGTCTATCCAGAATGAAATCATCAAGCGATAGATAAACCAAACATCTTCTTGAGTTGAAGCCAACGAAGACCGATGACAGCCGACTAAAATTAGGGTTTATAGTTGTTATGAAAGCCGACTAATATTAGGATTTACAATCGACTAAGATTAGGGTTTTCATCATAAAAAATATTGTTATAAAATGAGGGTTGTTTGGATAATTGGAGATAGGGTCGAATGTGTGTGAAATACGATCGTTGTGCACAGAGAGTAAGTTGTGTCGAATCATGCTAAGTGCAAAATTTGCAAAGAGAGCAGAGTGCACAAAAGGGAGAAGACGATCGTGAAGTTCGACTATAACGAAGCAGAGTGTGCAAAGTGATTGCACAGAGAGAGCAGAGTGCATAGAGAATGCAAAGGTGAAGAAGACCAGTCAGGGTCTTGCAAAAGCAAAGGTATCTTACTGTCAAACTTATAGATTCAAATTGAAGTCTAGGTTGTAGCTTGGCATCAGGGGTTGATGCTTCTTTCTGTTGGTGCAGATAAATAAGGGGTTGGTGCTCCTTTCTGTTGGTGCAGATAAATAAGGGGTTGGTGCTCCTTTCTGTTGGTGCAGATAAATAAGGGGTTGGTGCTCCTTACAGTGGGTGCTAGTAAATTGATTGTAAAGTTGGTGCTTTACAAAGGCTAGATTTGTATGGTAGTCCAAGCAATCAATTTTTGAGTAGCCACATTGGTGAACCTCATTAAATCTTGTGTTGTGTGATGCTCTTTTGTTATACTTGTTGTATCTAGTAATAAGTTTTAATTGTTGCGGTATTAAGAGCTGTAAATTTAAGTTTATAGAGCTACACTGATTCACCCACCCTCTCAGTGTCATTGTAATACTAACACATTGTTCCAAGATGGAATACCTATTTCTTATGAAACTTGCATAAAAAATGGGATAGATACTAGTCACATGTTCCATCTATAAATTTGCACATACACAAAGAATGGGATAAAAAACAAATAGTCACATTTATTTTTATATATATGCTAAAACAACCAAATACATATGCTAGGACCTATGCATATATTGACTCAAGGCTCAAGTGTATATCAATACATGAGAAAATGAGAGAAAAACTCTATTTTGGTCTAGATACTAGGTATAAGAAAATTGCGTTCTTCCTCCCATCTAAGATACAAAATTGGCTATTTATACATCCTAAATCTAAATTCAAAATTTAAAAGTCCCTCCTAAATTATCTTGATTAAAAACTCCTATTTTCTTTGGTTGTCAAGATCGAGGTACTATGTTGCTTACATCCCTAGAAATTCTAGAGCTAGTCTAGGATCTAATCATTATAAATGTCTTACAAGCAGAGCGACACCCCTTAAAGGTGTCATTAATGAGCCTTTCTCCTTTTGAGAACCTAGCCTTAAATGACACCTATAGAGGTGGTCTTTGCTTATTGAAGATATTTCTCACCAATATCAAGGCTAATATTGATTATGTGAACCCCAATATTTGCTTTCCCTACTCTTAGAGGGCTATCTTGACCTAGCTCTCCTGTTGGATTCAATTGGGGTTTGCTCCTATTAACTCTTGTTCACAATATTGGTGGCCACTTGTACCTTTTGGAATGTTATTAGGATTTTAGTTTATTCTATTATATTCTTTATGAGTTGAGCTACCCTCTTAGGGAGATTCATTGAACATGGTGTAGGTGAAGGATTGTACATTACAGAATACCAAATACCTTAGCACAATGTGTGGGGTCTGGGGTCATGACCTTGGTTGGGGGCATGGGAGGCCAGTAGCCCTCCATGTGGGGGTTTAGGGATGGAAGCCCCTAAGGTAAACTTTGATCTCCTAAACTATCATAGCATGGGTAAAGGTAGCCTATTCAAAATCTAGTTATTGCCCCTCTACACATAGTTTTCCCTCTACATCCTAACTAGAACTTTGATATTCAATGATCTACATATCTCATAGTCTAGTAATCCTATTTTTCTACATGACACTTCCTCAAGCTTTGATTGTAACTCTAGCTTCTACCTTTTGTGCATTTCCCAGTCCAATTGGCATTCCTTGTTGGTAGCCTTACCATTGCTCTTTTGGTGTTTTGATTATTATCTCCAACCTATAATTATTGGATTTTTTATTTTGGTAGACATGCCCAAGTCATTTTTATTTTTGTTTGTAATGTTTTTGCACAAAAAAACCCTTTGCTTTTATCAAAACTCTAATTTTGTTGCCTTGTTGTCAACTTCTACCTCGAGGGTTCGATTACTGATATTTTGGTACTCATCTTTGCCTAACTCCTCCTTGGTGATTTGGTTTTCTCTATTTTTGTCCCTATAATTTTAGCTTTCCCTCAAAATTTAGGATTCCAGTCCATTATTTTTTTTACATATAATATTATCTCAACTTTCTTTGGAGTTTTAGATAGCCTACCTCCCATCAGAGCCCTATTTTACAAAATTGGCTAAGGCATTACTCCACCTGAGTGTAGTGAGAATTCACTATAGGCCATTTTAGGGGATTGCAATGATCATTGGAACTTACTCAAGATAAAACCAAACTTGAAGCTAATAAAGGAATTTCTCATAGTTTCAAGCATCATTTTGGCACATGCAAGGTTTCTGTAGACACCCAATTTTGAGCACATCATCAATCACGCAAATATAAAACATATATCTCATCAAGCATGTCAAATATCATGATAACCATTCAAGATGAAGTCTCATAAAAAGGTCATTTAATGAGCCAAATCAATAGGATTGCACCTATAAAGTAGTGTCAATGACACTTATGACTAAGGAGCAATGCTTTACCAAAAGTTTAAATTTGATTATTTCCCACCCAATCAACCTACCAATGGTCATTTTTGCATTAGAATTAATATATATTTATATATAAAAGTTCCATAAGTACTTTTACCTTAGTGTTATGCATGATTATGAATAAAAGATAAACTAGGTGGCTAACTATCATTAGTTGCTTGTTATGCAGGAAATCTTATCTTCCTTATCGTGCAAATATCATTCAACTTTACCAATTACTTTAGACACCCCAAAATTGACACACCTTAACCCTTTGGGAACCTCAACCACTAAACTTCTAGGCAATTAATCCAATTCATCTTCCTTCTTATCATATGATATAGGTTGGATTAATAAACAATAAAACTACTAAAAAATAGATTAAAAATGAAAAGTTAAACCTTAGAATTAAACAAACAAATTAAAGAAAACTAAAATTAATTATATTAAAATATAATTAGGCTAAAAATTAAATAAAATAAATTAAATAATAGAAATAAAATAATTTTAACATTAAAATTTAATTTAAACCAAGTATTAAGATTATCTCAAATTAATTAATTTAAAGATTAATTTAACATTAACAATCAATATTAATCCAAATTAATTGATTAAATATCAATTAAACATTAAGGTTGATTAATTAAAAATTAATTCAAATTAAATCTCAATTTAACATTAAGGATTTGATTAATCAAATTTAATTTAAATTAAATATTAAATAACCATGAGGACATGTAGGTGGAACAAATAATACAAGCTAGTGATTAGATCCCACTCCAAGAAGAGAAATCTAAATATTTATTCAAGTTCATAGCAACCAATCCCAAACAAGGGTAAAACCAAGGGCACAAATGCACAAGAGGTAGAAGACCAACTTTAAAACAACAAGCTAGGGTTATATTGCAACAAGTGGAAATGTCTCAAAAGGGGAATAAACTTGGACCATTGGAAAGTAATCAAGTGGAGGCCAAGGTTTCTAGTCATAGCAAAAAAAATGAATCGATCTCTAGTATGGAAAGATATTTGGTGAAAGTTTGCCAAAGATGATCTTTCAAGATGCCTTGTGAGGAGGATAGTCATAAACAATTATAGTTAATAACCCTAGGACTTTGCATAGACCTTTGAGAATGCCCAATATAGACCTTAGTAAAATAGCCTTAGGGTGCATGAAAGAGGCAGATGGCTCTCCATAGTCTAACTTTAGATGTTAGAAATATAGACTAGGATCGATGCTATGGTATATATATAGAGAGAGAGGATTAATCTGCCAATTTTGGGATCTTCATCCAGGCCTCCCTACTTTAAATATGTGGGCTACTAGACAATAGAGAACTAGAGATAAGTTAAATATTTCTACTTACCCCAATGGTTATCTCTTAGTTCTTTTTGGTAATGAAGAGGATAGAGAAAAATATTTCTAGAATTTCCTTGGTTTTTAAGTAGGGTGGGGTTTTTTATAAAGCTTTAGCATACCAAATTCAAGGCAGAAGAGGAAATACCCTCAGTAGGCCCAGTCTAGGTGATACTTTTTGGGTTGCTATATGAGTTTTGAAATCAAGTTATCTTCATGTAAAGAGTCAATACTTAGAATCTTATATGATGATAACATATAGTACAAGCCAATTTGAATAAATTATCTATGCCAAAATTTGTGTTCTCATCGACCTTGACAAGCCCTTGTTAAAAAATATTATAGTTTTGGGAGAATACCTAGGAATAATACATGGACTATGAAAACATCCCCTTCAAGTGTAGGATTTATCATGAATATGGTCACCTAGCTAGGCATTGCAAATATTGGATCCCAGATTAGGTACAAGAGGAAATGATCCCTGGAGGTTTTCAATTCCTAAATAGGAGAACCTACAAAGAAAGCAAAAATCTAAATAATAGGTAGGCATCTCCACCAATAACTTTTCTAACCTCCCAATGGGTGATGAGAAGAACATCAAGGATATGAAGATCCTAGAAAATCCTCTTCAATCCCTAAGAAATAAACCAATAATTGAAGAAATATATTGCAACATCAAGCCAAATCTAGGTCTACCAAGTATCCCACAAGAGAACCCAACCCAATAGTTGAGACCCCAAAGGAAAAATAGAAGCCAAGAGAAAGACAATGATTTTAACCAATCAAATGGAGGAACTCTTAATGGAATAGATAATGGAGGTGACACCTAAGAATATTTTTGATAGGGACATGGTGGTATTCTCACGTATGCTAGGTTTGGATTCCATACTAGAACCAACAGGAGTGAGTCAGGAGTATATTAAAAAGATGAATCTAGAAACACACCAAAGAGTAGGTAGGAAGACTACTCAACATAGTGCATCACCTATAATATCTAAGGGCTTAAGGGTGGCTTGGCAAAGCATAATAAAGTAAAATTAATGTTTCAAAAACATCATCCATAGATGATTTTCATCCAAGAAACTAAAGTGTCAATGGAAGAGATGTAGATATTTGCCAAAAATATTTGGCCTACATGTAGAGTGGAATACCTAAGATTACAAGGAGCATCTGGAGGAGTGGCTTGTATTTGAGATTCAAAAGAAATAGTGATACACCAAACAATAGGAAGATTGATCTTGGATTTTTTGGCCTAGAGTAGACATTATTATTAGCATTGATTATGTATTGATGTATACACACCTATCAACCTAGATGAAAAATGGCAATAATGGAGGAATGTAGCTTATATTATCAATCATTTCCCTAGAGCTTGGTCACTTGTAGGTGGATATTTCAGCACCATCCTCACATTGGAAGAGAATATTAGGGGAAATCACACTCTAGATAGTACTATTAACCTTATGAAAAATCATATTATATCTCTTCATCTAGTAGATATCAAACCAAACAATGGTATAATTACCTATTCTAAAAAAATATAGGGTCTAACATGTATTCTAGAAAGACTAGACAAGTTTTAGTTATCAGAGGAGTTTCTGATAAATTTATATATTCCAAGAATACAAACTCTAAATAATATAGGATAATATCATTGGCTAGTGTTGGAAAAAGTGTGAAAGACTAGATTTAGTCTTGCTCCTTTTAAATTCTAACTAATGTGTTTTCAAGATGGTAATTTCTGAGATAAGGTTCAACAATGGTGGTAGGAGGGTAAACCTAGGCATGGTATAAATATGTACAAATTTTTTATAAGACTTCAATACCTCAATTCCAAATTGATAACATATAACTAGGAGGACTTTAGTGATATAAAGGAAAGGAAATGACATATCTTAACCAAAATTGAGGACCTAAATCAGCAAATATTAATGGATGGCACTATTGAGATCTAAAGCAAGGAGGAGTCTAGGCATACTACTCAATTGGAGGAATGGTACAAAAGATAAAATATCCTATGGAAATAGAAATCTAGGATCTAATGGCTCTAAGAGGGAGATAGGAATACTATATTTTAAATATCTCCTAGTAAGTCGATCACACAATTTCATCTCATCCCTAAAAATAGTAGCAGGTCATTCAATACACACTTGGGATGGGATGAAAGATATAACAAGAGAATATTTTTCCCAACGCTTTAAGGCAAAACCACTAAATGAGGAGGTACATTAGAAAGTACTCTAAGATATTTCTTCTCTCATCATAGAGGAAAATAATGTAACTTTTACTAATCCAATTACTGCCAAAAAACTACATGTAGTTTTCAATATGTGAAAAGGTAAAACTCCATGCCTAGATGGATTTCCATATAATTCTACCAAGAATTATAGGATATTCTTAAGGAATAACTATTGGAAGTGGTAGAAGCTATTAGGATAGCAAAATTGGTATTCAAAGAGGTGAACAAGACATATATAGCTTTGGTTCCAAAAACTTAGGAGTATGAACACATATATGGCTTTTTACTAATAGCCCTTTGTCATGTCCTATATAAAATTATCACTAAGATCATGGCAGGAAGGTTCAAACCTCTTCATAAAATTATTTTTCCAAAATAGGGTGGCTTTGTAGAAGGAAGATAGATCTTGGATGAGATATTCTTATATCAAGAGGCCATCCACTCTATGCAAGTTTCAAAAATACCCTCCATGTTTATTAGGTTAGACCTATTCAAATAATACCACTTTTCAAAGGTCAAATGAAATTAGAACTCTAGAACCTAGTGATTGATAGGTTCACAAAGAAATTGATAGGGTGGAGAGGTAGCCTCTTAAGCCAGGTTGGGAAGGTGCAACTAGTTCAATCAACCTTACAAAGTATTCCCATATACTTTATGTCCATATTTAAAATTTTGACCAAGATCAAGAATAAACTAGAACAAATCCAATGATCCTTCCTCTGGTTAGGATCTAAAGATAAGAAAATACTACCTCTAGTGGCTTGGGAGTAGGTGTGCTCCAAGAAAGAGTATGAAGGTTTGGGTTTCAAATGGATGTAGGGGATGAACGAGGCTCTTATTGGTAATATGGGTTGGAAACTACTGAAGAATGATTAGTTGAGCTAGATCAAAATCCTTAAAGCTAAATACATGAGAGATAGACAAGACTTCCTCAATTTAGAAGATCTTCCAAGAGGGTCCACTTTCTGGAATAGCCTAATGAATTGCAAGGCCCTTTTGAGGAAAGGGATCATATGGCACATAGGGAATGGAGAAAGAGTGGACTTTTGGAAGGATATCTAGCTAAAGGAGACCCCTCTTGAGTGTGATCCAAAACTAAACACCCTAAAGCTAAAAACTACAAAAGCCTTTGGAATAAAGGTTAAGGACTTCTTGGATTTTAGAGAGGGGAGATGGTACTAGAAAGGTATAAATTTGGTAGGTCTAAATGAAACCCAATCCAAAGCTCAAAAATCCTTGATGGACCTATTGAGGGTGTTCCCCACTAACCCTATAGGTGGGAGTGACTTGATGATTTAGAGTAGGGATAATAAATACCTATATATAGTGAAAACTAGATACTATGTGATTGACAAGGATGGGTTGGGTTGGATTCTGATAAAAAAGATTTGGGTTAAGAACTTAATTTCTAAAATAACCATGTTTTTTTGGCTTGTTGTTCAAAATAAATTATTGGCTATTAATAATTTGTGAAAAGGGGCTTCAACATTGTCAACAAATGTGCTCTCTATGAGAAAGAGGTTGAAACCACTCATCATCTCTTTATTGGGTGTGAGTTTACTTATGAAGTAATTAGTCTTCTTCTAACTAGATTTAAGATCTCCTAGAATTTCTCAAATAATATTATTTATGTGTGCCTTCATTGGATATCACACTTCAAGAGTAAGCATCTAGGGTACTTGTGCCAACTATACCTTCCACACTTCCTTTGGGGGGTCTAGAGAGAATACAATAATAAAATATTTAAGTATAAGAGAAGGGATGCCTAGTCAATTGGGGCTCATATTGGCAATGCATTAGTTGAAAATATTAAAATCATAAAGCATTATTAAGAGAATATTTTTATCTAGGAGTAGGATGTTTTCAAAGCTTGGTATTTAGATTTTAGTTCTCTACCTATCTACTCCAAACCTTCCAGGGAAGAGGTCAAATGGGAAACCCCTCCGAAATATTGTATTAAGTTGAATTTTTATGGGACAACTAAGGGTAATTTAGGTGTTTTTAGTATAGGGGGAGTAATAAGATATGAGAAAGGCACCACCCTGGTAGTCTATGCTAAGCCATTGAGGAATCAAATGAACCACTTTGTAGGGCTAAAGCCTTATTGTTGGGAACTAAGTATATTTTACAAATAGGGGCTATGAATGTGATAATTAAAGGATACTCATTAAACATCATTAAAAAATCTAAAGGAGGAACATGAGGCTAGCTAGTCCATTGCTGAACTGATGTTAGAGAGTTGACTAAACCTGGAGAATATTAGGTAGGTGAAAATACAACATATCTACCATGAAGAAAATCAATTAGTGGATTGGATGGTGAATTTGGGAGTTGGACTCAAGGAAAAATAGGACTGGTATGTAGAGTTCCCTCTAGCTCTAATGGAATTGGCACTAAAGGATCATCCAAGGGATGAACACCTATTAGAGTAGTAGGAGGTGAATAGACCCAATGAACCAGTCACTTGATTCCCATCCGATAGATCAAAGTATACCTACCATGCTGGCAAAATGGAGGTGCATAGGTCGGATCAAAGGAGGCACTAGACACCCTCAATTATATGGAATGGTATGGCTAATTTCTTATGTATTATGCTATTATTAAGGTTTTAGTATATTTTTTTGGTGTTGGGTTATTTTATCCTTTAGTGTTGTCTACATCTATTATAGTTTTATTGTTATGTTTGGACTGTGTATTATGTTAGTAATACCCTAAGGTTCAGTTGATGTTAGTAGTTTGATTTTGGACAGGTTGTTATACCATATTGTAATCCTTTTTACCAGCTAGGTCTAAGGGTTTGGGTACCTAAAAACCCTTATTACCTTAATAAAAAAATTACCTATTCAAAGCATATGATAGAGTTGAATAGAACTTCCTCCTAAAGGTGATGAAACAATTTGGATTTCTTAGGGAATTGGGTATAATGGATTAATGGATGTATTTCCTTGATATCCTATTTAGTTTTAGTAAATGGAGCTCCTACCCAACTATTTACAACTTCTAGAGGTAGAAAATTATCATATTGGCTAAATGTCTAGGTAGAAAATTATCTAATGATAGGGAAAACAAAAATTTGGAGGGAATAATAATAACTAAAGCTAAACAAATTATTCACCTACAATTTGTTGATAGCTCTAAATTATTAGAAAAACCAATAACAAAGAAGGCCTCCATATTTAAAATGATTCTAGGATGGTTTACAAAAGTGACTCGACAACTTATAAATGAAAAAAAATCCAAGGTCATATTTTTTTGTTGCTCACCTAGGTAGGAGATGATGTTGTTGGATAAATTGAGATACAAGAAGACATCTCTTCCAATCACCTACCTAGGAATTCCACTTATAGTTAGGAGGCAAAAAAAGAGGAATGGACTTGGTTGTCAAAGAGAGTGAAAGCCAAATTGGAAAAATGGACTAATATATGGATTCCTACGGGAGGTAAGATGACCCTCATAAAAACAACCCTCAATTCATACATATTTATGTCTCCTTGGTGCTATCCATCCCTAAGGTAGCTCTTACATAATTGGATCAAATAACCTATAGATTCCTCTAGATTAGGGCAAAGGAAAAATGAAATTGGGCACTGGTGCAATGAGATACTTTATACCTTCAAAAAAAAAGAGGGAAGACTAAGAATCAGATTAATTGTCAACAATAACAAGGCACTAACAACTAAGTTATATTGGATATTGCTAAAAATCCCCTAAGGAAATATGGGTTTAAATTTTGAGGGCCAAATATATAGAGAATAAAACCTTGACAAAGCTTATTAAGTTTCCACTTTCTAGTAGAGAATCTCCCATCTTAATGGGACTCACAATAGGAGAGGATATGATCAAGAAAATATTGTTCTATATTGTCTATAATGGATAGAAGGCTAACTTTTGGATAGATTCATGGGATGGTCATCCTCCTCTAATAACTCAATTCTTGACTTGGAGACCATTGATGGAGAATCTACATAAAAATAATTGGGTTAAGATAGCCAAATACTATAAGCCTCAAAGTGGTATCTAGGAGGTAGGAAGGCAATGGATCCCAATAGGGGAGTGGCCAATCAAAGTCCCATAGAATTAGAGAAATGATAAGAGCGTCTAGATGATATCACTCTTATGGTCTCATGAAGAGGATACTATTGGATGGAGTAGGAAAATCAAAGTGAATATACAATTGCCTCTAGATACTTAGCCCTTTGCTAGAGTACCTTGATCCCATTAAGTGATATATTCATGCAACTATGGGCACAAAACCTTTGGTCCAAAGTGAGATTCTTCATTTAGTGTCTACTTCATATAAGGGCATTGATAGGGAAATAATTGATGAAAAGAGGGATGCATGGGCCATTTAAATATGATATATGTTGGGATAATGAGGAAAAAATCTCTCACCTTTTTATATAATTCCCCATCACAATCAAACTATGGAAATAAATGGAAGCTCTGCTAGGCATCCACTAGCCTGAGATATCTTCTATATAACAACTTTGGAGGGAGTGTCCTAAATAAGAGGAAATGGACCAATCCACTCAATAGATTTTTTGGGTAGGGACAACTCTTCTTCTTTGGAATTTGTGGAAGGAGAGAAATAATCATATCTTCAACTAGGAGTATAGAGACAACCACTTTTTTTGGCAAAGGATCACAACCAATACGAGGGAGTCAATCCAATATCTTAAAAGAGCCTCATAATCCTAACCAAAAGTGGATTTACATAATATCTAGATAACAAGTGTCTCCAATAGTGGTCATGTAAAAAAGGGTAACCCCAAATAATGCACGAGTAATAAAAAATGGGAATTGGAAACCTCTTCCAAAGGGATTAGGTAAGATTAATATGAATGGATCCTTAAGAGGAAATCTAGGAAGAGTAAGTATGGGAGGAATAGGTTGCCTCTCGAATGGTGCCCCTACTTTTATCTTCGTAAAAAACCTAAGCATCTTATCCAATAATCTAGCATAGGGATATGTCATCTTAAGGATATTATAAGAGGTTCTAAAGGTGGGGTGGAGGAAAATTTAGGTGGATTCATTTTTCCAAATTATGATTAACCACTTAAAATGACTAGGCAAGCAAAAGAATACAAATTGGAGAATACAAAGAATACTTGAGCATATATAGATGACCCAACAGTGCTTTGAGACATTGGAGTTCATACACATCTTTAGAGATTAGAACAAGGTGGTAGGTATGATGACTAATTGGGATCTTAATCAAGGAGACATCACTTGCTATACTTCCAAATGGTGTCTTCAACAGACTATGAAAACTCTTTTTCTTCTTACTATTGATGATAGTATTGTTTGTTGTATCTATATTTACATATCCTTGCTTTACATGGTTACTCCATTTTTGCATAGATAGCTATAGTATATTAGATGTGAGGGATAATGGTTGCACATCCTTTGTTAAAATTGGATTAAAAGCATTCAATCTTGGAAAGGCAGGAGATGTAATCTAATTTTCAACTAAATTAATCTATTACTCGTTTTTACCAACTATATATATATATATATATATATATCAATATAACATTAAGTATTGATTAATCAAAAATTAATTCAAGTTAAATATCAACTTAACATTAAGGATTAATTAACTTAATTTAACTAAAAATAAAAATAAAAAGTTGTAGACACCTAAAAATATCACACTTAGCCTTGTGCAACAACAATTAATGATCAATTTATGAAACACTTGAAAACCATTTCAATTTTCCTAAACCCTAGGTAAAACTAACTCTAAGCTAACATAAACCCTATGGTTATCCTAAAACCTAGATAAACCTATCCCATCTAACCCACACTCCACTCACACCCCTCTACACAAATCCTTAAACACCTACTTGCTCCCTTCCCATAACACCAACACCCCTCCTTAAAGGCTTTTAAAGTTTTTATTAAATAAAAAGCCTTTTTCTCTTCCCTAGGTCCTTCCCTCTTCCCTAGGTGTTAAAGGGCATGGTAAACCCAATAACAATTAATATGCTTATATGATAAGTCTTTTCCATCACATACATAATAAATAAGGTCCTTCTCTATCCTCCCTTTTCTCCTGCCATGTAGCTTACCCCTTCTCCTTCCTAGGAAGGCAATAAAAAAACCCCTCTACCTATGGTTTTAGGAGGAGATTTTATGCACCGTTATGCTGCCCTAATATAGTCCAATCTATTCATGAGAATTTTGAATATCGAATGCTCCTACCACCAAGATTTTCTTATAGGTCTTGGTGGTTACAGAGATAGAAATAGGTATTCTAGCTCCTAGATCGATCTCAGATTGCATTGATGGACTCTATGGCCGAAACATCAACCAATCCAGGTAATAAATATCAAGACACATGGATAGGTGCATTTTCCATTTTCAAGATTCCCAATCAGCTTGCCAGGTAATCACTTTTATCAGCTTTAATTTTAGTTAATTTTAGCACTTATTTCATGCATTTTCATTTGATTTTGAGTCACCCAATCAATGTTTATAGGAATTCTGATTGAGATATGCTTCCAAATGGTTTAGCCAATATTTGTGGGGTTACACAAGTTTTGAAGATTGACATAGCTAGAAGTGGCACATATCATAAGCCCACTCCTATTTTGAGGATCTAAAGGAAGACTCCTACAGTGCCATGAAGACATTTGATGCTAGGGTCCCTCCTTATGGAGTCTCTCTTTTGTAGCCCTCAGTGAAGATTGTAAAAGTATTATATTAAAATATTCTTATGCAAAACCTTTTATGAAAATTAATAAAATGTGGTATGTTTTTCTTTAATTTTATTTGGTGATCATGATGTTATTTGCTTTTGTTGGTTAATAGCTAACTAACAACTTTTTGTAGTATTGCTATGTTGTAGGTACTAAAAAACTGGCATGGAGTCTCCCAAAGCCCTGAAATGCATCTTAGGCCCAATCTACACAACTTCATGATTTACCTCTTTTCGTTTTTGTATAGTTACCTTTTCAATTTAGTTTGTTAAAAACAAGCACCCTTTACATTTCCATACTGAAAATACACACATTTTGGATTAGTTCTTTTCAATTCTAGTGTCTGGAAAATATATTTCAATTCTAGTTGTTGAAATAAAGCATGTTGCATGCAATAGTTTACATGTTATTTTTTGTAATCAAGCATTTTCAAGTTTCTATGCTAGAAAAAAGCACATTCTAACTGTTTAGAAATCTAATGTTTTTATCTCCAAAACTTTAGGTACAGTCCCAAAAAATGAAATTTTTGCCACCCAGGCCCGAGATAGGTCCAGAACAGCCTAAAAAACCACTCTTACAAGAAAACATATAGACCCATATATTTTTTTTTAATATATGAACCCATACGTTTTCAATTTTGGCACGTGTGATAGACTTTGTCAGATCTCAAAATGCATCCAGAGGCTAGAAATCATAGGTAGGCATGCAGAAACCTAGAATTTCACTATTTTTTGTTTGATTTCTACCTATTTTCCAAAATTGAATAGTTTAATTTTTTTTTTTACAAAAGGCACCTAGATCATTAGGTCAATTTTCAAAATGCATAATTTCTTCACAAAACATCTTTTTTTCGTTGGAATATATTACATTATTTGGTACATATCAATGTACCACCATGGGTACATGATTAGATTAGGTTAAGTGTCTTAGATTAGAGTTTGAGTCTTTACTTTATGCAATGTAATAAATGCACAAGTATTATTAAAGTGTGCATAATATTCAATAATGTAAATGTGCACATTAGTCCATGTGTACATGTGTCCATAGATTAGGAAAAGATAGTGAAGAGTCATATTACAAGTGTACATCAAATAAAGCTTCATATGTGTACAAAGGAGAGCCAAGAGTCACAAGGTATGGAAGAGTCATAGACATCCAAGAGTCATTGTAGAAAGGCTATTTATACATGTTATAGCCTTGAGTTATGTGACACTTACATTGCTTACAAAGCTATTGTACTATTTTCGTGAGATTTCATTAATGGCTATTTCATAAGTTATTTCAAAAGTTTCTTATGCTATTTACATGCTTATTAGTTAGTCATTATCATACTTATAATATTGTATGCTTATTTCATTACTTATGGTTGCATTTCCTTTAATTATATAGCTTCAAAAGCTAACAATGGTATCAAATCACTAGGTTGATTGATAAGAAATAGAGAAAGACAAAAGAGAATTTTGAGGAGATGGAGGATTTGAAGGCCCAAGGAGAAGGCCTCAAGCTACTTGAAATGAGAAAGAAGGAGAAGGCTAGGAAAGCCTCATTGAATATTTGGAGAAGTCCATTAGAGAAGATTTGAGGAGAAGTCAAGGAAGCCAAGAAAGGAGAAGTTTCTAATAAGGATTTGCAATAATTATCGCCATCCGAAAACAAGTCCAAGAGGAAGAAGTATTTGGAAAGAAGTTTGCCAAATTTTGGAGGATATTAGTGAAGATCTCAAGACATTCATATTCTTGAGAAAGAGGCCAAATTTGAAGTCAAATTTTGGCAAGGATATTGAAGGAGAAAGGAGCTAGAAGAAACCACCAAACCTGAGAGGTTTGAAGATTGCCTTTGAAGGATTTGAAGGCTGATTTGGAGAAAGGAGTTTACTAATTTTTACAATAGAAAATTGAAGGTTTCTAGGAGGTAATATTTAGCTACAACTTGGAGGAGTTTCCTACCAAATCTTGGAGATTCGAGGATTGCAAGAAATCAACAAAATTTGGGTAGCACTAATAGCTACTAGTTTTCAAAATTTCATTGAGCATCCTAGAGGAGAGTTGAAGCTAGCAAACCACATTTTTAGGTAGTAAGTTAGAGGAGTGTTAAAGCTACAAACTGATGAATTAAAGAGTTTTTTTTTACAGCATGGAAGAGCTACAAATTCATCAAATACAGGGCAACAAATAGGTGATCCAAATCACCAATATATTCATCATTAAACAAAGGTAAAAAAGGTATGTAACTTTTGTGCAAAAGGTTCATTATTTGAACATTCATATTTGGTTTATTATTAATTTTTATTAAGCACCAAATTCAAGGTTTAAAGTTACAATAGGAAGGTATAAAGTTTAAGTCTTCAAGGAAGTGCAGATGATAGTTTTTACAAGGTTAAAACATGCACATAAGAAATAGGAGTTAGAGATTGATAGCAAAGAAGACACTATTACAAAGCAAAGTTTAGATACACTAATCTAGTCATAAAATAGTGTCATTAGCAAGCAGAGCAGTGCAAGAAGCAAGGGTAATCTACCATTGAAGTTACATAGTTGAGGAAGAGCATCATTAAAAAGGAAGCTATAGTGATATGCTTAAGTGCATTGGAGAGAAGCAAAGCACCATTTGATTGAAGCCAAAGACATTAAAGTACCAGTGTAACATCTAAGTTGGGAAGAATTCATTACAAGTAGTGCCAAGGGACTCAAGTAGTCATCATGCACCAAGGGCATGGTCGATAGAGCAGGGTGAGGTTGTATTGATTAAGAGATAGAGCAACATGAGGAGGAGCAATGACAAATCAATAGCATCAAGTTAGAAAACCAGAAGCAAAAAGACAATGAACTAAAATGTTGCCATCTGAATAACAAAGTAGAACTGAAACAACGGGGGTGCAAAGTAAAAGAATTGAGACTGTAGAGTTTGAGAGTTAAGCATGTCATTGCAATGCTAGGAGAACCCACAATGGAGTAATATAATTCATTTATAATTCATGAAGATAGTACCAAATTTTGATCAATCACCAAGTGGAAGAAGGAATGTCAATTAGTTGGGAGTTTTATTACTAGAGCAAGACGTTACTAAAAATTTCCCAAAGAAATCATTTCAAGTGGAGTATTGTAACAACTAAATCTTAGTTACATGCACCAAACACATGGTGAACTCAAACATTTGGAGTTTGGTGGTGCATTAAAAAAGGATTGTTGCTACATAGAAAGTTTTTAGGTCAAATGAGTTACAATGAGCCTTATATTGGGTAGAAGCCACGTGGACGCATTAGTTTATTGATAATAATTCAACCACCTGAGAGTCATCATAGAATGTTACCATCGAAGATAAGGAGAGCTTAATGGTCCTTGAGCACTGATCGTTGGAGTAGTCGGTATCTAGTCATAAGGAGCACAGGTAGAGCGACCAATCACTTAATGCTATTAAAACCCTAACATTCACGTGCTCAGGATATTAGAGGGAATACATTCACTAGTCGTTGGATTCACAAAGGAACACCATTGAGAATCACCTAAAATATAGCGCTCATTAGAGTGCATAACCATTAGAGGAGCGCCAATGAATTGAGCATCATTGAACTAGCCATTACATTCATGCATGAAAAATGAGAGTCAAATGTTTCAAATGAGGTAAACATTATATTGAAAAATGTTCTTTTAAATCATATTCAAGGTTGATATAAATTAGCTCTAAAGAGTACAAAATTAAAAAGGAATAGGGTAGATATACGAGAATTAGAATAAAGGGGAGATATAATATTAAAGTTGGTTGACTAACATTTTATTTGAAGGAGTGATAAAGTTTTTTTGAAGAAAAACCTTAGAACTAATTTGAAACCTTATTTTAGCATTTTGGAAAATTAAATTGGAGTTTTTGAAAATCAATTACAAGTTTTGTAATTAATCAATTAAATTTTGTAAAGCATTCTGATATTTGTAAATATTTTAAAATTTGGAGAGATAAGGTCTACTACATCAAATTGGATTATTGAAATATTGTAAATATTATTTTTACAAATTTCTAAATTTCCTATTTGGGAGCTATAAGGACTTCAACATCAAATTAGATATTTGAAATTTAGAACTATTTATTTAAACTTGAAATTTGGGAGATAAAAGGAATTCAACATAGAGTTTTTGAAAGTAGAAAATTTGCATCAAAATATATTTGAACCTAGGGAGTCATAAGATAGTCAACTTCAAAGGAACATGGCAAAGAAAAACAAATGAAAAAGAAAACAAGTGATCCAAAAATAGAAACTCAAAAACTAGAACTTCATGAGTTGTCAAAATTAGTTGAAGAAGAAAATCTATGTCTACAAGAAGAACCAATATACATTGAAGAAGACTTGTGTTTTCAAGAAGGAAAAATTTACATTCAATATGACTCACTAGAAGAGACTAAAAAATTGTTGCAACTATTAAAAGGTTGTACACAAAATATGATAGAAAAAATTGAAAGTCAAGAGAATACATCAATAAAGAAAAAGAGGGTTTTGCAATCAATCATGAGAGACGTCAAAAATAAAAGTTTTCAATACTAGAAGATTATTTAAATTTAGAAATTGGTGAAGCAAAAATAAACTCAAAAAATATTATCTCATTACCTAATGATATAGGAAAAGTAATGTATATGGCATTACTTTCTAATCAAGTTCTAGAGACAAGAATAGAAGACAAGAGGTGATGAGTGCCAAATTGACACATATTTTATGCAAGGATTATCTATTTTCTATCTACAAAATCATGAAATTAAATGTGTTTTAATGATTATTTTACCTTATTTATGTGATTTATCAGTTAATTTGATGAATGAGGTTAAAATGATAAATGATCATATTTTACACAAATTGTGCAAAGTTTTTGTATGTTTTTGGCAGGTAATATTATAGCAAAATACAGGTCATATATTGAAGAAAGTATGAACAAATACCGAGGATACACATGGATGCGCGCTATGGAAGGGCGCTACGGAAGGGTGCTACAGAAGGGCACCATGAAAGGGCGCTACGAAAACCTGGAAAAATCTACGAAAGAACATGTTTCACATAAATGCCACATAAGCTATGGCTTGGTCAAACACCACGTGGGCAGCTGAAAGAATCAAGCATGAAAGGTTTCGAATTCCACATGGGTGGTTAGAAGAATCAAATGTGGGTGACTCACCATTTATTTGGGGCATATAAGTTGTTACATGAATATTTGTAATAAATGTATCCTTCCCTTAAATAAAGGATAAAAGCTTTAGAAAATTTCTAAATCAAGGGTTGTATTGTTACGTAGCTATCCCACCAAGTCAAAGTTAGTATTATGTTATAATTAGTTGCCACTTGGACCAATTAGAATATTTATTGAGTCCAAGTATTTTAGGATATGTGTTAATTTAGCTTTATTCTTGTTAAGAACATAGTTGTTGCATATCAAGTCCAAACCATATGGAAGAAATACGGGGAGTTATGTTCGGAATGTTGTTGCGTATCAAGTCCAAACCATATGGGAGAAATACAAGGAGTTATGTTCGGAATTGTCTGAGTGACAATATATATTTGCATACGAGACCTTTGAAGAGGGATGGCGAGCTAATGGAGAAATATATGTAATCTATGATTATTCCTGATGTAATCTTCTGTATGCAATTCTAGAAGTTGGATGCGCAACCATGTATATTTGATTTTCAATAATAAAGCAACAGCAATATTTTCTTCAGGATATGGTAACTGTGTTTTATAATTATTTTATATTTTGCTTGTTTTGGTCATTTTTATTTCTTTTATTCTCTTGTAATTATGAAATAATTAAGAATTAGATTAATTAATTGAGAGTAGATTATTGAAGTTAAAGTAAAATAGAAAATAGGGGAAGGGTTTAACACTAACCTTCCAAAGGTAGGGCCCACTCCAAAAGGTTAGTCCCTAAATCTCTTCCCCCCACTAATATGGTAGATAAAATTAGATTAAAGATTAATTTACATGAAAATATAATTAGAAATTATAGTAGATAAATAATGCATTAAATAAATCATTAGTGGATCCACATTTGAATAATTCATAAATTGCATATTTTATTTTATTTTATTTTTCGCAAACTTTAATTTCTACAACACATGAAACCAGAAAGAGATCTGAACTAAGCTTAGTATTAATTACTACAGTACAATCTATACTGGGTTGCTACTCTTTAAATCTAACCTGGATTAACTCGGATTGACAAAATTAAATGTAAGCTACTACAACCGATCATTTTGGTGTTGTTTTCGGGGAGAGTAGTGTCGTAGTGGTTAATCATAAAAGATGTTTGATAGTGCAAAGAGAGAGGCTTACTTATATGTGAAAAGGGGTATGTACAAGACCTTGGTGTGCATACGAGTTAGAATGGCCCGAAGATGGTTCCAAAAAGCTCCTCCATTAGATGTTGCCAGGTTCATTTTTCTTAAAGAAATCATTTTTACTGTTTTCGTAGATTAAGATTTATATTTTGCAAATTTCCTACTTTGGATAGTTATTATTGCTTAGTTGAATTAGGACCTATGAGAAAGAACAGGAAGTAGGTGAACGCCAAAAGTAACACCCTATTTTTTATAGTAGGAAGTAGTTACGTTGAGTGACACAACTGTAATGAAATCCCTCTTAATAATCAAAGCAGCAGTAATAAGTTACCTTTTATTTCAGCATATTTAATTTCCTGCAATTTCCTTGCTTTGGGTGATTATTATTGATGATTTGGCTTAGGACCTATGAGAAAAAAAACAGGAAGTAGGTGAACGTTGAAAACAACCTAAAATTTGCTTAGGACCCTGTTGAACATAGGAAGTAGGTAAGGTTGAGTGACACAACCTTAGTGAAACCCTCCTAAACAATCAAAGAAACAATAATAGTTTACCTTTTATTTCAGCAATTTTATTTCTAGTAAAATTTATTTTTCAAGCATTTTTACTTTCCTCCTATTGTACTAGAATTGGTTGTATGGATTCATAGACCGTGGGTCGCACCTAATTTTAGTAACATTAGGATTGTTCAAAAAAATTATTTTTGTTGTGTTAAGAATAGTTATAAACTCTATGATTTGTATCTAAACTTGACAACAATAGGATTAAAACAGAAAATCAAAATCAAAACCCAAACAAAAACAAAACCAAAAAGAGAGAAAAGAAAAATAAGTTGCTAGGTGGTGAAAAACAGTCCAATAAACCTCTAGAAAATATTACAAAAAAACAAAACAAAACAAAACAAAAAATAAATAAAAAATAAAAAATAATCTATATATATATAATAATAATAATAATGAAATAAAATAGAGGTATATACAAGACTGAACCAACGAAATTATAAAGTGGCAGGACAAACATATTGTATCATGAAAATCAATTAGAAAATATTTGAAAGGGTGTAGTAAAACTCAAATCCTATTGATAACTCAACTAGAAAATCACTAATTAATGGGCATAGGTTTTAACTATACAAAAAATCACTATCTAAAAAAAAAAATCATACACCACCTTAGATAACAAACTGATTTGCAGTGCATTTCTGAACTGCAACCAACTACTATCCAATAATTTCTCTCTTTGAAAAGAAAAAATATATAATAATATAATTATATATATATATATATATATATATATATATATATATATATATATATATATATATATATATATATATATATATTATCTTGGGCAAAATTTTCATTGAAAATGAAGCAAATATTTTAAAAATGTTGTAAGTTACTCCTAGTTGATCAAGTTTCTCTTTGGCCACACACAATTGCACACCTAAAAACATTGTGAAGTATTGGAAAAATTAACTCATGTGTTATTTTTGCCATAAGTGAACAGTTTCCCTTGCTTATCTATTTTTACGCATGGTCTAGAATACTAACAAATTGGCAAAAGGACAAGCTTGCCCTTCACCCTTGAAAAAAAAATCCCTTGCTCCTCATCTAATAGAGCAAGTATCCCAATAAAAATCTTCTTGCTTCTCTTCAAAATAAGCAAGAATCCTAAAAAGCACTAAAAATCCCTTGCTCCTCACAAAATGAGCAAGTATCTCAAATAAAACAAAAGTAAATAAAGGACAAAATGAGTAAGTATCACTATGTCATTGATTACTTCTACCATACATGATTGTATAAATCAAATACACACATCCAAAAATATTGATTATACATGCCATTACAAGTCTCAAAATACATAGCATTTTCAATTTCATCCATCAAATTCACAATAACATCTCATACATATCAAATAAAATACATCCAATAATTACCATAATCAAATATGCATAACATAATCACATCAACATGAATATATATATATATATATCACTCGACATCAATGTATACATCATCAAAATCATCGAATGACTCTAATCATATACATCTCCAAATAATACATAAACATCCATAATATTACGCATATACATAACCTATAGAATCATATCTAAAAAATCATGGCACATTTGCCACATCGAAAACCACATCAACCCTACCATCCATTGGGTGACTCACCATGCCCCTCCTATCCTCTTGACCCCTCACCATCCCTCCTCTATGATCCCTCACCTCTCTGTATTAATGTTGATCCTCATATCGAAGATACCCTCAGCTCTCTAAATCATGGTCTTATCAAAGTCACTAACGCTAGACTCCTATGTCTATAATGTAATGTAGAGCTAAAGCGTGATGGTAGTGGTAATATATTGGCAACCAACGATGTTGTGCATGCTATTGCATAGGCCTACTCATAGAAAAATTTGCTCATACTCATCTGTCATCCACTGTAACTACATGATCTTAGCTTAAAGAATTGACCTAGCTCCTTCGGCCCTCAAGAACTCCATATCATCTTGTATTTGCACTCTATCTATTATAGAGTCATCCAACCCATGTTGTAGCTCAACCACCTATGCTCTCAGCTGCTCAATCTCTCCCATGTCTCCTATACCCACCTCCACTATATTAGAACTCCATCATGAAACAAAGGAAGAATATTTAAAGAATATAGAGTGATCTTCATGATAATCTTATTTCATTTTCCAAGTGGCATAAAGCAACAATATATATATATATATATATGAATAGGAAAGAGAAGTTGTTATTCAATAATAGTTGATTGCAGTTCAGAAATGCACTGCAAATCAACCTGTTGCTTAAGATGGTGTATAAATTCTTCTTTAGATAATGGCTTCTTGTAGAGTTTAAGCCTATGCCCATTTACTAGTAATCTTCTTGTTGAATCATCTATAGGCTTAAGTTTAATTGTACCATTCCCAAATATTTCTTCAATCTCATAGGGTCCTAGCCATCTTGTCCTTAACTTGCCTTGAAAATCTTGGTAGCGGGAGTCAAATAACAAGGCCCAATCTCCTGGTTGAAATGTTCGTGGTACAATATGTTTATCATGCCATTTTTCTTTGTTGTTGAGTTAATTCAGTCCTGTGTAATACCTCTAGTCTTCTTTCATCTAGAATATTTAATTTTTCCAATCTAGCTTTTTGTGCTTGATCCAAGTTCATGTCAAGTTGTACCATTGTGCGAAGAGTTTCTATCTCAAATTCAATAGGCATAATAGCTTGCTTGCCATAGACCATTTCATAAGGTGACAATCCTGTGGTAGTTTTCCAAGTTGTATTATATGCCCATACAACTTCTTTTAATATTTTTGCCCAATCAACCCTATTAACAACTATAGTTTTTGTAATGATCTTTTCAAGTTCTCTATTTGTAACTTCTACTTGTCCATTAGCTTGAGGGTGATATGGTGAAGTTTTTTTATGTTTTATTTGATATATTTCAACAAAATGTTCAATTACTTTGGAGAGAAATTGGGATCCATGATCCAAAACTAGTTCTCTAGGTGCTCCAAAGCGTTGCATGATATTTTCATAAAGAAAATCAGCTACAAGTTCAGCTTGTGCTCGTGGCAAGGCTTTTACTTCAGCCCACTTGGTGACATAATCTGTACACACAAGTATGTGTTTATTGCCTACACTTGGAGGATCTATTGGCCCAAAAAAATCAATTCCCCATTTCTTGAATGGTTCAAACATTATTTGTGGTACCAAAGGCATCTCCATTGAAGGTGTAGGTTTACTAGCCCTTTGACAAGCATCACATCTATCAACAAATTTATAGGTATATTTATTCATAGTAGGCCAAAAGTAACTAGTTTGAAGTATTTTACTAGTTGTTCTTTGGGTAGCATAATGGCCTCCACAAGGTTCTTCATGTGTTGCTCGAATGATGTCATATACATCTTCTTCTTGCACACATCTCCTAATTACTTGGTCAGGGCAAGATTTAAACAAGATTCCATTAATCCACATATAAGGGGCACTTTGATGTATTAATTTTCTACGCTCATGCGGTGTAAAATTCTGAGGTATTTTTCCTATTACTAAATAATTTACAATATCAACATACCAAGGAGTGAAAATAGAGAGAGCAAACAAATGTTCATCCAAGAAATTATCAGGAATTAACTCATCATCATCAAATATTTGCATACGAGATAAATGATCTGCAATGACATTATCTTTACCTGCTTTATCTATAATTGTGACATTAAATTCTTGCAATAAGAGAAGCCATCTAACCACTCTTCCTCCTACTGTAGATTTATTCATTAAGTATTTTATGGTAGAGTGATCAATGTGAACAAATACTTCATACCCTGTTATGTAATGTTTGAATTTATTAATAGCATGGACTACAACTAAGAACTCTTTTTAGTAACTATGTAATTAAGTTCAGCCCCATGCAAATTTTTACTCACATAATAGATAGCATAAGGTATTTTGTTCTCTATCTATTGTAGTACTGCCCTATTGCATATCCTAAAGCATCACAATGTATATGAAAGGGCAATTCCCAATTTGGTCCCCTCAAGATTGGAGCAATAGTCAATTTATTCTTTATAACTTCAAAGGCTTCCTGACATGCTTCAGTCCAATTAAATTCACTTTCTTTGGTTAAGAGCTTAAGCATAGGAGAGGCAACTTTACTGAAATATTTAATGAATCTACGGTAGTATCCTGCATGTCCTAAGAAACTCCTTACCTATGTTTGTATTTTTGGAGGTTGGAGGGATTGGATAACTTGGATTTTTGTAGGATCTACTTTAACACCTTCCTCAGATATGTAATGTCCTAAAACAATACCTCCTCTCATCATCATGAAACACTTCTCATGACTCAAAGAGAGGTTTTATTCTTGGCATCTAACCAGAAATTTTTGTAAGCTTGATAGAGTCTCTTCAAAAGTGTTACCATAGACTGTGAAGTCGTCCATATAGACTTCTACACATTCATTAATCAAATCAGCAAAAATAGCTAAAACAACCCTTTGAAAAGTGGTAGGTGCATTGCATAATCTGAAAGGTAAGACTTTATAAGCATAGGTGCCTACAGGACATGTGAAAGTTATCTTTTCTTGATCTTCTTTAGCTATTGAAACTTGATTATACCCACTAAAACCATCCAAAAAGCAAAAATATTTCTTTCTAGCCAAGGTATCAAGAACTTGATCAATGAATGGTAAGGGGAAATAGTCCTTCTTTGTCACTTTATTCAATTCCCTATAATCCACACAAATCCTCCATTTACCATTATTTTTAGGGACTATTACTAATGGTGATACCCATTGGCTATCAAAAATTGGATATATAAATCCTGCATTTAAGAGTTTAATGATTTCTTCCTGAACTACGTCTTTCATAGCTGGATTCAATCTTCTTTGGGGTTGTCTTACTGGGTGGCAACCTTCTTGAATAAATATGCGATGGGTACAAATATTTGGGTGTATTCCTTTCATGTCCTCATAGTTCCATGCAAATGCTATTTGATGTTTCTTAAGCACATCTATCAATTGTGATTCTTGTATGCTTGTAAGCTCATTACTAATATTCAAAGTCCTTCCAAGTGTGATGTCTATCTATTTGTAATTTTTAGTATTTGCATCTATTCCCATCATTTCATGTTCAAGAACATTTAAGTGATAGTCGTAAGGTACCAATTGTTGAGATTGACTTGTACTTGCTTCATTATTGACCATAGTAGATTTAGATAAATAACTATTATCTTGACCTTGATCTTCCTTTTGATCACCTAGTAGCAATGATAATGGTCCCTCAATTTCTTGTTGTAGGTGTTCACTCAGGACATTGATTGATAAGGTTTGGATATCATCCAAATCATGAGGGAAATCATACCATAGTTGTTTTGGAAAATCTCTATCTAATGTTGATTCAGGAAATAGGCTAAGGTCTTTAGTGTTCTTGCCATAAAAAATAGTCATGTTTTTGGATCTACAGCTAATGTAGGCATCAATTGTTGCAAGCCATGGGTATCCTAGAATTAAGGGATGTCCCCCTAACTTCTTCTTGGGTTGTAAGACTACAAAGTCTATAGGGTATTCCCATGAACTTACAGAGACTATAACATCTTCTAGTTTTCCTTCTAGCTTGATAGTAGACCTATCTGCAAGTTGGAGTACTATAGAAGTTGGTTGTAATTTGTGTACTCCTAAAAATTCTATTGTTTCCTTGGTCATGACATTAATAGCAGCTCCTAAATCGACCAAAAAATTGTGCAAGGCTATTTTACCAATGTGAACTATGAGTATAGGTATTCCAGGATCTGTATATTTTGGTAATAACCTACCTCCAATCATTATCTCAGACAATTGTCCAATAACTTGAATGGTTTGAGCTTCATTCTTCTTTTTCCTTCCTAAATTTGTGCATATGTTCTTGATTAATTTGGAATAAATAGGAATATCCTTGATAGCTTGCAAAAGAGGAATTTTAATGGTGACGTTTTCTAACTCTTGAAGGAAATTGAAAGCTGGTTTAGATGGTTCCTTTGGTATTGCCAGCCTTTCAAGAAATGGTATCTCCATTCCTTTCCTTTGAGGAATTTGGATCTCTTTTTGTTTTGCTAGAATGTTTTCTAGTAAAGCTTTCACCTCTTCTTTAGGCCTTTCATCTCTGTTTACTTTTTCAAACAAATTTTTAGTAGGTTCTTCAATTTCTGTGAGAGTAGCTCTAGTATTGTCCAATACTTTTTTGGATCTTAATTGAATCTGTTGGCAAGGTACCACAAATATTGAACATGTCTCATTTGTTTCATAGACCTATTGAACATTCTTGTTATTATTAGGATTAGGCACTGGTTGAGCTAGTAAAGGTGGTTGCTTAGGAGGACTTTTTACATTATTTGGAGGTGGAAGGAGTCTATTTTGAGGCTGATTTTGAGGTGCTTGCCCCCTAAATTGATTTTGAAAATTTTGTTGTTGGGGCTGCCCTTGAGACCAGCTAGGTCCTGTTTGATTATATTGGCCACTCATATTCCAATTAGGTGCATTTTGATTTTGCCCTGCCATCCCTTGAGTCCATGGAGGTGAATTTCCATATGGATTGGACATGAATTGAGCCCAAGGAGGCATATTCCAATCTTGATTAGATTGATTCCAATTCATCCAACTTGGAGCATTTGACCAATAATTAGGTCTTTGTTGGTTGGAATAGTTAGAGTTTGACCAATTAGGTGGACCATTAAATGGACCATTTCTTCTTTGAGCTATAAAATAAACATCTTCTGCTTCTTCGACCTCAGGTTATTTTATAGCAGTTTTGATAGCCGAAATATATTTACAATTTTTGGTATTATGGTTCTTGTCACAGATTTTACAACAAGCAGAGATGTTGGAAATGTTTGTAATGTTGAGAGGACATTCCCTCAAGTTGTGTTTCTTTCTACATCTGTGACAATATATTTCTTCAATGTTTTGCTCTTTTGGTTTCTTGTCCATGAGGTCGAGAGATGTTGTTAATGTACTCAATAAATCAGTTTTGAGACTCTCTAGCATATTGCCAATTTCAGCTCTTGTTACTCCCCCTCCTGATGATGGGTACCTATTACTTCTTAATGGCTTATTTCTTGAATAATTCTTGCAAAGATTTATAATTTCTTCTAGTCCCATATGATGAATATCCCCCTTTGCCATAAGGTTTAGTATGTCAAGGACATCTTCCTTTAGCCCTTTAAGAAAAAGTTCTTTTTGAATTTCTTCGTCCAACTCAATGTTTACTCTTGATCCCACAAACTGGAATCTCTCGAGATAATCTTCAAGGGATTCATCATATTTTTTATTCATGCAAAACAACTCGGCTTTCTTATCCCTAACTCTACAATAATCCTGGTATCTTTCAAGGAATATATCTTTTAATCCGTGTTCTCCATCCCATCGGTTACAAACACTTTCTCCTAGACCCATAAACCATCTTAAGGCTGCATCCTTAAGTGTAGAAGGAAATAGTCTTAATTTTTTCTCATCAGTGGTGTAAAAGTAGGCTTGGCATACCACTTCAAATTCAAAGAGAAATGCATCAGGATCCTCATGTGGTTTCCCATGGAAGGTAGGAAAAACAACAACAGAGACAAGTTTTGGTTCTCTTGTTAGCCTATCTTCGAAAGAAGGAATTGGGAAGGCAAAAGTCTTTCTTTGCCTACCCCTATTTGATTTTCTACTTCTCCATGATCATTATTCCTTTGCCTATGTTCCCTTCCATTTACTTCCCCATGTTCACTAGCTTGATCAACCATGATTGAATATAAGATTTCAAGAATTGGACTAGGTATAGGTTCAAAAAATATAGATGAGGGATCTATATGGTCATCAAATTCTAGTTCAGGTAGTAGATATGTTTTGGGATCTTGTTCTAGGAATTCAATCTATTTTGTTGATGATGCAGAATCTATAGATGTTTGGATTACAATTTTAGTTTCTTTTAACTCAAAAGTTTTAGATTTCTTACTAAGGTTTCTTTGGCAATTTGCTTCAAGTTCACTGATATTAATAAATCTTCCCTTTGAATCTCTAGGTATGTTCATGAAATTTCCAAGTTCTTTGGTTCTTGCAACAAATTTTTACCTTTCTAATATTCCTTGAAAAACCTATAGATATCATTAATTGGATCGAGTTTTTCAAGAGTCATATAATGCTCCTCCTCAAATTCAAAGTCTTTTGTTACCAGAAGAATCAATTGGACAATAAAATCCTATTTTGGAATTGGGTTAGGGCTCTCAAACTATAATTCATAATGTAAGTCTTGACATAGTTCTCTAAAGCATACAACTCTAGGTGCCCTATGATATCTCTTGTTATATTCTAGGCTCACCTCCCTATCTTCTATTTTTTCTAGGAAACTGTGAATGGTAATGGAGTCCTCAAAATACTGATCCCAAGGGTATGTGACTGAATTTACTATCGCTCTCCTATCCCCAAGCCACCATTCACAACTCCTTATAAGGTCAAGGTAGGGTGAGTGATAATCTAGCCCTAGAATTTTAGCTATGTTTACTCTTTTGATTTTACCCAATTCTTTTGATCTTTCCTTTATGATATCAAGGTGCTCACACAAGTATTCCCACTCTTTCCTAGATGTTTTGTGTCTTTGCTCAAAAAGGAGGTTAACTTCTTGTTCTAGCAATAGTTTTCTAAGGTCAATCAACGCAGACTGTTTGATGCAATTTTCTACCATTTAGCAACGTTTTTACTTCTCTTTTGTTCTTCCCTTTTTTTTCAATTTTCATAATTTTTTTTTTGTTTTGTTTTTGTTGACAATTTAAAATAATCCTACTATTGTTAAGACTCAATCTGTAATTCACAACCAATGAATTTTTATAGCCAACCTTAACACAACAAGAGAAAAATAAAATTTCTTATTTCTAAAACAATCCTACTATTACTAAAACTAGGTGCAATTCACAGCCAATGAATTTATATAACCAATCTTAGTACAATAAGAGAAAAATAAAATTTCTATTTCTAAAAAAATCCTACTATTACTAAAACTAGGTGCAATTCACAATCAATGAATTTATACAACCAATATTAGCACAACAAGAGAAAAATAAAATTTCTATTTCTAAAACAATCCTACTATTACTAAAACTAGGTGCAATTCACAATCAATGAATTTATACAACCAATATTAGCACAATAGAAAAATAAAATTTATATTTCTAAAACAACTACCAACTAAAACTAGGTGCAATTCACAATCAATGAATTTATAACTAATCTTAAAGAAATGAAATTGCTTGAAAAGTAAATTTTGTTGGAAATAAAATTCTGAAATTGAAAGGTTAAATTGTTGTTACTTCTTGATTTTAAGGAACATTTCACTATGATTGTGTCACTCAATCACACCTACTTCCTATTTTCACAAGTCAGAGAACCCAGACCTAAGCAAGCAACAACAACCACCCAATGCTTTGAAAATTTTCTGAAATCAAATATTAACTAAGAAAGCAATAAAATGATCCTAAGAAAAAGAACCTGGCAACGTCGAACAAAGGGGCTTGTTGGGACTTCTTGTGCCACTCTGACCCGTATGCATGCCAAGGACTTGTACCTCTTTCCACATACAGGTAAGCCTCTCTTCTTGCATAAACCAATAGTCTTTGATTAAAAATTATGACATTGTTCTCCTCGGCAATGATGCCAAAATGTCTAGTTGTAAACTCTACACTTAATTTATCAATCCAGGGTGAACGATTTAAAGAATAGTAATCCAATATAGATTATACCACAATGATTAATCTCTGACTTAATTCTATTTTTCTTAGTTTCAGGTTTGCAAAAAATAAAAGTTACAGGAAAAGAAATTGTGTTGAATGAAAATAAAATGCAATTTTATGATTTATACTAATTTGATGTTGTGTATATTTATTGGTGTGGATCCACGTGCAACCTATTATAAATTTAACTATCTATTTTTACCTTATAGTCTAAAGTGATGCAATTTAATTTAATTGATAATTTAAAATTAATCCTATGTACTAACTAATCCTAACCTATTTCAGGGGCGAGAGAATAGGGACTAGCTGTCAGAGTGGGCCCTGCCTCCTAGAGGACAGTGTAAATATCTTCTCCCCTAATCTATTTTACTTCAGTAACTAATATTCATTAAAACTACTAACACTATTTTAATTCATGGATGTAGGAAAATACAGTAAATATTACATAAGCGAATAAATCATAATGAAATCAATGACATAGTTACCAAATTCATGAAGAAAAGTGTTGTTGCTTTATTGATGAAAATTCAAATGTACAGGATCTCGAACATCAAGCCTTCAGAATAGCAAAAATTGTATACAAAGCATTAGACCTTTTCAAAGGTCTCTTTCCTATATTTTATAATGTCGCTTGGACATTTTCAATGGAATTCTTCTACGTATTTTGCCATGTTTCTTATCAACTTGATGATTCGAATACTAACCTTACAACAATAATAATCTAAACTAATACTATTTTGTAACCACCTTGGACTTTGTCACAATCATGATGGTCCAAGTGGTAAACTAATGAACTAACATAACAAAAGTTCTTAATTTGAATAATCTAATGATGCAGCAATACAACTATTTGTCCTTCATTTTAGGAAGAGATAAAATAGGCTTGCATCTAAATCTAAGCATCTTAACAACATAATGATCTTACAACTTTTTAATAACAACTTAATAAATATAAAATCTCATGTACAATGCCAACATATCAGTCAACTATGCTGACTATATATGCTACGTAATGATGCTACGTTGTCACTGGATGTGGCATGAAAATGCATTAGACAATTTGACTTGGTCAATATTCTTTCTGTAACACCTTTTAGTAGGTGCTTTCTGTAGCAGCTTTTCATAGCTATATTCTGTAGCACCTTTCTATAGCATTCATCCATGAGTCTTCTTAGCACACCATTCTCATGGTTGGTCTATCCACGCTTGTCATCTGGTCTATGTCTTGCCGCATCATTTCCTGCAAAGCTCCTGCAACGTTCATCTACCGAAAACACACAAAAACTTGCACACTTTTGTGTAAAATACATGCATAAATCATTTTCATCGTTATAAATCAAATTCATTTATAAATCATACAAATAAGATAATAATCATCAAAATACATTTGTTTTCATAGATTTGCGGACAAAAAATATATTAAACTTGCACAAAATACATATGGTTTTAACACTCATCACGAGCCCTTCAACATCATTCATCTTCATGCATTCTACGCTTGATTTCATTGACAAAGGCTTATAAATTCTTGTATATTCTATACCAAAAGCAAAAAAAATATAAAACAAACAAAATACAAAAATAACCACTTCGCAACACCATACCATACTTCTTTGATCATATTTCTCCTTCATCACTCCTCTTTTTCTTCTTTTTCCTATTCTTGTTATATGGTCATGCTTAGAGCGGCTACATACCTAGGGTAGGTTTCCCATTTTCTTCTTTATTTTTTCACCTATTTCTTCCTGTTTTTCCTATCCCTATTGTATGGTCATGCTTAGAGTGGCTACATACCTAAGGTAGAATCTCCATATTTTTCTTTCATCACACCTCTTTCTTCTTCCCCCTATCCCTATTGTATGGTCATGCTTAGAGTGGCTACATACCCGGGATAGGTTTCTCCTTCTCTTATTTCTTCACATCTTCTTCTTTCCTCTATCCATGTTGTATGGTCATGCTTAGAGTGGCTACATACCTTGGATAGGTTCTTCTTCTTCTTCCTTTGGGTCTTTTCACCAATCACTCATGTTGATACCACTAAACATTTGCAATTACATCATTCATCACATCCATGCATATATCATTTCATGAGACTTCTATGATATTATTGTCTCCCTTTTTGGATATGTGAATATGCATTAACCAATCATGCTTGGTTCACTTAATCAATGATAAGGTTTGTCACACATGTTCTTGTAAATAAGCATCATATTGTCATGCATTTCACCAATATCTGCATTCTCACATCATTATGTTCATTCGCTTGCACATAGGAATATTTTATTGCATACAACATCATACACTAGTTATCACAACTATCATGATGTCATGTTCAATCTTATGCATAGGTTGCTTAGTAATGGAATTTTTTTCTGTTAGTCAACCATTTTAGTTGAGCTCATAAAACTTTATCAAATATCGTTGGATTCTAATAGAGTTCTTTCATGGGTCAAACACGTGTAAATTAAATAAAATTTTAAGTCTAGGAAAGATCACTCCTTGCATACACTGGCATTCGAGTGAAAGGTTTCCCCTACTCATCCTATCATTTGTGTGATTCAAACCTTGAGGTTTGATAAAAGGACAAGCAAAAAAAATAAAGAGAAAATAAACAAAAGAGTAGCACCAAAAATCTTGAATCCTTGAGCTCCTCAGGCTCATAGATCATGGGGCTAATCTTCATCAGGGCTATAGACACCTGACTAGTAGTGGAGCATGCCTTACAAGTGGTGACATGTCTGTCACAATAGCAACCTTATTTTGTATATACCACTGTGTACTTATGGATGAGCTAGCTTAACCGGCTAAGTTTATAATTGGTTAGTCCAACCTCACTCAAAATGGATAAATGAATAGATCACTTCATACACACATAGATTCATGATAGGCTCAACCTCAGTCAAGATGGTTTAGGTTAAATTGGAATTTCATTTGACTTATAAATGGATTTGATAACTAAACTAAAATGTTTGACTCTCTAGAAATACCTTCTACCATCTAAAACACCTTAGAAGAAGAAAAAAATACACACTATAGTTAGTTGTATAGCGAGAAAGCTATCAAGATAAATAGGCATTATCTATAAGTTAGTTAGTCAAGCATCATCATAAGCATTTACATACACATCATGATTAGATTTGTATTATCATACATATTACATATTCATTGTCTCATCGTCTATTCATATGTCAAACATGATTATCATTGTCATTGATTACTTATACCATACATGATTGTATAAATCAAATACACACATCCAAAAAGCTTGATTATACATGCCATTACAAGTCTCAAAATACATAGCATTTTCAATTTCATCCATCGCATTCACAATAACATCTCATACATATCAAATCAAATACATCCAATCATTACCATAATCAAATATGCATAACACAATCACATCAACATGAATATATATCACTCAACATCAATGTATACATCATCAAAATCATCGAATGACTCTAATCATATACATATCCATATAATACATATACATCCATAATACTACACATCTACATAACCTACAAAATCATATCTAAAAAATCATGGCACATTTGCCACACCAAAAACCACATCAACCCTACCATCCACTGGGTGACTCACCATGCCCCTCCTATCCTCTTGACCCCTCACCATCCCTCCTCTACGATCCCTCACCTCTATGTATTAAGTTTGATCCTCATATCGAAGATACCCTCAGCTCTTTGAATCATGGTCTTATCGGAGTCACTAACGCTAGACTCCTATGTCTATAATGTGATGTAGAGCTAAAGTGTT
This sequence comes from Wollemia nobilis, assembly GCA_028583015.1. NCBI lineage: Eukaryota > Viridiplantae > Streptophyta > Pinopsida > Araucariales > Araucariaceae > Wollemia > Wollemia nobilis. The sequence goes on from JAQPPZ010000040.1 coordinate 1,468,002, forward strand.
ATGGTAGTGATAATATATTGGCAACCAACGATGTTGTGCATGCTATTGCATATGCCTACTCATAGAAAATTTTTCTCATACTCATTTGTCATCCACTATAACTACATGATCTTAGCTTAAAGAACTGACCTATCTCCCTCGGCCCTCAAGAACTCCATATCATCTTGTATTTGCACTCTATCTATCATAGAGTCATCCAACCCATGTTGCAGCTCAACCACCTATGCTCCCAGCTGCTCAATCTCTCCCATGTCTCCTATACCCACCTCCACTATATCTTGTGTCATGGTGATGGCCTCTTGCTCGCTCTATAGCTTAGTCACCCATACCCTTAGCTGCTCTACCTCTCTCTCCACCACCCCTTTGTTGGCCACTACAACATCCTTATTTATTTCAATAGCATCCCAATCTCATTAAAATACCTCCATCTCTACCTTCAGTTACCTTAGCTCATCAACTTATGCCCTCAATTGCTCCCTAGCAACTTCCACCTCTCCTCTACTTGCCAAGGCTAGATCTCTCTCTGCCACTACTACATCATGCTCATGCAATAATCCAACCATGTGCATCCTACACTACTCCACCTCCAACCTCAAGGTTTCCCTCTCTACCTCTGCTTGCTCTACCCTATCAGGCCAAGCATCGACCTCATACATGTACTCCAACATATCCTTCACATACATCTCCATCGCATCATCTCAACCCCCATAATTTTTTTCCACCTTTGCCTCACCTTTTTGCGAAGGTCTAACACCACTATCACATCATGACTACACACATTGCCTCAATGGTGATCCCTCCTAAGGGGCACTCCCATCATTATCACCAAATCCCATGGCTGCTACTGAGCCACCGATGTCAGATGCCACTCCTCCATCATTGGTCCCTATCGTAGCCCTACTTGTAATACAACCTAGTCCATCTAAGACCACCCCTTAAATCCTAGGTGGTACCTTTAGTCCTGCATTACTAGCCCCAGGATTATGCATAAGGGATAATACCAAAAAAGTATTTGCGAAAAATTGGCGAATATTAATACAAATTAAGGCGAATAGTGTCTAAACCAGGTGGCAAATTTTTCAAAATTTTACAAAAAAATTATTAAAATTTTGCAAATTTTTAAAAAAATTCTAAAAAAATAATAAAAATCTAGAAATTGATAGAGCGCCATTGGTAAAGTGCAACTCGTATATGGCGACTAGTAGATGGAAACTGGACGAGGGCGACTGGTAGAGAATGACTAGTAGAGGGCGACTAGTAGAGGGTGACCTTTGTCTGCGACTGGTAGAACGCGACTAACAGAGCGTGACTAGAAAATGGTGACCTCTGTTGGCATCAATAGGATGCTGCCACATGCCCACTCCTTTGCCATGTGTCACACATCCATAGACTTCAACCATGCAAACTTCTATAAATAGGAATGTAGGCTCATTTTTTGCCCTTCTTTTCTAGTGTAGATTTTTTCTAGAGCATTTTTAGAGTATTTTCCAGAGCATTTTCTGAGCTTTTTCCAAAGCATTTTTTAAGCATTTTTAGAGCATTTTCAGACCATTTTCAAAGCATTTTTAGACCATTTTCATACTGTTTTTAATGCAGAAATGACTAGCTCTTCCTCTCCTCTACTTGCAAAAGTATCATTCAAGAACTACTTTTGTTCCAATATTAAGAAAATTTTCGGCACACCTGGAAGAGATTCGTAATGGGTTTACACCTCTAGAGTCGCAGGAGTGATCAAGATGCCACAGTTCAACACCAATGTCTCCCTAATGCAAAGGATAGTTAGTTCCTACGACCATGACGAGTCCATTGTTCACATCAAAGTGGATAACAAGGATATTATTTTTTTTATGAAACCCTCAGATGTGTAGTGACTAATAGGGCTACCATTTATGGATGGTCACCTGGTGAGCAACCAATACACCTTGATCAAAGAAGACAAATGACTATTGGAGACCAAATACGGTGTCCATTTCGATAATTTGAAAGGTATATTTTTTAAATTTAGTTTTTATTTTTCTGCATTTTTTAGGTATTGTAGTTTCCATTTTCTAATAATTTTCTCCCTTTTGTAATTTTTGTTTTCTAATAATGTTCTCCTTTTTTTTAGTTAATTCTACTAAGTCCAAAAGGGGCTTAAACATTTCCAACGTTGGAGATAAATTTCTTCATGCTTGCATTGAATTTTTCCAGGCAAGACTTATTTTGCAGGGATGACCTACAGATATCCCATTTTGGGCATTGGCCTATTTGGTTCGATGTATTTTTGGCACCAGATTTGATTGGTCCATGCACATTTCAAACCGCGTTAAACAAGATCTTCTGAACACCCAGAAAATACAATCTTCTTATATAGTAACAACCAACAATTTTATTATTTCTCTTTTTAATGAAGCATATTACAATCTTCAAAATGGCCCTCCTCCAACTGCATTGCACCCAATATTGATGGCTATTGGTATGACGGAGGAAGAAATATAGGTAAAATTATTTTTTCAAAAAATCTATGTTTTCTTTCTTTCCAATCAATATTTTTATTTTCTAATTTTCTTTTGAAAGTAGAAAAAAGTAGCTCCATATTCTAGTAAAAGGGATGCCACCTTTAGGATGCATGAAGCCTCTATAGATTCTGACACGTAATCGCAATCATCACCAGTAAGTACCTCAAGAACCATGAAACATTCGAGGTCTCCTATTGATCAGCATACACCTGCGACTCCTTTTATTTTTGGACATGTTACAGTCGACGTTGAAGAAGTAACCTCCAGCTCACAAGGTAACCTTATTATTCGAAACTACTATTTTAAATGATGTATTTTAATGATTTTAAATTATATTTAGTTTAAGGAAATATTTTATATGTTTTCAGAGCAAGGGCAAGTGGATGCATCATCAACAGGTGCAGAGTCTGAGTCTGGTATGTTTGGTTAAATTAAATCTCTTTTTATGGCATTGTTTTTTACACTAGTTTTAATTGATATTTTCATGTAAAATTTTGCAGACGCATTGGTTACATTCAAAAGACTAAAAAAAATATGCCTCCACCATCTCCACACCCGCAAATGCACCCACAACAAGTGCCACAACAAGTCCATCCACAATAGGTACCACCAATGGTGAGGAACCAATATTGCATGCGTGGAAAATAGTTCCTCACACCACTATAGAGGGGGGTAAGCAAAAGTCTTTTCCAAGACACACACTGTGTCTAACGTTTCTCACTTCCCAACGTTTTCCCTTGGGAATTTCTCAAATGTGTAGAGCACATCTCAAATGCCCTCTAGGAATCTCGATGATGATTTTCTTTATTAGGATACCAATCCTAAAACTTTCCCTTTCAAGGCAAGTGATGTGCTTCAGGGTCCATAGAGCCATCATGAAGCAGAAGAGAATGTTGAGGTAGATGTCATCGGAGTTTCCTCATCCCTCCTCCATCAAGTCGCCACCCATCATCCTTTGAACGATGATGATAAAGTTAATTTTTCAAAAAATATTTTATTAGCTAATAGATGTAAAGCTATAGTTAATGATAGTCTACTTGCATATATTAATAGTTTAAAATATTGAGAATATCGGGCCAAGGTTTTGATAAAAGAAATAAATTCCCGATACAGGAATTTTTCAAATAGAAAGGAGTTGTTTTCAAAGGTGGAGAATGAGCCACAAAAGCTCGATGCTTTGTTACATAAAGCTGAATCTAGCACCGTGCAGGTCGAGTCTATATACAATGATGAAATTTTGAACATTATGCTGAATCGATTAGAAAACCTCAATGCCGAGGCCTAAGCATATTTTAATGAATGGACAATAGATAAGAAAAAAGTAGCAATTGTAGAAACTGCAAGACTTACCACTGATGTAAGTTTTACATATAACTGAAAATCATTTTTTTCTTAAATATATTTTGTTTATAAATATTAACCTTTTTCTCTTCTATTTTGTAGTCTAATTTTGAACACTTAAAGGTGCAAGTCAGCGCCATGAAAACGTTGATTAAGACTACAAGAACTAGTGTGATTAATGTTATGGAAGTGAAGAAAATATTACAATACACTATTAGAGAAAACAATTGGTTGAAGAAGTTTATCAAAGATAAGGGCCTGGATGTGGAGGTGGTATTAAAACAAAATGAGAAAGAACTGAATGCACCTTTTAGAGAAGATCCTACGAAGGAAGAAGGTGTATTGCTAGCGGGGATGAACACTACAATTGAAATTCTAGTAAGAGCTGGTGCATTGCAAGCAAAGGATATTGAGGAAGATCTAGTTGAACCTTCAAGCACCATGGAGAAAGAAAACTAGATGACTATTTCTTTTTTTTATTGAGGAGAGACCAAACATGTTGTATAGTTTTTTTGTAAATTGTAAAAGAATGGTTTCAAATCAATAAAAGAGACAATTTCCAAAAATTTTGTATTATCTTTTTGAAATTTTGTTTTAAATATTGTGATGTTTTGATTAGTTATGTGGATGCAATAAATAATTTTGAATTATGAATGAATTGCTAGGAAAAATGTACATAGCCAAAATGTTCTTTTATGTTTTATAAAATAATTTGAAATGACTGAAATGCAGCATAAATATTTACTTTACCATAAATGGTTTATAAAATATAAATCTATTAAATAATTTGAATATCATAGACTAATAATCCAATAACAAGGCTTAAATAACATGATATACAAAATATCCAATAACACGTCTATGATATAAAAAAATAATCCAGTGATCCATAATCAACATATATGTAATCAAATAATCCAATTTCATCAACATATACATAATCAATTAATAGGGCTATGATATACATAATATCCAATAGCACATCTAATCTCATATTATATGATATCAAAAAATACATGTCTCAAATTATAATCAAATCTCAATATTCTGTAGAAAACTGATAACATAATATGTGAAATCTATTCAAATGAAAGCATCCATTGATTATAATGCTAGAAGCTGGAACAAACACTTTTCAAATTGTACAAAATATTTTGTACTCATACCCAAAAATTTTGTCACCACAGTCTGATCAGTGTTACCATTATCCTCATCATCATGAGTATTCGTGACACCTCTTCTCTCTGCCAGAGATTTCCAATATGCCAAAGCTCTTTCATAAGGATACTTCTCCACCTCATAGGTCAACACATATACTCTCAAACAATTTTCCAAATTTTTGTCCAACCTATTTTGAACTTTAGATTTTACATATGATAATGCACTAAATACCCTTTCATCTTCCACTGATCCTAAAATCATCGTTTGACATAATTCATATAAAATAAAATATTCACTCATAGTATGTTGTAAGATACTACTGGGATGTAATATTTTCCACAAACGTGAAATAGAACCTATTTCATGATGTTTAGTGAATTGTGAAACTTAAGAAGACATTGTCGTTCCAAAACTGTTTGATTATTTTATCAAAAGATCTTTGTTGAGAATACCATTGATTTCAATACCATTGACTTCCACATGTTTAGTGAAATGGTTAGCAAGAGTGCCCATGTATTTGAGAAATAAACCATTTATAGTCTGGTATTCATTACAAGGATCCCAAAACATTGGGTTAACCACACCCATAGCCTCAAGCAATTCATCTCTTTGAAAACGGTCTCTTATTTCTTTTGTCAATGATTCTGCTATTTTTTTAGTTTAATTTTTGCATCGTGTACAACTACATCAAATATGTTGTATGTTACGGGTATTTGTTCAACTTCATTTGTAGCTATATCCATTCACTAACCAAAATAATATAAAGGTATTTTCTTTTTGTGGACATTAATACATAGATGATCATTTATGTTGAACTTTAGAAAGTTCTGAGGATCATTGATGTTTGTTAATGCTCTCCAACTCTCAAACATGGGATCCATAAAAATTTGACCAGACGCGTACATCATATCAATATGCATACAAATTTGTTTTCTCACTATTGGCATTTTTGCCACATTGGAATTTTGTTGTAGTGTGCCACATTAACATTTTGTTGTAATCATTGGTGCCACATTGGAATTTTGTTGTAATCTTTGTTCAAAAATTATTTTTCTTTTTTAAGTGTTTTCACACATTGAACACTTTTTCCTATGGATGTAATTTTGGGTGAAGTTTGGTGCAAATCTTCTTTGAAAAGAGATTAATATTGATAAATATAATTATTGAGGTGATATGATCGCTGAAGCTACCAAGTTTAAGCATGTGCTCTTGATTCCAGTGCAATATTGTTCATTTTCGAGGCATCAACCACTTCGTGGGCATGCATTTCCAAGGTGCCACCATGGAGATTGAAACTGGATCGATGATTTGTGCTAAAGCTTGATATGCCATGTGATAAAATCATCAGTTATTTTATTTGGCATTTTCTCATTGGTTCATTGTTGTGGTCGAAGAGAAAGTTGTTGCTATTGGTGGTTGAGTGGCCGACACTTTGCCTCCACATGTATTTAATGAAAGAGGCGAAAAACTCTATAAATACTAATCAAATTCTTATTGTAATGGGAGGTTAGATATTTTGCATGAAAACTCTCTAAGTTCTTTGCATCAATAGAAGAGACTTGGCTTCTGAAATTTGCAAGCATTCTTATGTGTATGATTTCCTTTTTTTTTTTTTAAATCATATCTGTTTATGCTCATGCTTTTGTTGTTAAGTTTTGAATTCTACATTCTTAATTCAAACATTGTTGGTTAGTGAGTATATTTTGAAATGCGATCTGGGGGTTATCTCTACAAAGGTGTGAGTTAAATTCTGCTGCTTTCCTTTTATTATATGCTATTATAAAACTTGGTGGAATTTTTGTTGTTAGTCTACCCCAAATTCTACACTTCGGCCTGTGGCTATATTTCCCTTTCTTTCAGTTATTTTTCAATTTCTTTCCTGCATCCCTAGTCTTCAAACAATATAGAATTTAGTAAGGGAGCCAGCCCTCTCTGGAGATCGGTTCGAAGGAATTTTATTTTTCCCTCGGCCTTTCAATGTTGGCCAAGTCTAGGGCGCACAAGTGATGAAATCTTGTACTTAGGCAGATTTGTGACCAACAATTTTTGGCACGCCCGGTGGGACACTGAAAGTTCTGATCCTTACACAACGCTATTACAAGAGGTAAAATCTACTAATTTAGCTATAAGAGCAATGGGAAATAAAATCACAATTATTGAAAGAAAGCAGGCCAAGAGAGATTTCCAACCTAGAAGATTTCAACCTCCACCGATCACTAGAGAACAAGCGGCTTCAACAAGCAAAGTACTTGAGAAGAACCCGACTGTGTTGATGAATGAGGAAGCTGGCCCTATAGAAAGAACATATTGGTGCTCTACATGTAATGATCCACACGGTGAGGAGACTTGTATGGTTCATTTGAACTATGTACAAACATTGGCCGCAAGCTCTTCTAGAGGACAAGTTAACATGATTACTGAGGTAGATCATAATTTTATGGTTCCATCTAAAGAACAAGTCTTAGTTCTCACGAGAACTAGGAAGAAGCCAGTCACGGTAGATCCAACAGATATGGAACCATTAAGGGTACCAGCTGATCCAAAGATGCAAAATGAGAAGAAACAAGTACAAGTGAAAGCTCTTGCTTCAATACCAAATCCAGATTCACCTGTTCTATTAAAAGATCTTTTGCCACCACGAGCAAAGGAAATATTGCAATAAAAAGCCTCGACTTCACAGGCAAGAGCTGAAACAGAGGAACAAGCCAGAGAAAAGCTCAAGTACCCATCTTTGACTAAAATACTGAGGGTAGAAGCCACTCAGCAATATCGAAGCAAATATGAAGCCACTGTTGAAAAGAGGGAGTCTAGTGCATCTACATAAAATATTGTTGAAGAATTGAAGAAGATTCCAGCCAAGGTTAGTCTCTATGATGCATTACAATTACCTGGGCAAGTTGATTTGTTACAAGAATCATTGAAGTCTATGAAAAATAATGAGAAGAATCCTACCCAGATGATTTTTTCTCAAACATTAACTACTTCAACCCATCGGAAAAAATAGACCACCCCCATTTTATTTGTCACTCGGGATGGAGGGTTGGATAGTGCACAACCGCATGATTAATTCCGGTGTCTGCGACAAATCTGTCATGCCAAAGGCAGTTTGTGAAGTCATGGGTATGGAGTATACAAGAAGTAGCCCTGGTGTCTAGCAGTTGGACGGGACTCCCGTGAAAACAGTGGGTGTAATCAAGGATATTCCTATTGTTCTACATAGTATGCCTCCAATTATAGTAATTCAGGAGGTAGTTGTGGTTGATTTGGAACCATATTTTAGTATGTGTTTGTCGAGAGAATTCACTGCCAAGTTGGGAGGCTACCTTTCTCCGGATTATTCTCACTTGGAGATTCCTTTCAAAGGAAGAAGAATCCGGATTTACAATGAGAAGCCTTCTACTTTTCATATAGAGAAGATGGAAGAAGAAGAAAAGTCCACACATTCTGTCAACATGATAACTAAAGAATTGGAAAATCTTGATTTAATGGATGAAGTCCTGGATGAGCTTCGCTTAGAGGATGAGTTTTCAATGCTCGATTTTAATGCCATGATGGAAACCGAAATTGGTTGTTACTCCATTACAAAGCCTGAAGAGGTTGAAATAAAGATGTCTCTTGATCAAGATTATCAAGACTCTGTGCCCGATCAATTATGGAAGTTGTATTTTGATGGAGCAAGATGTAAAAATGGTGCGGGAGCAAGGATTGTTCTTATTTCTCCCTCTGGCCTACAGAAAATATATTCATATCGACTGACCTGGAGTTGTACTAACAATGCTGCTGAGTATGAAGCGTTGTGCCTAGGTTTGAAGAAGGCAAAAAAATTGAGGATTGAACAATTACATATTTTTGGTGACTCTAAATTGATTGTGAATCAAGTAACGAATACGTGCATCTCTAAGCAGCATTATCTCAAGGCATACTACAACAAATTTTGGGACCTGTTTGAGGCTTTCACAGCATTGAATGTTCAATCCATTTCACGAGAGCTGAATAAGCATGCTGATCTTCTAGCATCTCTTGGAGCAAACTTCTCTTCGATTGAGAATATAGTGAGGAAACCTAAGACCGTAAGGTTATTTTATAGACCTTCGGTCCTGGACAAGAACATGTATTGGCAAGTATTCGAAAGTGATGAGTAGATTGTAAATTTTTTGATAAGAGAAGAAAGTACTGTGGAAGAGAGAACACTTGATGAGGAGGAATCCAAAGGGCTTATTCAACTAAGGAATAATCATATCCCAAAAGGATTGATTACACTTGAAAGACTTTTTGATCAAAATGATAGGGCAGAGAAGCATAGGATCAAAGTAGATGAAAAGGAGTATACTGAACTGGAGTTGGGTCCCCAAAAATTGATAAATATTGGGACGGATTGTACTCCCGAGGAGTTAGAACAAATCAAAGATTTATGTCATGAATTTCCTGACACAGTTGCTTAGAGTTACCATGATTTGAAGGGATATAACAAAGATGTAATACAACATACTATTGAGTTGCATGATGGGGTGAAACCCTTCAGACAAAAGCAGAGACTAGTTAATCCCAAGATTGAAGTACTGATGAAGGCGGAGCTTCTTAAAATGTTGGATTCTAAAATCATTTACCCCATCAAGCATTCAACTTGGGTGGAAAATCTGGTCCCAGTATGGAAAAAGAATGGAGATATTCGCCTATGTGTTGGTTTTCGAAATTTGAATCAAGCCTCGCTAAAAGATCATTATCCTCTGCCTCAAATTGACCAAATTCTTCATGTGGTTGCAGGAGCTCAGAGATTCTCTTTGTTGGATGGATTCTCTGGGTATAACCAGATTTGGGTCAGGGATGAGGACCAACATAAAACAATGTTCACCATAAAATGGGGAACCTTTGCTTACCAGCGAATGTCGTTTGGACTCTCAAATGCTGGCGCAACTTTTCAAATGGCAATGGATGTGGCTTTTGGTGAGTTGTTAAATCACATTATTGTGATTTATTTGGATGATATGACTGGTTTTTCTCATAATAGGGAGGATCACGGATCTCATTTAAGGCAGGTATTTGAAAAATGTTGAGAATTTGGCATATCTATTAATCCAAAAAAGTCAATTTTTTTTGTAAATGAGGGAAAGCTCCTAGGACATGTAATTTTAGAAAATGGCCTAGCTATTGATCCAACTAGGGCCCAAGCTCTTTTGAAGCTTCCATTGCTAGCCAATAAGAAGGATTTGCAATCTTTTTTTGGGCAAATTAATTTTGTTCGAAAGTTTGTTGCAGAATTCGCTCAAGTAATAAGGCCAATGACAGAGATTTTAAAGAAAAATGCTGAGTTTAAATGGATCGAGCAGAGGAAGCAATCATTTGAGGAGATCAAAGAAAGGATCACTCAAGCTCCGGTCCCGGTGAACCCCGATTATTCCAAGGATTTTATCCTTTATCTCTGTTGGTGAACAAGAAGCTTATGCAACGGTGCTTACAGAGAAGGGAGATGATGAAAATGAACGTCTGATTGCTTTCCTAAGCCAAGTCATCCAACCATATCAAGAGAAGTATAACTTCATTGAGAAACAAGTGTATGCGGTAATGAAATATCTGAAGAAGTTTCGGCACTTTGTTTCATAGAGTAAAACAATAGTTTATGTTGTTCATCTAGATGTCCGAAATTTTATCATACAAGGAGAACTTGGAGATAGGAGAGTTGGTTGGGTTTCTAAAATTCAGGAATTTGATGTTGAGATCCGACCAACCAAACTTGTTTGAGGTCGAGCATTGTGCCAAGAGCTTGCAAAGAATGCTTCCTCTGGATCCACAATTCATGAGTAAGAGGATGTAGTAGATAATTGTAATTTTGGCAATCATTCTATAGTGGATCAAGATTGGACAGAGGAGTTGATTGAATATTTTTACTCTGGGAAATTTTCTTCACATCTGAATGCCTCACAGAGAAGAAGATTTAGACTGCAAGCCCTCAAGTATGTCTTGCTGCCAAATGGCTTGTTTCATAAGAATATTGATGGGGTTCTTCTTAGATGTGTCAAAGAATCAGAGAAGGAGAAATTTTTTGAAGAATTCTATTATGGATTATCAGGAGGTCATTATGCAGGTAGACCCATGGCATTAAATATTATTCGAGCAGGCTATTTTTTGCCTACTCTTTTTACAGATGCCTTCAAAGTTAGTCAAAAATGTGATAAGTGCCAAAGATACATCGATAGAACCAAGAATGCATCATTACCTCTTCACCCGATTCAAGTAGAAGTACCATTTCAGCAATGGGGCCTAGACTTTATCGGGGTCATTGATCCTAACTCATCTGCTGGTTATAAGTACATCTTGACTACAACTAACTATTTCACTAGATGGACTGAAGCAATTCCAACTAAAAATGCGGATCAAGCCACGGTCATCACTTTTCTTGAGGGGTTGATCACTCACTTTGGTATCCTAGATGCGATTATAACAGATAATGGAACTCCTTTCATAGGTGCAAAAATCAGTGAATTTGCGGGTAAGTACGAAATTTATTTGAAAACTTCATCTAATTATTATCCGCAGGGGAATGGCTTGGCCGAATCTACAAACAAGAGTTTGCTTCGAATTTTGAAAAGGACCCTTGGTGACAATAAGCGGAGCTGGCACCTACTTTTGAATCAAGCATTGTGGGTTGATTGCATCTCGGTGAAAAAATCTATCAAGACATCCCCTTATTCATTGGTATACGACAAAGAAGCAGTTTTACCAATTCATATTGAATTATCGGCCCTCCAGACTTGGCATTTGATTGATGATGAGGATGATGAATCTGATTCTATGAACATGAGATTAGCTCAACTTTTACAGTTGGAAGAAGAATGGTATAAATCATACTAGGCTTTCATAGAGCATGCTGAGATGACAAAGAAATGGTTCGGTAAAAAGGTCTCTAAAAGGACTTTTAAGGTTGGCGATCTTGTATTGAAGTGGAATGAAAAGAAATCAAAGCCTGGCAAACATCACAAGTTCGAGGCAATATGGGAAGGTTCATTTCAAATCACAGGTGCCAATCAAGTTAATTCTTTTTATTTGCAAGATACGGATGGTTATGCATTGTTAATTCTAGTTAATGGTCTTCATTTGAAGGCCTATTATCAGTAAAAAAAAAAAGAAAAAAAAAATGAAAAAGTGTGCAGAGCCTGGGACTTCCCAGGAGGTCACCCATCCGAGTACTACTCTAGGAAGGTTATGCTTAACTATGGAGTTCTTTAAAAACTTTAAAACCAAAAAAATCAAGTTGGATGAGGTGTTTAGGGGGTCCAAGGTTCTCGAGGTGTAAAAAAAAAAAAAAAATCTCCACTCCCTCCATGCTCAATTCGAAATTCAAATTCTGAAATTTGAATTTTCCCTCCCAAACCCTTTTTTTAAAATAAGAAAAGACATAACCCGAAATTCCTTTTTCGGGCCTCCGAAATACCCATTTCGGACTTCAAATAAAATATTATAAAAACTTCATTTCGTCCCTCCCGTTCCTTCATGCCCGAAATGCCCTTTTCGGATCCTGAAATAGTGTTCTCGGGATCCCGAAACCCTTCCCTCTCGCCCTTTGACTAGTCAACCAAGGGAAAAAAAAAATTAATAAAAAATTGCATGCTTCCCGAGCTCGTTTTTCTCCCGCCCCAAATACCCTTTTCGGGTCCCCCTTCCATTATTTAAAAAAAAAATTAACGTGCTCATGCATGCCCGAAATTTCTTCATATTCCCCCCGAAATAGCCTTTTTGGGTCCCCAAAAACATTATTTCGAGTCCCGAAAAAGCCCTTTCGGACCTCCCAATATACATGTCTTCCACCACTCCCCGTCCGCAGTCTTCGTTATCCTTCCTAAATACTCATTTCGAACACTCGAAAATACTATTTTGGGTCCCGAAATTCCCATTCCGTCCCCCGAATAAACCATTTCGGCCATTTAAAAAAAAAAATCTCTTCAAAAAGCAAAAACAACCCGTCCTCTGCTTCGCTTTTCTCTTTTCGGAAAGCTCATTCCTCGTTCGCTTTTCCATCCTTTCCGCTTCCATTCCAAAAAAAAAAAAAACAATGATACTAAAATAAGAAAAACCATTATGCATTTAAATCCTTTCGCTCGTCTTTTTTCCCATGCACCCCCCTTCTTCGTGTTGCACTATCCATAAATTTCGCTCATTACCATTTCTCACTCCGCTCACTCATTACACTTTTTGAAAAAAAAACCTACCACTTCTCGCATTTCAAGAAGTGGTAAGAAGCATAAAAATAAAAAAAATAAAAGCATCATTGGAATACATGCAGTGCCCATGAAATTAGAAAGCTTTCCAACAGATGTGTATGGAAATTTATAAAAAGGAGGCCCATCCTTTTGTTTTCAATCAAAGCATTTGCAGGGTTCCTATATCGAAGTCTTGTGAATCCCTTTTGCTCCAGGGTTTGTTTTTCGTTGATGCATATTCAAAGAAAGCTGAAGATGGCGAGGAACGCTGCAGAGGCCAAGAAGGTGAATGTACAAAAAAGTCCTGAGATCGTGAAGAGCTCGAGAAGAAAAGGTTGAAGATATGGAATTGAAACCTTATGATGATCGCTTGGGACAGATTAAAGATTGCAATATCACCAACAAGGGAGTAGAAAGATTGCGTCTAGATGCTGAGTTTGCTGCACAACATATGTCTGTTGGGAGTCCCCGTACTATAGCATTTTATTATTATCTCTCCTGGTACTTGTGTACACATGTGCATCCATGTCCTGAGCTGATCTGGGCAATCGCACAATGCTACAACACTACTGCAAGAACTGTCCAAAATGCCCACGGAGAAGTGTTGTTTAGTATCTCGGCTAATTCCATACAGGATGCATTTGCTTGCGGTGCACAACTTTCATCTTCTACTACATTAAAAAAATTCAATTTTAAGGAGGAGGAGGAGAGGTATCAACCTACAATTCATATGTGGCAGTTCATGGAGAGCCAGTTATTAAAGACCCCACGATTGGGAGAGTTGCCAAAAATGCCGACACCATTGAAAAGTTTCAAGAGCCCATATTTGTATTCAATGATAGCATGGCTAACAGGATTATCTTTAGATTTTGCAAGTACAAAAGTGGCAAGCATCGTTGGTGCAATTCATTTCACGAACGGGGTTTTATGCTCCAACTTCCGCGACAGTAACTCCAAATTCAATTTTCTTTGATTGGGCAAGTTTCTTAGAAATGAGGATACATTCACAATTGAGAAAAGATACAAAATGGAGAAGATCTTACCTTTAGGCATTGTTCCCTCTTGACATGGTATTTTTTCTACCATATGCACTCTCGTTTTGCTTTTGTAGCAATAAACAAGACAGATGAAGCAGGAAAAGCATTACCAATATACTCATGGACTCAAAGTTTGTCCAAGAACGAGTCCTATTATAACTTCAACAGAATGTTTTTAGGGCCTGCTTTGGAGATAATGTATGGAGTATGCAATAGAGTGCCTCGGGCCCTACAAGCAGAAGTGGTTGACCAAAAAAAATGTGATGTTTTCTTACTAACCCAAGGTGTGGTAGTTAGAGTGTATGGTTTTACTGGTAAACCTTTTTTGCTACCATATTTTACAACTGAACATCTTTTTGCCTTGGAAGTAGCCCGACAAAGTGATTTTATAAATGATACCTATGGGTCAGGTAATAGGAAAAAAAATACATGTGTTATGCTTTTCAAGTTTGGTGATATCACGGTTACTCAGTGTGGGCAGAATGAACCGATTCTTTGAGACACTCTATGATCATGGATTGGTTGAGCTCCCCCAACGATGGCAGTATGATCCTTTGGGTATTTTTGCCAGTTTCATCAAGGCAAAAACATTTCATTGTTGCCCCAGAGAAGATATTGTGTGACAAAGGAACAATCCTGAAGGGCATGACATTGAATGGTATGTAGAGAAGATGATGTCACTTCCTCCTTGGCATAATTTTTATGAAATGGACGTTGAATATGATCCTGCAAATCACTTAGAACAGGTTCCTTCTGAAGGTTTTTTTGAGCAAATGAAGACCAAATTGCCTGATTGGTCTGATGAAAAGATTGCCAATTGGTGGATCATGAGAGTTCATCAAAATAAGCTCAAAAAAAAATATTTGATGGCTATAGATGATTCTTTTTCAAATATTTATGATGAAAATTATGAGAAGTATCAGCCCCTCTCCTTTGCAGATTTGGTGCCTAAAAGTAATAGTAGTCCAGGTAAAGAACAAGGAATGATCGAACAAGTGGAGGTATTGGAAAAAGAGAGGATTGTTATTGAAGAGGAAGAGCAAGAGTAATTTCTACAAAATAAAAGGAGTGCAGCCATGGAATTTACTTTCCCTCACATAACAAAGAAGCCTAGGAGTGGAGCACATTCTACACTGAGCATAAAACAGTCTTCATCACAAGCAATTGAGCCAACACACTCTGATTCAATGGTGACATCGGTTGATCTGAACATGGGGAAGGAACAATCTAAAGGAGAAGAAAATATTGTGATACAACAATGTTTACCATCGGCTCAAATGATCATAAGCACAAAAGGAGAGGAGCCCATAGGTATGCATTTTACTTCTCTCATTAATAAGCATTTGGTGACCACTATTTTTTCATCCATAGTTCCTATGTCTACTTCACCTCCCGTCACATCCACCTCTCCAATTCCCACTTCTATCCCATAGTCACAGGTCACTAGTGCTTCTTCAGTTTCACCCATTACATCATTTTCTCTTGCCTTCAGTTCATTTGCATATGCCCCAAATCCATTTGACCTTCCATTACCCTCTGTTTCATCTTCCATACCTTCACATTCTTCCATAAGCACACAAGCACCTCTTCAAGTAAGCGTAGCTGAGATCCCCTCCACTTCCATTCATGTGGTTGAATCCAATCCCCAACAAGTTATTTTTCTCTCTTCCCCAATTTTTGCCATGGAGGAGCCACTAGTCTCTGAGATAGAGTTGCTACCTAAGCGCTCAATAGCGAAAAAACTCAACAAGGCACAACAAAGTTCATCTAGGTGGTGGAAGAATCGTAAAAGAAAGGATTCACTAGCCATGGCACAACCAGATAAAGAAAGTGAATTTTGATCCCATAGCAATGGAGAAGCACACGGTGACCATGATTCCTTGGGTTTAAAAACCTCAAAGAGAAATGATATCTAGTGACTATTCATACCAAGTTTTCACTGAGGACCTCACAAAGAAGTATCCAATTGAGCACATGGGCACCATACAGGAGGCATCAAGTTCCATGTATTTGCAGGTAGAACATTACAAGGATATTCTCATTCAGGCTGAAGAGAAAATCAAAAAGCTTGAGGAAGCCTTAGAGGAACAACATGCTAAATTTGATGCAGCATAATTTGAATCTCAACAGTGGCAGCAACAGGTGATGCATTTGGAAAGTGACATAGCGGAGAGCCAGCAGATAGCTACATAGTTTCAGGTAGCTGAGCAGGAAGCACAACTAAAAATTCAAGCTCTGTAGGATCAGTTTCAGAACTTGTAGAATCAATTGGCAGCAAAATCAATGCACTTTGTGTCCCTCACCAAGGACAAGATTAAGGAAGCTCGCAATCAGATGTTGACTAATTGTAAGAAAATTGTGACCAAGGCTACATTAGTGCTCTTGTTCCTTCAGGATGTTCAGGCAATTGTTTCATATGGTGGACCTATAATAGACATCATGGAGTAAGATTTAGAGCTAAAATTGGAAATGGTCATGAATATCCAAGCAATGACTCAAATAAATCTCAATATGCATCCAATGAGTTATATAGCCCATGCTTGGGCGAGTGCTAAAATCACATTACACAGTTATTTCTCCAAGATGAATCTGATTAAAGAAGCTCGTCAGTTACAAGAGACCTTTGAGCATGAAAGACGTATTTCATTGGTTTATTTTGAAACACTTGCAGATAATGGTTTTCCTAGTTTTGTTGATGATCAAGGAAATATTCTAGCAAAGAAAGACCTGGATACATTATGGGTTGTTTTCATAACGGATACTTCAGATATTGATAATTTGGAGGAGCCCATCATCGAAGAGCATGTGTTACCATTAATGAGAGAGTTCATTCGCATTGAATCTGGATTATTGGAGCTCGATCAAAGGGCCAAACATCTTGATATAGAAAATGTTGAGACTTTTAGATATCTTGTGGGTACTCTCAAAGCTCGGGAGGCGATTACCATAGATGGATGGGCTGAAGCAGTTGCGATAAATGAATCCACCGTAGCACATCTCAAAAAGCAAGATGAAGCTTATACAAGTAGCTAACTATCAGATGCAGCTGCAAGTGGGAACTCTGTACCCAATGAATAAAGGCCTAGAATCGATTACATTCAGGCGAGCTGAATACCCCGTGAGCCGCCAGAAATGTTGGCATTTTTGCCACATTGGAATTTTGTTGTAGTGTGCCACATTGACATTTCGTTGTAATCATTGGTGCCACATTGGAATTTTGTTGTAATCTTTGTTCGAAAATTGTTTTTCTTTTTTAAGTGTTTTCACACATTGAACACTTTTTCCTATGGATGTAATTTTGGGTGAATTTTGGTGCAAATCTTCCTTGAAAAGAGATTAATATTGATAAATATAATTATTGAGGTGATATGATCGCTGAAGCTACCAAGTTTAAGCATGTGCTCTTGATTCCAGTGCAATATTGTTCATTTTCGAGGCATCGACCACTTCGTGGGCATGCATTTCCAAGGCGCCACCATGGAGATTGAAACTGGACCGATGATTTGTGCTGAAGCTTGATATGCCATGTGATAAAATCATCAGTTATTTTATTTGGCATTTGCTCATTTGTTCATTGTTGTGGTCGAGGACAAAGTTGTTGCTATTGGTGGCTGAGTGGCCAACACTTTGCCTCCACATGTATTTAATGAAAGAGGCGAAAACCTCTATAAATACTAATCAAATTATTATTGTAAAGGGAGGTTAGATATTTTGCAAGAAAACTCTCTAAGTTCTCTGCATCAATAGAAGAGACTTGGCTTCTAAAATTTGCAAACATTCTTATGTGTGTGATTTCCTTCTTTTTTTAAAATAATTTATGTTTATGCTCATGCTCTTGCCGTTAAATGTTGCTGGTTAGTGAGTAGATTTTGAAATGCGATCGGGGGTTATCTCTACAAAGGTGTGAGTTAAATTTTGTTGCTTTCCTTTTATTATATGTTGTTATAAAACTTGGTGGAATTTTTGCTATTAGTCTGCCCCAAATTCTACACTTCGGCTTGTGGCTATATTTCCCTTTCTTTTAGCTATTTTTCAATTTCTTTCCTGCATCCCTAGTCTTCAAATAGTATAGAATTTAGTAAGGGAGCCGACCCTCTCTGGAAATCGGTTCGAAGGAATTTTCTTTTTTCCTCGACCTTTCAATGTTGGTCGAGTCTAGGGCGCACAAGTGACGAAATCTTGTACTTAGGTAGATTTGTGACCAACACTCACCTTGATGAAATCCACAATATAAATTGATCTTTATTGTGCAAGTTTAATCGAAGTATTTATTTCTTCCAACATTGTAAGAATATCACACAATGTGAGAAGTGTTTCAAAGACACTCATTCAAAATAACAATTATTTAGCCTTATCAAATGCCCTACGATTAACATACATAAATCCTACCAAGGATTGATATTCTTTGAAAACTCTATATGTCAGTTGATACAACGAAATCCACCTAGTATCAACATCTTTTAACAATTTTTTACCTTTAGTAATTTATAGTGCAAACTATTGAAACTCTAAAAATATTTTTGGACTACGCAAAAAATAATCATGAATTTCACGGACAAGCTCTTCCACTTTTGCTACATTTGTAAATGTATCCATAATTTTGTATGCAAGATTCATTCTATGAGCCATGCAATGAATAGGGATCAAATATGGGGTAACAAATGTTTGTAGTTAAACACAAAGACTATTCTTATGTCCTTGCATTATATCAGCACCATCAACTTTGACACATTAACTTGGTGGCTATTTTCATATCATTCATTCTTGATATTTCCTTTAAACTAGTTACAACAATATTGTAAAGGTTTTTCAGCAGCCGCCACTTTAGCAGTCCGTGCACGGTAGCGGTCACAAAATTTTGGCCCTAAAAAAAAAAAAAAAAAAAATGGCAAATTTTGGAGGCAACAAGTTGTGACGGATGGAGCAGCAAGGAGGAGGAGCGAGAGGTCTAGGGGCATCAAACCCTAGGTGTGGGACTTCGGAGGGCGGATCGGCGAGACGCGGCGGGTGGGGGCTCCGGCGAGATAGCGAGCCCCCGGGGCGGAGGATGTGGACAAGGAAGTTCTATTGGAACCGGTCCAAGGGCGTTGGGCGGATGCGGTTGAAGATTTCTCCGAGGGGGACCCAGGACTCTATGCGTCAGGATCAAAGGAAGACCCAAGAAGGAGACAAAGAGAAACCTGGCAACTGGAGACCTTCATATCTTAATGCTCTTCGCGATAAGCAAAAATTATCCGACTCTTGTTTTGATCTAAAATCTGTCAATGGTAGGTTGCACGTCCCGGATTCCTTAGCTCGGCATGTGGCTATGGAGGGCGAAACATCTCTGGTGGCTAAATTTATGGGGGTGAGGCCAGACATGGAAGTCATAAGGAGATGGGCCATCCAAAAATGGCAGCCAAGGGCCGGTATGATGATTAAGGCTTTACCCAAGAGTTTTTTTTTTGGTGACATTTCAATGTGAACAGGACATGGAAAGGACTCTCCAAGGAGGTCCTTGGTTTTTTGGGAAAAGGGGCTTGTATCTGAAGCGTTGGTCCCCCGATTTCAACCCCCAGGACTCGGGTCTTTGGATTTGGCTCCTATTTGGGTTAAGATGCCAGGATTACCTCCGCTTTTCGGAAAGAACAAATCTTGGTCGGGATAGCTACAGAGATTGGAAAACTAATAGCTATTGATCCCGCAACCTTGAGCAAAACAAGACTCCTGTCTCGCTCGCATGTGTGTGTTGGCGGACCCGAGTAAAGAGCTCCCTAAATCCATTATTTTGTCGTCTATGTTTGGCCTTCATACTCAGGTCTTTGAATATGAAAATATGTCTTTTAAGTGTAGTGTTTGTGGGAAGGTAGGGCACCAGGGTATCCACTGCATTTCCAAGAACCAGCCCCCACTCCAAAATACTGATCCTCAAACCTAGAATAATATCCCTCCCCCGCAGATCTCCATTCCTACCCAACCTGGGCCTCAAGGACGTGGAGCTCGAAATTCGAATATCAGAGACCCTGTTCGCCCTATTGTAAGCAAGAGGCAACGTTTTAACCCTCCTCCCAAAAATTCCTATGCCCCGAAACCCTCTCATAGGGGAGTTGGTCCCTTTGATGGGAACCCTCAAGCTCAACTTGCTCCTAAGATGATACAGCAAGCCTCAGAGCCAAATCACAAAGGAAAGAACCCCATAGATCAACGCCCTGGGGCAAGTAAGTTTGATTGGGTGATACAGGAGGCCTATGGAGGCTCGGTGGAAGTGGTCCCATGTACTGCAGAGGAATTTATGGGAAGAAATTCCAAGGAGATCAACATCCCAGTGGAGAACAGTTTTGATGCATTAAATCATTTGAAGGGAGATCAGATGGACGACCAAGAAGTGGAATCTGAGGTAGAGGAGACTCAAGAGAAGGATTTAGAGGAGAAAAATTAGAGGAAGGAGCAGGAAACTAATAATACAGGCAAGGATACTCAAGAGGAAGAGGTGAACCACCAAGATCAGTGTAACCCCAAAGCAGGGAAAAAAGAATCTACTAATCAAGAAGCTAAGAGCACGGAATCATCTCCACTGTCAAAAAGACCAGTTAACCTGGAAAGCCAGATTGTTACCCCAAAGACCAAGACCGACCTACCCAAGATGGTTACTAGAAGCCAAGTGAATCCCAAGGAACTTCAACCTAGAGCGGATGTATGGGGATATGGTTCGGTAGGAAGAGGGAAACCTAGCAATGCTGCATTAAGGCAGAAAGAAGCAGAGCGAGGAGTGGTCGATGGCACTCAAGCGAGATTGCTCTTTGGGGCGAAGGCTCGAGGATCCAAAGCCCATAAATGAAGATTCTTTCATGGAATATTCGTGGGAGTAATCCCACAAAAATAAGAGCTTTGTATGCTCTTAGACAAGAACACAAACCGGATATGATTTTACCGTAAGAAACTAAAATGGAGGAGAGTAGAGTTATTCCTTTTAAGAATAGGACTTGGCGAGAAGTTGAAGTAGTAGGCCAAGAGGCCACCTGGAACGATGGGAGGGTTACTGGTTATGTGGAACAAAAATGTGATTGATAGTAGAGTGATTCTGATGTCTAGTTGGTTTATTTGTCTCTTATGTGTGGATAAAACCACACAGGAAGAGTGGATCTTAACGAATGTATATGCTCCAGTTAGACAGGGACTGAGAAGGGTTCTTTGGAGTCAACTAGCTGAATTGAGGGAGACGGTCCCCAACTACCCTTGGATTGTGGCGGGGGATTTCAATTGCTACCTTAATCCTGCAGATAAATTGGGGGGCTCTCAAAGAATAACTATCGATATCTATGAGTTTAGAGATTTTGTTGAGCAACATGAGCTTATGGATGTGGACCTACGTAGATTCTCCTATACATGGTCTAACAAAAGATTGAAGGAAAACCAAATTCAGATAAGATTAGATAGGTTTCTTCTTTCTCAAGAATGCCTGGAGAGGTTTGGGGACTCTTCATTAACGGCACTCCCAAGAATTGGGTCCGATCACAACCCAATTCCGTGGGAAACAGGGGAGGACTCTAAGAAAAGATACATCGGACCCTTTCGATTCGAACTTATGTGGTTCCAACATCGGGATCTCAAGGATCTCGGTTGCCCAATGGTGGGACAAAAAGTATAATGGTTCGAAACCGGCCCAAGTGGCATGTAAACTAAGGAATGTGAAGGCTAACATTAGAGAGTGGAACAAAACTTCCTTTGGCAATATTTTTGTTAAAAAGGCAGAACTAAAAGACAAGATCAATGAACTACGGGAGAAGTCGAAGTCGGAGCAGACTTACGAGAGGATCCGAGAAACCGGGAGAGGGAGCTGTTAGCCGAATACCACACGATGCTAGGATTTGAAGAAACCTTTTGGAGGTAGAAATCCAGATTGCGTTGGTTAAAGGAGGGTGACAGAAATACAAAGTTCTTCCATGTCTCTACTCTTCGCCACAGGAGTACTAACAAAATTAAGGAGATCAAGATGGCCGATGGGTCTAACACCAAAGATATGGAAGACATAAGGAGGGAAGCGGTTGAGTACTTTAAATCGTTGCTAGAAGATGTAAATCCGACTATTGAAGAAGAGGACTCTCTGTTGGCAGCCATTCCACCCCTCGTAACTGATAATATTAATGGATTCTTACTTAGTCCTTTCACAAAGGAGGAAATCAAGAAGGTCGTTTTTGACATGGATGGTAACAGCTCCCCAGGACCGGATGGCTTCCCTACGACTTTCTTCCGAAGTTTTGGGATATCCTAGGCAATGATGTAGTGGAAGCTATAATTGAGGCTCAAAAGGACATGGAAATCCCAGAAGGAGTTAATGCTACTTTTTTAGTCCTCATCCCTAAACTAGTGGGAGCAATGGAATTTTCCAGCTTTTGCCCTATCGGTTTATGTAACACTCGATGAAGATTCTCACAAAAACAATCGCCAATAGGTCGAAGGTTATCCTTCCTTTCATCATTGATATGAACCAAGGTGGCTTTGTGAAAGGGCGACAAATATTGGATGGTATCATCACAATTCATGAGGTTATTCATTCAATGGTGACTAGTAAGGAAGCAGGTATGTTACTAAAGCTTGATATGAATAAAGCCTACGACCGGGTCTCATGGCGGTTCCTCACCAAGATTTTGGGTAAGTTTGGTTTCTGTCCCCAATGGATTAAGTTGATTTTTAGTTGTATCTCTACTACAAGATTTTTTGTCATGGTGAATGGGTCACCCTCCAGTTACTTTAAGAGTGAAAGGGGGTTGCGACAAGGAGATCCTTTGTCTCCATACTTGTTTATTATTTTAGCGGAAGCATTGGGTAGGAACATTTCAAGCAACGGTGGCAGATGGTCAATTGGAAGGTTTTAAACCAGCCTCAACGACAGAGCCAGTGTCTCACCAACGAGTTTGTGGATGATACAATCATTGTGTCCAAAGCCTCGGTGCCTCAAGCTAGGAAGTTGAAGAGAATTCTAACCAAGTATGAGACGACAGGGACAAGTACATAAACTATAAGAAGAGTAGCATCTATTTCTTTAACACGCCCGGTGGGAGGGAGGAAAGAATAGCTAACCTCTTCGGTTGTGGAAAGGAGATTCTACCAACGACTTATCTAGGCATGCCTATGTTCGAAGGAAGAATGAAGGCTACTTTGTGGAACTCGGTCATTGACAGGATCTCCAAAAAGTTAGCGAGGTGGAAGGGCAGACCTTCTCGGCTCCACAGGAAAAGCCTTATTAGTTCAAACTACTTTACGGAGCATTCCAATTTCATCGCATGTCTCTATTTAGAATGCTCGCAAAGGTCCGAGCTACATTGGAGCTAATTCAATGCAACTTTTTGTGGTCAGGTTCAGAGGAGAGAAAGAGAATTTCGTTGGTAGCATGGAATCAGGTGTGTGCAAGCAAGGATCAGGGGGGCCTAGGGTTAAAGAGAATGAAAGAAATGAATCAAGCTCCGATTGGCAAACGAGTATGGAGATTTATCAATAATGATCAATTGGGATGGGTAAAACTTCTTAAGGCAAAATATATCGAAATAATCGGGACTTCCTGAAAGTCGATAATCTCCCTAGAGGATCCTATTTTTGGAATTGTTTGCTCGAATGTCGGGAGGTAGTCGGGAAAGGCATCAGATGGAGAATTGGTAATGGAAGACAAGTGGACTTTTGGAAAGACCCGTGGTTGGAAGAGGCCCCTCTGAAAGATAACTTAGACCTTCGGGTCCTCCAACATAAACTTTCTAAGGAAATGGGAGGAAAAGTAGGGGATTTTATTGTCGTAGCACAGAAACTTCTTCTTGGAAGAAAATCACGGTTCATAATCTCGTCGAGCAAGAGAAGGTGGCCCTAACCAAACTCAATGATGCTTTAAGGGTGTTCCCGATCATTCCCTGGGGAGGAAGAGACAAGGCGATTTGGGGCAAAACTACAAGTGGGATCTATTCGAGTAAAAGCGCCTATAAGTTAATCCACTCGGGATTCAATGGTCGGACTCCGACTTCGTTATTT
Organism: Wollemia nobilis; assembly: GCA_028583015.1. NCBI lineage: Eukaryota > Viridiplantae > Streptophyta > Pinopsida > Araucariales > Araucariaceae > Wollemia > Wollemia nobilis. The sequence continues at coordinate 1,492,230 of JAQPPZ010000040.1, forward strand.
GGTTAAATAATTTAACCCCAAAAATAGCTTTCTTCTTTTGGTTGGCAGTTCAAAATAAGATCCTGACAACAGATAATCTGCAAAGGAGAGGTTTCCAATTCATCAATCGATGTATCTTGTGTGAGAAAGCAATAGAATCTGTAAGTCATATATTTCTAACTTGTGATTTTTCTTGTACAGTCTTCCAAATGATCCTGTCCAAATTTCATATAGATTGGGTCTCGTCCAAATAGCATGTCCGACTTCGCATACGGTGGGCTTCCCCCTTCGGGCAAAGCTTTTGACTTGGCTCGGAAGCTCGACTTACCCCATTTTTTATGGGGGATATGGAATGAGAGAAATAAGAGAGTATTTAAAGGACGTAAGAAAGATCCCGGGTTATGTGGTAATAAAATAATCGGAGCTTTGAAAGAAAACTGGAAAACTTTCTTCTTCAAAAATGAGACCATGTCTCTAAGGGAAAGGAGGATTTTGCGGAACTCGGGGAGAGGAACTTCCGGACCTAGACATTACAAACAACCCACGGGATGGTGTCAAGTGGATACCCCCCACACAAAAGTGGGTTAAGTTTAATTTTGACGGGGCAACTAAAGGAAATCCGGGGCCGCGGGAGCGAGGAGGAGTTTTGAGAAATGAGGAAGGAAAAGTGGTCCTTGCCTTTGCAGAGCCTTTGGGAACTCAAACAAATCATTTTGCAGAAGCTCGAGCTCGCATGCGAGGCAATGAGAATTGCCGGACTTGAGGGTTATAAGGAAGTTATCTTTGAAGGGGATTCGCTTAATATAATCAAAGCAATTAAGGAGGATAAAGACCCCAATTGGACCATATTGGAGCTTATCCTAGAAGCAAAGATTCATAAATCTCATTTGGTTAATGCCCGAATCCAACACACCTTCAGAGAAGGGAACCAGGCGGCGAATCTAATGGCAAATATTGCGCTTCGTTGGGGAGATGCAAATTTGGAAGGATAACTTCCCTCAAGAACTATTGGTGTTGGTTGCTAGAGAAGAGCTAAGATCAAACCCGTTAGAGCATCGAGGAGATCGGAGGGGCCGATGATGAGTAATCCGACGGATGGAATTAGGCGAGAAAAGGCATCCCATTTGTTGGGGCCCGGGAGGTGACAAGTGTACGAGATCGACAACCTAGTGTTAGTAAGTGCTAGGTGTTGTTTGGTTTTTGTTTTATCTTGAATAGTCAAGCGACAAGTATAGGACTTTGGACTCTAAGTATGGCTTAATGTGAGTCTTAGAAAGATCCATTTTGTATTTTGATTATACGGGCTTGATGCTAGAACCAGCCCATTTTGACTTTGTAAAAGGTTTGTGGACCTTATAACCACCTCTACCTTATACCAAAAAAAATATTGTAAAGGTTTTTCGCATTGTAATTTTCCACCATCTTGAATACTCCAAGTAAATGAGGTTGCCTTAAATGATTTTCCAATGTGTAAACATGCATGAAAATCCAAGATGTGTTGTCAATAGCAATCACCTCATCAATTGAAAGTGAAATGAATTTGTTTTTTTTACTTTCTCTTTGAGGTCATCCTGCTCAACCAATAAGATATATTTTCCAATTTCCCAACCACTTCGATCTGACCAATCACTAGGAAGGTTTTGCACATTAGCTAGTTGAAACATATATTTATAATCAATGAAATCAAACATAAGTCTACCATTTTTAAGAATAGTGAGTACAACAACAAACTGCAAACTTTTTGAAGCTAAAGTGAACTTATTTATTTTTTAAAATTGGGCTTGAATCATTGCACCTTTCTCAACCAAAGTTTACTTTTGTTTCATTTCTTTAACATATTCTTGTGCATATATGATATATATGCATTCTGATGCATACTTCCACCTATAATCTTTCGGTATTGTTCCATCACTTTCTTTTGTTTTTATGTAAACTTTTCCACAATGTTTTTCTATTGTATCTTTCTTAACTTGCAATCTATGACCCTTATGTGTTTCCAATTGTAAATTATGCATCTCAATTATTTTATTTCTTCACTACTATTCTCTAGCTGCACTAGCTCAATAAATGAAAATTATGATACCCAATCAAGTTGAAATGATCTGTTAATTGTCCACCTAGATAACTTGGCACATTTATGTTTCTTAGAAGAAGATTCTCCGAAATTAGGGACTGTATGAGAACTATTATTTTCTTTTTTAATTGGCATGTTATTTTCAGGAATCTCTTCATGTTGTTTTTGTATTTCATTAAGAAAAAATTTATCTGTAGACATTTCATTATCGAGGATATGTGGAAGTGGAGGCATGCCAAGGTCAATAGTATTTTTTGTAAAGAAATGTTTTCCATATCATTTTTGCATTTAAAAACATACATTTTGTTTAAAAAATACAAATAAACATTGGACAAAGACATCAACCAAAAAACACCCTTCTTAATGAATAAATACATTATATATAAAATTAACAATGTACAAAAATTAACTGGTTAGTAACTAAAAGGCGTTCGTACCTTGAATTTGTGCAAATGTTGATGGTTGACTGGATTTTAAAATATTATGAAAGTATTTAAGGATACTCTTTTTATCAAAATACTAGCCTCCCTTCTTTCCATTGCCAGCAAGTGATATTTTACCTATATAAACGGAAGAGGAACACGAACATCAATTTTAAAAATAAAAATAACTGGTAAAAAATAACTATTGTTCAATACAATAGGATGTCTAATGTCAAACAGGCTTGAGATTGGTGCCCAAATAATATGAAAACCTCCTTATTGAGTGTCCATGAACAAAATGTTTAAAAAAAGAAAATTAATGGTAAAAGAAAATTACTAATAAATGGTTGTTGTTGTATGGCAATCGCTTTGTGTCAAAAAAATAGGACATCACGTTGTGTCAGTCATGTTGTGTCAATCGCATTGTGTCAGTTGCCTTGTGCAAGTCACCTTATGCAAGTTGCCTTGTGCCAGTTGCCTTGTGCCAGTCGCTTTGTGCCAATCGTCTTGTGCAAGTCGCTTTGTGTCAATTGCCTTGTGCCAATCACCTTGTACCAATCACCTTATGCCAGTTGCCTTGTTCCAATCACCTTGAGCCAGTCACCTTGTGCTAGTCACCTTATGCTAGTTGCCTTATGTTAGTCACCTTCTGTCAGTCCCTTATTATAGTCGCCTTATGTCAGTCACCTTGTGTTAGTCATATTTTGACACACTATGCCTATTATCCTTAATTCCTTTGTCTGTCACACACTCTCTTTATTATACTTTCTTTTAGTTATTGCTTTTCTCTTGCTTGCTTTGTATCACTTGCTATTTAGAAATTTAATTTTTTAAATGTATGAGTGTCGCTCTCATGTTAGTTATATATAACAGGGTATAAGAGGTGAATTTGGTGGGATAAATAATTTTTTTTTTGTAATTTGAAGGTAAAAATTAGGTGGGAAAGCTACGTGAAATAAGGACTAATAAGTATGATAGTGGGGCGAATTGACCCTAAAAAAAATTGATCCCAAAAATTTTGGGTGAATGGGCCAACTTTTAGGGTCCCAAAATTTGTCAAATTCCAATTTTAAAAATCCTAATATTTGCCCTATTTGCGAATATTTGTTGTTGTGCATAACCCTGGCTAGCCCATCAATCACTCCTACACTAGGCTCCCATCTCTGTGTCACCCACCAAGAATCATACTATGGCATTGTCCTTGCATCATCAACATCAAGGAAAGCTAGTAGCTCATCTAGGGAAGTATCCAATGCCTTCCCCTACGAGCACACCCCATGATATCCTTGAACCTACCAAATCACCATAAGTAGATTAGGCATGCCCTATCACAACCTAAACTATATTTGCATGCAACTAAACAAAAATAACTCAAGCTAAAAGGTGTACCACCCATCTACTTTACCTAACTCAGGTCATCTCTATGCCATCCTCTCCCCAAGCTGGTGCCCCTCTATATGACCACCAAACAATATCCTCAAGCTTCAAGCTCCCAAATTATCCTTGGTAGTAGATGCCATGACCCTCATGATCTTGCCTAGTATGCTTCTCCATATCATGTCGCCACTACATTGTGTATGGCACATCTAGTCCCAATAATGCATGGCCCTCAAATGGTAGCCTCTCTGGTCTCATAACAACTATGTGCTCCTAGGCCCATAACTGTATCAACAAACTGCTATACAAAGATGTTCTAGTAGTCATGTGCACACAATGTAACTCTTGATAAGTCTATGCCAATAGAGTAGGTGCCCATGCAAAATGTCTCTCATGCTCTACCATATCACAGATGAGCCCAATTATATTCCATGGGAATAATACCCTAAAGCATCAAGCAACACATAACTGGATATCAAGACCATTAATAATGTATGTCACCAAGTCAACTACCCATCCCTGTAGCACTCTCCATACTTAATGCCCCCACTATAAACCCTCACATCCCCCAAGCAAGACCAAAATCCCTCTACAATGTGATCTCCCTCGCCTCCCTGCCCTGCATGGTCACCATAGTCAATCCATCCATAGTAAGCCTATAAATTTGATAGACATCCTCCAAGTTAATCATCATCTCCTCTATCAAAAAATGAAACGTGTTTATTTTGGCATCCCATTGCTGACAAATGGCATCTAGATACATGTGGTTACACTGAACAACATCCATATACGCTACCCCATATAAACCTATCTTATGCAACCCTCACCACTCTAACTCATCCAAAAACACCCTCAAATCGTTCAAGGGTAAAAATTGATGTTGAGGCTTCAAATCCTTAACTTGCAAAATAGCAAAAACAAGCCCATTAGTCCACATATATCAAATATTGTGTCAAAAATCCAACATATCCATCTATCAGTTAAAAAATATTTGTACATATCCATACAAAATGGGTGCACCCATTTGTACGTTTTTCAAACAAAGGGTATTTTGAATACCCTTTTGTACCAAACACATGAATCTCTAAAAAAATTCAAAAACAATAAAAAATCTAAAACTAGGGTTCATATTACCTCAAAAATACAAAGCAAGGCAAAAATTCAACTTACTGCTACTGCACACCCTCCAATGCCTACTCCTACACCACTCTAGTCCATCTTGTCACCTCAAGTTTTTGAATCTAGTAGCACTTCAGGTCATACATTCACTCTCCCTAACTCCTCTCCCTTTGATTTTTGAAAGTGCATGACAAGCATGAGGCGTGCGCCCCTCCAACCGCACTTTTATAGGTGCCATGCTACAAAACATATGAAAAGGTATGTTTTCCAAGAAAATATATGGATCTATATGTTTTCCTTGAAAATGCACTCGTTTATACATTAAGTTTTTAGCCACCAAAGCATGCAAAATGCCAAAATTTTACCTTTATAGCCTTCTCACGATCTTAAAATTTATTTTTATCAAGCGATTCATCATTGTCCTCACATTCTTCACCCATAAACTCATCGTTTAAGGGGGTTGACCTTATACATACTAAAGCTACTTCGCACGATCAATAATCAAACACTCAATTTTGGAAACCATATTTACCCAAGAACCTTTGCTTGATACTATCATAAGCCCTCATTTTCTAGGGCAAACAAAAGAAAAAATTATTTTCTCAACAAAACTCCAATTCTTTTCTCAATAAAACTCCAATTCTCTCCTCAATAAAACTCCAATTCTCTCCTTGACAAAACTTCTATTCTCTTCGATCTCCTCAATTCTTTAAAGGAAAAAATTCAAGGACATGTGTTCCTTTCACAATTAGGGCATCTTACATTGATCATGGCTTAGAACAATCTTACATCTACTCTTAAACAATCATTTATCATCAATTATCAATCCATTTTCTCCATCAATCAACTACCAAATGAGTGTCATAAGTTTTTTGCACTGTATTGTGTCTTCATACAACACAATACAAAAAGGGATAAAATGTAGACACCTTAAAATGTCACACTCAACCTTGTACAACAACAATTGATGAAATACTTGAAAACCATATCAATTTCCTTAAACTCTAGGTAAAGCTAACTCTAAGATAACCTAAACCCTACGGTTATCCTAAAACCCAGTTAAACCTACCCCATCCAACCCACACTCCACTCAAAACCCTCTACATGCATCCCTAAATAACTACTCACCCTCTTCCCTAGGCCCTTCCCTCTTCCCTAGGTGTTAAAGGGGTATGGTAAACCCATAACCAATTAATATACCTAGGTGAGAATCCTTTTTATCACATTCATAATAAAGAAGGTTCTTCTCTATCCTCCCTTTTCTCCCACCATGTTGCTTATCCCTTATCCTTCCCAGGAAGGCTATAAAAAAACCCCTCTACCTATGGTTTCAAGAGGATATTTTATGCATCGTTATACTACCCAAATATAGTCCAACCCATTCATGAGAATTCTAAATATCTAACACTCCTCTTGCTAGGGTTTTATTGTAGGTCTTGGTGGTTACAAAGATAGAAATAGGGCTTCCAACTCTTGAATCAATCTCAGATTACACGAATGGACTCTATGACCAAAACATCAGTCAATCAAGGCAAGAAATAACAAAATTCATAGATAGGTGTGTTTTACCCAGAAAAGACATGAACAAGTGTGTTTTCCATTTTTAGGCTACCCAATCAACCTACGAGGTAACCATTTTTATCAGCTTCAATTTCAATCTATTTCAACACTTATTTCATGCATTTTTATTTGATTTTGAGTCACCTACTCTATGTTTATAAGAGGTTTGATTGAGACATACCTCCAAATGGTCTAAAATGTTTTTGTAGGGTTACACAGGTTTTGAGGATCGATGTAGCTAGAAGTGGCACACATCATAATCCCACTCCCACTTTGAGGATCTAAAGGAATATTCCTTTAGTGCCATGAAGACATTCGATGTTAAGGTCCCTCCTTATGGAGTTCCTCTTTTGTAGCCCTCAGGGCATATTGTAAAATGATTATATCAAAACATTCTTATGTAATAGATTTTATGAAAATCAATGAAATATGGCACGTTTTTCTTGAGTTTCAAAAGTAAAATTATCAAAATTTCAAATGAAAGCATAAGAAAAAATTAAAACCCTAAATTGATGTGTGGTTCATAGTACTTGGCCAAAGGAAGCACGTTAGCTCTACTCCATTTTAATTTTTCATCCTTGTCATCCCAGTCTATAAAAGGAGGTTGGGTCACTTAGCATGGGGATATCATGAAGATATTAAAAAATTAAGAAAGAAAATGAATGCATAATTAGGAGAAAACACCAGATTAAATAGTCTTCTATGTATGCAAATCCATGAAGTTATACATTCATTTTTCTCAATTGATATTTGAGACATAAAATCATTCTACTCTTTCAATTTGTATGGTTTTGTTGTTGTTTTTTGTTTTCCTACTAATAAAACTTGTCGAAGCTAAAAGGGCATATTTATATCCATGTTCGAGGATATTACACCTTGTATTTCTCTTTGTACTAATACCATTGTCACCAGGTTCATCAGAATTCTACCACAATGTGATTTACACTAGCATTTACATCAACTTGAGGTAACTCCTTCATTATAAACCTAGACAAGTTACTATATCCAATTCTCACTAGCCTTTGCATCAACCTAAGGACACTTCTTCTTCGTTGTAATCCCATATAGGTTATTGTATTCAATTCTTACCCTTTTACCCATTTTGTCATACCATGTTCTTGTTTCCTTGTTAAAAATTTCTTGTTCATAACCTAGACTCTATTTTATCTCATTTAACTACTTGTCTATATGGGCGGACTTACGGATGGAGCAGCAAGGAGGAGGAGCGAGAGGTCTAGGGGCATCAAACCCTAGGTGTGGGACTTCAGAGGGGGAGGAGACGGGGGTGGGGGGGCGAGATAGGAGCCCCGGGCGGAGGATGTGGACAAGGGAAGTTCTTTGGAACCGGTCCAAGGGCGTGGGGCGGATGCGGTTGAAGATTTCTCCGAGGGGGACCGGACTCACGGGGATCAAAGGAAGAACCAAGAAGGAGACAAAGAGAAACTCGGAGACCTTCATATCTTAATGCTCTTTGCGGTAAGAAAAATTATCCGACTCTTGTTTTAATCTAAAATCAGTCAATGGTAGGTTGCACGTCCCGATTCCTTAGCTCGGATGTGGCTATGGAGGGAGAACATCTTTGGTGGCTAAATTTATGGGGGTGAGGCGAGACATGGAAGTCATAAGGAGATGGGCCATCCAAAAATGGCCCAAGGGCGGGATGATGATTAAGGCTTTACCCAAGAGTTTTCTTTTGGTGACATTTCAATGTGAACGAGGACTGGAAAGGACTCTCCAAGGAGGTCCTTGGTTTTTGGGAAAAGGGGGCTAAGCGTGGTCCCCGATTTCAACCCCGGACTCGAGTCTGGATTTGGCTCCTATTTGGGTTAAGAGGGGATTACCTCCTGAGACGAACAAATATTGGGCGGGATAGCTAGGAGAGTGGAGAACTAATAGCTATTGACCCCGCAACCTTGAGCAAAACAAGACTCCGCCCCCTCGCATGTGTGTGTTGGCGACGAGTAAAGAGCTCCCTAAATCCATTATTTTGTCGTCTATGTTTGGCCTTCATACTCGTATTTGAATATGAAAATATGTCTTTTAAGTGTAGTTTTGTGGAAGAAACCCCATCCAACCCCCACTCCAAAACCATCCTCAAACCAAAAATCCCCCCCATCTCCATCCCCAACCGCAAGGACGTGGAGCTCAAAACCGAATATCGAGACCCCGCGCCCATTGTAAGCAAAGGAACGTTTTAACCCTCCTCCCAAAAATCCTATGCCCCAAAACCCTCTCACAGGAGTCCCTTTGATGGGAACCCTCAAGCTCAACCTCCTAAGATGAACAAGCCTCGAGCCAAATAACAAAGGAAAGAACCCCATAGATCAACGCCGGAAAGAAGTTTGATTGGGTGATAGGAGCCTATGGAGGCTCGTGGAAGTGTCCCATGTACACAGAGAATATGGGAAGAAATCCAAGGAATCAACATCCCATGGAGAACTTTGATGCATTAAATCATTGAAGGAGATCGATGACAAAGTGGAATCGAGGTAGAGGAGACTCAAGAGAAGGATTTAGAGAGAAAATCAGAGGAAGGAGAGAAACTAAAAAAGAAGATACTCGAGGAAGAGGTGAACCACCAAGACGGTTAACCCCAAAGGAAAAAGAATCTACTAATCAAGAAGCTAAGACACAATCATCTCCACCAAAAAGACCAGTAACCAAAGCGATGACCCCAAATACCAAGACCACCTACCCAAGATGGTTACAAAGCCAAGTGAATCCTAAGGAACTTCAACCTAGAGGGATGTATGGGGATATGGTTCGGTAGGAAGAGAAACCAGCAACGCAAGGCAAAAGAAAAGCGAGAGGGGATGCACTCAAGAAGCCTTGGAAGGCTCAGACCAAACCCATAAATGAAGATTCTTTCATGGAATATTCGTGGGAGTAATCCGCAAAAATAAGAGCTTTGTATGCTCTAGACAAGAACACAAACGGATATGATTTCCAAAAACTAAAATGAGGAGAGTAGAGTTACCTTTTAAGAATAGGACTTGGCAGAAGAAGTAGTAGGCCAAGAGCCACGGAACAACAGGAGGTAGGTATGTGGAACAAAAATGTGATTGATAGTAAGTATCGATGTCTAGTTGGTTTATTTGTCTCTTATGTGTGGATAAAACCACGAGAAGAGTGGATCTTAACAATGTATATGCTCCGTAGACAGGACGAGAAGGGTTCTTTGGAGCTAGAATGAGAGACGGTCCCCAACTACCCTTGGATTGTGGGGGGATTTCAATTGCTACCTTAACCGTAGATAAATTGGGGGCTCTCAAAGAAACCGATATCTACGAGTTTAGAGATTTTGTTGAGCAACATGAGCGATGGATGTGGACCGCGTAGATTCTCCTATACATGGTCTAACAAAAGATTGAAGAAACCAAATGGATAAGATTAGATAGGTTTCTTCTTTCTCAAGAATGCCAGAGGTTTGGGACTCTTCATTAACGACTCCCAAGAACGGCATCACAACCCAATTCTATGGGAAACAGAGACTCTAAGAAAAGATACATCGACCCTTCGATTCAACTATGTGGTTCCAACATCGAACTCAAGGATCGGTGCCCAATGGTGGACAAAAAGTATAATGGTTCAACGCCCAAGTGGCATGTAAACTAAGGAATTGAAGGCTAACATAGAGAGTGGAACAAAACTTCCTTTGGCAATATTTTTGTTAAAAAGAACAAAAGACAAGATCAATAACTACAGAGAAGTTAAGTCGAAAACACAGGACAAAACCAGAGAGGGAGCAATACCACACGATGCTAGGATTTGAAGAAACCTTTGGAGAAAACGAGTGGTTAAAGAGGGTAAAAACAAAGTTCTTCCATGTCTCTACTCTTCCCACAGAGTACTAACAAAATTAAGGAGATCAAGAGGGCCGATGGGTCTAACACCAAAGATATGGAAACATAAGAGGAACGGTGAGTACTTTAAATCGTCTAGAAGATGTAAATCCGACTATTGAAGAAGAGGACTCTCTGTCACCATTCCACCCCACGAACATAATCTTAATGGATTCTTACTAGTCCTTCACAAAGGAGGAAATCAAAAGTCGTTTTTGACATGGATGGTACACCCCAACGATGCTTCCCGCTTTCTTCCAAGTTTTGGGATATCCTAGGCAATGATGTAGTGGAAGCTATAATGAGGCTCAAAAGGCATGAAATCCCGAAGGAGTTAATGCTACTTTTAGTCCTCATCCCTAAACTAGTGGGAGCAATGGAATTTTCCACCCCTATTAGTTTATGTAACACCGATAAGATTCTCACAAAAACAATCGCCAATAGGTAACCCCCACCATCAGATTGAACCAAGGGGGCTTGTGAAAGGGAAAAGGATGGTATCATCAAATATGAGGTACACAAAGGTGATAGTAAGGAGAGAAAAGCTGAAGAAAAAGCAAGGGAGGGGCACCAAGATTTAGGGTAAGTTCAGGGATAAGTGATTTAGGAAGGGGAAGGACGAAAGAGTGAAAGGGGGGAAAGGAGACGCAACGAAAGGGAAAGGGAAAGGGAGAAGAAAGAGGAAAAAAGGGGAAAGAGAGAAAGGAAAGGAAGAGGAAGAAGAAAAAGAGAGAGAACAAGCAGAGGGAGGGAGGAAAGAAAGCAACCTCCGGGGGAAGAGAAAAGGACAGAAGGAAGAAGAAGCACGGAACGAGAAAAAGGGGGGAAGAGAAAGAAGAACCAGGAGAAGGGAGGAGGGAGACGAGGGGGGGGGAGAGAGAGAAGGAGAGGGGGGGAAGCAAGGAGGGGGGGGGGAAAGAGAAGAAAGAATGAAAAGGAGGAAAGGAGGAGAAAAAAGAAAGGGAGGGAAAACAAGGAAAAGAAAAAGGAAAAGGAAACAGAGGAAGGAAGGGAGGGAGGAGGGGAAAGGAGGGGAGGGAAGGAAGACAAGGGAGGAAGAGGGGGAAGGAAAAGGAGGAAGGGAGGAAAAGAGGGGAGGAGACGGAGAGGAAAGGAGAGAGGGGGAAGAGAGGGGGAAGGGGAGGAAGAGAGGGAGGGGAAAAAAGGGGAGGGAGAGACGAAAGGGGGAGGAAAAAAAAAGAGGGAAAAGAAAGAAGAAGGAGAGGAAAGAGACGGGAAAAGAGAGAGAGGAAAAGAAAAGAGGAAAGGGGAGGCGGAAGCGCTCAAGCCCCCATTTTTATGGGGATATGGAATGAGAGAAAAAGAGAGAAAGGCGAAGAAGACGGGGAAAAAATCATTGAAAAAAAAAACCCAAAAAAGACCAGCCAAGAAAGGAGGAGCGGACGGGAGAGGAAGAAAAACACGGATGGTGTCAAGTGGATACCCCCAACAAAAGGGGTAAGAAGGGAAAGGAAAGGGGGGGGAGGAGTTTTGGAATGAGGAAGGAAAGGGAGCCTGGGAACTCAAACAAATAAAGCCCAGCAAGAGAACCAGGGTATAAGAGTATCTTAAGGGACTAATATAATCAAGAATTAAGGGGATAAAGCACTACCATATACTATTAGAAGCAAAATCAAAACTCAGGTTAAAACAACTAGAGAGGGAACCGATCTAATGGAAAGGGGGAGATGCAAATTTGGAAGGAACTTCCCCAAGAAATTGGGGAGAGAAGAGCAAGACAAACCAGAGCAGAACAGAAGAACAGAGAAAGCTCCTTGTGGGGCATACCTTATCATTGTTGGTTTTGTTTCTATCCCTCTCTACTTCATCCATTTTTTTCTCTCCCATTCTTTGGTGCCTTATCCACCTCTACCTTATACCAAAAAAAAATTTAACTACTTGTCTATATTACTCTCTACTATCTGGTTATCAAAAATTTCATGCCAATATCTTTCCTTAGTCACACTTACATATTTTTGGAAGATGAAATTGGGGTCTGACCCTTCATCAAGGAAGTCCATTGTTTCTTCATACATTTTTAGGACCTTAAACATTGATGCTTCATTTTATTTTTCTCTTTATAAGTATTTTTATTTGTAGGTTACAAATATCTATTAGCTAAATCAAAATGGATTGGTTTACTCGATTTTCCAAGACTAGTAAATTCCTAGGTATATATTAATTTTCTTATAGTTATCTTTTGCTTTACGATTTTATGTAAATATTGTATGGTAGATGCATTTGGTAGTCACTACTATCCTTTATACAAGCATTATTTTATAGATCTACATTCACTGCATTATTACATGTTTACATTCTTAGTCTTTTACATATCTACATCTTGTCTTATATCTGGTCAAATAGGCTTACTCAAAGAACTTTATTCTATGAATGTCAGTGTTCTATATATGGCATATTTATGTTTAATAAGCATTTAGTTAAAATTGAGAGTGATACCAATACCCCATTTTAGGTCTTACATTTTGTTGAACCTGACATGAACACCTCCATTGGTCTCCAAGGTTTTCTAACTTTAGCCTAGTCTAGTAGAAATAAGACAAGTAAAAAATCTCTTTTAACTTCTATCCAATGGTTGACCACCCTTACAACACTAGAAATAAGGGGCATCACAACATTTGCATCATTAATATTGATCTTGAAGAAGAAAATCCTTCTATCAACCCCAACTTTGAGGAAGAATAAATTCCTCACCAAAAGGAAAACTTTAAAAAACTATTTTTTGATTCTACTAATCACTTAGGATATTTTATTTGATAAAATAGGTGTAGTTTCATGGATATTATCAAGGGAGATCATCAAATAGAAAAGATTTCTTCTTTCAACCCTCACCCTATTCATACCAATCTAGTATCTTCTAACCTTTATCTAATCATTAGCCAAGTACTCACAAATATTAATCAAATAAATAAAACTTCAGTATTTAGAGCTTCTATTGCCCACATGACTGATTCAACTACTACTTTTTCCATAAGAAACATGACTTAAGGAATACCATTATCATCAAAATATCATCTGCCTACATATCTTAGTGATGAATTGTACTTAGAGATGTAAGTAGACCTTTGACTCAAAATATTCAAACCAACATACCTATTTCCAGATCTAGTATCATCATTCCATCTCAGAATAATAACCCATGTTCTTCCATCAATCTCTTTTCCTCATAAGATTTGGATCACTTCATACAACATCATAATTCCATTCAAATATAATCCCATCTTCTCTCGAATTACAAAGCATAAATTCTAAACATGAACAACTAGAAAGATAGAATTTAAAATTATAACTCTTGGAAAAGCAAAATCCTAGGATGCAACAACAATTGGCTTCTCTTCAAGGACCTTTAACCAAATGAAAGTATTCTTACAAAGATTTTTGTAATTATCCTTTAGATCCTTTTATATATAGTTGACTCTATCCTCCTAATTTTGAAACCCTTAAGTTCTAGTTATATAGGAGAGGGGGGACCCAATTGACCATCTTAGGCTTTTCAAAGCCATTTATCATGACATCATATATAATGAGGTGTTGCTCCTCAAATTATTCCACAAATGTCTTGATGGACCTACCTTAGAGTGGTATTTTTAAATACCATAAAATTTAATTAAAATATTATGAACTGCTCTTCTTATTAACAATAATCATTCACCAATATGCATAAATATTTAACATGCATGCACAAATAAATTAAAAAATAAATTCCACACAATAAAATAGAGATTGATTATATCCTTGAGGTAGGGCAACACCATACAATGCTCCTTATTGGAAGGAAGCCACTTCACAAGATCTCCAACTCCACGAGCCAAGACTTCTATAAAAAAACTTCATACATACTTTTTACAATGGAGGCACATCTCTCTTTATACAAGAGTGTGATGGTTCACCTTCCATGAGTTACAAGATCACCCATGTGGTGGTTCACCTTCCATGAGTTACAAAGTGCATAATAATATGATAATATTTCTTGCGGTTACATATGACAATATTCTCCAACAATTACAAGTATGATTCTATGATATACCTATTTCTAATTTGACATGTGGTCTTCCTTACTCAATAGTTAATTTATGGCTCATACCATTATATAATACAATATTAAATTATTAAGTACCTATCTTGGGTACCTAACATTCCATCCCCCTTACAAAATATTTTATCCTCAAAACATTAGAAGAGACTAAATAATATGATATTTTGAGTCATGTTGAGCATTGGAACAAATCTTGATCATCCATCCATCCTCTATGTGCTACTTTTGGTACTATTATAGAAAATCTCATTTTCAAAATTTTTGAAATTGCATTTGGCTAGAATCTTTCCACAGAGTTGCAAAAAAACTTGTGAAGACTAGGACTCAACATTGAATCCGCTAGATTGACAAATCAACTAGTGAAGTTTATTTTCTTTAGATTTAAAAAAATTACTATTATCATTTCTAATATTTTTTTGTAGAAAAGAGGAGATTCAAATAAAGTTGGGAAGCTTCCTACAAGAGCTAGGAATAATATCTTCTTTAGAATCAATCCAGTACTTGAAGCAACGAGTTGAAGATTGAAGATTTGGAGGCCTACGAAAAAAAGGCCCAATTGTAGATTGAATATTGAGGAGAACCAAGAAGGAGGTCCTCGTAGAAATTTGAAGATTGAAGACTCCAGAGTGACGAAAGAAGAAAGCATCTCTAGAAGGAAGAGACCCAAGAAAGAGGTCTCATTGAAGAACTTCTAGATTTGAAAGATTGAAGGTTGAATATAGAGGACTAAAAAAGTCCTATTGAAGATTTTAGTTGCATAAATTAAAAGTCCCAAGAGATTAGGTCTTAAGAAAGACTAAAAAGAGAAATAAGGAGAAGGCTAGGAAAGCCTCATTGGAGAATTTGAAGAAGGCCATTGGAGGAGATTTGAGGAGAACTCAAGTGAGAAGAGTGCTAGCAAAGAGAAGCACCTGAGAAAGAAGGATTTGGGACAATTGTTGCCATCCGATAACAAGCCCAAAAGAAAGAAAGATTTGGCAAGAAGTTTACCAAATTTTGGAAAGGATTTCCAAAGACCTCAAGACATTCAAATTATTAAGAAGAAGGTTAGAAAATAGGCCAAGATTGAAGTTAGAATTCAACAAAGGAGACTGGAGGAGAAAGGAGCTAGAAGAGACCACCAGATTAGAGAAATTTGAGGATAACCACAAAGGATTTGAAGGTTGATCTATGGAAGAAGAGATTGTTATTTTTACAACATATGTCCAAGATATTATTAGACAACATATAGAAGGAGAAATTCGTTGCATTAGAATCTAAAATTTTTAGAGTTTAAGGATAGTTAGAAGACAACATTTGGGTAGCATTAATAGTTGCTAATTTTCATAATTCAAGAAGGCTACTTGGAGGAGAGTTGAAACCACAAAACCACAATTTCGGGCAACAATTTAAAGGAGTTACAAAGCTACAAATTGGGAGAGTTAAGGAGTTGATTTGAACAACAAGAAGAGCTACAAAATAGACTAGTTTAAAGCAACAAAGTAATACAAATTGAAGCTACAAATTTATCAAACTCGAAGCAGCAAATAGGTGAACCAAATCACCAAGCAAGATTGCTACAAGGAGGTCAATATAAGATTTGATAGTTGGTGTTATTAAAGTTTTTTATTCAATATTATTTAAGTTCCTTTAAAATGCCATTTTAAGAGTTATTAAAAGTAGCAATAAGGAGGTTGAGTTTAAAGGCTTTTTTATTTGTGGAAAACATCCCAAAAGGGATGCCACTTTCGGGTAAGACCCAAGGAGGCAGGGGTATCCATTCCGCCAAAAATGCCCAGGACTCGGACCTGGCCTACCACCTTTGACATACTCAAGGAGCAAACAAACACACAAAACCAATTTAAAAATAAGTAAATAACAACAAAAATAATAAAATAAAATAAAAAACATGCTCCTTGAGTGTGTCAAAAACAAAAGCACAACCAAACACGCACAATAAGATAAAAGAAACCACAACACAAACCACATAGAAAAACACAAGAACCACATAACAAAACACAAACAAGACAAAAACAACATAACACTACAAAGACATAACCCAAAAAAAAACATGAAAAATAAACACAACCAAAACCTAAAAAATTAAAAAAAATAAAAATAAAAAACAACCAACAACAGACAATAAACAAAAACAAAAAACATAGAAAACACTCACACATAAAAACACGAAATAACACAAACAAAGAGAAACCCAAGAACAAGAACGAAAAAAACACAAGAACAATAACAAAAAACATAAAAAAAAAAAACAACAAAAACACATGAACAACAAAAAACAACACAAAGAACACAAAAACAAAACAAAACAAAAGAACCCACCCACCTTAAAAAACTAAACAAAAAAAAAAAAAAAAGAAAAAAAAATTGAACATAACAATGACCTATCTAGACCAGAAGACTATTAAGGCAAGAATCAACAGAGGAAACAAAATAAAGAATAGAATGAGCTAGGGAACTAAAAAAAACTGAATGAACCAAAGAGAAGCAAAAAAAAAAAGCAAGAAGAAACTAGGTACCTTCAGAACTGGAGCCATCCAAAGAAATGATAGAAAGAAGAGCTTCCCTAATTTGAGAAGCCCACCATATAGGAGGGTGGCCATAACAAGTAAGATCACCTTTGTCCAAAGCCCAATTAGCTAAAGCATCAACACTCTTGTTTTGATCTCCGACCACATGATTGTAATCAACTTTCAAAAATCCCATCCGGATTAATTGAATCTTCTCAATAATTCTTTTTATTCTCCAATCCACCTTATGATTCTTAGAAGGAGTCTTCAAGAGATTAATCATAAGTTGAGAGTCGGACTCAACTAACACCTTTTCCCATCCAACCTTAGTAGCCTCCTGAAGGCCTCTGAGGATACCATACCCCTCAACAAGGTTATTGGAAAGAATACCCAAATTCTCAACAAAAGTAAAAACCAGGGAGCCATCTGAAAGTCTACCAATTCCTCCCACACTGGCTTTTCCAGGGTTCCCTCTAGAGGCTCCATCAATATTGACTTTTCCAAAATCCTTAGGAGGAGGTTGCCAATTTCTAGTCCTATCCATCTTACTAATACTCACATTCCCTTTAAGTTGGTTGCCCTTAGAATATTTAATCTTCAATATTTGCATCACTTGATCCCATCTTTGGTGGGAGTTTTGGGGGTGATTAAGGAGTTGATGGACTGATTCAACTAAGTTGGCTATGGTATTTTGCCAAATATAGTGAATATCCTTCCTATCTTGATTAAAAATTTGGTTGTTCCTTTCATTCCAAATATTCCAAAGAAGAATGGTAGAACCCATCCAAACTACTCGCCTAATAAAATGATCAACACCCTCTTGATTAGGCCAATCCCTCCAAAGTTGTTCAAAAGTAAAAAAATTGGACCATTGTAAGCCAAGTAAAGTGGCCATTCTCCTCCATAGCTCAGAGGCTAAAGTACACTCAATAAAAATATGGTTGAGATTTTCTACATTCTCTTCACACATTTCACATCTAAAAGGGCCATGAAAACCACGCTTCATAAGTTGCTCACCAGTAAGCACCCTACGATGCAATAAAAGCCAATTAAAGAACCTCACCTTAGGCCAGAGCTTTTGAGCCCACAATCGAGAAAATATGTCAGAAGAATGGTTGGGATTATTATGGCATAAGGTCAAATAACCTTGAGCAACTGAATACTCACCCTTAGTAGTGTTGTTCCATCCAAAACAATCTTTTTCATGGGACCAAGAGAGGGATCTCATATGAAGGATGCCTTGGATATCTTGTCTTTGCCTTTCTGGGATTTGAATAGGCCAATCCTCAATAGGGATCCAATATCTACCAACCTTTGAATTACCAGTATGGTACCGACAGTAATTAGCCACCTTTATCCAATTAGCTCGGTGAAGCTCCTCCATCCAAGGCCTCCAATCGGGAAACCGAGTTATCAAAGGCTTGTGACCATCCCAAGAATCTATCCAAAAATTTGCCTGTTGACCATTATGAATGATCCAAAATAATTTTTTCTTTATCAAATCCTCACCAGTCTTAAGAACTGCTAAAATGGGAGAACCTTTGGTAGGAAGTTGATAGCGAACAAGGTCTTCAGGACTTTTGTTCTCAGCATATTTAGCACGAAGATTATTGGCCCAAAGAGCATTGGGGTTATGCAACATCCTCCAATATAATTTAGCAGCTAAAGCTTTGTTGTTATTAATAGAAGACCGGAATCCTAACCCCCCTTCACTCTTAGGAAGACATAAAGTATCCCATTTCACCAAGGCCCATTTTCTTTTCTCCTTAGTACCACTCCAAAGGAAACGATGACTGATTTGATCCAATTCTCGAAGAACAACCTTTGGGATATTCAAAACGGAAGAAACATAAATAGGAATAGCTTGAAGGACTGATTTTACCAAGGTGATTCTACCCCCTAAGAAATCCACTTGTTGGTCCACTTTCCAATTTTCTTCTTGACTTTGTCCAACAACCAATTCCAATATTTATTTTTTTGCCTTTGAATATTTATGGGAATACCTAAATAAGTGATTGGAAGAGAGGTCTTCTTATATCTTAATTTATCCAAGACCATGGATTCCTGTCTAGCAGAGCAGTGAAAGAAAATAACTTTAGATTTGTCTTCATTGATCAACTGCCTAGTAGCCTTAGAAAAACAACTAATGATTTGCTTAATATTAGAAGCTTCCTTAATCGTAGCTTTACCTAAAAGAGTAGAGTCATCCACAAATTGAAGATGAGAGATAGGTCTAGCTCCATGAGCAATGGTAACTCCCTCAAGGGTTTTGTTTTCCCTCTTTTTGGTTATAGTCCTACCCAAGCATTCAACAAGAATGATGAATAAATAAGGGGATAGCGGGTCACCTTGCCTAATACCTCTGGAAGCTGGGAATGACCGAGAAGGCCTGCCATTGATAAGAACTAAGTAGGAAACTGAAGAGATACATCCCATAATCCAATCCATCCAATCCTTAGAGAAACCAAATTGCCTCAAAACTTTGATAAGGAAGTGCCAATCCACTCTGTCATAAGCTTTGGATAAGTCTAACCGAATGAACATGGAAGGAGAATTTTGCATATCCATGGAATGGATGGCTTCCTGAGCAAGAACTATCTCATCTACTATTTGACGTCCTTCCACATAACCCCCTTGCTCGGGGAAATAATCTTATGCAAAAGAGGCTTCAACCTTTCTGCCATGATTTTAGTAATGATTTTGAGAAGAACATTACATAAAGCAATAGGTCTAAAAGCTGAGATATGATCAACCTCTTGAGCTTTTGGAACAAGAGTAATATAAGTTTTATTGATAACCTTCAAAATTTCTTTGGCTTTCCTGGCTTCTTCCACCACCTCTAATAAATCAACATGAAGGATATCCCATAACTCTTGGTAGAACTCAATGGGAAAACCATCAGGACCTAGGGTTTTCCCTTTTTGCATTTTAAAAACTACTTGTTGAAGCTCATTGATAGTAACAGGAGCAAGTCAAAATAGAGTTCTCCTCAGAAGTGATAAGAGAAGGGATTGCTTGAAGAACATTTTGTTGTGAAGCTGAGTCAAGAGGAGTAGCAGCAAAAATATTGGAAAAGTAATCAACAACAATAGAGTTCATGCCATCCCAAGTATAAACAACATCTCCAAAATCTGATTTTAAGGAAGAAATAAAGTTGTGAGATCTTCGAGCTAGAAGAGATTTGTGGAAGAAATTTGTGTTTCGATCTCCTTCTTTGAGCCATTGAATTCTAGATTTTTGCTTCCATAAGATTTCTTCTCTTTTTTCCCATTCCTCTAACTCGAGTTGTGAGTTTAATTTCATCTCGCACTTCTCTTCTCCCGTGAGGCCATCTAAATAGATTTTCTTATTCAAATTTTCAAGATGAGCAATAACTTCATGTTTTTTTTATGAACATCCCCAAACTCTTTCCAGTTCCAAGTCTTGATTTTGGATTTAATGTATTGCAATCTTTTGGCAAAATAGAACATCTTAGTCCCATGCCTAGGTTTACCTTCCTTCCACCATTGTTGCACACGAGGTCTGAAGGAAATGTCTCTAAGCCACATTAATTGAAAACAAAAAGGAGAGAAACTCACATTGGTTTTCCACATTTCCACCATGATTGGCCAATGATCCGAACCAACATTATTAAGAGTCTTCACTTTAGGAATGTGACCATGGATTAAGAAATTTTCAGAGAGCAAAAACCTATCCAATCTCTCCATTATACAAGCTAAGCCTTGCCTTCTGTTAGACCAAGTCATAAGGCCATTATCCGGTTGGATATCCACAAGATGGAGGTTTGCAATATATTCGCTCATGAGGTCGGTGCTTTTGTCCAAATTTCTATTTCCCCCCATTTTCTCATCCAGAGAGAGGATGGTATTGAAATCTCCTCCGATCAAGATCCAAGCTTTAGGAAAATGAGAGATAATATGAGTAATATCCTTCCACCTGTCTTTTTTTTTCCTCCAAAGAAGTCGGAGCATAAACAGTAATGCAGAGCATAATCTGGTTGGAATGTCTACTTTGAATAGCTATAGCCAACAAACCCCAACTGCCAACCATATGGTGAATAACTACCTCTTTTGGGTCCCAAAGACAAGCAATGCCACCCAAAGTCCCTTGGGAACTGAGGGAAACCACTTTTCCAGTTGGCCAAATTTCTATCGGCAATTGAGTCCATATCCTCCATTGACATCTTTGTTTCTTGAAGGAAAACAAGATGTGGATGATTTATCTGAATCATTCTTCTAATTTCATTTTGTTTTGAAAGACTCCCTTTGAGTCCTCTAATATTCCAAGTGATGATCTTCATTAATACCAGGGCTAAAAAATTTGGGAAGGGCATTAATCTTACCTTCCTCTACAAGCTTTTCACCTTCTTTTACCATATGATATTGATTGGTCTTGCGACATGCTTTTTGATTAGAATCCATCTTCAATTTTTTTTCCCTGTTTCTTGACTTATTCCAATTGAATTTGAGATGGCTTCTAACCTTGAAGAATGCTCGTACACAACCAAAATTTTACTAGATGGTTCAACGGAGTCTATATTGGGACCTGCATTATTTGAAGTTTTGACATTTGAAAGATTGTTTTTCTTGTGTAAATTTTCTCCTTTTTTTTCTGTTGAAAACCTTTGATTTGTTGGTTTGTCTCTGAGTTCTTCCCTTCATATTTAAATTGTGTTTCTAAGATTTCAGTTTCCATTATTTCCTCTTCCTCACTTGGGACATCATTTGTGGAAAGGATTTCAAACATATTAGCAGATGACTTTGATTGATCCTTCATAACTGTTTTTTTCTGAGTGTTCTTCTTCTTAGGTATTTGGAAACCTGCTGAGTTTATATCTTCTTTCTTTTGATCAGGAATTTTATTTGGGCAAGCACTGGCCAAATGACCATATTCATGGCAAATTCTACAACGAAAAGGAATGTTCTCATAGTCCACTACTTGCTCCCAAGTGTCTTCCCCAAATTGTAATGTGATCTTTTTAGGTAGGGGTTTGTCAAAATCCATTAAAACACAAATCCGAGCATAAATAATATGTTCAAAATTTTGAGTACAATCAACAGTCATCATAAAAGTTCCTAAAGAGTTTCCAATTGAAGAAAAAATAGTAGGATTCCAAAATTCAATAGGGAGGCCAAAGAGTCTAACCCACACGGGAGCTATAGAAGGCATCTCTTCTTCGGCTTTAAATTTAGTATGCCAGGGCTTCATGAAAAGCCCCGCCCTTCCAAAAAACCAAGGACCCCCTTGAAAAGTTTTCTCTCTATCTTCATTATTAGCAAATAAAACAAGAAAATAACCATTTGGATAAATAGAGATTTGTAACTCACCTTTAGTTTTCTAGCTTTTTGCAGCCCGAACTTTGAAAGCAGATAGACTCGGACGAAAACCCATGAACCGACAAATTAGTCCTCTTTTTTCCAAATCTTCAATGCCGATCCGAATGTTACCCATATCAAGCTTAACAATAGGAGTTCCATCAACTGCTTTAAGACATCCTGACTCCGTTTTCCTGGGATCAATCTTAGGCATTCTTAGAGGTTTATGGGAAGCCCTAAGATTGATATTAGCATTGGGCTGAGGTTGTCCACCATGAAGGGCATCCCTAAAATTCATTTTTGGGACCGAGTCTTCGAAATTCTTACCCTTGACAAGGGTTTTCACTAAGAGAATTATTTTGTGGGTGCACCTTAGCACCAGATTCACTTGAGATATGAGCCATTTTTTGATCAACTGCTTGAAACTTGTTTTGTGATCTCTTTAATCCTTGCCCTAGACGTCGTGGAAAGGTATGGTTTTCACTTTTCTTTTGTGCAACAAATTGGAAGCCGTTGTCACTCAAGTTCACAAGTATGATCTATTGAAAGATAAATTTCTAACCCATCTTGGATCCCCTGCAACATTTCCTACTAAAATATTGAGCATAAACCACAAAAATATTGGCCGCTAGGGCCCGAAGGCCCTAAAAACCAACCTCCGGAGCTGCTTGCACTCAACCCGGATGAAACCCTCGCATAGCCGCTTGCCAAATATCTCGTTCACACATAGGGATGCGCTAGGATCTGTGTTGCTCCAAATGATATGAAAATTGGTGGAGACGTTCTAGGGTTTTTCAGGCATCTACCCTCAAAATTTTAGCTCAATCCGAGTCCGGATGAGTGAGATATGGCCGAAACGAGTTCGACAGTTTGGGTAGTCCTTTGAAAAACGTCAAGGCCTTTAAACTTAATAATACCATTCAATTTAAAGGCTTTCAAGTTGAGTAAAGAGGTAGCATTATTATCTTGAAACTTGCAAAATATATTAACACAAGTTAGTGTTAGAAAGTTGATTAAAAGGAGTAACAAGGAGGAATTAATAGTGCATAATACAAGTTATTTCTAAGAGCTATTAAAAAAGCATTAAGTATTAAGCAAGAAAGGTAGATTAGTGAACAAAAATAAAGTTGAGATGGAGTGTCAAAATACACCATTGAGCACAGGCAAAACTGTAGCAAGTCTTGGTGAAGAGGAGCTGCCAAAGAAGAACTACAATCGCCAAGGAATAGAGAAGGTGTCACCTTACTAAAGACAAGGAATAAAGCTACATAAAGAGACTATGAAAGTCTCGAAATCCAAGTGCAACTAAGGTATTCTATTTTAGTTTATATCAGATTTATTTGCAGTCCATAATAGCACCATATTTGTCTTTTCCAAAGCAGCAAAAGGAAGACAAAATTTGAAGTGTCTTAACACACCAAAGTAGCATAAAGTTGTAGTCATCAAGCGACAATATTATCCAGTCTAAGGAAGAAGTTGTGAAGTAAAGGGAAAATGGTTAACTAAGGGCTCAAAATCATCTTATTCAAGGTTTCTAAAGACACCAAATACGATGCCATAGTCCCATGAAGGCAACACTCACAGTGCAAAAGGAACCTGCAACAAGAAAGAAGACTAAGGATAACATAGCGCCAATAGCAAGGACAACATAATGTCACTAAGGTGCAAGTTGCAAGGAGAATAACATAACAAAGATACAAGTAGCAAGGAGTGTTACCTAAGAGGAAGAGGAGAGAATTTTAGACAAATAACCACCTGGAAGAGAGCATTGAAACACCATAGGAGGAGCCACCATACATTGGAGAAAGCATGCTATTGTTGCAAGAGAAGCCAAACAACTTGTAAGGAGTTGGCAAGAGCATTAAGGAGATAAGGGACATTGAGTGCTTGGTTACATGCAAGGGAAGAAGCCTCCACTTGCCATACCAAACAAAAGAATCTTTTGCTATTTGGCACAAAGGAGAAGAGCGCCTATGAATTCTTAGTAACGCCTTAGAAATATAACACCTATGCAAGGAGAAGAGCATCCAAGTTTGAAGTAATGCTCCATTCAAGCAAGAAAAGAATAAAACATCATTACTTCAACGTCCATAAGGAGAGATAACGCCTACACCACCTAAATCAACGTATTCTAAAGATTGTAACATCCTTGCACCACCTAACAAGGAGATCTACGTTCAAGGGCAACGCAAATACCATGTGGCATGCATTCTAAAGGGAGATAAAGAAGTATTAATAGCCCTACCTGAGAAGAGTGTGCATATCAAGCTTCCACAAATCAAAGAGCATTGAAGAGATAAGAGAACAATCTAAAATAAAGAAGTGTGCCATAGAACGTAGTGCAACTAATGCATAGTATCGTATCTTGAAGAATGAGGAGAATACAACATTCAAAAGCTTTGACAGTGTAGTCAAGGAAGAAACCAATCAACATGTAGCGCATCACAAAATGTACAACTCAAATACCTAACGATTAAAATATTATAATTCTAATTAGGAGATCCAAGGTTCTAATCTAATGGGGGCAAGGTTATACACCAAGCCTTAGTAACCAAAGTGTGGTTCAATAAACATATATATGGTAAAACATATAATCCCATATGGCCTATGGCTTTGTGGACTTTAAAATCCATTTTACTTTTAATTTTTTTATTGTGTTGTTTTTAGAACCCTAAAGTGTAAGGAATAACCTCTATACTACTTTCATTTCTATTGTAAGAAGAATATATATTTTTGGATACAAAGGAAAGTTGGTTACATACACACTATTTTTAGTAACTGTCAAGTATAGAGTTCAAACCATAGGGGTTGCTCCCAACAAGCCTATACATCCTGTGTGAGGGGACCACTGGTCGCTCGGGATTTATATTGTCATTGTCGATCTGGCATGCACTCAAATGATTTAGAACAAACTACTACCTTTGCAATATGCATGCCCCCAAGATTTGAACCTAAGTCTCTTCTTGGTAAGTGTAAGGCTAGACAGACAACTACCAATCCACCTAGCTCTTGGGGCTAAGAAGATGTTTTTATTCTATTTGAAAAAAATGAAGGTTATTTACTTGAAATAAATCTAACCTTTTCCTCTCCTTTATTTAAAATTTTTTTGGACACTTTTAATTTCTTTTGAATTTAAATTTACATATTATACTTCATCTTTCATTATTTTTTTATCTTCAAAAGATTAATCAATATGAATTATAATAATTTTTGTATAGAATATGATTGAATAAACAACATTATTAATTATTAATGATAGTTGTCTCACACAACTTATAAACATTAAAAACTTTACCCTAACCCTTCACCCTTACATGTGATGATATAAGATAGATTTTTATATTCCATTTATTAATCTATTCTCTAAATTAAAATTTAATCCTAAGAGATTAGATATATAACTAATATCCTCAAACTATTTATTTAAAAATAAATAAATTAATGTGATTCATGAATTTAATGATGGTTGAACCAAAATAATTTAGAACGTTGACTTCAAAAACCAATAAGATTTTGACCGAAGTTTCATTTCCGGTTCTCTTGTAAACATTATGATCGGCCACCTAGAAATGTCTAGAAAGGGTTGGCCAAACCTTTAATTGTATTGAATCAAATGCTTTGTGATTACGAGACGTTGACAGATGATCACAACCAAGTCTAAAATAAATTCGATTCACTAAAATAAATAAATGAGACCAGTGTTGTCATATGTTTGGTCAACGTCTTGGAACTTTCTTAACATGTTACCACCATTAATATTTGGTTTGAAGTGAAGGTTCGCATGGTTGTTGTAGTTTGGCAATTGGAGCTAAGCTAGTGTAGTGTAGTATAGGTTGCCTTTACAAAATAGCAACAAATGTGGCATGTCCAATATAGAAATAGATTTGGTAATATGTACGGATGTGTATGTGTGAAAGCACAGTTAATAATTGAAGAGACAGTTTTGTAACACGAATTCCAGTTCTATTTATTGCTAATATCGCCAATCCTAAGCGGACATTCATGCATGAAAAGCCAAAGTCCTAGGCAATTTCTCTTTCTCATTCCAAAGAGGCCAGATTCATCTTATTTTCAAACACGACAGTGTTGTCCAGCGCTTCGCGAGTTTTCCATGCGACCTGGGGCTCTAACAACCAGGTGGAGGGCTAAAAGGGTCATGAGATCTTCTCGCCATAATAAATAAATCGCCCTCTTTATTAACCTTGGCATAGGACCGTGGACTTTTATTGCAACCGCCACAGGCATTTATCCTCGTAATGGCTAAAGGTTGGAGCGCATCTGGCTGTTTATACGTGGAAAAGGGAGGCGAGGGTTAAACCTGAGCCAAATAAGCCAGCGAGGATCCTGGACCAAAAAATACGCTCTTCCTCTCTGTTACTCACTGACTGCGGGTCCAGGGTTCAAATCTCGCACTTGGCCCTGGATATTCGATTCGCTAATTTACCGAGGAGGAGCACGAGTAATCTTGCATAGGCTTTTTTCAGGATGGTTAGCAGTAGCAGTGAGAGCAGGAGATTGTGTATCGGAGTTAGCGTGGTGGGTTATAATTGTGATGGTTTACAGTAGGCGAAGAGGAAGTAGAGGAGAAAAGGGGAGAATGGGGCCGAAGCCATTGCCTGTGCCGGTTTCAGTGCCGGTGCCAGTGCCGGTGCTTCCACTGCCATATAGGCCCTTTGAGGCCGGGTGGGAGACGGAGGAAGACGCCCCCGGACCCCGCTGCGGACACACTCTCACAGCTGTCCAGGCCATCGGGAAGCCGGACTCCCCGGACTACATAGGACAACGCCTCATTTTGTTTGGTGGTGCCACTGCTATCGACGACGGTTCGTCTGCTCTCGGCGGCGGAATAAGTATGTATTATGTATTTGTATATGGAGCCGACCTATTGCTTGATATTCCAATTGTGATATGGTTAAAGATATGTCTGCCCTTTAATAAAACTTCTTTCTTTCGTGTTGAGTTGTCTGTCTACAGTGCCAAAAGTGCGAGAAAGCAAACATTTAAAATTTCGATGTTTCCTCTGTGAATTTTGTGGAGAACAGTTACTAAACCGTCAGCTTGTACTTATCAGGGCGTAGGAAGATATTTGTGTGATGTTTGGTTGTGTACATCTTGAAATTAATGTAATCTTGGTCTATTCCATGCAAATTTTATGTTCAAGTTTTGCAAGTTTAAACTTTATAGTCTGCCCCTTGACCTTATAGGTGTGGAGCAAAGCCTTTGTCTAATTTTAGGATGTGAAAATTATAGTAGTCTAAAGCAAGTTACTAGAATGATAGATCCAGCTTATCAATGCGGAGAAACTTCCTTGAAATTTGAAACCTGTACATGTGGTAAACCAATGTAATCTTAACCGATTTCATGCACATTTTGTGGTAAATTTATGTATTTGTTTTGCCTACTTTAGTAAATTATAAAAAAAATTGTAATTTTCTGCAAATTTTATTGTTTGTTTTGACAGATTTACTTGACGCTAAAGAAAATCAATGTAATGTATTTTAATTATTTATACAAAATTTGCTATTATGAATCTCGGGGTATATGGGATTGAAATGACCCCACCCGTGTTGTACTTAACCACTTGGTGGTTTATAACAACCATTTTTTTCAATTATACATATATTATCCATAAGATTGGAATCTGGGTCTCAGTCTTGAGAGTCGACCTATTTAAGCAATTGAGCTTATACCACTTGATATGAATCGCTACCACTTAACATGTATAACAAAGAATTAGTTACTAAAATACTTGTTTGATTTATAGTTGGCAAACTCGCGACTCGGAAAAAAAACTGGGCACTCCAATTTTGGACAGTTTCTTGGCAACTCGGAAAAACTTGGCAGAAACTCGATGAAATAAAAAAAATTGGAAGAAAACAATTTAATTTAAAAAAAAAACACATTTGAAACAAAAATTTGAGCACCAGAAAGCTGATTTTTTATTAGGTTTTCATAAAAAAAAGTTCAATTAAAATTCTTGATCATCAAAACCAACAAAATACAACATACAAAATATCTCAGTGAGTTTTGCGTTTTGCATTTTCTGCATTTTCCTCGGGTGGCTGAGTTTCACCAAATTTTGGGCAACTTATTGGCGAGTCAAATTTCTCAAAAAAAATCAGGAACTTGTGCGATATTGGAGAGTTTTCTATCACTGGTTTCATTTGCTTGCAAGAAAAATCTTAATCAGAAGTTCAAATATGTAAATGTTGGAAATAAATGTAAATCTAATTTAGTTTATATGATTTTTCTTGTAAATTTTCGTAAATTATATAGTGTTCAGTTACCGAAATGTTTGCTTGACTATACAAGCTTGCAGGGAAATTGTTATATAGTGTTCAGTTTTGTAGAATTTGGTCTAATGGTGTGAATTTTAAGTTATATAACCAAGACTATGTAACTTTTATAGCAAACATGTATAGATTTTTGCCTAGTTCATGTAAAAATTAAAAATATTGATATTCTTCTAGGTAAATTCTGTAGTTTGTCCTGAACATTTGCGTGACCCTATTATTGTGGAGGAAAGCATTCATGTAATGTTAAAACTTTAATTTTGATTATCATATGTCTTTTTGAATTGACCTGTGTGCAAATCATCAAACTAGATTGATGTTATGACCTCCACCCTATATTATCATCATCAAGATCACTTACATGCCAAGGTTACAGAGATGGACTCCACCTGGTCTCATGATCAGGTTCACTTACATCCAAAGGTTTCAGAAATGGACACCTAAAGACATTGGTCCAGTTCCGTCAACCCTTGTAAGTGATCCGATGATGAGACGTTGATCCACTTTTTTGTTTGGGAAACATGTGAATACAAGAAGGCATTTATTTATTTATATTATAAACTGTGGAAAAATTTGTATTTTGAGTATAATCTTGGTCATTAATTAAAATTTTAAGCTATTCATATAAAAATAGTGGTATTTGTAAATTTTTTAATTAATGTTATAAATCTATTTGTCTTTCCTGGGAAGAAGCTACTAGAGTGTTTATTTGACCTTATTGGTGTGTAAGGAAGTCTTTATGAAATGTGTGAAGCTTTAGATTTTGGTAGATAAAATAAAATCTTAACCGAGCTTATGTAAACTCTGTGGTAAATTTTCTCAAGTTCATGTAAATTTAGGGAGTTTGATGTGGAGAAGTATTAATGAATTTTTTCCCAATGCATTGCTCAATGTGTGGGAAAGAGTTTTTAAAACTTATATATTTTAGTCCAATTTTGTTAACTCGGAATGAAAACTATTTCCTCACTTTAATCATGTGGGAAAATCAAATTTTGAAATAATATTTTTTTATATCTTTTAGAATGTGTAAATTTTTTATATAGTTTGTGAGTTTTCTAGTAAATTTATGTAAACTTTGTAGAGATCATGTTAACTTAGGAAATCTGACCTGGAGTAATTTAAATGAAATGTCTTCCTTGCCTTAAATTGAGTATTTGAAGGTATTTCTGTATAGTTTGGAACTCCGTTTTTTGGTAGTTGAAAACTCTGTTGGTTGTAACATAAATGCTTTTTGAAGTGTGTTTTGATTATTGCTTGCATTGCATGTTCTTGGGAATTATGCAGGATTAGCCGGTGTTACAAATGCAGTACATGCTTATGACGTGCTTTCTAGGAAATGGAAAAGGTACGACAGGCTTCTATGTAGAACTTGAAAAGATTTGTTTTTGTTAAGGGTTTCCTAACACTACCATTTGCGCAAACATTTCACAACATAGTTTTTTATGCATAACATGTGGATGACATCGATGAAAACCTCCTCTTTGTAAAACTTCAATAATACCCTTTTTCTTCTTAACAACCAAAAGCATCACCGTTATGTAATTATATGCATATTGAAAGCTGGTTTTCAAAAAACCCAAATATATTTAAGTTTCTCATTGCAAAATTGCAAAAATATTAAACATCGTCATCTTAAAATTCATTCTCATAGTGTTTAGTTAAGCAGATATATCTGAGAAATTTGAAAAAATATGGGGGATATGAGCATGATTCTTATGCATGGATGACGTGCAAGAATTGAGAAATGTACCATTATAAAAATCATAACTAAGCAAAAGGAATCTTATTGTAGCCCACTATAATGTGCTTGTTGATGTCCAACCTTGGTTGTTCTTCTTTAATGCATGTGTCGATTTGTGATACTGACAGTATATCAGTACCATAAAAGATCAGGAGATATTGATTAATTTTATCTTTACTATTTATTGGAATTTGTAGTTATTAATTTAACAACTAATACTATGACGGAGAAATAAAAAAATTTGGGTTTTACCTTTGTCCTCAAACAGTATTAAACTGTATGACCATATATGATTTTGTACAATATATTTTAAACACATTTTTAAAACTAATGCTGAATTTGGTATGATGATTATCAAAATACATACATTTAATGAATCTAGCCTGCAGAGTGACAATAGCCCTAACAGCTATATCTACTATACCACTATGGATATCATAACTATGCTCAGGTTGAAAGTAGTTGAAGAGATCAAGTCATGCGCGTGTCCAACCTAATTCTCAAAGGCATCGTATCTGGTATGCCAATCCCCTTGATTGTCCTGCTCCCAAATTCATATACCCTTGAATGAGAAGATTCTGCATATCCCTTTCTTAGTTATGGGCTTATAAAACCATTAACTCCACTTGCCCCCGATTTGATTTTGGATGCGATATTGACCTGCAAAGGACGAAGCATATTAGGAATAATGTGAACTTGAGGATCTGATGTTTCCTATAAGGAGACTTGGTTTCAGGTTCACATTGGAATATAGACATCAGTTAAAGCTTTTAAGAACATTTGTCATTTACAAGCATGTGGATAACATTCAGGGTCCTTTTTAGAAGTTGTCAAACAACACAGACTCCCTTCAGTATAGAAAGTTAGAAACCATTTTGAATTAACATATTTAATTAATACTTTATGCTGCTGGAACAAACATGATTCCACTTGTGTCAAATGCACCAACTTTGACAAGATTCCATTTAGAAGTTGCTTACAGGGTTCCCTTTCAAACCGAATGAATAGATAAACTCTCTTAACAAGCAAGAGACCATTGACACCATTGACCTAACAACTTTTTAAAAAGAATAAGTGTAAGAACAAATGTTCTTGTTCCTTCATCTTGCATGCATAAAAGAAAGACGGGACAGGGCACTAGTGTGATCTAGTTGTCATGTATTCAGAAGCTTATTGTGCTTCAAGAGCCATCTGAATAGAGTCATAGACAAAGTTCTAGGAGGTAAATTGGTGCTATTCATGACTTGTTATCTTCATGTATTGCAACATGTTTCAGATTTAGTAGAAAATCTCCATATCTTACCTTGTAATCTCTTTTCTATGTTCTAATTCTAAATACAAGCTTGTCATTGTTTGAGGTAACAAGATAATGCTTATCCTTAAACAGATTTCTTGCAGCTTCCAAGTGCGCAATACCTTGAATTTATAGGTTATTCCCATATTTTCAATGTGATCTCCCTAGCATTAGGAATATGAACTAGCAGTAGAAAATCATTCATTTGAGTGAGATTTATGCAATTAAATCTACACATGATTGGCCAAAATTTCAAATGATTAGCCATCTGATACCATGTTGTAACACACGGAGTTGAAATAAGGCATCAAAGAACCCCAGTTCTTCTGAAGTGGTCATCCTCAATAGTAGAGGTGACTTTGGGTATGGGTGAAGTAAATTGCATCAGCTGAGCAAAGAACAAGGTACCATCAATAGAGCAGGTTAAAGGAATAGTCACTGTATACATCCTGGAGGATTAGTTGAGTGTTCAATCCGACGGGAGGAGGATTGAACATGCAAAATCATACGGCACAAGCATATAAAGTCAATATTTATTTCACATGCATGGTTATGCTCCATGGGGACATGTCTCCAAGGTTGTATCCTTGTGGAGATGCATGCCCTAGGGACGTGGAAGGAGGCATGTGGTGGTAGCATCCTGTCTAGGACATGGACTGGGGGATGTGATAGGGATGCCCCCATCATGTTCCTACCACACTCATTTGTGCAGAGACGTGTAGATGATGCCTAGGTGTCCCCTTGAGGAACGGGGGACGCTTAGGTGTCCTGTATGTAATATACACTGTTCTGCTACTTAAATCTGGAAACTTATTCTAGAGATCCATAAATACCAATGGATGGGTACCTGTACATTTGAAATACGGAGAATTGTTTGTGTAACATAGAGAATTGTCATATTAGATAAACAACGGAAATCTGAAAACATAATTTCCTCCATATTCCAAAACTTAAGACTCCTTATTGAGATAAAAATGCAAATGTATAGGTGCTTGTGTAATTTTTGTTTAAAGTTGAAACACACAACTTTCGCATCTCTAGAGAAGGTTTGCAATCCATTTATGTGCATAAAGTGAATGCATGACAACCACATAATATTTTTGGATGTTTTGGGACAGCTACAGATAATCTAAATACGAGTCATCATAAATGAACAGTTGAACACAATACTTTGAAGAGCATCCTTGGCAGTTCAGTGGCCCAATCACATTTAACCAATCACTATACTCTTCAAATGATGTATCATTTTATTTTCATTTTACCTATGATTGCTGATTAGTAATGAGAAAATCGGTGATAAACTCAAATTTGTACATTTTAAAACGTTTTTTTAATTGTATATTTTTGAATGTTTATATGCTTTTAAATGTTCTTATATAGTCGTCCCGTTTTACCAGAATTTCGGGGTGTCTTCTAGTTGTCCCCATTTTATATCTCCGCATTTCCCTTCCCCCACCAAAAGGGTACGCCATGGAACATGGATGCATTGTGAAGAAAGGAACTGATCAACTTATAAAGCGAGCGCTTCCCAATGACAGTGCATGGTTAAAAGGCCTTTGATCCCTACATAGGGCTGAACTTCATCACTAGGTATTTTAGACAAGCCCATGAGGCAAAATGGCTAAGTTCACATGAGAATCAAAAAATGCAAAAAATTCAGAAGGTGCAAAAGAAACCTTCAGGACCGAAAGAAGGGAATGCAACTATGGATCTTGAACTTGGGAAAAGGATGTATGTTAGGCAGCAAAGGCACATGTTGGAAAAGACTTAAGACTAGAATGATGATAGTAGTACTTGTGATGGAGGATCCCACAGGACAGGTATGCTAGATGTCATGTTTGGAGATTTTGAAAGACAGGATAGAGCCAAGTGTTAAAGTTAAACTTGGATTAGGCTACATTGGAGCTTGGAAATTCAAAAAAATCATCTAGTGAAGAAGTGAAGGGTGAAGTTACTTGGAGGATCCTACAAGGTGGCTTATGTCAGCACCATGAAGGGATTTTAAGCTACATTTAGGGCAGAAGCTTTAAATTGACTTTTAATAATGGTTGTATATGCAAGATTTGATTTTTAATGGTGGTGTAATTTTGGGCCAATATTTTTCTTGTCTGCGCAATTTTCACTGATTTTCATGTTATGTAAATTGTATTTCCAATTTGATAAGCATCTTATTAATTTGTTGCTTCTCACCAAAGGATGTGTGTGAATTTATTTTGTCGGGATTGTCATGTTAGATATATAGTGTTTTGTTCCCCTCACTTGATGCTTGTAACTCTTTTGAAACATAAAGGAGCTTACAATCATGGAAACCGTTGATGTCTAAAATTGTACGCACAACATCAACACCCACGCACAACATCAACATGGGAATCTCCCTCGTGTGGGACTGCGCGAGAGGGAAAAAACCTCCGGAGAGAGCCGGTTTTCGCAAACTAAAAAAAAAAACTGCAAACTAAATAAAAATAAAAATTGCACTTATTTGTAGGGAAACAAAAAAACAAGAAAATAAAAACTAATCTAAACAAAAATAAAAAACTGCCACTAAACTAAACTAACTAAACGGAAAAACTAAACTACTGCTTGGGAAAAGGGAGAGGGATAACAGAAAAAAAGAAGAAGCAACCATGGACAGGGAAATAAAAAGAAAATAAAGAGGCGATTGCGCCAAAATAAAAATGGTTGATTGATTCACCACAGCCGCATGAAAAACAGGATGGGGAACGTAGAACAGATGCCACAACAAACTGTAGGAGGTAAGGCTGGTCCGAATCCATGAAATCCCTCCCAAGCTAAATATACACAGATGCAGCTGTTTCTATCCTAAATCCGCCCACGCAATGCAACACAACGAAAACAAAATAGATGCCACAACAACTGCAGGAGGTAAGGTTGGTTTGAATCCACGAAATTCTCCCAAACTGAATATACACAGAAGTAGTCATTTCTATATTAAATCTGCAGGGTTACACAACTGACAAAAATGATGGTGAATCAGCCCCCTAGGGCCAAAAGCCCGAGCCCAAAAACAAAAAAGAGCCCAGCCAGAAAACCGAATTTTTAATGTGCATGCGACGCTATTATATAGAGCACGCAGCTTACAATTTTAATTTTAAAAAGAAAGCGGCAGATGGCAATATTTAAAACTGTCTGCAGGCTCTGCCAGTCTCTGACCACCCAGCCACGCAAACTACACATTCTTTCCTTGATGCCAACAGTCTTAAAGTCTTCGTACAGCCAACACTGCATTTTACACTTCAAACCCCTTTAAGACAGTTGGTATTGCACCAACTTGCTGACACTGCCATGCTGCCAGAACCCATTCTGCCGCCCAGGTATTTAATTTTCCACGTGGATTTATTAACATGGCAAGACTACAAACATATTTTCTTACTTGCCGGACTACACAGATCTTCTCGGCCGTCTGTCCAGATCCGTAAGATTTTCCATGTACGAAAATCTGGACAACTCACAAAAGGAGAAGACAAAAACAATGAATTAAAATAAAAGTCGTGGGACACAAAAATATTTTTAAAAAAGTCTCCGCCCTGCCATTGAAAACTGCAAAGGTCTCCTGCCAAAATGTCTCCGTGTGCTCTGACTGGGAGACAGGCGCCACAAACTGGGATACAGGCGCCTCAGGCTGCCTGAAACTGGGAGACAGGCGCCTCACGAGAGGGAAATTCCCATGTTGATGTTGTGTGCAGGTGCAGGTGTAGGCGTACATTTTCAGACATCAACAGAAACAAATAGGAAAGGAGTAAGGGCCAAAAGGGATTTATCAACATGTCCAATGAGATTCCCACTTTCATACTAACTAACTATTGAGCATTGTCGACTTTGATGCTTTGCAGTGTTTTGCATAATTTGAGAACTCAGGATAAATGTGAAGTAGAACCAAAATTTACTGACCTTAAATTGGTCAGTGGAAGTGAAACCAAACTCATATTAAGTTTGGTGGTAGTTAGTTTCAGAACAAAGTAGTTAATGGTGTTTTTGATATATTTGAATGGTTGGAGTAGTTGGTCATTCTTCGGTCATGCATTTGTTATCTAGGCAAGACATCGCTGAAAATGTTATTCAGATGATGATGTTTTGCTTCAAATGCAATGACAACTTTGATGTTTGTCATGTTGATTAAATAAGGATCCTTTTATAATTTTGATTGGTAGTTGTCCTTAGTTGCTGTCTAAGCTTGTGTTTTAAAGGAGTCTGAGCTCAGTTTCTAGACAAATCATTTGACATGGCCTGTTGCTGCAAGAGGAATGTTTCGCAAGTACTTTGATGTGAAGTATCTGTGACAATATGTACTTGGAATATATATATTTTTTTCAGTGAAACTATTGTTTGAGGGGTTGTCATAACAAAAGGAGGTTTTCTATAATGATAACTATTGAGTTGAATGGATGGAATAAAGAATTGTAGAAGTTAGTTTTTCTCTTATCATGTGGCATTTGTGCATTTAGCATTTTTGTCTTCATTTCATGAGTTATTCATGTAATATTTGTAAATTGTTATAGCAGATGCTCATAGCAGGTTTTGACCCTCAAAGTGTGCAGCTTAGCATAGTTAAATTGGATAGATCAGGGTTATACACAGAGCATCATTATGATTGCATCCATAGTGTTTGTCATTTTGTACTTATGTTATATTTGGTCCCAAATGTTTTAGTATTTTGAAAAATCCAAATTATGTGAACTGCTTTTTATGACTTAAATCATGTGAAAACCTTTTGAATGTGATAAAGGAATCAAATTTTCATATCTTTTGTAAAATATTTGTGTGGATGGACTAAGACTGGTTTAGTATGGTAGACTTTTAATGTCTAATTTCTAGTGCTAGTCAACCTGGAAGAATGTTTTGGCAAGATTTTCTTCCATTTGGTGCATTTGTCACACATCCAGCTCAAGTGCCATGAACCTTTTTGTTTGTCATGTATTATTATATTTGTATTGAAGAGTTTATTTAGCCATAGGTCAAAGCCTCAAAGGGGTTTATGAATGATGTCAATTTCATAGAAGTACAAACAATCTTTCCATAGAGGTTATAGTGGAGGAGTTCCAAGGAATCTTTTTTAGGAGTTACAAAAAGTAATGAAAAAGTTTTAAGTCTTTTAGGTGTAATAGGGAGTTGCAAAGAATAATGAGGGACTTAAAAAACGTCTTGTCAAAATAAGTGAGTTGCAAGTATCTCCTATCTCTTATGTCAAAAGTTATAAATGCTCTAAGTCTTGGTGAAATGTGAATGGAGACCAATGGCTTGGTGAAATGCAATGTCCATACTGCCCTTTGAAACTTTGGGCTTGAGTTGGAACCTATACCTTTTCAAAGAGTTATCATTCTTTTATGTACTCTTTATATATGTTCTTGGGAATGCCATAACGTTATATCTGGTTTTATGTCTTAGGTTTTAGTTTTTGATTCAGTTAAGATTTCATATCCAGTTTTTGTTTTTTTGCTTTGCTATCCAATGTTATAGTTCTGTTTTTTGTAAATTCCATTTTCAGGAAAAAAAAAAAAAAAAAACAGAGCAAGATGAGATTCTGCTTTGTATTTGTGTCTTTGTTTCAGATCTGGAGCACAACAGATTTCAGTTCAGAATTTATCAGTTCTAGATTTTGGAACATAACATTGTTGTTGCTATGCAGAAGGATTTGTTGCCTTCAGCATATCCTCATGCTTAGATTCTGTTAAGTATTGCATGCCACTGAGAAGTCTCTTCTTGCTCACCTTTTAAATATCGCTATAAGTGTATTGCATGGCCCTATGGATGGATACTAAAAAAGCACAACTTTTGTTTGACAGGCTTGGAATCTGGTCTAACCACTAAATAATGGATGACTAAAGAGGTGTTCAAGCTGGGCATATCAGCATAGGACCAAGCTCTCATATCCTTATACTCAATCAAAATCTTGGTGTATTCTGAAAGCTTGGAAGGAGACAAAACCTTGCCTAGCTTAAGGATCTGGTATCCCCACATTAATGTCTATGGTTTCCTCCATAAAAAATGTGACTCATCTTCCTTAAAAGTGGTGGGGTGGGCTTTCAAAATAGAGGGCACCCAGACTTTCTAAGTCTTCACTATCAAGGTCTATGTTTTGGGGATCTAAAGTAGGATCTTGAAAATAAACTGTGTTGGCCTTACAAATAAGAAAAAGAGGGAAAAACCCCTCAAAGTAGAACTAATTGTTGATAAGATAGTTATGAACTCCTTGAGATTTGGTATGGCACCTATCTAATCTTTAAGTGTTTTACTTTACACTAAAAAAAGTGGAAAGTGGTTTTTAACATCCACGAGACCATAGGCAACATGGGACGATGCCATTCAATATGGATGCATTGTTACCGTTGGATTTTTTTTTCGTAAGAGCACACTAGAACATGGTGTCCAACCCTACCTCCTACAGGATTTGAACCATGGACCACCTATTTGGAGTTTCAAAGTCTTCACCGTTAACTCTAGTGTTTTTTTGCCTCCAAGAAAGAGAGAATTTTTTTTAGCAGAATCTGACCTTGTTGGCCAAGGCTGGTATTGTATGATGTGAGCCTATGGGCATTATTGATGTAAGCCTACAAACAATAATTTGATGTATTCACCCCTAGTGGGATTGGCTATACCACATGCATAATTAACCTTAATTAAACTCTCATTTAGGGT
Source organism: Wollemia nobilis (assembly GCA_028583015.1). Taxonomy (NCBI): domain Eukaryota; kingdom Viridiplantae; phylum Streptophyta; class Pinopsida; order Araucariales; family Araucariaceae; genus Wollemia; species Wollemia nobilis. The sequence goes on from JAQPPZ010000040.1 coordinate 1,530,461, forward strand.
TCTAAAATTTATGGTTGAACTTGACTTAACCTTGAGCCTTATGTCGGCTTAGGTTAAATGTGATGCAATTGTAATGTTGGGGGTTAGATATTTGCTATAAATGCCCCTCTACCGCCCGATACATTGTATTGGGTGACAACAATCTATTCTACAAAAGTGAATATCTTTGGTGTATACAGACACCCTCCATGTCGTTTGCATTCTATGTTATATTCTTTCTTTCTAGGTGATATGTTGATTCCATTTATTTCTGGAAAGTGTTGCTAAATCTGGCATGGTATCTTAGTGTGTGTGAATCTCCATTACCTGATCACAAAGAATTCAGCTATAACTATTTTAAGGAAATAACAACTCCATGATAATTATACAAGTAATGACTACTTCACCACAGCTTCACGGTAATTTTAGGAAATAACAAGAGCATTTCTTTGTGGAAATATTTCTTACTATTTGATATCCAGTCCATCTAGATGGACACTATCCTATGGAGACATAGATGGGGACTTGCATATTTAATTTTCAATTTCTTTTGTTTGCTTGTGAAACTCTGGGAACTATACACGAGCAATGATCAGAGGACAATCCCCATAGTTTTGGAAGTAGGAAAATGGCCAAAGCATTCCTCCCCTCCCCCCCCAAAAACAAACAAACAAAAAAAAAAAACCAGAAAAGTCATGGGCAGACTTCAGTGCATGGCAAAGACCTTTAGAACACTTGATAAAGTTGTAAAATGGTCCAACGACATTTATGTTGCATTGGCAAGAGAAGATGGCTAATCAGGTTCTGATCTAGAAAAAGGTGATACAGGGCAAACCACGACAAATATGGACAAACAATCAACATTTTTGGATTCTTAGCAAAATTTTAGGGGGGTCCTAGTTCATCTTTTTCGTGTTTTTGTCACCAAGTACCTTAATTTTGTGTCTGGAAGTTTTTTTTTTTGCCTCTAAAATTTCAAATCCTGAATGATTGTAACTATTTTATCATAGGATCTCAATCTTAATATTATCACACAATTATTCAAACAATAAAAGAACTTACTATATTCACGAATTTCACTTAGTATTCCAGTACTAAAATCGTACTGAAATTTTTCATTACATACATTTGATAGGCTTGCTCTACATATAGCCTTTATAAATGACTCTTTACATTTCAACTTCAACAAACTATTCATCTTCTTAGACTCTTCACTCTTCCGAAAAATATGACTTCATATTTCTCATAAGAGAAATATATTTTATTGACTCCTAATAATGACAAACCTCTAATGATTACTAAATGACAAACTCTAAATGACTCATATTTACAAGACTCTTTTCACACCACATATTTACAAGTACGGAATAATGTAATAAACTCCAACAGTGATCCATCGAATATTCCCTTTGGCAACAACAAAAGAATTAGTTGCGCGAATGGTTTGGTACCTTGGGAGTATTGGTGATCGTTTTTGGTTGGAGTGTAATTGTAAATTTTGTTGTCCATGATGGATCGACAATAGTGCTTCTTAGCATTAAGGGTCAAGAAGGCGGAGGTTAGGTGTTCAAAACAAAACGCTTTGGTCTCCTTTTCCTTGACCCGTTTGTTGGGGATGCAACAACTTTTCACTACTATATTGCTTTTGTGATATAGCGAGTAGATGGACAAGGGTCGAGGTATGAAGGGGCTAACAAATAGATAGAGGAGCCAGAGAAGGTGCACATGTCTCTTCACCATCTTGAGAAGTAGTCGAAGATAAGAAGCACAACCCCAATGCCTAATTGCATCGATGCTAACAGGGTTACTGAAGGGAGTGTAGTGATTGCCTTTGACCAGCAACCCAGGTTCAAGACTAGTGGTAGATTGTTGGCATTGATGGCGATGATCATATGTGGCAAATAGTTGTGGTGATGTTGTGATAGATTGGGCACATGCATCCGTTCACCTAATAACAAGATTTGTTTTTGATGGCACAACCTTTAGTCATGGTGAAAGAGTGGGTGTTGTGACCATCGCCTTGGTGTTGGTAATGACCGGTAATGATAGGTTGCATGGTCAAATTTCTGTTAGCTTTTGAAGCTTTAATACTAATTTAAATCTCACAGGAAAATAATCACAGGATCTAATATAATGAAGTTGCAATATAATGAATCAAATAATAACTCAGAATATAATATCAAAATAGAATAACTCATAAGAATATACTCATAGAATAATCACATAGACATGCTCACAATATTGCACATAAAATATTGAAAATGCTATTGAATAAAGGTCTACTAGTGCAAGCATAAAGCTATGCACTTTCAATGATAATTACAATGCTTTGTCACAAATATATAATTGTATGTGACTCTTCATATGCTGCACTATTGACCTTCACTCTTCTTTACAAGTCTTCACTTTGTTATTCTACGGACATGTGCACACTTAAATATTAGACACTTGTGCACATTTACACTTAAAAAACCTGTGCAGATATTTACATGACACTTGTGTATTTACTGCACATTATTACATTACATAAAATATTTACTCACTCACTAATCTAAGACACAACCCTATTCTAATATTTATAATAATGTACCAAGGTGGTACATTGGCATGTACCAAATAATGTAATATTCTCCAACACCCCCTTGTATTACATTATTTGGTTATTGAAGACTTTAGTCTTCAATCAAGGTCTTCATCTTCATGTGATCCTGGGACCTGTGCTTCCTCTGTTCTCTTTTTGCCTTCTTTTGAATTTTTTGATCTTCTTCTTCTCCTTGCTTGACCTTGTCTTTGGATTCAAGTTTCCTATTGTCCTTGATGTGATTCCTTCTCTTCCTCTTTTTTCTTTTCTTTTTTCTTGCAATTCATTTGTGATATATCTGATGATATACCTTCTAAGAATTGAGTTAGTAAATCATCACAATAATACAAATTTGATTTCAATGATTCCTTTTTGAAACTAACATATGTATCATTTCTTTCAGCTTTTCTCTTCCCTTGGAAAATCTCAAAACTAATTAATGAAAGATACATCATTAAACACTCTTTTGAAGAGAATATAATGGTGTTTTGAGAATCCCACCATGTCTTGAAAAGTTTCCAATGGAGATATTTTAGAAATGTTGTAAAAATCCCTTATTTTGCCTCTTTGAGAAACAAAGATAATTTTTCTTTTAAATCATTAGACATTTGTTTCTCTCCATCAAATTCATTTATTAAATTTTGAGAATAATACTTGAGTGCATGTAACATTTCTTCACTATCCTCATTAAATGCATTCTTAACAATTTCTTCCATGATATGCAAAAGGATGTCAAGAATATATTTCCTTTGATGTAGACTACCTTGTGTCTCCCTAGGTTAAAAATAATTTCAAAGTTTCTAAATTTCAATACCTATGAAGTAGAAATCCTTATGTCTCCCTAATTATTTAGAAACTAGAAAATAAAAATGTTTGCAAATTTAATATTCTTAAATTTGAAGTAGACTTCCTTATCTCTCCAAAATTGATTAATTTGCAAATATTCTATATATCTTTTGAATTTCAAGAAATATTAAAAATAAAACCTTTCAAAGGAAATAAAAAATAAAACCTTTCAAAAAATTTAAATGACCTCAAAAAATTTATACTAAGTAATATTAACTTCTACTTATCAGTCCATGAATTCTAAAATCCTCTGTTGTCAGACTCGGTTGGACTCTCGAGTTCTCGGCCGAGTCCTAGTCTGAGTGGGCTCAGCCGCGCCATGTCCACTCAGACTCGTTTTTTTCCTGGACTCAGCTGAGTCCAGCCGAGTCCGGGGCTGAGTGTGAGTCCGTAGTCCAACACGGACTCGCGAGTCTGGATGTCGGGACTCAGGTGGCCCAGAAAAAATTAAAAGTTAAAATGAAAAAAAATCAGTGGCTACAAGCCACGTTCTCTGCATGCTTTGGCACCTCATTCATTATGCTACATCCCACGGTACGCTGCCATGCTCGTGGAGAAAATGGAGAAACACACTGCCATGCTTGTGGAGAAAATGGAGAAACACGACACCACTGCTTGGCTCACGATGTTTGTTTTCAGAGAAGCATGTATTTCAGGCTGAAAGTCACCTGGGGTTCCTACAAGTTGAAAGCCTACAAAAAAAAACTAAAAACAGTTTTGTAATCCTTTTCATCAGCATGCAGAATACCACTCTGGAGATCAATAGTCCCCTGCTGTGCCTACAGGACATAAATGGCTTTTGCCGCTGTTCATGCTGCCGTCAAGGTGGCCTTCACCGCATAATACATCCAGAATTTAGACTTTGTGGTTTTGATATAATACATCATGGACATTGACATGCCATTCCGCCTGGGCCATAATCAAACTTTTTCTACGCAGCTCAAACCCTCCACTATGGTATATACGCTTACCGTTGGTGTTTTCTCCACGTCACCTGTCACTTGGTCTTTCGTTGATATTTTAGTTTTGTCAGGGGTTAGATTTTTAAATTTATAAAATTATAAGTTGTTTTTTTAATATTTAGTTATTCAAGACACAACCTTACCCCTAAGAAAAAGCAGGAAATCCTCTACTTTTCTAGTCTGACGGAGAATCTGCTGATTTTTGTTATATTTTAAAAATTAAATATTATCGGAGATATTGAATGCATCAAGTCAATAATCTTATTTAAGAAAGCATTGACACAACAAACGGTTTATCATTAAGCGACGCAAAGATTAAATGAATCAAATCATACGGATTTACTCTTACTAAACGAAACAAACTTTTTAATTTTTTTTAAATTAATGATAATAATAATATTATTTAAAAATAATACGAATAAGTTTTAAAATATTTTTTATAAATAGATTAATTTTTTTATATTATTGTTAGGTTAATTATTTAATATTAAAAATTAAATTTTGTAAATTGTAAAAGTGTATATATAACAGAAAATACAATAAAAGTTTTTACAATTTAACTTAAATACATTAAATAATTTTTTTTTGTTGTTTAATTTATTTTAGTTGGATGAATTTTATGTTGATAAATATAATTATTATTTTTTTATTGATGAAAAGGGGTTGTACTCGGGTCCTCCACCCTTAACAAATTACATCTTTCTTCTTTAGAGATTGATAGATAGATAGATAGATAGGTATTAACGTGGAACGAAATTCCAATCATGGAATATGCCACTAGACTTGCATCATCAAGTGAGAGTTTACAAATAGATACACTTCTCATCTCAATTGAGATGCTATAGTTAGAAACCTACATCATTTTACATAAAATATTTGAATTCTTGATTTTCATTTTCGGGATCTTTTCAAATCTTTGTATGAATACAATTACTCTAGAATTTAGCATCTTTCTTGACATTTTCCTATAGCAACCTTCACAATGCCAAAACTTCACCTCTACTATTTATGCCTTGTATCTTAGTAGAGTAATATTTCCAAAACATCGCACTAACATAGTCCGCTTTACCAAATCTGGATTGCTAGTTTCCTTCCTGAAACACAAGTGCAAAACATCGCACTAACATAGTCCGCTTTACCAAATCTGGATTGCTAGTTTCCTTCCTGAAACACAAGTGCAACCACAAAAAATTATAGTAAATAGTCTAAATGAACACACATTATTGTTCCAAAATAAAATAGATATTACCAATGGAAAAAATTAAAGTAAATCTTAATCATTAATTGATTTAGGCAATCAACAATTTTTGTCAGCTTCAACTAAACTTTCTACTTCCTCTAACCATGGAAAGGAGATGTTAACTTCACGATCCTCAACCAAATCCCCTCTATTGGCTAGCTTATCTGCATATTTGTTTCCTTCCCTTAAAATGTGTAAACATGATTTCTTCAAACTATTTAGCAAGATCTTGAATTTCCACAATTATCTCTTGTATGTTCCATGGAGCCTTTGCTTTCCTCAAAATTGCATTTATTACTATGAGAGAATCACCTTCCCTCCAGACTCTATTCCATTTCATTTGTTTACACTGCCCAAGCTTCAGCTTCATTATTTGTCTAAAATCCACAATTCAAAGCATAATGAGACAAAATCTCTCCTCTATTATTTCTACTTATTCCTCCTTCTGCTGGTCTTGGGTTTCCTTTAGATGCTCCATCAAAATTCAACTTAACCCGCTCCACATTTTGTGGTTTCCACTTTATATTCTTAACCTTATTTTTGCTTCTCTTGTACCCAACATCATAATTCCATTTAATGACTTGACTCCATCTTTCAAGACTTTCTGCTTTCAAATTAGGGATTGGGTGAGTTGATAGGATTGGTTTAGACTCCTCTATGGCTAAACATATCTTCTTTTTCATTACCTTTAATCTGCTTTCCTTTCCTTTAAATATTCTTTTATTCCTTTCTAGCCATATAGTTCAAAGTATTGTATCTTTTGATATATCCCATATTGTCTGTAAAGCCTCACTTTTATAAGTGCTCTACCATTGCTTTAACCAATATTCAATTTTTCTATTCATCACTACGCATTTACCAAACATATTAAGAAGCCATTGCCATAGATTCCAAACTATTGAGCAATGTCCCAAGAGATGGTCAATACTCTCCACCTCCTTATTATAGAAAACACATTTAGAGGCGCCATGAAAACCCCTTTTCATAAGGTTATCCTAGGATAAAATTCTTCTATGACCTACTAGCCAAACAAACATTTTGACTTTAGGAATGCTTGGGCTATCCCCAATATCTCTCCAAATTCTAGTGATATTATTATTATGTTGGTGTTGAACATAATATCCACTTCTTGTTGTGTGAACCTGAGCTATTCAACTCCCAAATCAATTTATCCTTGGCACCCCTTGGAATAATTATAGTTATCTTTCTACTCAATTGCCTCCTAGCATCAATGTCTTGTATACTTGTAAAAAAATCTTATTTCCATTTGTATCTTCCTTCTCGATCCTTGTACAAAATGTTTGAAACCCTATCACCGTATTTGTCTTGAAGCAATCTCATCCAAGGTTTCAAAACTGGATCTAAATTGAGTGGTTTTTTATCACACCAAGTATCCATCCAAATAGAAATTTTCTCCAGTTCCCACCACCTATTTTAAACCTTTAATCATAAGATCCATAGATTTTTTTAAACCATTCCAAAGAGCAGAACCATTTGGAAGAGAGAATGAAGTAAATATTAAACTTGGGTCATTGGGATCAACATACATACTTAGAAGAATTCTTGCCCATTGTCTTTGACTCTCTTTGTACAATCTCTAGATAACTTTTCCCCTAAGAGCTAAGTTTGCATCTGTAAGAGCTCTTAAACCAAGACCTCCCCTAGTTTTGTCATCATACAACTTGCTCCATTTCACCAAAGAAAATTTCCTTTTATCATGTAAACCTGACCATAAAAAGGATCGCATAATAAAGATTAAACTCAAGGTTACCAGGTGCGGGGGTGCGGGTGCGGCGGGAATCGCGGGTGCGGGTGTGGCCCCGCCAAAAATAGGGTTCGCCGGGTGCGGGTGCGGCTTATTTTTTAATATATATATATATATATATATATTTATATATATTTTTATATTTTTTATCCAAAATAATAAAATAAAATATAAATCATATACATTACAAAATAAATAAATAAATCATACACATTGGCATCATAAAAGCATATATGATATTCAACAAGATGTCAAAGTCATAAAAAGATAACAATATATAGGCCCTCTTCAAATAGTACATGTACAATATATATATTAGTGCATGTACAAAAATAACAAAATATAGTTTAAACATTTTTAAGTTTTTAACTCTTAGACTTTTAATTTTAAGTTTTATTTTTTATTTTCTTTTAAAGCCCGTATGGGCTGGGTGGGCCCACCTAAACACTAAAAAACTTTAAAATATAAAATTAATTTAATTAAAAAAGTAAAAAAATTTAAAAATTTAAAATATTATTATATTAACTTTTTTAAAAATTATTTTTTTAAATTTTTTTTAAAGCCAAGGTGTGGCTGGGCCCACCTAATAACTAAAAAAAAATAAAAAATTATGCATTTCAATCCGAACCCTGTCAGATAGGGCGCGGCTAGGGTTAGGTCCAGCCGCACCCGTTCCCGTACCCGCGCACCCGGTGCGGTTGCGGGTTTGCGCACCCAGCCAACCTGGTGCGCGAACCCTGTTTCCTTGATTAAACTTTTTTCAACTGATTTTGGCATAGAATACAAAGACATATAATATGTTGGAATGGCTTGTAAGACCGACTTAATTAAGTGCACTCTTCTTGCTAATGATAACCATCTACCTTTCCAAGTTGGAAGTTTATTTTGAACTTTACTAATAACTAGATCCATAAATCTATCCTCATTCTCCCCTCAAATAAAGGCATCCCTAGATAAGTTGCTGGCAAATTTGCCTCCTCCATTTGAAGCAACCTACAAATTCTTTCTTTGATATTAGCAGGAGTGTTAAGAAAGTAAATTTTGGATTTAGTCCTATTAATTTTTTGCCCTGAAGCTCTTTCGTACTCTTTTAAAAAGTTATTAAAAGCTCTGGCCTCATTTATCCTTGCCCTTCCAAAAAGGGTTGTATCATCTACAAACTGTTGATGGGTGATGTTATCGATGTTATTACTAACCTTAAGTCCACTTATAAACCCATCTTTGTAAGCCTTCTTTAAGTTCCTACTCAAAACTTCTGCCATAATAATGAACAAATAAGGAGATAGAGGATCTCCTTGTCTAAGGTCTCTCTTGGCTTTAAAAGATTTTGTCACTAACCCATTGACCAACACTTAATAAGAAACTGTAGAGACACAAGCTTTAATCCATCTAACCCATTTCTTCTCAAAACGAAACTTATCTAAAACTGCAAAAAGAAAATTCCATTTAAACCTATCATAGGCTTTACTCATATCAAGTTTTAAGATCATAGCTTTCTCTTTTCTTGAAGCTGCTGAATGTATAACTTCATGAGCTACTATGATCCCATCCAAAATTTGTCTCCCTTTCACAAAACCTCCTTGCTCTTTTGAAATGATTTTGTCTAACAATGGCCTTAATCTATTCGCCATCACTTTGGAAATAATATTATAAGCCATATTACATAGGCTTATGGGTCTAAAAGAATCAAACAATTCGCATCCTTCTTTTTTGGAATTAGGGTATTTTATAAGGAATGTATTGTTTTACCCTAGACTGTTCCACTGCCACCAATAAAGAATCCTTCACTATATCCCAATTATGTTGGTAAAAAGCTGCAGAGAGCCTATTTGGACCAGGGGATTTATCCTTATTAAAAGAGAAAACAGCTAAATGAACTTCTTCTAGAGTAATAGCTCCATTAGTTTCCTATTGTCTTCATTTGTTATAACTGAAGGAACATCTTGAAGAAGTTTATCATTAAAAACTTTGGTCTCCTCTGAACCTAGAATATTCTGATAAAACGACTTCCTCTTTTCTAATTTCATTCTGATCTTCAATCCAAACCCCTTCTATTGATTTAATTCTACCAATTCTAGAAGAAGATCTCTGTACTATAGCGATCCTATGAAAAAACTTTGTATTTTTATCTCCTTCTTTTAACAAAGTCTGTCTTGATTTTAATATCCAAAATTTCTCTTCCTTACTCAAAATATTATGATATTCACTAAGCAACTCCCTTTCCTCTGAGCTTGTATTATTTTCATCACCTTTTTGAAAATTTGAAAGTTTATCTTTTAGTTCCTCTTTCATCTCAATAATATTTCCAAAGGTGTTCTTGTTCCATTCTTTTAATCAAGATGTCATAGCTTTAATTTGGCTTGGAAGAGCATACAACCCACCATTACCTAAAGAATTCCATATTTGAGCTGTCATATCAACAAATTGAGGATGGTCTTCCCACATCAGTTCATATTTAAAAGATGATATTTTTTTGAATTCACTAACCACCATTTTAACTCTTATTGGCCAATGATCTGAACCAATCCTTGTTAAGGTATAAATTTTAGCACAAGTTTCTTCATCTAGCCAATGATCTGAGAGAATGCATCTATCTAATTTTTCTGCTCTTAGGTTCTGGCCTCTCTTGTTGTTGGTCCAAGTATAGTTGTCTTCTTCAAACTCAACTTCCCGTAGATTGTTGTTTTGAATAAAAGCTGAGAAATCTTTCATACTCTGGGTCAATTTCCTACTTCCCCCAAATTTTTCATTCAGCTTGGTAATGGCATTAAAATCTCCAATGATCATGAAACGGGTTTCTTGGTCTTTACTTCTCATAAAGGCCTCAATTCCACCCCAAACTTCTAATCTATCCGACCGAGTTGTAGGACCATACACATTGATAAGGATGAAGCTAATATGAACAAAGTTGCAAGTGACTAAAGAGGCTATCCAATGCCTAGTTTTATGAATGGTTACACAAGAGGTTCTAGAAGGATTCCAACAAGTTAGAATTCCCCCTACTGCTCCTTCGGAATCCATAGCATCCCATTCACATCTTGCCCAAACTGCTTTCATAGTTTTTGAAATTTCTTCTTTTGTCATTTTAGTTTCCTGGATACAGAGAATATCAGGTTGATTACTTAAACATAGGTCCCTAATACATCAATGCTTTGAGGGGGCATTAGCACCCCTTATATTCCATGAGATGATAATCATGTCTCATTAGGGGCTTTTGCCCCTCTTGCGTATTACCAATATCATTTTGTTGTTTGGTAAAGAGAAGTTCAACCAACTTAGTTTGTGTTCCTTTCTCTATGTTAGCTCTTGCTTCCCTGGATCTTGCTTTGATAATTTGAGGGTTTTCCTCTTTTTGTCTTGCCTATATCAAGAGTAGGTCTTATTATTCTATTCCTCAATAGTCTTTCACCATTTTGTTTTTCAACATATTTATCCTCTCCTGGCTCTATTATAGAAGCTTTTGATTCTGGTAAAGCTTTACTTATATCAATCATGACCAATATTCGAGCATAAATAGCCAAAAATCCATCTTTTGTTGTATCTAAAATCTCAAGGAATTCTCTTAGAGTGTTACCTATTACCTTGAAGGTATCTATTTCCCAAAATTCAATGGGCAATCCAAACATCCTAACCCAGACTGGTACTAGGGATAGATTTACATTTTCAGGTGAAAAGCCTTCGTACTAGAGGGTAAGGAAGAGCCCCGCTCTTCCCATAAACCAAGGACCCCCTTTTAGGATTCTTTCTCTTTCTTCTCTAGAACAAAAAATGGCTAAGAAGAAACCTTTGGGAAGAAATGATAGAATCCATTTTCTCAAGGCTGAAACCCTTGGCCAATACCCATTAAATTTACCAAAAACTGCCCTATCTTGGAGCAATGAGGATCTCTTTGAGGTGCGTTCACTAACCTCTACCACTAGGGATGATTCTAAGGATTTAACTATAAATCGATCCATGGAAAGGAAATTAAAACTCAAAATCTATTGAAATTTATTTGAAAGTTCTATAACAAATATATTATTTGATAAAAACTTTATAAAATTTTCATGCACAATTTCTAAGATAAAGAAAGTGAAAAAATAACTTAGCTGAAAATTTCTTTGTCTAGATAGAATGTCTTGCCTCGCTGAAGTCCTAGCCCTTCATTGCTCTTCCCATCGTTCGAACCCAAATTGGCAAATATTTGCAATTTCGTTTTTTGCGACTAGAAAAATTGTCGCTGACCTTGTTCTGAACGGTTGACTTCACAGGGTTGCATCTCCCTCAATATTGCTCGGATTTTTGCATGTGACCACTCATTTTAAAGCTATTCAAATTTTTGCAATTTCGTTTTTCACGATTTGAAAAATCGTCACTGCCCTTGTTCTGAATGGTTGACTTCACAGGATCGTATCTCCCTCAATATTGCTTGATAAATATAATTATATATTTATACATGTAAAATATATTATTTTATTTTAGTACTTATAGAGAATATTTATTGTTTTCATATAGTTGAAAAGGTTATGATATGAAAGTTTGAGTATATTCAAATTCAAAAGGGGTTAGAATCTGCAGACTCTATACCAACTTTCAATTGCAAAACAATGATGTGTTATATATCATATGAGGACTATCAAATTCAAATCCCCATATCGTGAGTAACACTCTTATGATCAAGCAATTAGTGTAATATGGTTGTAGAAATAAATGTGATAATTAAAATAATAAATGTCATCTTTATTGTTGACATGAAAATGTACCATTTTTGAACTTGCCCTTATTGCGACTGCGTCCTTCATTAAAGGCAATGCTTATCCTTCTCCTCCGCCTTCAAATTTGATGGCCAGCTGCCAGTAGAAATTGCGTTCACCATTCTCTTTTCCCTTAATAAAGAGATTCAGTGGATGACGCACAAAAATGTAACATAGAGTAAGAGGTTGTACAGTAACATCATTTAATATTAAATTCAATTCCAGGTTAGTAACATCACTTAATATTAAATTCAATTCCGGGTTAGTAACATCACTTAATATTAAATTCAATTCCGGGTTAGCTCCAATCTCTGACCATGAACTTCACGGTCGTCCTTACTCCTTATTATATTAAATAGTTTCGTTTTTTTTTTAATACATATGATAATACATAAGTCTATGTCGTCCTTATGATAATATCAATATACTAATAAGTAATATGCATGAAAAAACTTATTTTTTCAATAAAAATTTGTTTTTTTTTTTTCATTTTTTCTTTTTGCCAAGTCTTGCCGAGTTTTTTTGCCGAGTCCCGAGTCCGACTCCCAAGTCGACCTTTCCGAGTCCGAGCCGAGTTTGAGTTTTGCCACTTTGCTAAAATAAAATAATATATTAACTATTCAATTAAATAACTTATCTCTCCAAATTTAACTTTAAAACCTTATAAAAATTAAAATAAACCTTCTCTCCTTAGCACCTTAGAAAAATTAAATTTTAATCAAGACCCTAATATACCTTTGCTTGAAGTTCGATATTCTGCCGGTGATTCTCTATTGCATTGTCCGACTTTGTGAACGGTGTCTCGATGGCTTTGGGTGTTCTATTGTATTGTTGCCTACGCACTGATGTCTTGGGCAAACTATCACTTGGCGCTTCTCCTCTTTGACCAAAGGGCGTTTCTCTGTCCTTGAAATTTGATGTTGTTCATGCAAGTGATTCTCTGACCTCCTTGAAATAATGTTCCAAGTTGAATTGTTTTGCTTGGCTCATGGACGTTTCATTCTTCTCAATGTGGTGCTTCACTATCTGGAGATCTCCAATTTAGGGTGCTTTGAAACGTTCGCCTATCAACGTTACAATCTCCCATCAACGTTCACCTATCAACGTTTCATTCTCCCATAACGTGGCATTCAATGGCGTTGGCACTTTCGAGCTGCGGTGGAGTTATTCTTAGGTGGCGTTGATTATAATGGCACTTTGTTTCGAACAAATTTAGACTTGCAAATGTCAATTGAAATGAATTTACTTTGTCCTTTCAATTGCTTTGGATATAGTGGCGCTTCACTGTCTTTGAATGCTATCAACCGTTTGGATGACGCTTTGCTGTCTAGGTGCTTGCTCAGATTGCGTTTCACTATCCATACAAATTCTTGGACGACGCTTCGTTGTCCAGATCTGTTCTCCACTTCGGAAGGCGCTATGGTGCTGGTTTTGCTGTCGAGTGTTCCCTTTGCTATGGCGCTGGCTTCACTGCTAAGTCTTTCCTTTGTTTAGGGCTCTGGCTTTGCTGTCGAGTCTTCCCTTTTCTATGGCTCTGGCTTCGCTGCCAAGTCTTCTCTTTGCTTATGACTCTAGCTTAGCTTTCTTGACGTTGCTAAGACGCTGACTTCTCTTTCTTGACACTGGTTTTCCTTTCCAGCTTGCTCCTTGCTCGATATCTCTGACTGTGTTATAGACTGCCAATGCTATGGCACTAATTTGTCATGGCGCTAACTGGCTTGCTATGGTGCTGGCTTGCTATGGCACTTCCTTGCTATGATGCTGCGCTGCTTTGCTTGTGGAAGTTGCTATGAACGCTGCCCAAGTCTCCTTTTTTTATAGCTTTCTGATTTACCAATCTTCTGCTTTTCTTCTTTGTAGATGCAGGTGACATTTGTGGCGCTGGTTTATGCGAGTATAGTTCCTTGACTATTGCGCTAAAGAATAGCACAATAACATATCTTCCTTGCTGTCTATCCTTTCACTGTATTCTGCCCTGCAACTCTTCAAACTTGCTGTCCTGCGTTCTTCAAACTTTGCTGTCCTGCACTCTTCAAACTTGCTGTCCTGCGTTCTTCAAACTTTGCTGTCCTACGTTCTTCAAACTTGCAGTCTTTCTTGTCTTCAATGATATTCAAACTTTGGCAAGATACTTGCCTTCCAAAAGCTATCTTTCTAATCTTGCTGCCCCTCTAGACTTCTATGACGCTTTGCATCAGTCTTTTTCCTTGACTGAATATGTTGCCTTCTCTCTTTAACTTTAAATTGGCAGCCTCCAAGCCTTCTTGTTGTCTTCAAGTCTTCTTGTTATCTTGAAGTCTTCTTACTGTCTTGAAGTCTTCTTGCTGCCTTCATGTCTTTTTGCTTGCTTTCTATCTGAACAAGCTAGATTAATGGTCTCTTCTCTCACCAGGGACCAATAAACTCTTATGATGGACCTCTTTCAAATGGGTCTCATTTCTCTAGGACCTCTTTCAATGGGTCTCTTTAATATCTGTCTTCTGGGCTTGTCGTCGAATGGTGATGATTGCCCCAAATCTGGTGTAAGAAGTCTTGCTGGAGCTCTTCTAGTGGGTCTCCTTTCTCTAGTTCTCTGAACTCTAACTTTTAATATTGGTCTCTTCTCTTGGACCAACTTGTCAAGGTCTATAGGACCTGAATCACTGAAACTTTTATCAAGGTCTTTTCCTTAAGACCTGAATCCAAAAATATCAATATCAAGGTCTGTCTTCAAGACCTGAATCAATCTTATAGACTGCCTTCTATTCCAAATAGTTTCTTGGAATAGGTAAACTCAATCTATCTTATCAAAGTCAATATCTTAATGACTGAAACTTTTATCAAGGTCTATCTTTGAGACCTGAAACTTTTGATAGTCTGCAACTTAAATCAATCCCCGGTTGAGGTCTTCTCGCACTTGAAGATGTAAGTCTTCTCTATTTGCTATAGGCTCACTTCTGTAGATCGATTTTCACTACAACAATTTCGTAGGCTGTTCCGAAGAACCTAGTATGATTCTCCTTCTTACTAAAGAATCCAATATTTGAATCAGGATGGCAATCTCCTGAATGGCCAACGTTTTCTGAGTTGGTTCTTTCCTGCAATATTTAAACTATAAACTATTCTCTTTCCTTGAGAGAAATATCAATGTCAAGGGATTTCTGTCCCTGAAACCTTCTATTAATGTTAGGGTTGGTTATTTCCCTGAATAATCAACTGTCTTCAAGTTGATTTGCCCAAATATGAATCCTAGTCTTCATTGGTTATCCTTCAACCTAGTGGAAAGATCCTAGTTGAGTCCTAGTCTTCACAAGTTATTCTTCAACCTTGTGGAAAGACCCTAGCTTTCTCAATATTCAAATTCTATTGTTGATTCCTAGTCTTCACTAGTTGTTCCTGCAATCGTGGAAAGACTCTAGCCTTTGCAACTTCCAAATAGAGCCTAGATCTAACTCCCTTTAAAGTAGATAGACTCTAACCAATTTTGTTACAATGAACACAAACTGATTTTTCAAATCCTATGCAAGCAATCTTGTTGTGGCTCTGATACCACTGTTAGCTTTTGAAGCTTTAATACTAATGTAAATCTCACAGAAAAATAATCACAAGATCTAATATAATGAATCAAATAATAACTCAGAATATAATATCAAAATAGAATAACTCATAAGAATACTCACATAATAATCACATAGACATGCTCACAATATTGCACATGAAATATTGAAAATGCTATTGAATAAAGGTCTACTAGTGCAAGCATAAAACAATGCACTTTCGATGATGATTACAATGCTTTGTCACAAATATATAATTGTATGTGACTCTTCATATGTTGCATTTTTGACCTTCACTCTTCTTTACAACTCTTCACATTCCTATTCTAAGAACATATGTGCACACTTACATATTAGACGCTTGTGCACATTTACACTCATAACACTTGCACACATATATACATGACGCTCTTGCATTTCCAGCGCATTATTAAATTACATAAAATATTTACTCACTCACTAATATAAGACACAACCCTATTCTAATATTTACAATAATGTACCAAGTTGGTACATTGGCATGTACCAAATAATGTAATATTCTCCAACAATTTCTCCTTCGATGCTATGAGCGAAGAATACTATTGTGGAGAGTACAACGTGCATATAAAGTCTTCGATGAAATCTTGGGCATCTTGACTATGGTATGTGTGCAGGATTTTTGTTGGAAAGATGTAGTTTTGAGTCTTCTTGGCCCCTCATTTCGACAACTTGTCAAACCCTTGTGGTAATTGTTGGCGTTTTTGACTAATGTAATGGCATGTACCAAATAATGTAATATTCTCCAACAATTTCTCCTTCGATGCTATGAGCGAAGAATACTATTGTGGAGAGTACAACGTGCATATAAAGTCTTCGATGAAATCTTGGGCATCTTGACTATGGTATGTGTGCAGGATTTTTGTTGGAAAGATGTAGTTTTGAGTCTTCTTGGGCCCTCATTTCGACAACTTGTCAAACCCTTGTGGTAATTGTTGGCGTTTTTGACTAATGCGGCATCTTCGCTTAATGTGGCATCTTCTATGGCACCTAATGAGGCCATTCTTTGTTACATAGCACCTTGGTAGTCCCTCTTTAATGCAACACGTGACAAACATAGTTTTATGCCAAGAAAGACTAGAAGGCATATCAAAGTTTGTGCATTTAAAAAGTAGAGTTTTTGGTTGATTATATTCCTCGGACGCCATAACCTTGACAATGATAAGAGATGGCCCGGATTCCAAGCGCTATTGATGCAAGAAACTTGGGAGTAATTCTTCATTCAATACTTGAGACAAACATATTGGTTCTTATTGTCAACACTTGACTTTGATTTTAGCTAGCTAAAGGAAAAGATGGATAGCCTCTTGTGTGCAAGGTGGTCGGAATCAAGAGGTTGTGAGTTCAAGTGTCACTAACGACCTCTTAGTCAAAGCATACTATTTTTCAATGAGGCTTATTTGTGTATGGGATATTACATAAATGTGACATGGTATCGTTTCATTCCTGGCATGAGCACGACTCTCATGGTAGGAGTGTCTTTTATGCTTGTTTCTTGCTTGGACCATGGTTCAAATCCTTGCCTTGTTGCACGTTTTTCTATGTGGTTGAGTTGGCGGTTGATGTGGCGGCTAGATGGATGCCCAAATCAACCATTTTTGTATTTTATAGGTCATGAACCAATCAACATGAAAATCATTCTTTCTCCATGCGTTGCATGCCTAGTCAACAGATGGAGAAGACATTTGGCACTTTTGTTCCTTGTCTAGTCAACAATAGAGATGAATGGCAGGTGGCATTCCTTGGCTTGCGATACGTGGCGTTTTTTGAGTGGTTGCAGGTAACTTTTGAAAATTTGAAACATTTTGGTTTTGGTGGCATTTTAAGTGCTTTGAAGGGTAGACTTCTAGAGGCCATAATTTTTGCATATGAAAGGGTAGAGATGAATGGCAGGTGGCATTCCTTGACTTGTGATACGTGACGCTTTTGGAGTGGTTGCAGGTAACTTTTGAAAATTTGAAACATTTTGGTTTTGGTGGCATTTTCAGTGTTTTGAAGGGTAGACTTCTAGAGGCCATAACTTTTGCATATGAAAGTGTGTTGAGTTCTTTTTTCAGATCGCATGATGTTTCAAGCTCTTCGTAGTGGAGATATTAGTTCTATTCTATTTTGCAAACAAAATAATGTATTCTTGTAGGAGTTTCATGGATGGTTTGTTGCCATCAATTACAATTGTCTATTTGGATTTCGGATCCAAGAAGAACATGGCACTTGACACAACATTGTTTTGATCAAATGTACCCACTTGGTAAGCTCTTTCCATCTTCCGCTTTCTTCAAGGAGAATGGTTTTGGTGATGTGGTGTCTAGATCAGATGATGTCAATAGAATTTTGGCATGGGCACACTAGTTAGGACTTAAGGCATGGGCACACTTCAGTTGATAAAGTATGAGATATAGACATGATAGCATTATCTTCTACCCATAGGCATGAGCACTTATGGTGGTTTCTTTTACTAGGGGCAAGGATATTGATTGTTGCTACAAGATTTCTCTTTTGCTTATAGGCAAGAGCATTACTAGTAGTTGTATGCTTGATCTTCTTACCAAGGACAAACACTTTGATAATGAGATGGAGTACACATCCAATGGTCAACATAAGGTATGCCTTGTTCCTAATGGGTCCTCTCAAATGCAAGGGATTGATTGTTCTAAGACTTTTGCGCCTATTGAATGGATGGACCTTGATCAAGGATTTTTCTCTCTTACTGCTTCTTATGGATGGACAATACTTTAGTGAGACTATGGTCTATTGACGAATAATCAAAGTAGTAGCCTTTCCATTGATCATAGAAAAATATATAAAACAATAAGGGCCCAAATTAGCCCGTAATCATTGGATCTAATCAACAACTTAGAACTCGAAATATATAGGCTAAGTTAGGTCTAACAAATAACAAAATAGACCTATCATAATATACGCTAACAACTATTGTTAGCGTAACTAATCTAGGTAGTTAACTAACTACCCTAACAACCTAAATAGGGTAATAATATAGAACTACTATAGTAATTCTAACATCCCCCCTTATTACATTATTTAGGTAATTGAAGAACTACTAGCTATACTAACATCCCCCCTGATTACATCATTTGGCAATACAAAGAGAGCTACGAAACAATTCAAATTTGACACGTGCAAGTGCCTTAGTGAAAATATCTGCAACTTGAGTATCTGTGGGAATGTACTGAAGCTGAATTCGGTGCTTGGGAACTTCGTCTCGAATGAAATGACATTGTGTGTCAATGTGCTTGGTTTTCTCATGATGCACTGGGTTCTTAACAAGGTTCAAAACACCCTGGTTGTCGCAGAACAAATGAATTGGAGATTTTGATGGATGACCCATATTTGTCAGAATGCGACGCAACCATATCACTTCGCACACAACTTCACGTGCGACGCGATATTCTGCCTCTGTTGATGAGAGAGCAACTACCTGTTGCTTCTTGTTGTGCCAAGAGACAGGACCGGATCCAAGATGAAATATATATCCTGATGTTGACTTACGATCATCATATGATCCGGCATAGTCAGAGTTCGTGTATCCTTGCAAGAAGAATTTGTTGTTCTTCTTGTATTCTAGGCCATATTCCATAGTACCACGGACATAGTGAAGAATACGCTTTGCTGCTTTCCAATGAGTGGTCTTAGGCTCCTGCATGAACCTCGAAAGATAGTTGACAACAAATACGATATCTGGCCTAGTATTGGTCAGATATATGAGACTCCCGATCAACTATCGATAGAGAGTACCATCTACCTGAGGTGAATCATCATATCATGATAACTGAATTCCTGTCTCCATCGGAGTTGCCATTGGCTTGCAATCAGTCATGCGATATTTTTCCAACAGTGTCTTGGCATATTTTTTTGAGACACTTTGATGTAGTGCTCCTTCTGGCTGACTTCCAGACCAAGACAATAATGGAGAAGTCCGAGATCTGACATCTCAAAATATTGACACAAGTCTCTTTTGACAGTAGAGATCATAGTTTCTGAACTCCCTGTAATGAGCAGATCATCAACATAGAGTACAAGCAATACTATTTCAGAACCTTGTTTCTTGAAATAGAGGTTTGCATCTGAAGGACATCTCTCAAATCCATGCTGCAGGAGGTGATTATCCATTTTTATATACCAAGCTCGAGGAGCTTGTTTCAAGCCATATAAGGATTTGACCAATTTGCACACTTTCTGCTTTTGGCCTTCTTGTACAAACCCTTCAGGCTGAGTCATGTATACTTCTTCTTGGAGATCACCATTTAGAAAAGCACTTTTGACATCCATTTGGTGAAATTTCCACCCATACTGTGCTGCCATAGCACAAATAACTCGAATTGTGGTCATCCGAGCAGTAGGTGCAAAAGTTTCTTCATAGTCAATGCCTTCCTTTTGTGCATAGCCCTTTGCAACAAGATGGGCCTTATGCTTATCAATTGTCCCATCTACCTTGTACTTGACTTTGTACACCCATTTGCAGCCAATGGGCTTCTTTCCTTGTGGCAGATCAACAAGCTTCCAAGTTTTGTTCTTTTTCAGAGACGTGTACTCAGCATCCATAGCATCCTTCCATTGGGGCTTGCTAAGTGCATCTTGTACAGAAACAGGTTCATGTTCATTCATTGAAGACATAAACACCCTGTCATCATCTATATCCATATCCTCTGTGTCTTTATTTGGATCTATAGAAAGTTCCTCAAAATATTGACAAAGATCATCAACCTCAGTAGTCTCTGCTGCTGCTCTTTCCTGTCGAGCCATACTACGAGTACGAGGTCTATCCAAAGTCAAATCTGGTGGAGTGGATAACTTTGCATCTCTGATTGTACTTGTATACCATTTTGGATTCTTCTGTTGTGGTGTTGAAGAAGAGGTAGAAGGACCCCCTGTCTGTGTTGTTGAAGGGAACTCCTCATCCTTCGATTCCACAAGATCTAGGTATACATCAGATTTGTTTTGTGATGTGAAAGCCTCATCAAAAACAACATCTCTACTGACATGAATTTTCTTGGTCAAAGGATCTATCAAATGATAACCTTTAGAGTGCTCATCATAACCAAGAAAAATGCATCTCAATGTTTTCTCATCTAGCTTTTTCCTTTTCTCTTTCGGTATGTGCATGAAAGCATGACATCCAAAAATACGAAGATGAGATATGGAGGGTTTGCGGCCACTCCATGCTTCCTGTGGAGTCATTCCTTGTAGGGCCTTTGTGGGTGCCCTATTCAACAGATATACTGAGGTGGTGACAACTTCTGCCCAATATTGTTGCCCAAGAGTAGCTCCTGTGAGCATACAATGAACCATTTCCATAATAGAACGGTTCCTTCTTTCAGCAACTCCATTTTGCTGAGGAGTGTAGGCAGTTGTTAACTGTCTTGAGATTCCATGCTCAGTTAAGAATGCTAAAAATTCTTTAGAGGTAAACTCCCCCCCTCGATCTGAGCGGAGGGTTTTAATAGAAGCCCCTGACTCCTTCTCAACAAATTTTTTGAATTGTTGGAAGAAAGCAAAAGCCTCAGATTTCAGTCGAAGAAAGAAAACCCACATCTTTCGTGAGTAGTCATCTACAAATAACTGAAAATACCTCTTCCCCCCACAACTGTTGGGTGTGAAAGGACCGCATAGATCGGTGTGAATCAACTCCAGAGGTTTCTGCACTCTTGTTGAGCTCTTCTCAAAAGGTACTCTATGTTGCTTTCCTGCCAAGCAGTCAGAGCACACTGGCAATGTGGTAGAAAGGGAAGGAAGACCCTTTACCATCTCATACTTACTAAGCTCAAGTAAGTAGCCAGAACTAAGATGCCCGTATCTCTTGTGCCATAGGGAAGTTGCCTCCTTGGTAGAGACCGTCATGGCAACATGGGGAGTAGAGATAGCATCCAAGGCAAATAAGCCATGCTTATATGAAGTTGTTGCAATCTGCTTACCCTTCCTGGTAATTGTACAACACTTCTTGCCATCCTCAACACGAAAGTTGACAACCATATTTTTATCCAGGATTTGTGTGACTGACAACAAATTGTTAGCCAATCCTGGAACATAGAGGACTTTGTCAATCTGACACTTGCCATCAGAAAGAGTGACTGAAACTGTACCCTCTCCCTGAACCTTGTAGGTTTTGTCATCAGCAATAGTGACAGGTCTGCCCTCTTTGGCCACAAATGATTCAAACCATGATTTGTCGCCAGTCATGTGTTTACTAGCTCCAGAATCGACATACCATACAGGATCCCTCTCTTTGGAGACTGTGGTAGTCATGAGCACCTTGTGTGCCCATTCAGAATCTGAGTCAGATTCTTCAACAACAACATTCCCCTTGGGTTGTTTGTTGTTATTTGGTGGTTTGTTCTGGCCTTTTTGCTTATTTTTATGCCAACACCTGTTGGTGTCATGATTGTCCTTTTTACAGATTTTGCAATATCTCTTCTTCTGTTGAGGTTGTTTCCCTTTTCCTTTTGAATCTTGTTGAGAATTTCCTCCCTTCTAAAAATTACCCTTCTTCTGTGAACCCTTCCTGGTGGAGTATAGGGTTGTATTAGAAGAATCATCCCTGTGAAGTTGGCGTGCCTCCTGTTGTTGAAGCAGATTGACCAACTCAATAAAGGTAATTGCTCTCTGTGACACCTGAATGGAGGTGATCAACGTATCGAAGGAATCAGGCAAAGCTCTCATTACCACTGAAGTGAGAAGCTTGTCATCGATAATTTCTCCCAAAGAATTCAATTTGCCTTTCAATTCAGATACTCTGCAAAGAAAGAGCTCTACTGTCTCACCCTGTTTCAAACTCAGATTATGAAGTTGTTTTGTAAGATGAAGAATGGTGGAATCATTCTTCCCCTCATAAATAGTGGTAAGGGCATCCCATGCCTCTTTAGCATGCTCTTTGTCAGCTATATGAGGTTGAACTTCATCGGAGACAACAAACAAAATGAGCACCTTTGCTCGATTGTCTTTCTTGTCAAATGCGATCTGATCAGCAGTTGGAGTTGTGGATCCAGCTGCTGGTGAAGGTCGTGTTGTTGCTCCAGAAACAACATCCCATAAATCTTCCATGATAAGGACTGCCTTCATCTTGTTTTTCCATGGTGTATAATTAGGACCTTTCAATAACTGATGAGCATCAGTCATTAACTTTGCAGAAGAAGCCATAGTGAGGGTTCCTTATATCACCAATTGGTCCCCCTTTCTTTATACCTTAATGCCAGGCCTTTATACCGTACAAAATACCCGCCCTTACGTGAGGGAGACTATAGGTATTTTGAAAAAATCAAAAAAATTACCCGCCCTTACGTGAGGGAAACTGTAGGTAATTTTAAAGATTTTACGATACGTGGAACTTAGGCGGTACTGAAAGGGAATCGTCTTGTTGATGGCACCTACCATAGAAAGTCGTCAATCCTCATGCATGGGGCGTAACTTCCCCTAAACACTACGGATTTCAGAACTCTCATCAGGATTTACGCCTAAACACAAGAACGATTAGGGTAGTGGATGGAGTAAGAAAAATAGCAAACTGGCAAACTTATATCTCCCCGACGATTGATAGAGAACAAGCTCAGACGTCATTTTTGGCAGCTATATTAGGCGGCGGATACAGTAGCGCAATCACGATAGCTTTACCTGTAAGTGCTGGCCAGAGGTATCACAAATACCGAACGCTGCAGTGCAATAAATTGCACGGATGGGTTTTATGTATTCCGGGGACTTAGGGAGTGTATTTGATGTTAACTTTTAATGAAGTAGTGCAAAGTAAGAAAAAATGCAACATACAACATAAAAGTGCCCACAGAAATAAACCACTAGGTGTCGGGCGCTGCCGAAAATGCACCTTTACAATATTGCCAAAAAATTGCTTTTTCAAAAAAAATTACTCTCAATCCCCCCTTGATTTTGGAAAAAATACTTTCCCCCTTTTTTTTAAAGCATTTTTTTTAAAAACATTTTTTAATAACTAGAGTTAAAAAAAAAATTCATATAGAAAAAAAATTAATTTGTTTTTAATTAAAAATTAATTTTTAAAATATATTTTTTAACTTTAGTAAAAAAATATTAAAAAAAAATAATTCTTACCTGGGGGGTCGGCGGGATTTGAACCCGCGACCTCAGGGCTTCCTGAGCCCTACCGCTCAGCCCACAACCAGGTGGGCTAGCGGGCTGATCCGAAAGGATCAGGGGAGCTCTCCCCCTTATAGGAAAGCCACGATCGCAAATGCGTGGGCGGCGCTCAGGGGTGGCTCCTCCACAGCGGTGGCGGCGGTGCTCCGCCCCTTTGGCGGCGATGAAACCTTAGGAAGAAAATGAAAAATTTTCATGTTTCCTGCGTGATGCAATTGGTCTTTTGGTAATGCAATCTCCTGCAAGATTGTAACTGTTGTTGCAGTAATCACCCAGCAAAGCCGAGGTGATTGCCTTCAATGGCTTCTGCGATATGGGCTGTCTTATTTTCCTAGCTAAGGTGTGCGATCACACAGTCATTGGATTGTCCTCATGTGGGGTGCGCCAGCTTCAGTCTGTGCTTGACGCGATCTTCAGCTTCACCTGAGGAATCTTGTGGATGGTGTATCCTTCGTCTGCAACCTGACTGCGATCTTCTTCGACAACCGATCGTTCGAACAACCAACACACAGTAGCAATAGTTGTGGGTTTTATGTCGGCAACTCCGTGTGATTGGTTGTCGTCCTCAAGACCGTCTGCAACTATATGAGGCAAAAGTAATTTAATTTTACCTTTATCACCTTGGCAACCAATTTAAGCGATCGATCCAATAACAAGCAGCACTCTTGTTCATGGTCTGTGACGCTGGCAAATCATGTCGTGCGATCGATTGGCTGCGCTCTGGGCTGAGAACGAAACTCGATCCAGAAATTGTTGATCGCTTTCTTGTTGGGCTTTCAGAAATAGGTGCTAATGTCGTTGGAATACTCGCAAAAATGGTGATTTCCTCGCATGCCACCTTAGAGACCTCCAAACAGGGCACGAACACGTCTGCAGTTTTTTAAAAAAACTACATAATATTTCATCCTTGTGCAAAATCCGACCTCTACAAACTAATTTCCTCCTCTGCGTTCCCGCCAGTCCCAGTTTTAGACGTACTAGGGATCCGACGCCAGCTTGATGTCTCTTCTGTTGGCGAATCTGTAGACGAGAACCGTCCACTTCACAGTTGGAGTTTGCCTATCAGATCCAAGGTCACCGGGCCTACCAGCAAGTGAGTTAAATGGCGAGAAAACAGATTTGAAATTCGAGGAACTTCAAACTCAAAAATTTCCCCTTAAGGCCGAGGATCGAGAGCCTCTCGGCTCTGATACCATATTGACGAATTATCAAAGTAGTCACCTTTCCATTGATCATAGAAAAATATATAAAATAATAAGGGCCCAAATTAGCCCGTAATCATTGGATCTAATCAACAACTTAGAACTCGAAATATATTGGCTAAGTTAGGTCTAACAAAATAGACCTATCATAATATACGCTAACAACTATTGTTAGCGTAACTAATCTAGGTAGTTAACTAACTACCCTAACAACCTAAATAGGGTAATAATATAGAACTACTATAGTAATTCTAATATGGTCCAATATGTCCTTCCTCACAGGGAAGTTTAGGAGAGGATCCCCTTGTGGCAATCATTCTATTTTAACTTTGATGAACCAATTATTGTTTTTGCATTGGATGTTGATGATCTTCTTAGGGGAAGCTCAACACCACTTCTCCAAGAGATGGTGTTACAACTTTATACCGATGGGATCTTTGGTCTAGTTCATCTATATTTAGCAGGGTAGTCAAAGCAGCCAACAACCTTCATGATCAAGGTCATGACTAAGGAAGGTTCTTGTTTGACTGCTAGAGCATCTTGGAGTGACAAAGGTGGTGTTCTTTGTTATGGTACCTAGGGATAGGAATATGGGAATATGATATTATATTGTGTATGGATATTATGGATAGTTGGCATGGGCCACACATAACCCAAGGTTGATTATAACCACAATAGCAATGTAGGAATTAATGGAAATGCTTATAAACTAAATGACCATGAAAATTAAAATAACAGAATTGCTAAAGAAAATAATTGGATGCAAATTGAACAAACTTATCTTAATCAAGGGGAACAGATATGGTAGGCCTCTTCGAGGGGGCAACCTCCTTGGAAGCAGAGCCCCAATACAATTTGAGAAAAATATGAGATACATTCTATTTCAAACCCATGTCCTTATATAGACTGTTGTTTACCCTAACCCTAATGCTCAAAGGTCGGACCACAGGAAAGAGGGCACTTGAGCTACTAAATCCTACTTATAATAAAAGTAAAGGTTACATTATAATGAACCCATACACACTAGTTGCCCAAGGTGAAACCATACACCAACACTAGACAAGTACATAACAATGGTTGTGTTAGGATGGGGTCTTAACATGCCTTCCCCCTTCATGAAGCTATGTCCTCAAAGCTTGATGTGAGGAAACTAATGTTGTAGTTGGAGCGGCTCCCAAGTGGCATCTTTTGGCTACAATCCACACCATTGCACTAGAACATCAATGAGAGTGCAGTTGCAAAGTCTGCGTGTATGCTAATCCAAAATACTCAAGGGTTCTAAGATGATTGAGCCTTCCTCATCCAACTAGTGTAGTGTGGATTGGACCTGTGTATGGCTGTTAAGAACCTTCTTTAAAGATGAGACATGGAAAATTAGATGTATTGTGGAAGAAGGTGACAATTCTAGCTTGTAGGCCACAAGGCCAACTTGTTGGAGCACTTTATATAGTCTACAAAATTTTTGTGCTAGCTTTTGATTGCCACGGGGTTTCAGTGATGACTACTTATAGGGTTGCAGGCATAGGAAAACCATGTCCCCGATGTTAAAACTATGCTCAGAACGGTGTTGATTTGCTTGTTGTCGCATATGGTTTTGTGCCATGGCCAAATTATCTTTGAGATATTGGAGTAGTTGTGCATGCTCCATGAGAGTGGAATCCATTGCTTGAACCTTGGAACTACGTGGAATGTATGATAGAAGTGATGGTGGAGGGTGTCCATAAACTGCTTCATATGGTGTCATCTTGGTGGAGTGATAGGAAGTATTATATCACCACTCAGCCAAAGGAAGCCATTTGACCCAATGAGTCAGTTGCTTAGATGCAAAGCAACGGAGATAAGTTTCCAAGCACTTGTTGACAATTTCGGTCTGCCCATTGGTGGGGATGGTATGCCAAGCTCATCTTGAGTTGTGTGACGTGTAGCTTGAATAGGTCCTGTTAGAAATGACTAGTAAATGTGGGGTCACAATCGTATACAATGGACTGAGGCATGCCATCAAGGTGAAAAATGGAATCAAGGAATATTTGGGCAACAGTTGAGGCCTTGAAAGGGTGGGCTAGAGGACAGGAATGAGCATATTTAGAGAGACGATCTCCCACCACTAGAATGATTGTTTTGCCTCTATACATTGGAAGCCCTTTAATAAAGTCCATAGAAATATTCGTCCAAACGGTCTCTGGAATTGGAAGAGGATGGAGTGTGCCCGTTGTGCGAATAGTTTCACCCTTAATGCGCTAACTAGTGTCACATTCTACAACAAAGGTCTTGATATCCTTTTTCATCCTTGCCTAGAAAAAATGTGTGTTTAGCCAGTTCATATGTTTTTAAGAAGCATGCATTTCCTGTATTATAGACTCACGGAGTGGTGAATTTTGAGGGATAAGAACGCGACCCTGTTATCGTAGATATTGAATATTGTCCATCCCATGTATATCTTGAGCGAGAGTCAGAATCAGTTTGAAGTTGCTGAATTAATGATTGCAAGGTGGAATCTTGGGTCACTTCTCCCGAAAGTTGGTGGGTCCATTGAGGAAGTGGAGAAGAGATGGCACATAGCATACCTTGATTCTCATATTGGCAGGATAGCGCATCAACGACTACATTTTCCTTGCCCTTCTTATAAATGATTTCATAGTCATACCCCAGCGGTTTGCTAACCCATTTTTGTTGTTCGGGCATAGATACCGTTGCTCAAGAAAGTACTTGTGGTGGTTTGTTTTGGAAAAAATGTCGCCCAATAAGATAAGGCCTCCATTGATTGATAGCATGTAAGATCGCCATCATCTCCTTCTCATAAGTTGATTTTTCCAAGATTTTGCCTGATAGTGCCTTATTAGTGAAGGCCAATGATCGCCCTTCTTACATAAGCACTGCACTTATTCCACTTCTAGATGTGTCACTTTCAACCACAAATAGCTTGGAGAAATTAGGCATAGCCAACACAGGAGTAGAGAACATAGCTTGTTTGAGTCATAGAAATGCATGGTCAACGGGTTTTGACCATAGAAACGAGTTCTTCCAAAGCATAGCCGCCAAAGGGGATGCAATCTTTCCATAATCACAGACAAATTTTTGATAATAGCTAGTGAGGCCTAGGAATCTGTGAGGACTTTTGAGAGTGTGTTTTGGGCCATTCTTATATGATAATAATCTTTTTAGGATCCACCTTGATCCCTTTCCCTGAAACTATATGGCATAGGTATTCCACTTCTTGCATCCCAAAAGAACATTTGGATTGTTTGGCACACAGTTGATTATTTGCAAATCCTGCAAATATTCTTTCCTTTGCTAGAACCATTGCTCTGATACCATTTACTATGAATCTTTGCTTCTCATAAATATAAAAGCATCCACCATATGCTAATTATTAAATATATCAACCATAGTAATTATTCTACCAAAAACAAGATGTGATAATACCCTTTAGGTAGGGCAACACCAATGTTATTTGTCATGGAAGGAATTACTCCACAATATCTCCCAAAATGAGATCCACTCCACCAGCAAAGACAATTATAAAAGAATACTGGATATGATTGATTGATTATTACAATGACAATATTCTTTCTCTATATACCCATCTTCTAATGCTACTTTAGGGAGCCGACTCCTAAACCCTTATCCCACTCATTATTATAATATAATCAACCTTGGGTTATGTGTGGCCCATGCCAACTATCCATAATACCCATACACAATATAATATCATATCCCCATATTCCTATCCTTAGGTACCATACCATTCCACCTTCCTTACAAATGTTTCGTTCTCGAAACATGAGAAGAAACTAGATAATATTATTTGCTAAGCAATGTTGACAACTGGTACCAATCTTGAACATCCCTCCATCCAAGTGAAATCTTGATTGGTGGTGGTCTGCAATGATGCCAAGCTGCCATTGTGCCACTTGAATATCCATAACTGCTCTGTTGGCTACATGCTTCTACTGCTCTATTATGATATTTTGAATGATTGGTCCTATTGTTCCACGATGTTGCTGCACCACTCTGAAATCTAGAATTACTATGCTTTTTCTGCCAAACACTACTATACTTGATGCCTTTATAACTCCATGTAGATCCATAATAATATTGATGCCCTAAGCCTTCCCTCCAAGAATGTTGCCACTCATGGTGGTGTAGGGTGGTGTGGATGGTGATATGCTGTAACCTTAACTTGATGTTTTGTTTCCTTTAATTCTTCAACATTTTGTTTTAATGTTTTGAATTCTTCCTCAAGCTCTTCTCTCATGTGCCCTTCTTATGTTGTATGGATGTGCTCTTCTAACAAAGATTCCTTGGATTTGGTTGCTTCTTCTTCTTGGGACTCTGCTACTACCTTTGTTGTAGACTTAGATTTTGATTCTTCTACTGGTTCCTTAACTTGTTCCCCTGCCATAGCTGCTTCTTGTTTCTCCTTGGATCCTTGCTTCTTAAGCTGAGAATATCTTGTAGTGTTATCTTCTTTTTCTTGTATGATAACTTCTTGAACTTCTATTGCACATAATGTTAATAGTACCCAAAAATCCAACCAAGGTTAACCTAGAATAATATCCACATCATCCATCTCAATAGCATGAAAATCTGAATGTAAAACATATTTATCCATGGTAATCTTCAAAACTTCAAAAATATGAATATTCACACCCTCGGTTTGTATGTCATTTTTGTTGCTTGAACTTGCAACCTCTTAGCCAAAGCAATATTAATGAAATTATACCTGCTACTAGGATTTATGGAAATAATAACCTTTTTCCTCTAAATGTAGCCATGAACCTGCAAAATAGAATTTTTAGATTCAAACAAATCTTTTTGATTATTGTTTGGCCTATTTGACACCAAAGCTGTGGTTCCCTCAGCCTTCAAACTATCATCCAAATTTGTTCCTTTTTTCTCTTCCTTAAGACATTTGATTTCTTTTCATAGACTTTAAGTGTATCCATCAAAATAGTTATCTTTTTATCTTTTTTCTCAAATTCCCATTTGCTTACGAACGCGTCTTCAAATTCTTCTTGTGTGTGTGTGTAAAATTATGGACACAAACAAAGTTCATATACTAAGATAAAGCTTCCTCTCATAAAGAATCACTAAGCTTATTCCTTAGTAACAATATTATCATTTCCAATGAACATTGGCAAATCCATTGACAAACTCCAATGTTCATCCTTTCCAGTGAACATTCACACCCTCGGTTTGTGTGTCTTTAATTTTTCTTGCTTGAACTTGCAACCTCTTAGCCAAAGCAATATTAATGAAATTATACCTGCTGCTAGGATTTATGGAAATAATAACCTTTTTCCTTTGAATGTAGCCATGAACCTGCAAAATAGAATTTTTAGATTTAAAAAAATTCTTTTGATCACTGTTTGGCCTATCTAACACCAAAGTTGTGGTTCCCTCAGCCTTCAAACTATCATCCAAATTTGTTCATTTTTTCTCTTCCTTGAGACATTTGATTTTTTTTTCATAGTCTTTAAGTGTATCCATCAAAGTAGCTATCTTTTTATCCTTTTTCTCAAATTCCCATTTGCTTAAGAATGCATCTTCAAATTCTTCTCGTGTGTATGTAAAATTATGGACACAAACAAAGTTCATATACCAAGATAAAGCTTCCTCTTGTAAAGAATCACTAAGCTAGTTCCTTAGAATCAGTATCATCCTTTCCAATAAACATCGGCAACTCCATGACCTCAACCCAAAAAAATCCCCAAAGCAACTAGGGTTTAATAAATTGGGATTTCTCAAAAATAAAATTCCTTTAATCTTATCTATTCTTTTCTATAAACTATTAGATCTGCAGATTTTGTGTCAATAGTTCAACTTCAAACAGTCATAACTTTTTTAATACTGCTCAAAATTTAGCATATAACCAATCATTTTTGTAGTACTGGAAATGATCTACACGATGGCGTAAGAATATTCTGAATATTATTCCTTGGGAGAAAGATATAACTCTTTAAATAGTATGAGAATTTCTGTTTTTTTTTTCCCTTGAAATAATCTCTACAAACCTTGCAAAAATTCTTTGATGCCACTTGTTATGAACCTTTGCTTCTCTTAAATATAAAATCATCCACCATATGCTAATTATAAAAAATATCAACCATAGTAATTAATCTACACAAAACAAGATGTGATAATACCCTTCAAGTAGGGCAACACCAGTGTTATTTGTTAAGGAAGGAACTACTCCACAATATCTCTCAAAATGAGATCCGCTCCATGAGCCAAGACAATTATAAAAGAATACTTGATCTGATTGATTGATGATTACAATGACAATATTCCTTCTTTATATACCCATCTTCTAATGCTACTTCGGGGAGTCGACTCCTAAACCCTTATCCCTCTCATCATTATAATATAATCAACCTTAGGTTATGTGTGGCCCAAGCCAACTATCCATGATACCTATACACAATATAATATCATATCTCCATGTTCCTATTGCGAGGTACCATAACATTCTTTGTATATGTACAGGAGTATTTAATACCGACTCTTATGAGTATGGTAAAGCTTGAGGAGATTCTTGTGCAATTGTAGATGCATTTTTGTATAGCAGACTTCCAAATGATGTAGGAAGGCTCAAATATTCCTTGGAGATTTAGATACTCGCGAGTCTATTCGAGCATCTATTATAGGGAGGGTAGATGTTACCGTCACTAATGTCTTCTCTACTTGGCTCCCAAGCTTAGATTAGGGGGGGTGTTGGAAAATGGTAACTTGACCTTGTTGGCCAAGGTTGACATTGTATGATGCAAGCCTACGGTTATTATTGATGCAAGCCTACGGGCGATGATTTGATGTATTCACCCTTAGCGGAACTCTATTAAGGGTTTAGTAATTTATGGTTGAACTTGACTTAACCTTGAGCCTTATGTCAGCCTAGGTTAAATGTAATATGTAATTAGGTATTTTCTATAAATACCCCTCAACCACCTGATCCACTCTAGTGGTGTGATAACATTCTATTCTACAGAAGTGAATATCTTTGGTGTCTACGGACACCTTCCATACCATATGCTTTCTATGCTATAGTCTTTCTTTCTAGGTAATGTGTCGATTTTGTTCATTTCTGGAAAGTATTCCTAAATTCGTTATTTCCTGTTGTATATATTGTGAGATTTGTAAATATTTTCAGTTTTTGAATTTTTAAGACTTGTCAAATACTTTAGAGCAAAAAATAAAGTGATGGAACAATATTAGACAGGATCTGGCCTAGTTAAAGTTGAGGGAATTTATCCTTGGACTACCTCTTGAATTCATTCCCATGGCTGTAGACCCAATCGCATGTTTATTGCACTAGAATCTCCTAGATATGGATGTTCAAGATTTGTTTCCTTAGAATATGATCAAATACCTTCCAATCATTCTAGAGATGGGTCTATGACCTTGATGACCACAGATCCACATTTTGTAGATCTACAAATTCCTCTCTTGGAAATGAGATTATAGGAGGTTGATTATTCATTCAACATTTAGAAATGATGTCCTGCAATCATGTTCCTTGCATTGAAGATGAGGATGTTGTCATCTGACTGGTTATCTGGCATTTAGAGATGATATCCTGCAGTGGTATTATACATATCTACACTACATTGTTGATAAATAAGTCACAATTTTCGAAGGATGTAAGAAGCATTGCAATGTGGCTACAGACGACCTTTTATGGCTACAACAATTGTTGGATATGATGAATGGTTCAAGAGAGTCTGTGGTCAAATTCCAAATGATACATCACCATCTTATGTTGTGACTTTTTGCTTCTATTTGAATTTTGAATGCTTTGGACCCCTACAGTGAGGTTCCTGACAAAGGAGAAGTGTGTTAACACCCTTTGGATGGCCTTTTCCATCAATGTTTCGTTTGGAGATCATCTAAGAGAACCTCGGAAGTCCAAATTGCTCAGGTAGCTCAAGGATAAAAGTCATTTAGGTTACCGAATATCTTGAAGTCCTTAGGTTGCTGCAGAGCATAAATAATGATATCGTGACGCTCATGAGGCAGGTGAACCAATGACCTGCAGCCTGATTGCAGGGGAGACTGTTCAATGCTAACTAGGGATGTAGTCCTTAGGTTGTTGCAGAGCATGAATATTGAGATCATGACTCTCATGGGGCAGGCGAATCAGGAAACCCATCTCGCAGCCCAACTGCAGAGGAGATTGTTCAATCCTAACTAAGACATTCAGATCTCTCACGATGTTGCTCCACAAGAGGCTCAATCCTTGCCATTTCTTGCCAGTAGCATTGTGTTGAATTGGTGTTGGCCTTGTGAGCAAGATTGTGGTGAAAAGCCTTCTCCACATTCATGTTGCAGTCAAAACCTAAAGTCATCCCCATTGTCATTATGGCAAGCTACTGTCATGTTCGGAGTCCCAGCCATTGGAATCGACTTCATCCAAATATGCAACATATGCGACATGTCATAGTTGATTGTAACAATTGAGTCATCCATGGTTGCTGAATGAAAACACTGGTTACTGAGCTTGAAATATGAAAGCATTCTCTTTCAGGATGCGGATCTCTTCATGTAGGTAGATCTCCAAACTAAGAATCTTCAGCTTTTGGAATGACATGTTTCTACAAGAGACATTATTGTTTATTGAGGCTGTGAAGTCACTTTAAGGCTGCCTCGCCACTTTCAAATTCAAAATCTTGAATGTTTTCTCAATGAAGTTATTTATTCGTGCACATTACAGATTTAACTTCTAGAATTCGCTGATTTGTTAGCAAAGCTGCAAAATAATGCTCCGACTTTAGAAGACCATGGTTTTTTGTAAAGAATTCTGATTGACACAGCATTTGTTCAGTTCTTTTTGCCAAGATGATCCTTTGGTAGTATTGGTTATGAGTCTGCTGTGCAAATAGACACACATACTTTGTCAATTTATAACAAACTAAAAATATTATATAATAATTGAAATAGAGAAGGAATATGCATAATATGCCAAGAATTGCTCAACATGCTGCAGTACCATGTTCCCCGTTAAGGTAGGGTTACACAATATAGCAAGCCTTAAGGAATGTTAAATCCATAACCCTTTTTATAGAAGATTACAACAGAGAACATCATTCAATACATGCCTCATATTTGAAGAATACAAGACATTTACAGTCATGTGAGCTATATCTTTACAACGTTATTGCACTTGGGATACTTTCACTAAAGCCATCGCTAGA
This sequence comes from Wollemia nobilis, assembly GCA_028583015.1. NCBI lineage: Eukaryota > Viridiplantae > Streptophyta > Pinopsida > Araucariales > Araucariaceae > Wollemia > Wollemia nobilis. Next base: position 1,564,650 of record JAQPPZ010000040.1, read on the forward strand.
TTAATTGCACATTACATTGAGAGGATTATAGTGTTCACAACTTAGGATTGTAAGGACACAACCAATTGGGTCTCTAATTTTTTATGCCTTATATGTTCATATGACATGCAACCATGGGAAAAGGATGGTCTCTGAGGCAGGTGTCTTCAACCTGTGGGCTGTTGGCATATTTGTTCTCATTATTGTGTTTGGATAGGAATCATTTAAACATTTTAAAGTTTAAACACATCAGAAGGCAGCATATAATGACATCTCTGAACTGTATGAAGTAGTGGCACCTGTTGTAACTATCGTTGTTTTTACTTGCTGTTAAATTCTATACATTCTTTATTAAAATTTCCCTCACCTGTTGTATAATTATATTTTTTGAAATCTTTGTGCTGATAACAGTCAATCCAAATGGGTTTATATTGTACTTCTAAGTTTGACTAGAATTTCCTGTAGCAGTTCTTTGTGAGATACCAAAATAAACTCATTCAGTCACACAGGTGGTTTAAGCTAGTTAAGATGGATGATCCTTTCACTTATTGAAGGGGGTCTTGTAAAGCTCTTGGATATGACCCGTGAGTGTGGTCTACCGGCAAGGACGCCACCTGCATTATCGGTGATGTGACCCGGGTTCAATCCCCATGGTGGATGTGTATAAGAAGTATTATTCCAAAAAAAAAAAAAAAAAAAAAAAAAACTCTTGGATATGTTTTTTGCAGTCTTCCATTTGAATTGTAGACATGTATGTGCAAATGATTCAATTTACTGTTTTCAGCTCTTTGCTGACAATAATGTAACTCCTATGTTTCTCGCAGATGTGATGAAGCTTCGTATAAAATTAGTCTTATAGTTGTCGGACAGTTGTTCACAAGTATTTGATTATGTTCATATTTGACCTTATATTTTCTTTGCCTTGGGGTTTGTGTTGTTTTGTCAAATCTTGCTATGCATCTTATTTTATGGTTATAAGAATAATAACTAGGAGTTAGATTTGTGTGCAAATAGGCCAGTTACCATTTTTGTTCTTAGTGTTGCTACATAGATATTTGAGGTTTGGGTTTCAAGTTTGTTACATGTTAATTGGAAGAGATAGCTGGGTTATAGATACTAGATTCTAACATTATGAATTGGAACTCACAGGTACCATCCTGCAGGGGAGCCTCCTTCTCCAAGGGCTGCACATACTGCAACTGCTGTGGGTACCATGGTTGTGATTCAGGTACTCTCTTCCAAATAAAATTATCCTGTTACGTTTCAAAAAACTATTGTCAAAAAAGAAAAAAAAGCTTTGGTAAATTTCATGATTTTCTGCATTTTTGTCATTTGAAAATTTCTAGTCCTGGTCAAGGCTGATCAGGCAAATCTCATCTTCTAGGGTGGCATTGGTCCTGCGGGACATTCTACTGATGACTTATATGTGCTTGACTTAACCCATTCAAAATTCAAATGGCACAGGTATATAGTGCTGAAATTAACTAATTCTAGCATAAATATTTCTTAAACCATGGCTTACTTTTGGATAGCATATTTACATAACCTTTTTGTCGTTTAGGGTGGTTGTGCAAGGACCTGGACCGGGACCACGATATGGCCATGTGATGGACTTGGTTGCTCAAAGATACTTGGTGACTGTTAGTGGAAATGATGGTAGGCCACAGTAACTTGTATTTTTTGAAATATTTTACTTGAAGCATATTTTATTTTGACAATGTTGTGGAATACGTCTAGTTGGTTATTATTATGCTACTTATAGCTGAACTGATGCTATTTCTGTCATGAAAATTGAAACTCTTGAAGGTAAGCGGGCATTGTCTGATGCATGGGCACTAGACACGACACAAAAACCATATCAGTGGCAAAGGCTGGAACCAGAAGGAGATAGGCCATCTGCTCGGATGTGAGTGTCTTGCCTTTTGACAGTTGTGAATTCACAACTTGTCTTTAGAGCATATAGAAGTTGTGAAAAATCAAACTGTCACTATGTTTAACTTTGCAATTATAAAAAGTAAATTCTTATTGTTACAAATGAAACCCAAAAAATGATTGACATAGCTGTTCGTTTTCAGTTGCACTTCTCAGATAGTCGTCTGAAGTTGTTATTTTGTGCTTTTATAGGTATGCAACAGCTAGTGCCCGTGCAGATGGCATGCTTCTGCTTTGTGGAGGAAGAGATAGTGTGGGCATGGTGAGTTATGAAAAACTCAAAACTGCTTTTGAAAACACTCATATTTTTGAAGTCTCTTTCCTCTCAAAAGTTGAATTTGTTACATTGTAGCCTGGTCAGTGAAACTTAAAAATTTATATCCTTACAGGCATTCTCAAAACAATTTATGTCTGCGTAACCATTAGGATTTGTCTGGGTAAAGAAAGGATTCAAATAATTGGAATGGAAAATTTTGATGGCTTATTGAACCTAACCCTTTTAAGAAATTCCAAACCTCCAAACTTTTGGAGCTTCCCTTCCGAACTGAATTCTCTATACCTTGTAGCTATGCCTTAAACCAAAGAAGCATGACTCGGTTGTAGACTTAGAGACTAGAGTGCTTTGAATCATCTTCTCATAGCTCTTAAGTCAAGTAAGAAGTTGATGGCATATTTAAAGACTTGGTTTGTCATAGGTGGGGCCATATCAAAAACATGGCTTCAAAGGGGCAAAGGGGTGGGGTCATGTGAGGCATTGTTATTTTATTTCCCTCGAAGGCAATCTTGTATGACATTCCTGTACTGCTTGAAAAGTCATGCATCTATTCCATCGCTAGAACCTTTCTTGTTGTTGTGGTTTGTATCATAGGGAAAATCAAGCTTGACTTTGGTACTTCATCATACAAATACACGGTAGAAATTGATGTGGTAGATAGCATTTCCATAGAAGCATTATCTCTTGTATGGTATATATCTATGCTAACCCTAAAACCATTCTCATCATAAAGCTTAGTAATTTAGCTTGGGGAGAGATATTCTGTAACAAATTTGTGTACTTTCTGACCTATTGTGAAGTTTAGATGATTATGCCAAGCACGTTAGACAAAATAAATGCACATTAGACAATGTTGCATGCCATTGCTTTGACTGATAATTTCAAACACAAATGTTATATTGAAATAAGCACATCATATTGTGTTTTGACAAAAACTCATCATTAAGGAGCCTCTGCAGGATTTTGTTGTTGGTACCTATGTAAATGTTGACTCATAAAGGTTATTGCAAACCTAGAATATGAAAACATAGCACCAAGAAAATCATTTTCTATTCTCTTGCTTGAAATGACTTGTATATACATTCTAGTTATGATAAATAATTAGCTCTACTCTTAGTAGAAAGAGACAATATGATCTTAGGACTTGAAGGATAATGTTGCATTTTGTGAACTAAACATGCATTGGGATCAACATGCATCTTATATGATGTGCACATGGGGAGGGATAGGTCTTCTACTTCTTTGATATAATGTAAGTCCAAACTGTACCTCAAGTGTGGGGTGGATATTAGGATAGTTTACAATTTTGTGCTTGCCTACATGAATGTTTTGAGGGAAAGATTTCACATCTGACATGAATGGCTTGCTAAAAATAACACTTGTTGGATAGTTATGGTGAATTACAAAGTACATTTTAGCCAGCTGGTTGGAAGACACTAGTATTGAGTACAATAGATCAACTTGTAAAACCATATAGATGGACAATCAAGATAATGTATACACTTGTTTTTAATGACAATAGAAAGGGCAATTCCAAAGATTTCATTTTCATGGTTTGAACTTTGAAGTATCTATCAACAACATGTATAGAAAACCTAAGGCAAAATTCTTATGAAAACTTTTCAGAACCATAGTTTGATAAATTCCTAGTCTGTGTAACCATTCCTATTGAGCATGTCTTTGAGTTCAATTAAGTGACAATCTACAACAGATAGACCAAATTATACTTAAGGATTTGGACTGAACAAATCATAAATGGAGATCAGGAGTGTGAGATTTGGTGCATGTTTGTATTTTGCTGTTAGAAATGACATGCTCGAAGGTCTCAGATGAAGGCCATCAATTATCATCTGTAAGGTCACAAGCAAAGATGGTTGATTATTACCAAACGATAGATCACAACTTTTACTAGTTGCAAGCATCTTCATACTGGCAAATAAAAAATGCTCAGCATGTCATCCATTCCACGAACACGAAATCTTTTGCCTCCAAAACATCATTAAATAAGATCTGGTACACTTTTTTTATGGTCATGAAATGTTTGTGAGAGAATAGCTTTGTGAGAAAAAATTCAGTAGGAATGCAACAAGAAGGGATTTTATTGATACAAAATAATAATCAACATAATTTTATTAGTTTTCTTAATTTTATTTGTACTTGTACTATACTTGGATTTAGAGTTTTGGGGGTTTACATTGATGCCCTACTAATTGCATATTATTTATATGTTCCCAGCCTTTAGCAGATGCATATGGCTTGCTGAAACATAGAGATGGACGTTGGGAGTGGACTCTTGCTCCTGGAATATCACCATCACCTCGATATCAACATGCAGCGGTATTGTTAAGATTCTTTGTTGTGAAATCCTGTAGATGATTTAGTAGGTTAAATAGATATGACATTTGTTGAGTTTTTGCCTCAAAAAATCAGATAAACACATAATTGAGATAGCATAATTGATCATGATTGCCTTCAAAGGGGAGGGTCATATACTTGGATGATCTACATTTGAACTTACAGTTCACTTGTCAAGGCATGGTTACCATCAACCCTTTGTTAAAGTTTTCACAGAGGAAAAAACATGAAAGAATATAAGCACCAGTAAAAGATGCAAAGAGGAAAACATGAAAAAATATAACTACCAACAAAAGATGCAAAATGTTTGCTAACTGAAAATATTAAAAACAGGTGTGTAGTGCAATAACTTTATCAAAACTATTTCCCATGTGCTCATATTATCTCATTATATTCCATAACCAGATGGCCTGCTACATATTGTAATACCATATACATAACATCACATGGTTCCTTTGCAAAAGTCTATAACATATTCAATTTTCATTAATATTTTAGCTGACCCAACAGTTTTATATTTGAAAATTAAATCTACTAAAAAGTATGCATGTTCTTAAAACATGTTTCAATCTGAAATGAACTCAGCTATTAGCCTATTACTAAGTGCAGCCATTTCAACAAATGTAACTTGAAGGTTCAGCCAAGGCTTTCAAGTGCAATCTCTAACAGTTAACCAAAATAGTTGCTATTGCACAAGTAATAAAGGCCACACTGTTCAGCTTTTAACATTCAAACAATAACAATCATCATTTTTAAAGCCACCAATGTTCAAGCAAAGACCATTTTTTAATTTTTTAAATTTTTTTAGTCACCAATGTTCAAACAAAGAGAGTTCTCAGTATTTACTTTTTGGCCATGAATGTTCAAGCAAGATAGTCATTGGTTTTCACTCTTCTCTGTTCAGGCAAGATGGTTATCTATTTTTTCAGCCATCAATGGTCAATCAAGACAGTCATCAGTTTACAGCCCTCAATATAAATTATAAAAGCAAGACAGCTTTACTGTTCAGTCTCTAGCAATTATGCACTGCTGTCCAATCACTAAAGTGATATTTAAACATTGACAACCACCATTGTTCAGTTCCCACCATTTAAGCAATGACAGTTACTCCTAACTGTTCAAATATGACAGCCTTTTTTTTTTTTTAATTTAAGTTTGTATCATTTTTTTATTTTTATTTTTATTTTTTTTGGGGGACGGCTGGGCGTCCCCGGGGACGCCCAGGGGACGGCTGGGCGTCCCCTAAAAAGGGACGTCCCGGGGATGGCCACCTAGGATGGTCAGCCGTCCCAGGGACGACTGCCCTGCTGTCCCCCAAAAGGGGGACGGGGGGAAACGTCCCCCATGCCGTCCCCGGGGACAGGGGGACGCGTCCCTGTGGAACCTTGCTAAATATTTGTCTGCAAATCTAATGGCGACAGATTTGCCAGGAAATACCCTTTTTGATAACGATTATTATTAAAATTTTAAGTCATTCACTTCTAATGCACTATTCATTTTGGAGAGCTGACAAACTTGTTAGAAGTTGGTAATACTTGTATCAATAATAAATCTAGAAGACAAAGAGATAATGTTAGTTGGAAATAAAGTTTGCAAACTGTCCATGGAAGAAGTGATGGATTGCTTTCTACAAATTGCTAGTGATTTGAATGCTGTTGATTGGTCCATCATAGAAGTTATCTACAAAAGTTATCTCTGAGGGCATTATTATACGTATTGTTGTATCATGTGAGATGTGTGTAGCATGATTAAAAAAATCGTCGGGAACCTGCGATTTATTTTTTAAACTTCTCGGCGCTGAGAAACTCATTGACACACGGCAAGATTTCTGCCAAAAACTTGCCGATTTCTTGCGAGAAAATCAACCACAAGTACAAAAACAGAGGAGAAACGCAGAAATTTGTTTTAAAAACCCATTTCTTCTCATTTGCTCATTTTTCCTTCTCTCCAGCTGTGTGGAAATTCTTCTAAGAGGTGAAAACAATAATCTTAAACCACTTTTCCGGATCGCATCGAAGATTGGACACTAGTTCAAGGAGATTTGAGACTGTTTCTACAGATTTTTTTGAGGTGTACCCTCCCCACCCCCCTTTAAAAAAAAGAGACAAAAAAAACTAGCTTTTTTTTTTTTCATTTTTTTTAGTTATTTTCAAGCATGTAGGCTAGGCCCTATTTTTTTTGTTTGTTCCCCCCCACCCACCTACTCACCCTCGGGAAAAAAAAAGTAAAGTTAGGTTTTTTTTTCTTTTCAATTTTTTTTTGTTTTTTTCAAGCATGTAGGCTAGGCACTAATTTTTTGCCGCCTATTAGGAAATATAGATGGAGTCTTTGGGTGAGGTCCTTGGAACTGCCACGAGCAACAATGATCCTCCTTCAAGTGGAACCCAATGGACTCCTTCACCTACAGGCCCAAGTCAAAGAGACCCAATGTGGAAGCATGGGGTTAAGGGGAACTTGCAGAATCAAGTGTTTTGTAAGCACTGTGGCAACTAATTCCTTCTGCTTGGGCAACTAGGGCATGATGTGGACCCTTGACCTAGAGCAGATGATATGATTAGAAATGAGGTGAAGGCTTGTTTGTGCACCAAAGAGACTAAAAAAATCGAGCACAAAAGGACAAGAGTTGGAGTGGGACATGGAGTGGGGCCTTGGGGCTCCTTTTATGGGGATGATGCCCAACTGGTCGATTTCGATGTTGTGGCGGAAGAATCTGTTCTTAGCCCTCGCATTCGGCGAGGTAGTGCTAGTGGGAGTGGGAGGATTGCAAAATAATGCTTCAAAACAAGACAAACCACAATTCATAATACTACATGTGGGAGGGACAAGGCGAAGGATGTAAGGACAGCTGCAACCAATTTTTGGTATTACCGCAACATTCCCTTCAATTGTGTGAAAAACCCCTATTGGGATGCCCTAGTGAGGGCATTAAGTGGACCATTGTTGGAGGAGTGTGTCATCAACACACGTGCTCTTGTAGAAGAGCAAAGGAATACATGGAGGAAAAAGGGCTGCAACATTCTTTTTGATGGATGGACAGATGCAAGAAACCGCACGCTCCTAAACTTCATGGTGGCTTTGGGTGGATCCATGGTCTTCTTGAAGTTGGTTGATACCTCGCAAGAGGTAAAGAATGCACAATTGTTATTCAACTTGTTGGAGGATGTCATGCTAGAACTAGGAGTGAAGAATGTTGGCCAAGTAGTGATGAACAATGCAGCAACGTATGCATCTACAGGTAGACTTCTCGAGGAGAAGTACCCCTCTATTTTTTGGAGCTCATGTGTTGTTCATTGCATTGAAGACATTGGCGAAATGTCATGGGTGAAGATTGTGGTAAAAGATGTGAAGAACATTACATAGTTTATCTATAACCACACATGGGTGCTCAACTTGATGAGGGAGCACAATGGAGGGACATTCTTCGCTTAGAGATCACTCGATTGGCCTCCAATTTCATTGTCTTGCAAAGCCTTCTAACAACAACTACTTTGAAGCGGATGTTTGTGAACGAAGAATGGTATGCCTCATCATTTCATTTAAAAGAGGAGGGGCAGATAATATGGAGGCAAATTTTTAATGATTCATTTTGGGTGAGCGTTTAGGAAATTCTCAAAGTAATTGCAATTTACTTGTTGAGTTCAAATTTAAATATTACAATCTTATTTTATACTTTAGTAATACTTTTTGTAAATTTTCAGTATTTATTGTTTAATTACAAGTGAGAGAACCCTTGGTGAGGGTTTCTCGCCTTGTAGATGGTGAAAAAATGGCAATGGGCTATCTATAAGAGGCAATGGATAGAGTCAAAGAGGCCATTGAACATTATTACGGTGGCAACCAATGCAAGTTTGAACCAATTTGGCGCATTATTGATAGACGGACAAGGCAACTCCATGAACCTATTCATGCTGCAGGGTGCTTCTTGAACCCCAAATTCCTTTACACTAGTAGTCTTAGTGGTGATGAAGAGGTCCAAGCAGGGTTCTATACTTGCGTAGAGAGGATGATAGATAACCCTGCCAAACATCGCCTTATCCCTACCGAGTTGCAATTGTATAAGGTCGTGGGAGGGAGTTTGTTTGCGTACTCCTTCACTAAAGAAGCAAGCTCAAGCTTACAACTAGTTAAAGGATCTAGATTCTAAACCTTTAATGTTTAACATTTTAATATTTTTTTATGTAGTTTACGAATGTGAATTAATACTTTGAAAATTATCTTTCTTTTAGATTTATGGTGGGAGGACTATGGTTCCAAAACACCTACTCTGCAGATGTATGGAAAAAGACTACAACTGCATTACTGTTTAACTATAAATTTTTTTTAATGAAATTAAGGATTCCATATAACCAAACGTTGGGGCAAACAAAGTTATGATGGGATTCTAACTTTTATTTGATTGAATGAAGTTGGAACATTCTACAATATCAAACACAAAGACTAGACTATTTTGAAGGTCATAGGATTTGGAAACTTAACTGATGGCAAATGTATATATATATATTTTTTTTAATTGTGGAGAGTTGACAAACTTGTTAGAAATTGAAAACACTTGTATTTATAAATCTAGAAGACAAACAGATGATAACAATTGGAAATGAAGCTTGCAAACTGTTCATAAATGAAGTGATGGATTGTTTTCTAGAAACTGCATAAATTGTTAGTGATTTGAAGGTCTGGCTGTTGATTGGTCCATTATAGAAGTTATCTGTGGGGACATTATTATGCATATTTTTGTATTTTGTGAGATGTGTAGAAAAAGGACTACAACTACATTATTGTTTAAATGTATGGAATTGTTAATGAAATTTAGGATTCCGTATAAGCAAAAGTTTGGGGAAAAAAAAGTTGTTATGACAAGTTCCTATCATTTGTCTGTCTCTGTAAGTTTCATCTTTGTTGCAGTGTCAAAGATTAACGTTTATTGTTCTTTAAATGCCAGCCTACTTGGCCTTATTTGTGTCAAGGCATCACTGTACTAATCAAAAGGTTTCCAACATAATTAATCATCAATTGATTTAGAATTGTTCTAAATATTTATTGCAGTTAATTCCTGTCTTCTTTTCTGTATCTGTTCAATGATTTGAACTTTAGAATCTCACTGTGGTATTAAGGCCAATGTTACCATGTTGATCTGGGAGTGGTAATTTGTTTCTTTATGAGGAGCTCCTGGTTTTAATCTGTTTGAATATTAACATTCCAACATTATGAGTCATTGACATTAATTTGAGTGAATGTCATTAGAGTTATGCATTAGGTAATTGAATTTGGCAGACAAACTTCTGAACATGCATGTTGTCACATTATATCAATATCTTATGTAAACTATATTATCATTTCTCTAGTATCTACAAGCACCCTTTTGAGGTTTCTGTTTCTAGGTGTAGTACCAGAGTACTGCATGATCTAGAGGCACCAAAACTGAAACACCATATAATTGACTGTCGGAATACTATGGCAAAGTGAAGATTAAAGTCTAATCAAAGTTCCATTTGAAAGGACTTTATCAAAAGCAATTACAGAAAAATAAAGGGTTCAATGAAAAAAAAACCTGAAGGTTATCAGAGGATACCATTTAAAAATTCAGCAGTTCAATTTATTGAATAAAGTTGAAACGTTTTACAATATCAAAGGAACGTAAAAGACTAAAGTATTTTAAAGGTTGTAGGATTGGGGACATGACTGATGGCAAAAAATTATTATTTTTTATTGTGTAAAGTTGACAAACTTGTTATCAAATAGCACGAGGTCAAGTGGTTAAAAACATGGACTTCCAAAGTTGAGACCCAGATTCAAATCTTGCCACGTGATATATGCATAAATACCAAATGCCACTATGTGGTTTGTTGAAATGCCATGGTAACAGGGTCATGAGGTAATACTTGTGGGGCCCGTTTCAATCTTATATAACCATTTTAGAAAAACAAACAACAAACTTCTTGTTAGAAATTGAAAAGACTTGTATTTATAAATTTAGAAGTCAAAGAAATGATAATAATTGGAAATGAAGCTTGCAACTGTTCATGAAAGAAGTGATGGATTGTTTTCTTGATACTGTATTAATTGCTAGTGATTTGACGGACTGGCTGTTGATTGTTATGGTAGAGAAGTTATCCTTGGGGGCATTATTACATGTTATTTTGTATCTAATGAGACATGTGGAAAATGACTACATAAATGTTGAATGTATGAAATTGTTAATGAAATTTAAGATTCCATATAACCAAACATTAGGGCAAACTAAGTTGTTATTCCAAGTTTCTACCATCTGTTTGTCTCTAGAAATTTCAGTTTTGATGCAGTGTCGAAGACTAATGTTTCTTTTTCTTCAAGTGTCAGCCTACTTGGCCTTAGTTGTTTCAAGTTATTACTAATGGTCAAAGGTTACCGAAATAATTATAAATCATTTGATTTAGAATTGTTTTAAATCTACTTTGTAGTTAATTCCTCTCTTCTATTTGTGCCCATGATTGAGATTGCGTACGGCCTGTTTTCTATTTCTGTTAAATGATTTGGACTTGATAATATCAGTGTGGTATTAAGGCCAATGGCACCATGCTGATACCTAGGTCTGGTAATTTGTTTTGATATCAGGAGCTTCTGTTTGTAATCTGTTAGAATATTAGCACTACAATATTATAATCATTAACATTACTTTTGAGTGATGTCATTAGAGTTATGCATTAGTTAAATAAATTTGGTAGACTGACTTCCAAACATATATATTGTCAAATTGTACCAATGTCTTATGCTGAATAAAACTTTTAGTATTGTTTCTTTAATATCTGCATGCAACCTTTTTTGACATTTCTTTTCTAGGTGTAGTATGAGATTGGTTCATGATCTAAAGGCACCATAATTTGAAACAACAAATAGTTGACTATTGGAATACTAAGGCAAAGGCATGATCAAATTCCAATCAAAGTTTCAAAATGAAAGGATTTGATATAAAGAAAAACTGAAGGTTATTGAAGGATTTGATTAAAAAATGCGGCGGTTTTATTTTATTGAATGAAGTTGAAACATTGTAAATAGCAAAGAAACATAAGAGACTAAAGTATTTTGAAGGCCATAGGATTTGGAGACAAAACCGATGGCCAAAAGAAAAATTTAAAATGCAGATAAAGTAAGCAGACAAAAAGTGAGGGTTAAGCAGAGAGATTATCAGTTCACTGAACATCATATGTTCATTGGATCAACCAAATATTGAAACCCTTCATGATATCAACGAACAAATTTCATGGTGTCAACAGAAAGTGAAATCAAATTTATATCTATGCTATGTTCCACTGCTTTCCCTTGCAGATAGAGAATTAGAGTTAAGCAAATGTAGAGGAGTTAAACAGTTTACTGCATATTATATGTTCATTGGATGAACTCAAGATCACGATATCAACTAAAATCTTTCACAATGTCCACAGAGACTTGAAGTCAAATTATATCATTGCTATGTCCACTGCATTTCCTTTTTGTGGGAACAGGGGGATATGGGCACTCAAAAAAGGGATAGAAAACATAGCAACAGAGATTGAAAAATTAGTTGAAAACAGACAATTGCTATAATGTCTTTCCAAGCATTCAATTTTGAAAGTGTAAACGTCGGAAACAACATTTATAGAAAAAGTTAATGGGCATAAATTCTCAAATTTCATCCCTGGAAACTGAAACTTTAATTATGGTTAATGAGGAGAAATCCATGGGGCAATGTTGTTGGTTTTGACAATCCATCTGAGTGGAAAATTAGGGATCATAGGGTTAAAGTCCTTATTGGGTTTGGAATTTTAGATACCTAGGTTCATCATTTGGAATGAAGCTCGCTAAAGAAATATGGTCATTAAAAAAAAACTTGTTAGCTGCCAAAGCCTTTGGTCTAAAATTGCCATTGAAAATGTATCAATTTTTGGGCATTAATGTGGACGATTTCTTGTGAGAAAATACACCACATGAAGGATAATAGACTTATAACTCAACCTATATCATCATAATGACACACCATATTTAAGATAAGAGGGTTCACTACATCCGCTCATAATATCTCAACCTCATGTGAATAGGAAGAAGGAATCCCATATAAGTGTGGCTAAGGGCTTGCCCCTCTAAGCTTGCCACTCTGCTGACAAAGAGATTGGTAGGTGATTCTCCCAAGAGGGATTATTATTGCTCTTGCACAACATGTTTTTATATTTTGGGTATTAACATCAATGGAATTTCTAGTGAGAAAATATGCCATGTCAAGGATGATGGACTTGTAAATTAACTCTTATACTTCACAACATCACACCAAGTTTAAGATTAGAGGGTCAGCTACAGCCACTCATGATACAGTGGCCTGAGGTCAGTAGAAGTAAGGAGTACCAAATAAATGTGATCAAGGGCTAGCCCGATGTTAAAGAGGAGCAAGAAGTCCCATGTAAATGTGATCAAAGGCTTGCATCTCTAAGCATTCTACTCCATTAGCAAAGGGATTGATTGATGACAAGGTTAATAAACCACTCAAATATTACAATAGGGATCATTATTACTTGGATGCTGTAGTGTTTAGATTTTATTCCAAGCAATAAGGAATAAAAAACAATAACAGTTTAGGAACAGAACTATTTCATTATGTGCAATCTGATATGTACATTGCTTGCATCAATATGATCTCTGTTACATCTCTCGTCCTCAACAACAACACACAATGATAATCTCATGGCTATCTAATGGTACCATTCCACTACTACTATTACAGCATATACACAAAAATGAAAATGGGGGTGGACGGTTACAACTCAACCATGACCCTCCTGTACCAAACTACCAACTTATTGCAACTAGTTACAACACAACACAATGTCTTTATGTTCGGGAGTACATGTGACAACATGTAACACACACAAAATGGCAATTCACAACACTACTTGATGAATGCACATAAAATTCATAACAATTATTGATCAACTCAAATGACAAAACTACTTATGTATGATACAAAATGAACATATTGACTCACTGAGGTGTTGCCATGTTCAACTGATTCTGCTGATCTGTTTGGTGGTCATACAGACGCAACACATATTGAGAAATATGCCATGGGGAGGGCAATGGACTTGTTGTAAAGCTGCCCGCCTTTATACATTATAATGACACACCAAATGCAAGATTAAAGAAGCACTGCATCCATCTTCAATTCCTTAACCACATGTTAATAGGACTGAGGAATTCTACAGAGGTGTCATCAAGGGCTTGCACCTCATAGTTAACTCATTGGTTGGCAAATGACTTGAGGTTTATTAACCACTCGAGTCTCACTAGTGGGATCCATGTGGGATTGTTTTATGTTGTGCACGTCACATTTTTCAAATTCACAATTTGTGGTCATTCTTATCTCAACTAGTAGTACAGGCTAAGTTAGAAAGGAAGAAAAACATTATTTTAATGTGTGCGAGTGAATAAAGTAGGTCAGTGGGACTTGAAAAGCATTCGTGGTTAAAAATTTAAAATAGCATGGGAGGTGGCAAAAGAAGTGCTTTCAAGTTTAAAACACAGTACAAAGTCCAACAATGTCATTTTGTGTAACCTATGGTATTATCACAAATATGATTCAGATATGGTACTATGTGTTACATGTACATTTCAAATATAATACAATTATGGTACAATTAGGGCTTAAGAATGGAGATCCTTTCTTAATTAGAGGTAACTAATGCTAGTGCAGAACTTGGATTTTTGGCCTTTGCCTATAGATGGAGGATCAAAGTTGTTGACAATCACTATGAAGTGGCCATTGCAAGAGCCAGTTGTATCCAAATGAGAGTGGTCTTTAGTAGGAAGGCAATGCCGAATTCTAGGAAGATGTCTCCTAGTACCCTCTTTATTATTCAAGGCTGAGAATCCTCCAAAAATTTATGCATACCTGTCTAAACCTCCTGGACTATGGGCATGAGTGCTTATGTAGGATGATGGGTCTGCCACGGCCAATGTATGGGGAAGAAGAAGAAGGCCTCTGGGTAGCTGTTTTATGATGAAGGCATTTTATCACAAATCTGGTATCATATTTGGATGTAGCAGTACAATCTAGCAGGCGTTTAGTGCCTCTCAGAATTGGAAGATGATAAGAGGATGTACTACTCAGCCTAGTTTGCTGAGTTTCTTGGGCATCTTCAAGGTTTGATGAATGAGGGTGATTGCTTTGTGAAGGTATAGAACCAAACACCTGTAGCTAATAGGCTAGTCTGTCTGCCATGTCCATTGTGTGTGTGTGCGCAGAAGAAGGCCTCTTGATATCTGCTTCATCATGAAGGCACTTTATTACAAATCTAGCATCATTTTTGGATGTAGCAGTACAACTTATTAAGCGTTCAGTGCATCTCACAAGATGATAAGAGGAGGTAATATTCAGCCTATTAGTTTGCTGAATTTGTTGGGCATCTTCAAGGTTTCACGAATGAGTTTATTGCTTTATGAGGGTATAGAGCCAAGCATCTCTAGCAACTATAACGAAAGAAGGGAGAAACTGACCTTCTTGAGTCTTTGTACAATCATATAAAAATAAAATGATCGTCTGTTTCCACCTCTGACAGGGAACAGTGTTGGCATATCCTATCCCCTTTGGAATGTGGTTTCCGGCCTCAATTCATAGCTGGTGGGAACATACTTTCTTGTGAACGAAGGAAATTTTGAGACCATGTAACTAGTGAAGAAGAAGGCACCTTGATAGCTGCTTCATCATGAAGGTGCTTTATCACAAATCTACCATCATTTTTTGATGTAGCAGTACGATTTATTGGGTGTTTAGTGCATCTCACAAGATGATAAGAGGAGGTAATATTCAGCATATTAGTTTGCTGAATTTGTTGGGCATCTTCAGGGTTTGATAAATGAGAGTGATTGCTTTATGAAGGTATAGAGCCAAGCGCCCCTAGCTACTGTAACAAAAGAAGGTAGAAACTGACATTCTTGAGACTTTTTATAATCATAAAAAAATAAAATGATCATCTGTTTCTACCTCCTACAGGGAACAGTGTTGGCATATCCTATCCCCTATGGAAAGTTGTGGCCAGCCTCAATTCATAGCCAGTGGGAACATACTTTCATGTGAACGAAGGAAATTTTGAGGCCATGCAACTTGTGACAGTGGGTATAGTGAGGACGAGGAATGTGGCCGTCAACAATCTGCATAATTCAGCATAGAATGCCATCTTAGAGCCAAAAGGTGGTGAGGAGAGATCCAGATGACCCAAGTATATTGCAAATATATGTCTTCCTGATTGGATTTATTTATTACCCGCTTTGTGGGAAGGATATTATTTACCCTTTTCAGTATGGGAAAAAGGGGAGAAGCCAATATATGAATATCTTGATTGATCGGAAAAGCAAAGTAGCCTCCAAGTACTAATGTCACCACCGATTAGGAGATTCTTAGAGGCAACTCTCTTTGCAGATCAAAGGGCTAGCTATGGATATCTCTTCCAGAGTAATGCATAATCTCCCATGCATTGCACTGAGGACAGCATAGATGAAAGTGGAGCCTGAAAATGCTCTTGGAGATGGAGACGGGTAGAGAACGAAGATGCAAAGACAGTTAAAAGAATTACCCTCTATGCATAATAATGTTGGTAGAAGACAAAGGAAAGTCTAGCACAAATAATCAAAGTGTTACTAATGAGGGAAGTCAAGACAATTTCCTTGCAATTGCAAACTTTATGCATCTGATTTACTAAAAATAAAAATAAAAAAGACAGCTAGAAGGGGCCAAAATGGCCATTTATTATTCCAAGGGAGATGAGCAGGATGGTAGTCAAGCTACTGAAGACTGTTATTTGTATTGCTTGCTTAAAGCTAGCAAATTAGGCATAACTTCTTGACAGTAGGATTTTTAGATGAAATCACGCAACACGTGTGGTGGTTTGCTAGCCTGATGTACTCTTAGAATTAAATTTCTGTAGGAGTTGTGAGAATATTAACATCTAAATGTTAGGGGTCATTAGGAGTTATATAATGTGGTAAAGGTTACATGAATGTTAAGTGGCCCTTTTTAGAGTTGTATTAAATTATAGTCGTGTTAAATTAATTTGGTAGACCAACTACAACACATTTGGATGCTTGCTGCCTTAATGTATTAATGCCTCCTGCTAAATAAACCCATATAATTATTTCTTTAATATGTGCACGCATTCTGATGGATTTCTTTCCAAGATAAACTTTGATAGAGGTTGACAAGAACATTGTTTATGTCTAGGGATCAAAACCCTACTCATAGTTATATTTTGGGGTGTTGAGTTGATGGGCAACCAATACTAAAGAAATTGGAAAGAAGAGCTTTTTAACAGTATCACAGGATGGGTTTCTTTAACAGAGGATTTTGGCCTCTTAATGAGGCCTTTGTTGATTGGAGTGCTGACACAGCAGGGGAGTTTGAACATGACATGGCATGGAATGGAGGTGAATCAGAGAGAGTTGATGGGCAACCAATACTAAAGAAATTGGAAAGAAGAGCTTTTTAGCAGTATCACAGGATGGATTTCTTTAACAGTGGATTTTGGCCTCTTAATGAGGCCTGTGTTGATTGGAGTGCTGACACGGCAGGGGAGTTTGAAGATGACATTATGGAAGTGAGAGAGAGAGAGAGAGAGAGAGTTGGAATTTTTTTTTTGGGATTTTCATTCATTTGTGCATGTTGGGAGCAGGAGGACAAGAGTGAATTATTAGTAAAGGGGAGTGATTTTGCAGAATGACCGAAGATTCAGGTCTGCTAATAGAGGAGCAAAAGATGCAACTTTTGATATGGTGGAGATGTAAGGTTTTGGGAGTTCTTTTAGCATGATTGGTAACTTGTTTGCATTGGTATGTTGGCATCTAGTTATTATCTGTTTGTTGTGATGAGTCTTGGGTGTATGATGTCTAATTGTAGTGGCTTGGATCCTATTGTGATGTGTAAGCATACTTGTTTCGGGCTCAATTTGGAAGAATTGAGGCCTTTCTTTCACTTGTATCTTAACATGTCTATCATTCATGACCGTGGTCATAGGGCCCATGTGACTAACATGAATCCATTTGACACCTCCTGATACCTATGTACAGTAGACACATAAATAACTTAAATTGACAAATCTAATGTCTGTGGGAGCTCATAGGACATTGCTTGATCATCGTTCCTTATGCAAGGTCCTATGTTTAATGATTGTAAATTGTGAATTATGTATTTTGGTTAGAAAGCATCATAACATCTTTAATGCGAAGTTAAAAGAAATGAGTAGTGCAGAGAATCAACAATTTGCAGCCATAGATTCCTCTAAGCTATCATGGGATATGTATTGCCCTTGGTAATTTATCATTGAATATTTTTCTGTAGTTTGGTCTCGTGGTTCCTCCACATATTACACTGACTCTTGTCTTCCATCAATATTTTATATATTGTATTTCCAATAAAGTTTGTCCAGGAAGGTTATAGTGATTTTTTATCATTTTTGTATTAATTAGGAAGACTATATCAATATTTTGTAGGTGTTTTGTCTTTTGCATTGTTCAGAACAAACATAATTTTTCCAAACAAAGCAAGAAATAAACTATGTTAAGATCCATGACTGATCAAAGTCAGTCAATGGGACTCTGAAGGCATCCCATACCTCAAGTTACAATTCCTAGTCAGGAGTGCTATGAAGGCATTATCTACCCACAAACATAGGGGAAGAATATGTATATAGGGCATATGCTGTTGAAAGATAGAGCTAAGATGGCTTTGTTTAATTTGTGAAGCCAAAGCGTTTTGCAGATCTGCTGCCTGTCATCCAGATGAAAAATTGTATGCTAGAGAGTATGTAACCTTATATCAGAGTAATTCTACTTTTCTTTACATGAAAAGGTATTTATCTACAGGAATTTGGTCCTCTAAAATAAACATTGAGATTGATACTGTAAATATTACAACTTGTAATTTGGGATATATTCCTGCTGCTTTCTTATTAGGGTACAGATATGCTTTTTTGGAAACATTGCATACTTGTTTGCTGTTGCATGCATGCTAAAAAGAATAGTTTGCCTTTATCATTACTTCTGTTAAAAAGTTATATTTGCTTTGAATTCTGCAAACTTCTTACTCCCATGTCACCCATGGAATTATTGAAGCAGGTTTTTGTGGATGCAAGATTACATGTTTCAGGAGGTTCTCTTAGAGGAGGCCGGATGGTGGAAGGATTTTCCACCATTGCAGGTTAGTTTTTTTGCAAGTCAAAGCACTGCTTTTGTGTTATTAGCATTTTATATTAACATGTTGAATATGCATACCTGTTTACAGTTCTTGATACTGCTGCTGGATGGTGGCTGGATCGAAATGGAGTAGTCACATCTACTCGATCAAATAAGTCTCATGCTGAATTTGATTCATCTTTGGAACTTCTAAGACGTTGTCGGCATGCAGCAGCTTCTATTGGAAATCAAATATACATATATGGTGGACTAAGAGGAGGTAATTCTGTTATATTTGTCAGTTTGAGATCTAAAAAGTCCATAATAGAGCATGTTAAAGCAGTGTCCGTAAAGGGAACATGCCATGCATTTGAGATGTTTTGATTGAAAATATGCAAAGGTGAAATTTGTAAACTTAAAAAATAGTGTCATAGTCAAAAAACAAAACTGAAGGCCCTTTGCTATGCTTTTGCCAAACACATCTTCGGAGATCTTCAGGGAACTAAGGACTTGGAAATTGAATCTTAATTTTGTTATGTTTTTGGGATAAAACAGGGCATCAAATCTAAATTACCAGAAACATGATATTGTATTACTTGAGATAAAAGAGGGCAAAAGACCTAAATTCCTAATAATGGAAGCCCAAACAGATCCTTTTTGAAGGCTTGGAGTGCTCTTTGACTTTGTTTCACTTGCATTTTTGTGAAATTAGTTACTAGTCACCACTGAAACCCTCATTCTTGTATCAAAAATACTTTTTACTTTTTTAATATGTCCAAAGGTACTCATTTAAGAAAGTAAGAGAGTATGGACAGTCCATAAAGGGATTGATTCAATGCTCTTGAGGCCAAAGTTCTACCATAAAACAAACAATTTGCTGCTATACCTAACTAATGTCCATTTCTTACTCAAAACTTGCTAGTTTCCAACCATGAAAAGCACATAAACTTTGCAAAATCCCATAGAATGAAGACAAGTTGGGTAAAATGTTGAAATGCTCATAAAATAACACAAACAGCGACAAATAACACAGTGATTTAATGTGAGAAACCCACAGATGAATCATTCAAGCTTAATAATCCATGCAAAATAGAGAGATTACAAGAGTTGTTGCCATCAACTTGGCCTTCACTGAGATGTACAACCACTATACCCTTGTTTGTAGCTTCACGTTGTGCCTTAGTAGTTTTCTTGATCTCCCTTTGGTGGAACTGGCTTGTCCTTGTGCCCCTATAAACTCCTTCTAGTCGCCTCTTCCAAATTCAGGTGTGCAACTGATGTTTCGTGATTCCTAAGGTTCAAGTGTTGAAATGCATGGAGGTGATGTGTCATGCTTCCTATTGCATATAATCCCTTTGACACATGCCTATTTCTGTTTTAGGCCACTTTGCACATGCCTATTCAGCCCATTCCGAGCCAGCTTACTGGTTGGACTGCTTTTTAATCTTTTGAAGAACCAAACAGATGAATTATTTTGTAGGCATGTGTGCAATGATGTAACGATCCTTCTCAATAAGTTTTATCTCATTTAAGCTAGCAGGAGAGGGAAATGAAAAGTATACAGCAGACTGAATTTGTTTCATTTAAAGGGTCAAAACGGCTTTATTTTGGGATGAAATTTATCTTAAACACAGTCCTTTAAATCCTTTTTCACTTGAAAAGAAGATCACCATATTTGGACTTGATTTGGTCGACGTATGCCCAAAATACTAATCACTGGTCTTGACTGTTCTTTCCTCTGAGTCAGGGGTCAAATGATGACATTTTAAGGTCAAACTAATTCCAACCTTTCATTGGATGTCAGCAACTTCCTTTCAAAAGTTTCATTGAAATATGATTTTATTTCAAAATTCAACACCCTTCTTTTGAATTTTTGTTAGGTCACTGTTACTCAAGGTTCCACGAGCCTGGGGGACGGGGGACGGGGGGACGGGGGGACGGGTTTCCGGGGACGGCGGGGGACGGCAGGTCGATTTTAGGGGACGGCTGGGGGACGGCTGGGGGGGACGGCTGGTATAATACTATAAAAAATGAAATTTTTTAGAAATTTAGAATAATCTACACATTCAAAATTCTACACCCAACAAAAATGATATTTCATATTACTAATCAATTATGTAAGTGCAGCCATTCATATTCAGATTCGTTACTAACACATAAGTGCAGCCATAATTGAGTCATTTCACATTTTCATGTTCATATTAGTTACTAATTTGCAGCCATTTAATTGTTTCAAGTTCAACAACTATAACTTGAAGGTTCAGCCAAGGATATCAAGTGCAAACAATGTTCAAACAGTCATCATTTTAAGTAATAACAGTCATCATTTTTTCAGCCACCAATGTTCAAACAAAGACTGTCATGTTTAAAAATTTTCAGTCACTAACTGTTCATTGTGTTCAAATATGACAGCAATAAGAAATTTGAAATAGTCATAGTATCAATGCTCATTTGCAACAAAAAGACTCAAAACTAAAATAGTAAAGGAGTATTATATTTTCCTACGTTTTGGTATATTTGTATTTGGTCTATTCCAATCCTGTCATATTTCTTAGTAGCCAGAAATGCATGAGGTGACTGTTGTGCTTGTCCTCGAGTCTATTGGATTTGTGCCCTAGTTTGATGGAAAATACTGACCTTAAGATGCTGATTTCGCTTCCTCTAACTTTGACTGCACAACATTTTGCTCTATCCTTGTTTATCTATTTAAAATGTTGCTTAGGGAAGGGAATAGCACTGTGTATATTGTGTTTTACTTCACTTATCAATATACCCTAGTTGTGCTTATTAAACAGGTTAGACTCAAAAGCGTTAGCCTTGCAATGCTTTTATGATTTTAACGTTTTAAACATACCCTTTTGGCTGTATGTTATATTAACCTTTTGGGATGTGTGTGGATGTTAAGGAAGTTTGATGCTCTTTATAATCGCTGTTCCTCCCCACCTTTTTTATACTGAACATTGAGCTTGTATGGCATCCTTTCTGCAATCTTCTGGATGCACTTTCTATGATCTTTGATTCCCAAATCGATCCTGACATGTGGCAGAGATCATAGGGAAATGCATGGTGTGTTTATAGTATTTCTACCCTTCTATTTCATGGCTGTAACAAACCTCTTTTTCAGCCATTTTCTCGGAATTATTTTAGAAGCATTCAACATGTGTTTATGACATTTTGGCTTGACGTGCATGACTGCTGTACTTTGGAGGATATAGGTCTGTTGAAGTTTGTTTAAAACCACCTTTTACCATGCCATATTTGCTTAAGAAGTTGTTTTCATATTTGGCATTGCTATGAAAACTGAAACAATATAGACTATCCCAGCCATGCCATTTTGCTTCATTTATTATTTCAGAACGATAGATATTAATTGAGTTTATATATGGCTAGTTTTATTGGTGAGCTGTAGCTTGCTTTACTTTCGTTATTTCTTTTTGGGACTCTTGAATGCATTTTATCTTGCGAAGGCCCAATCTCAGACCTTGTCTGGGTAGAATGTATATGTGTGATTGTGCAGAATGTAGACATGTGCCTGGGACAGAACTTAACAGTGGTTACTGAATAGAGCAAAACTCTGTCATAAATGATGTGCCTCTCTTAATAATGGAATCCATTTTCTGAGAGATCTTGAAACATTTTACTTAACTCCAAACTGGAGTTGTTGACTATCCAAGCTGAGATGAAAAAATGGCAGTATTTAATAGTTCATTTGTGCATGAAATTCTCGACACTCATGTTGAAAAGAACTATAAACCTATACCTCATGTGGGGGACGGCTGGGCCCCATGGGGGACGCCCAGACCGTCCCCCATGGGGCCCAGCCGTCCCCGGGGACGCCCAGCCGTCCCCGGGGACGGTCTGGGCGTCCCCCATGGGGCCCAGCCGTCCCCGGGGACGGCTGGGCGTCCCCAGGGACGCCCCAAAAAGGGGGACGTCCCGGGGACGGGAGGCCATAGGCCTCAGCCGTCCCGGGGACGTTTCCCAGCCGTCCCCCAAAAAGGGGGACGGGGGGAAACGTCCCCCTTGCCGTCCCCCCGTCCTGGGGGACGTGGGAAACGGGGGGACGCGTCCCCGTGGAACACTGCTGTTACTTGACTGTTCTTCCTTAACATCATCTTGCCTTCTCTCAAGTGACCTGATATGGGTCCATATGGATCAGTACTGCCCTATATGTCCATAATTTCTGACCTGTATATTAGTCATGTACTAAAAGACAAAACTTTTTGATTTTGGAATGGTTATTGATATTTTGGCACTGACTTGATTTTGGCCTGACTGCATGAAGAATTTATTGGATAGGCCCTTGCAGACATGCTTCTAAGAACAATTAAAATTTAAGGGCCAAAGCCCCATAATTTGGTTATTACTTCTTTCAGTTTTATAATTTACCGCCATTGCTTCTTTGGGTTTTATATTTCTTATCATGCTACAAGGTCTCACTTGAAAGACATTTCGGTATTCTTATTTCAGCTTTATAATTTGCTGCCATTGCTTGTTTGGGTTCTACATTTTTGATCATGCTACAAGGTCTCACTTGGAAGACATTTGGTTATTTTGTCATCTTACAATCAGGTCTTATGACCACTACTTTGTATATGCATTAGCAAAGAGTTATAACCCCTTAATAATGAGGTCACCAATACATATTCATGCGGTAAATAAGAGCCATTACACTTAATTAAGAGGTCATCCATCAAGCTTTATACACCATTCTCATAGGACTGAGGGTATGGAATATGTATTGTGATTGTGGTCAAATCCTTTATAAAGTATTCAAGCATTTGATGAGCATGCTAGGCTGAAAGATATATCATACAAGGATTAATGGCCATTTAAGAGAGTAGAAACCTGCAAATATATGTAAAAATCTAAGGAATGGACCCGTAGACTTACTTTTGTGATCCATATGTTGCTGATCACTTTCAAGTAAGGTTTATTCCCAGCGATGAGTACAAAGATGTGAAGAGGGAACATGAAGTTTTGAGAAAGATAAATATCTTTATTCATGGAGGGTAATCAGGTTAGGGAACAAAGATACTCTTCTTTTCATGCATCCTTGACTTCTAATGGATGCATTCTTATGCCCGGATATGCTAGGCTTAAAGATATATTGTACAAATATTAATGGCCATTTAAGAGAGCAGAAGTTTGCAGATATATTTAAAAACCTAAGGAATGGAACTGTATACTTTTATGACTGATATGTTGTTGATCACTTTTTGATCACTTTCAAGTAAGGTTTATTCCCATTGACGAGTGCAGAGGTGTGAAGAGGGAACACGATGTGTTTGTGAAAGATGACTCTTTCTATTCAAGAAGAGTAATCATGTCACGGAACAAAGATATTCTTCTTTACGAAGGAATGCATCCTTGACTTCTAAAGGATGCATTCTTATTCCCATGTGTGCTTCTTATTAGATAGACAAGTGCAGAGATTCGAAGAGGCACATAAGACATTTGTGAAAGATAAATATAATTTTTTTTAGGAGCATAATCATGCCTTGACTTCCAATGGATGCCTTTATATTTACATTTTTGCTTCTTATTCAATGGATAAATTATTTTTGTTATAGATGGATTTTTTCAAATTTATTTTATGCTTATGGTTTGTACTGCTAAAGAAAAAGTCCATAGAGAATCTCCACTTTCTTTTCCTATTTTGTCGATGGTTTGAAATCATTTCCAGTTAATCTAAAGATTTTGGGTCAGAGAGAGAGAGAGAGAGAGAGGATGGTGTCTTTGGACACAAAAATACTTCACTATCAATGAAATGATTTCCAACTGTTATATGAAATGATGGGTGAGTAGGAGTAGAAATGCCATCCATGATACAATGTCACGGATCCTAATGATTGTCAAACTATCATGTTATCATGATCTAATACATAGATCGTAGAAATGCCATCCATGATACAATGTCACGGATCCTAATGATTGTCAAACTATCATGTTATCATGATCTAATACATAGATCGTCTTGCAAGATGCAAAATGGTCATAAGACAAGAATACAATACAAGCACAATGTCAACCTTGGCCTAAAGTGAAATATTACACATTTCAACATGGCCCCTTAATCTAAGCAGGGGCCAGGGGCATTCATTAAATGAAACTTGGAATTAAATAACAGAAAATGCAGGAATTTGGGACAAGTAATATTACTATCGCTGGCCTCTTCGAGGGGACAAAATATTCTAATTCTTCACTAGTACCGTGAGGGTTACGTTCTTCCATTTTTATTATATTTACAAGCATCATTCTTGACATTCTATGACATATTTTTTATGACAGTTACATACATGATTCTATCACACACACTCCTTCCTATATCTAACCACTTCTAACTCAATACATGGTCTACTTTACATACAATATCATATGCCAATGTGAGTTACAATTGTGGGGTACAGAACATGTCACCCCACTTAGAGAAACTTTGTCCTCAAAGTTGAAAGGTTGGAAATTGTTGCTGAAACTCCTGCAACGGCTCCCATGTGACATCTTCTGGTTGCAATCCTTGCCACAACACAAGCACCTTGGTGATATCACGGGAGTGAAGATGTCGAGTCCTTCGATCCAGAATGGCTACAGATTGCAAAAGAATGGATCCTTATTTTTCTAATTTAGGAAGGACTGTCTGTACTTGGTTATGCGTTCCTACCACCTTAAGGCAAGATATATGACAAATTGGATGAATCTTGGATGTCGTTGGCAGCTCCAACTTGTAAGCAATGTCCCCTATCCTTTGAAGTACCTTGTAGGGTCCTTAGAACTTAGGTGCCAACTTGTGTCGACCCTTTTGTTTTAGGGACATTTGCTTGTAGGGTTGAAGACGAAGGAAGACCATGTCGCCCTTTGCAAATTCGCTCTCGGTCTTGTGTTGATTAGCCTACCGTTTCATGCGGTTCTGGGTGGTTGCTAAATTTTTTTTTAGAGCAGCTAAGACTTCCTACCTTTGATTGAGGGCTGTGTTGACTGTTTCCACCTTTGAGGTGCCTGGTAGGTAAGAAGTAAGTGTTGGAGGCGGCTGACCATTTACTACCTCATACAACGTCATCCTTGCGGCTGTATGAAAAGTGGTGTTGTACCACCATTCTACTAAGGGAAGCCATTGACTCCATTTGGATTGGTTATTAGAGACAAAACATCAAATATATTACTCAAGACATTTATTTACCACCTTAGTATGGCCATCAGTCTATGGGTGATAGGATGTGCTTCGTTTCAACTGTGTTCCCTGAATGTGATCGAGCTCCTCTCAAAATTTACTAGTGAACACCTTGTCGTGATCACTATGGAGTGTGGGATCCTGTGGAGTCGAAATATTTAATCCACAAAAATTTGTGCCATTGTCCTTATAGTATAGGGATGGCCTAGGGAGTAAAAGTGAGCATACTTGGTCAATCTAACCATGGTCATCATTATAACAGATTTTCCACCAAAGAGAGGGAGCCCTTCAATGAAGTCTAAAGAAATATTTGTCCATGGTGACTTCAGAATGGGTAAAGGTTGAAGCAACCTTGGTGTGTTGATTGTTTCCCCTTTTTGGTGTTGGTAGGTATCACAAGCATCCACAAATTGTTTTACATTAGACTTCAACCTGGGCCAATAAAAGTTGTGTTTTACCCGTTCATAGGTTTGCAAGAAGCCCGTGTGTCCCCCTATTGGAGAAGAGTGAAGCTTTGTTAAAATATGGGATTTGAGTTTTGAAGTGGATGGAATAACAACCCGATGCTTGTAGCGCAATTCCCCTTGCTTCCATGAATAATTAGGATGGTCCCTTACTGTTGTCTAGAGGTCTTGAATGATTTTTGCAAGTGTGGGGTCCTTCTGCCATTCTGACTTGAGTGCCTCTAGCCAATCAGCCCTAAGGATGGATATTGCATAGAGGGTATCTTGTATTTCTAGCAGTCTAGAAAGGGCATCAACGACCACATTTTCTTTTCCCTTGTGATAAACTATCTCATAGTCATATCCTAAGAGCTTAGTGACCCATTTTTGCTGCTCAAGGGAAGAAATCCTCTAGTCCAAGAGATATTTGAGGCTATGATGATCTTTCATGATGATGAAGTGTCGTGCTAATAAGTATGGTCGCCAGTGGAGGATTGCAAAGACGATAGCCATCATCTCCTTCTCATAAGTTGATTTTGCGAGATTTTACCCTGATAGGGCCTTGCTTATGAATGCAAGGGGTCGACCATTTTGCATGAGTGCAGGCCCCAACTCCACACCTGATGTGTCATTTTCCATTACAAAGGTTTTAGAAAAATCAGGTATTGCTAAGATTGGTGTATGGCACATAGCATTCTTCATAGTCAAAAAGGCCTGCTTGGCTGCACTGTTCCATGCAAATGCATCCTTACGAAGCATAGTTTTTTTTTGTTATTGTCAAAGGTGCCTCAATCTTCCCATAATCCTTGACAAACTTACGGTAGTACCTTGTGAGTCCGAGGAATCCCCGAAGGCTCTTCAATGTTTTGGGTTTGGGCCACTCCTTCATGGCCTCAATCTTTGTTGGGTCAACATGTACACCATCTCTAGCCACAATTGTTGGCTATTTAGCTAGATTATCTCAGGTCCCAATATTCAGGATCTTGAGTAGACTCAAATATAAGAGCAATCAATATATTAAATGGCCAAAATCAATGAACATAACATTCATGAAAATAACAATAATATGAATTGAAATAGCATGAAGAAAATTTACGATAGAATTGCTCTCAAAATACTCATACAAGCTTCAATATTATCAAATGCTTGAATGTGATCTTCGATACAATACATGGAGCTTTGTCTCCATAATATAACCTTAGAAATGTGACTCTTGGACTCTTTGTCTATTGCTCTCCTCACACATTTGGGAGATGCAACCTTTCCTATTCCATGCATAAGACAAATCTCACATGTCATTTGGCTTCACATCTTGCCACTTGTATACATGACTCTTGAATTTCTATTTACTTGCACACTTTATAACACTTGCACACTCCTACATGCACACTTGCACACTCCTACATGGACACTTGCACACTTTACTATATGACACTTGCACACTTCTACATGCACACTTGCACTATGACACTTGCATATCCTGCACATTGACACATACATAAGGGAAATATAAATCACACTCCTAAACTATTGACTCAAACCATATTCTAATATTCACATTGTCCCATAGGTACGATGGGGGTACATTACCATGTACCAAATAATGTAATATTCTCCAACAACAATGTGCCCCAAATATTCCACTTCTGTTGCTCCAAAGGTTAACGTAGATTGTTTGACATACAACTGATTTTGCTGTAGAAGCTCCAACACCTAGTCGACATGTTGTAGGTGCTCTTCACATGTTCTACTGAATACTAGTATGTCATCAAAAAAGACTAATGTAAACTTTTGTAGATATGGTTTAAGAACCCTATTCATTAATCTTTGGAAAGTTGACGGTGCATGGGCATAACCAAGAACACATAATGCCTCTCATGAGTCTTGAAAGTTGTTTTGGTGATGTTCTCATGAATGCGAATTTGATGGTACCTTGACCTGAGGTCCAATTTGGGAAATGATTGAGCATCATGCAGTTCGTCCAACAAATCATCAATCACAGGGATGGGGAACTTATCTTTGATGGTGATATTATTGAGTCCACAAAAGTCCACACTTATTCTTCATCCATCCTTCTTTCTGACTAGTAAGACTGGTGTTGAAAAAGGGCTTGCGCTTGGATGGATTAGTCCTACTTCCAACAGTGCACCAATTGCTCAATCTCATTCTTTTGGTGATAGGGGTACCTGTATGGTCAAATTTTTGGAGGTAGACTCTCGGGTACCAAGTTGATTCTATGGTCTTCCAGTCGACTAGGAGGTAGCTATTTATGCTCATTGAAGACTTTCTGATTCTTGGTTAGAACGACTGACAAGTCTGAAGGCATCTTTTCATCCTGTATAGCACAAAACTGCATTTGCCCAAATCTGCCCACTACTTCCCTATGACCCTTCTCAATCAGTTGTTGCATCTGATGGGATGATATAACTTTGGGTTTTCCCTCTTTTACTCCCTTGGATGGTGTGTGTTTTGTCATTGATAGTAAATTGCATCCATAGTTTTGAGAAGTCCCACAACACTGGTCCCAAAATTCTTAGCCAGGAGTAGCCCAACACAATTTACACTCCTCCCATTGGGATTGCGTAGAGATCAGTCTGACATTGACAATTGCCTATGGATAGGTGGGCATTCCGACACCTCCCATTACAAGTCATGATATCCCCATTAGCAATTTTTACCTTGATTTGATCATGGCCATAGATGAAATAGTCTGCTCTTTTTGCTACATTGGGGTCAATAAAGTTATTTTTGCTACCAGAGTCCAATAGTATCAAAACCTTGTGCCCTCTGAGAAATCCTTGGATTGTCATGCATTGGGGTGTTGATATATCGACAATAGCATTCAAAGAAAGGCTAGGAGTTTCTTTTACGAAATTTTCGGTTGGAGGTTCTAAATCCACTAATTTTGGTTGCTCTTCTATTGAATCCACAAATTATTCCCCCCTTTCTGTAGAAGAAGAAAAAGTACTGCTCATATCTAAAAGGTAGAGGCGTCGTGTTTTGCATTTGTGTACCATGGCCCATTTTTCGTCATAGTTATAATAGAGTCCCTTGGTTTTGCGATTGGTCATCTCCTTTGGTGTTAGTCTCTTGATTGTTGGAGCTTTTGGAGCATTATTGTTTGTGGATATAAAAGTTATATTTTGGAATGTAGGGGTCCTAGAAGCCTTCCATTGGGCATTCCATTTGTTCTTTGCAAGTTTAGCTAGCCTTGTGGTAGTCATGTAGGTGGCCGGCTTGAGCATTTGGACCTCAATTCTTATTTCTTCCTTAAGGCCACTAATAAAACAACTCTTGAATTTGTTTGGAACAGCTGCAGTTCTGTTGGCAAGCTTCTGAAAAGCCATAATATACTTATTATACTTAGGTACAGTTCTTGTGTGTCGAAGCTTAGTGAGGGAACTAGTAAATTTTTAGAATTTTGACGGTCCAAATCGACTAAGGAGTTCTCTCTTGAATTGTGTCCACCCAAGGTTTGGGACTTGTTTCTGCAACCATTGGTACCAATGTAGTGCTTCAAGGTCAAAATGAAAAGCGGCTACAAAGATCCATTGGTTGAAGGGAGTTTCATGTAGTTCATACCATTGCTTGCCTTTAATCAACCAACTTTGTGGCTTAGTCTTAGCAAACCTTTGAAAATCTATTTTAGGAAGTCTAGGAGTCATACCTATGTTGTTCCTTGACCGCTAATTTTTTTCTTTAGTAAGAGCCCTAAAGAAATTTGTCAGGTCAATAGCCTTCCCCCTTTGAGCTTCTGGCCTATTTTCAGCAGACCCATCAAAATTTGGATTTTTAGTCTGCTATCATGGTGGAGAGAGTAGATATTTGACTTTGGAGGTGAATTATGTTATTCCTCCATCCTCTACATTCTGGCCTCCATTGCTTGATAGTAGTTCTCCAGTGGCATTTCCGGTGGCAGGTGTCGAAAAAGTGTATGGGTGCTATAGACCAAAACGATCATCTTGAATAGACGATCAAAATGGGCTATACCACAAAATGAAGATTTTTGGATTCTCGAAAAAAGTGTGTAGGAGCTATATATACCAAAATGATCAGCTTGATGAGATGATCAGAATGGGCTATATCCTAAAATGACCTTTTTTCGGCAGCCCAGGCTTTTTTTAATAAATAATACGTGTTTTCAGGTTGCGTATTTGCTTCCAAACACTTTGAATTTCAGATTTTCTGCCCCGTGAGCTCTGATCCTGATAAGGTAAAGAGGAAATGGAAGTATTCCAGGTTAAGGTGTGTGTACTCTCATACTGCAACAGAAATCTATAATGCTCAGACCAATATTTCAGGCCGCTACCAAGTAGGATTTAGCCAATATCCTTGGGGTGCACTACTCGTCTCTTTTATTAGTATGGGAGGGCAATCTTCTTGAGTGTTTTGCTCGGTGCACTACGGATATAACACTGTCAAATGACTTCCTACATATGAAGGTTTTGCTCAGGGTTCTTAAAAAGGGTCTCTTGATATACGCAAGGTATGTGGCAGCTCAAATTTGTGTACAGGTGTTGTTTGAGGCTTGGGTATTGCAGCCTAATTGCCCCTTATTTCACTAGATGCTTTATGGGCAGTCTAGCTTAGCTAATAATGATAGCTCCTCCGTGTTATTTTAAAATGGCCAGAACACCGTTTCTAACCTATGGACCTAGGGTTAACAGAAATTTTTTTGCTCACAAGAGAAGCTTACCATGCCCTGGAAAGAGCTTTGATACCACTTGCAATGAACCTCTTCTTCTCATGCGAATATTTCACCTCGAAATTCTTAGTTCTGAGCTGTACTGAGATAAGAAATTCAGTGCCAAAGATAATTCTAACTACAATTACAGGCATTATTGACAAAAACAGCACTAACATTGCATATTCAATAACAGAAGCATTGATTAACTGAAACATGGAATTAAATAACAACAAATGCAGGAATTTGGGACAAATAATATTATTATCGTTGGCCTCTTTGAGGGGGCAATCTCCTTTAAAAATATTCCAATTCTTATCCTTCCCTTTTTATAAAATTTACAAGCATAATTCCTGACATTCTATGACAATATGCTATGACAGTATTCTATGACAATATTCCTGACTACATATTCTATGATAGTTACATTCATGATTCCAAAGTGGTTAAATACATGATTCTATGACACACTCCTACCTATATCTAACTTAATGTGTGGCCCACTTCTAACTAAATACGTTGTCCACTTTACATACAATATCATATGACAATGTGAGTTACAATTGTGGGGAACATAACATTACCCCTTAATCTAAGCAGGGGCCATGGAGAGAAGACGTTACCATATATTCTCCTTTAATGGAAGAGCTTCCAAGCCAATGTGCTTTGACAATCTAATGAAGGCAGCCTATAGCATGATCTTCATATACAAGCATAAATTGACCCTAAGAATGAAGTTGGCAGATATAGTGCATCCAAATCTCAATATGCCTGGTTGATGATATTCCTTTGGGTTGCGAACCAAATAGTGCTGTGATTATGACAATACAAAGTAATGGGGCCTTTTTGAGGAAGTCACAACTGCTTAAGAAGCATCCACATCTGCTTGATATGTTTTCCAGCTAGAACGACATGACAATATTATGCTTCAATTGAAGACAAATATATTGTGTGCTTTTTTTTTGAACTCTGAAAAACATGGCCAGGTCCGGGAGGAAATAAATACCCCTAAGTCAATTTCTACTCATCAAGATCACTAGCTCCATTTGTATCTATATATATAGTAAAAGAATAGGAGCCCCTATGGTGTAATAAATGCCCACGTGAATGTTACCCTTGATTTAGTGCAAAATATGCTTGACAGCCTTCCGATGACTTCATGAGGCGTTTGTGGACAACTGGAACACAAGTGTCAATGTTTGATTGGATGTGAGCAAGATAGAGAAGA
Organism: Wollemia nobilis; assembly: GCA_028583015.1. Taxonomy (NCBI): domain Eukaryota; kingdom Viridiplantae; phylum Streptophyta; class Pinopsida; order Araucariales; family Araucariaceae; genus Wollemia; species Wollemia nobilis. The sequence goes on from JAQPPZ010000040.1 coordinate 1,596,876, forward strand.
CTACCCATTAAAGATTGATAGACAATAGTATGAACCATAGTTTGAGAAAATCTGCAAAAAATCCCGATTCTGCCGATTTTTTCCAGTTTCATAGGCTAGCCGATTTTTTGCCGATTTTTTCCCGAAAATATCTGATATGCATGAAAAAAGCTTTTTTTTCAATGAAAAATTACATGTTCTTCGGTTTTTTCCATAAAAAATGCTGATTTTTTGCCGGTTTTTTCCCCGATTTTTTGTCGATTCTGATTCTTTGCCGATTTGTAAACCAGCCGATTTACTACCTGATTCCGATTTTCTCAACTATGGTATGAACCAATAGAAAAGAAGAATTAGCCTCAAGCTTCACATGTGGAGCAGATGGGTTTGAAGCTGAGTTACAATCTTCCAATCTAAACTATTGTAAAACATTTTGAGCATGATGAGGTTGAGAAAGAAAAATCTGAGGAATCAATAATTTGAATTCCTATAAAATAATGAATTAGGCCCAAATTTGTTACTCAATTACTCTTGATGCTATACCTTTAAATCTTGAATCATACAAGTTGACTTCCTACTGATAATCAAGTCATGAACATAAACCACAATAACAAGATCCCACCATCATGATGTTTTAATATAAACATTATGCTCTACTGAAGAGTGACAAAAGTCATAAATAAGAAAGCATTCGTGGATCTTCTCATACCAAGCACAAGGTGGTTGCTTAAGCCCACGCAAGGACTTTTGGAGTCTACAAACCAATGGTGTGGGCTCATCCTGTACAAAACACAATAGCTGCAATGTATAGATGTCCTCTTGAAGGTCACCTTAAAGAAAAACACTCTTCACATCCTTTTGGTGAACCGCCTAATGAGATAAAGTAGCAACGGAAATGATCATTTGAATGGAGTCCATTCAAGGAATTTAGGCAAAAGTCTCCTTATTGTCAACTCATTCCATTTTAGAGAAACTATTAGCAACTAGACAAGGCTTGTGTTGCTAAGTCTGACCATCATCACCAAGTTTTGTCTTATAGACCCATTTACATCCAACAATGTTTTTGTCCTTAAGCAAGGGGACCAACTCCCAAGTCTAGTTTCTCATGAGTGAGTTATACTTTGCTTCTATAACTGGTTCCCACTTGGGACACCCTTCAAGTCTTGTAGGTGGATGAGTTGGCACAGGAACATTAGGTTTGCATGAGCGCATGAATGCAAGAACACATTAACCATGCTAATGATGCATCATTGTCATGTGAATAGAGTTTTGTTGCATGTGTGTACATGAATATTTTTAACGTTTCATTTATACAAGTAGTCTAGTGGTAGTTGGCGAGTTCAATACCACTTATTGGTCTTGTGATACACACACAAACACACACCATCTGTCTTGGTCAAGGTATGAGGGTGAAGGTATGTTCATCGTCTATATTTGTCACTTTTGTGGTTTGTGTTTTATGCTTGACAAAACTATGATGTATTGCAGTTGATTGGAATGTGAAGGACACATGCTGCATATTTATGTATTTGTAATTTCATATAATGGAATTATATTAAAATGTGTTTGATCTAGGTATGTGACCTTGTTGGGACATGGGTTTTATGCCTGAAATGTGTTTCTTTTTGGATCCTAACTACCTTGTCGTGGGCATAACTTTGTGCTTGGGACTCCATTTTGACCCTTTCAAAATGTGTTTGAAATGTTAGAGGGAGAACTAGAAGTTACAAGGAATTGAGCTTTAGGTGGATTCCCAGCAGTATTCTAAAATAAAATGCTCTCGAGGCCCTAAAAAATGCAAAAGAAAATAATTACTAAAATAGCAACATTCTAGTTTTAGAAATTCGTAGCTAAAATTAATATCTAGCCATGATGACAGATCACTAGAGGATAAAACACAAAAGGATATAGAAGCAATTTTCATTTAATATTCACTAACTCATGGAAGGTGAAGCACCACATTTCCATATGGATGACTTTCCATATACAATATGGTGGACTTCCAACCCACCAAGTATTGTATAAAGAGAGATGAACCCCCGATTGTGAAGGGCATGAGTAATGGATGCAATGACATAGCTGCACAACTCGCCTTAGATATTGATTGCATTGTACCCCGGTTTCTAAGCAATTAAATTGTTATGTTATATTTCTTTTTTGTTATGGTTTTATTGTACTCTGATATTGTTTTAATTGCACCATTCTTAAATTTTTCGTTAACTAAAAACTCTTAGTTTCCGATCAGTGGTATCAAAGTGGTTTGTCATTTGAGTTTATGTCCATAAATATGAGATCGGGCTATCAAAAGCTTTTGTATCAGACGTGAGATTCCTTTGACTACCTCCCTTCCCAATTCAAATGATCGTAGATGGTGAATACAATGAACAACACCAAGACAATCAACCCTTTCAAGAAGATGTTGAATGAAGCCCCCATGAAATAGAAGAACAACATGATCGATCAATTTGCTCAAATTGGGAATCACCAGGGTAGACTAGAACACAACTAGGGGAATCACCAGGGCCACTACGAAACTCGGTACTACCTCCAAAAAATTAGGAAGATCCCTAAAATATTGGAATTTCCATTTTATTAGTCCAGAAAACAATACAAAATTTATTCATATAGTCACTCCTGCTTATGCCTCCTACACATGAACATCCACTCAGCACGACTGCTCGACAAAAATGGGTGAGTGGGCCTCACAACCTGCTATCATCCAGAAAGGGGTGAGTGGGCCTCATCTCCATAAAAAGAGGCTTAAGGCCCTACTCCATGTCCAACTGCAACTCTCTTCCTTTGTGCTCTATTTTATTTGCCTCCTTACTGCACATCCAAGTCTTCACCTCATATTTTATTATATCATCTGTTGTAGGGCAGGGGTGCACATCATTTCCTGATTGTCCAATCAAATGATATTTGAAGTGATGAATGCCTCCTTGCATGTCCTTGCCAGAGTGTTTACAAAACACTTGATTCGGCAAGTTCCCTTTAATTCCATGTTTCCACTTTGGGTTGCACTCTGGGCTTGGATTTGGGGTTGAACTTGAAGGATTTGGCTCATTGCTACCGGAAGTGGTTCCATGGCGCTCACTTGAAGAATCCATCTATTTTTGCAAAAGGAGAAGAAGAAATAAGTAACTAAACAAATGCCCTAGGGCCTAGCCTACACGCTTTAGGAACAGAAAACAAAAAGAAACATTGGAAAAAACCCTAGATTTGCGGCCCCCCCTTCCCAAGCCACATCTCCTAGGAATGAATGAAATCTTGTTCAAGTGGTGTTAAATCTGTCGATTTGATCTCCAAATGTGGTTTAAAGTTCTTCATGGTTGACCTATAGAAAGATTTCTTTCTGAGCAGGGCGAAGAAAAAATGGCAAAATTGGGTCAAAACCTCTCTTAAAACCGTGATTTCGCTTTTCTACCACAGCAGCTGATTTTCGTTGAGTTTTCGACAAGAAATTAACGAGAAATTGGTGCAATTCTTGGCGCTGAGTTTTAAAGAAAAAACATGCAGCCCGGATTTTCTCGCAAGTTGCACGAGAAGTCGTGGGAAAATCTGCAAGTTTTCCGACTATGATGCAAGAAGCTATATATTCATAAATGTACAAGAGAAAGTAACTTCACTCACACTATAACGAAGAAATCAATGGAGAATGGCTTCTCCCGTAATTCTGGACATGTTATACTAAACTGTTATTTATAAAATAAATACATTTTTGAGCACAGAAGGGCCCAAAGTGCCATTATTGTTTACTGTGAATATGCAATGGATTACAATTAGGCTCAGATGAGATAGTGTCAAAAGGTCTTCAGCAATATACAGTGCAAATAATAAGTGCACGGGGCCTTCTAACTGTTACAATCACTTGGGTCCTCAAGACTTAACTAGCTTCTTCTTGGGTGGTGTGTTACTTGAACTGTCTGATGTGCAACGCAACTTTTTTACAATAGATGCACGAAATACTTTGATTTGCTGCACAAGCAACCAAAAGGCATCTTAAATTCTAAGTTTCTGTGTGATCTTCAACATGTCTTTATTGATTGCTGAGTACTCAAGTGTCTATAAATGGAAGTCTAACAAATTGTGATTTACAAGGCTTGAAAAAGTTGGATTGGCAAAAATTGACAATTTTTTAAAATAGTAATAATAAAATAAATATAAATTGGAAAATAACATCAAAATTTTTCCCCTCTTAGCAAATTATATATGTTCTTCAAATCAATTTTCACCTCTTTTTTCTGTTGTTTTGAAATATTGGCCTTTTTAAAAAAAATAGGCTACAAGCAAATAAATTGCAGGGCTGGAAAATCTGCAGTATATGTGATATTACATTTTTTCAAAGTTGTCTTTCAACACCTCTTGAAACTAAGCCTTTCTTCTTCTAAATAAAGCTTTGTGATCTTCTGGTCATAGCAATGACATATTTGTGCTTCTTCCAAGAGTAAAATATCTGTCTTGTAAAAGAAATCTTACACTCAAAAGATAAACACACACACATGCACACACTCAAATGTAATCATATTGTCAAAGCATTTATCTTTTAATCTGTGTCCAACTTGAAGTATGATTCATGAAAACATATGAGACTTCAAACTAGATGATTTGACTTTCTTCCTTTAGGTTATGGTCAAAATTTCTAAAATATCAGTTAAAATTTTTAACTAAATGGAAAGAAATGATTTAAGCATTAGATGAGATAAGATAATTTTATTAACGTCCACAGATGGCCAAAGTAGGCCAATGGGACTCATTGAAAATAGTTGTTACAAATTACAATGCACTGTACTAATAAAAAAGTACTATGAAAATAAGCTAAGCTAGAGTAAAGAATCTAGTATAAACTACTCTAAAGTGGAACAACTGATTGGCATAAAATTATAGCCTCGAGGGTTACCCAAAATGGATGAGCTCTAACATGCTAAAATTAATGATTGAGAGAGCTAGAAGCCGAGGCACAACAAAGATAGGAAGGAGCACCAGCGGATCCAAGGGCCAACATTAATCTATAGTGGGATGTAAAGTAGAAGCACAGTTGTCATCACCAACTATCCCAAAAGGGCCAACACAGGATCTAATGGTGCTCCCAAGAGAATGGCCACAACTAAAAGGACCCGGTTGGATAATCCTAGGAGGACATGGAATTCGACCCTCAAGACTATTCTAACATCCATGGCTGTGGAACCAATAGAAGAGGAAAAGAAACTGGTAAGTTGCGTTTGTCTACAAATCCTTTGTATGTGAGGGGTGGCCGAAAACCCAATGCTCAAAAACTACAGTTCTGCCCTAGTAGCCACTCTTATATGCAGATAAAGGCACACAGATCTGTCATTAGAAATGTAAAACATGAGTGTGACCATGCAATGCTAAAAGTACCGTGAGGATGTGTTTGATGGAAAATGAAGTTGCAAACTCATTAGAGTTACGTTAAAATCTCTGTAACTAAAGCAACTAGTAAACTATAATCATGATCACATGAGCTTGTCATAGTATTTCTTATGTTTTTTTTCTTCTTCTCTTGGTTTATTCTTCTACTTCTCAAAATGTTAGGAGTCAAATAAAATTCGGTTGCAGTAAGTTACCCATTGTTAGTGATGGGAAAGAATCTTAGACGCAATTTTATTAGGGATATATTTTAATGGAATAATGTTAAAGGAACTTATGATCCATAACTGACCCCGTAAGAGTTCATTATAGCATTTTTTCCCTTCTTTTGAATATGTCAAGAGTCAAGATAACATGTGGTTCTAGTAACTTTTGCGTTGCTAATGATATAGTTACTAGATGTGCCTAACCATTGACATTTTTACCTCCTATCTATGGCAGTGTGGACATATGCTCTTGACATTTTGTAAGCTAAGGTGTCTTTCTTGTGCAATTAGCTGGTTCAAACCTAATGCCATTACAATCTCTGATTAGTTTTTTTTTTTTATACATATCATGACGGCTTTGTATTTTGCAGAGATGTTGCTTGATGATCTTCTTGTATCGGAAGACCATGCTGCACAAGAAAGTAGACATTTTGCAACACATCCAGGAACAGTTGTATCTAGTGGCTCTGCCAGAAAGGGCAATGATGCTGATTATTGCATTGTTGAGCAGACTTACAGGATTCCTGGAGTAGATGGTAGTGAAGAAGTTGGCTCTCCAGGCATTCCCAGGTATTTTCTTGGACCTTGGTTTTCGACAGTTGTCCCATTCTGTGAATTTCTTTTGCTATGAAGACCATTCATTTTTGTTATTTCAATTTATGTAAGTGTTAATGACATGAGAGATCATAGTAATTTGCAAAATGATATTGTTTTTCAATCCAAAATTTTATCACCAATATACGTTTTTATCTGTCATTAGCATGAGTAAAAGAGGGCTTGAGACACTTGAGAAGGCATCTGCTGCTGAAGCTGAAGCAGTGAGTGCACACTGGGAAGCTGCAAAGGCAGCTGCAGCAAGCAAAATGGAAAATGAGGGGGGGCCAATGGAAAATGATAATTCTTCTGAGGAAGCAAGGGAAACTGTTGTTTCTTCGGTGTCCAATTTGACATCTTACGAGCCTCTTGAATCAGATGTCCGCCTTCACCACCGAGCAGTAAGAATGTCTTGTCTTTTAATGCACTGTTGTTGGATATGTCTCTTGATTATTTTTTCAATGTGGTAATCATTGATTAAATATCACCATGGTTTAGGTTGTGGTTGCTAAAGAACCAGTAGGAAGCCTTGGTAGCCTTGTGCGCCAGCTTTCCCTGGATCAGTTTGAGAATGAAGGCAGGAGAATGAGCCCTTGGAATGTGGACCAAGCACAGGGTGCTAAAAGGCTTCTTAATAGACAAAAATCGCCCATTGGTTTGCATAAAAAGGTAGGTATTCATGAAAAATGTTGATGCCTGCTTGATGTTGGACCTTAAAAGAACATTGTAACGTGGGGTTTTCTGTATTATTCAGGTGATTTCTTCTTTGCTTAAGCCTCGCAACTGGAGTCCACCTGTAAACAGGCGATTCTTCTTGGACTCCTACGAAGTAGGTGAGCTTTGTTATATGGCAGAACAAATTTTCATGCAGGAGCCAACAGTCTTACAATTAAGGGCTCCAGTCAAAATATTTGGGGATCTTCATGGCCAGTTTGGGGATTTAATGCGGTTGTTTGATGAGTATGGATTTCCATCAACAGCTGGAGATATTACGTGAGTTAATTATTTCTTATTGCTTAAGCCATGTTAATATTTGCTTTTACAATGGAAGTGGGTTAACCTTTTTCAGTGTCATATGGAAATGGATACTGTATCTAATTGGGTTATAACGTTTTAAGGCCTCGATATAACATGGTTTGATGCAGTATTTATAAAAGAAATGTCTTAGACATTAAAGACGGAAAAAAGAAAAAGAAAAAGAAAAAGAAAAGAAAAAAATATATACAAATATAAATCAAATATCAACTGTAAAAAGGAACTTTCCAGTTGGATGCAGTATTTATAAAAGAAATGTCTTTAAAAAAAACACTAAACAAATATAAACTGTAAAAAGAACGTTTTTATTAATTTAGAAGGAATATATCTCACAATTGAGATTCTTTTTTTCTTTTGGATTTAAGTTTAACTAGTAAGCTAATTAAAAATTGTACCCTGTTTTTTATTTTTTAAATCTCATTGTGGAGATGGTGCTGGATGTACCAGTGCCACATCTGGACTTATCCAATATGGCCTAGATACAGATGTATATGCAGCTACGTCTAGAAATGGTAGAAATGCCATATCCATATCCATATCTAATACTCTATTGTGTATTCAACTTGAGCTGAGTACACAAAATAAAAATTAATCACACTACACAAGAAATATTGCCACAGTTTTTTTAATCTGTACATGAGTTTATGTGGATTCGAATACACAAAATAATCATGCAAGAGATACAGGAGATTTTGTAGAATTAGTCTACAATTCAATTCAATTGCTATGGATTTTAGTTTATACTGAGGCCAGGACAACTCACTTTGGGGTCAAGCACCTGCTACTCACGCATAGTGAGCTTTTATGCCTCTTAAGACTTGAACCTTCTTTGTGGAAGATGATCCATCTCAACCCCTTGAACTCAGCTTGATGTACGAATAAATAAATTTATACTAGTTATTTCAAGATTATGATGAAAGAAAGTAAAGATGGAGTTCCAGCTTCTCCCTCTCACACTTTGTGTAGAGAGTGCCTGCCAAAATCAATTCTTTTTGTCAATCCATCTAGTGGGTGCTGATTCATCCAGGTCAATCAAGTAATCAATTAGCTTGTATTTTCAACCAGATTTTCACCTTCGCTTGCTGCTCATCATTTTAATATTTTCATCTCTCTCTCTCTCTCCAGTTATGATTGTTTTAAGTTTTTAAAATAAATTGTTCTTTTTCCAAACTGAATCAAACCTGTTTTAATTTTCTGAACTTCCAATTTTTTTTGGCTACAGTTTGCACCAAACTTTGCAAAACTGGTATCTATGCTTTTCACATACGGATACAAGCACAATGCATGTTGGACACTTGTCTCATGCTTTTCTGTTCTTTTTTCAAACTGAATCAAACCTGTTTAATTTTCTGAACTTCCAATTTTTTTTGGCTACAGTTTGCACCAAACTTTGCAAAACTGGTATCTATGCTTTTCACATACGGATACAAGCACAATGCATGTTGGACACTTGTCTCATGCTTTTCAAATACGGATACAAGCACAATGCGTGTTGGACACTTGTCTCATGCTTTTCACATACGGATACAAGCACAATGCATGTTGGACACTTGTCTCATGCTTTTCACATACGGATACAAGCACAATGCATGTTGGACTCTTGTCTCATATGCAACCCAAAGGGATGACATAAACTTGTGAATTTAATTAATCACTAGGTGTGACAACATTAAGTTGTGACCCTTATATCATTCAGCCACTGTGGCACCCCCTATAATAAGTCAATTAAGTAATGCTTAGGTATCTCAACATTGAGTTTTCGCCCTTGTAGCCCTCTTAATAATATAATCATAGTTGAGAAAATCTGTAAAAAAACCCGTTTCGATCCGATATTTCCTGATTCATAGGCTAGCCGATTGTTTGCCGAGTTTTGCCGATTTTTTCCCGAAAAATTCTGATATGCATAAAAAAGCTTTTTTTCAATGAAAATTTGCATTTTCTTTGGTTTTTTTAATGAAAAAATATCGATTTTTTGCCGATTTTCCTCCCGATTTTTTGCTGATTCCCGATTTTTCCCGATTCTCCGATTTTCTCAACTATGAATATAATAACATAAATTCTGTTAGGCATGCTAAAGTAAACATTAACACTCTTTTAATGTTATTTCATGACTTCCTCTGAAGTGTTCAAACTTCTCTCAGCAAGAGGCTTGTTTTTATTTTTATTTTTATTTTTATTTTAAATTAAAAAAAAAGGAGAAAAACACAAGCTTCTCCTTTGCTGGTTTCTAAACTAACTTCCCTTGTCCTTGTTGAAGCTATTCTTGTATGAAGTGATGATGCACCTCCGTATCTTTGGTACATCCATGAAACACAGATTTTTTTGGCAATCTTTAGCACATTTTGATGAGCACAATAAATTCTGGTTGGACCATTTTGTTGAAGGCCAATGTCATGAAAGATTCCAATAGGATAACTTCACATAAGGCACAGAAGTCTCAGACTCAACATCTTGGATGATAAGGCAGTTGTTGGCTGCTTCTTACAAATTCATGGGATTGCTGCAGATCCTAAATTGAAGCAGAATCTTGAGGTTGACTTTCTCAAATCTTGACAACCAGCCCAATCTGAATCTGAAAATTCAAGTTTGAAATTGTCACTGTAGGACACACTTCAAACAATAAGACAATGCCTTGCAGCTTTGCAAATTTTAGCACTTTTTGTTGCTTTCCAGTGACTTTGCTTTGGAATGTTCATGAATCTAGAAAACATCCCTGCTACATATAGAACTTCTGGGTGTGTAGTGGTTAGGTAATCAAACTTCCAACCAATCATCTGCGTAGTCTTATTACAGAGATTACTGACTTCATCAGCAGTTAGCTTAGTTCCTATCTCCATAGGTGTTGTAGCTGATTTGTAGCTGTCCATACTAAATTATGCACCAAGTATACTTTGCTTGGGAGATGAAGATTCTTCCTAATTCTTGTGGCACTTCCACTCCGACAAAGTAATGGGCTGGACCTAGACCTTCGATATCAAAATTTTCTTTCATCTGAACCTTTAATTTATTAGCCAATCCATCATCACACTCTGTTATAATCCAATCATCCACATAGACCACAATTAGTGAATCCTTTCTTCTTCAGCTTTGGGATATTGATTTGAGTCTGCCAAGGGCTTAATGAAGCCATGGTCAACCTTGGTTTACCAACCTCCTGGGGCTTGCTTTACTCTATAAGAGCTAAATTTAGCATGCATATCAAGTGATCTTCTTCCCCAGCAAATCCTTGTAGTTGTTCTGTATATACTTCTTCTTAAAGGTATTCATTTAAAATTGCATTCTTCACATCCAGCTGAGGAATATTCCACTTGGATTGCATAGCCAGGGCAAGCACAACACTAATGGATGTCATCTTTGCCATGAGTGAAAACGTTTGTTCATAATCAATGCCTTCTTCTTGACAGTAACGCTTGGTCACAATTCTTGCTTGATTTGGTGGACACATCTATATCCATTTGCTTTCTTCCTCTGTGGTAGTGAAACCAATTCCCAAGTATGATTCTTCTCAGTAGCTTCCATTTTTGCATCCATGGCTTTTTGCCACTTGGATTTCCTTCCTGGTTTCTTCAAAAGTATATTGCTTACCAAGAGCTCCAGCCATCAATGCACAAGCAGGATCAACTGACTGCTCTCGTGTTAGAAATTCACTCGTTAGAAATTCACTCGACTGTTTGATCAGGCAAACACCCCTAGCCAATTTCTTCTCTTTTGAAGGAATTGAAGGAATAACTTGTAATTTATCAACATCCAACTTATCTGTGTGGTGGAATTTATTTTCCGAGTATCTCCACTAGATTTAGTCTCAATGCTTTGCTCTTTTTGAACTAGATTTTAGCAATTCAATTGAAATGATATTCACTTGTGTCTTCATCAAACATTACATCTTTCTGAACTTTTCCACTGGGTCCCAATACTCTGTGCTTTCCTGTTGAAGGAGATTTTGGTAACTCAATGGACATGATATCATCAAATATTACATCTTTTTGAGCTTCTCCACTAAATTTAGTCTCAATACTCTGCTCTTTCCTGTTGAATTAAATTTTGGCAACTCAATGGATATGATATCTACTTGTGTCCCTTCATCAAATATTATAATTAAACTTTTAAGTGATGTGAATCTTTCTTTCCTTAGAGCCATAGACTTGATAAGCTTCGCTTGCTTCCCTATAACCAAAGAAGATGCACGTTTTGGTCTTGTCATCAAGCTTCTGTTGATTTTACTTTAAAAAATGCATGTAGCCGGTGTACCTGAAAATGCAAAGATGGTGGACAGTGGGCTTCAGTCCTGACCAATTTTGCTTGGGAGTTACATTCCTGACAATGTTTGTTAGACTTCCATTCAAGTATACAACAGTTTGGATGGCTTCTTCTTAAAGTGATAGAACAAGATTGCATGTGCTTATCATGGACTTGTCTCTTTCAACCAATGCCTTCTTCATTCTTTCTTCTGTACCATTCTGCTGCATCGTTTATGGTATTCTGAATTGTCTTTTTTTGCCATGCAACTTGCAAAACTAGTTGAATGCATTAGATGTGTTCTTCTTCCCACGAACTGCCTGCAGATAATTTTCTTCAGATCCATTTGTGACAGCAGCCATGAATTCCATAAAGGCAATGAGTGCTTGACTCTTGTTTTTCAGAAGATATACCTACACTTTTATCGGGGAATCTTCAGTAGAAGTGATGTGGCATTAGTTTCAATGCTTTGCTCTTTCTGTTAAACGAGATTTTAGCAACTCAATTGACATGATATCCACTTGTGCCTTCATCAAACATTACATTTTTCTGAGCTTTTCCACTGGGTCCCAATACTCTGCACTTTACTGTTGAAGTAAACATTGGTAACTCAATGGACATGATATCATCAAATATTACATCTTTCTGAGCTTCTCCACTAAATTTAGTCTCAATACTCTTCTCTTCCTGTTGAATTAAATCTGGGCAACTCAGTGGATATAATATCCACTTGTGTCCCTTCATCAAATATTATATTAAAAACTTTTAAGTGATGTGAATCTTTTTTGCCTTAGAGCCATAGACTTGATAAGCTTCACCTGCTTCCCAATAACCGAAGGAGATGCATGTTTTGGTCTTGTCATCAAGCTTCTGTTGATTTTCCTTTAAAAAATGCATGTAACCAGTGTACCTGAAAATGCAAAGATGGTGGACAGTGGGCTTCAGTCCTGACCAATTTTGCTTGGAAGTTGCATTCCCGACAATGTTTGTTAGACTTCCTTTCAAGTATACAACCGTTTGGATGACTTCTCCCTAAAGTGATAGAACAAGATTGCATGGGCTTATCATTGGCTTGGCTCTTTCAACCAATGTCCTCATCATTATTTCTTCTATACCATTCTGCTGCATAGTTTATGGTGTTCTGAATTGTCTTTTTATGCCATGCAACTTGCAAGACTTGTTGAAAGCATTAGATGTGTTCTCTTTCCCACAATCTGTCTGGAGAAAATTTTCTTCAGATCCATTTGGGACAGCAACCTTGAGTTCCTTGAAGGCATTGAGGGCTTGACTTTTGTTTTTCAGAAGATATACCTACACTTCTATTGAGGAATATTCAGTAAAAGCGATGTGGCACATCTTATTAAGTGTGATGTCATGGGTCCAAAATTGTCAGTCTATGAACTCCAACTTTTTCGGTGGTCGCTTGGCCTTGCCTTCAAAGTGCTCCCTATGTTTTTTGCCCATAAGACATGACTCACAAAATATTTGTCATTGGAATCCCATATGCATTCAATTTGGTCATCAATTGCAAAGAGTAATAGTTAAAATGGTTCATGCCGCAATTGATCTCTTGCGAACACATCAGAAATAAGGGCTTTATTTACCTTGGAATTGCCCAATAACTTATATAGGCTATCTTTTTCTTATCCAGTTGCGACAACCTAATTTTTGTTATTCCTAATCACACACACTCCCTTAAAGAGAATGCTTATGGCACACTTTTATATCTGATTGACTGAGATCAAATTCTTCTCCAAGTGTAGTGCAAAAAATACGTTTCTTATATAAGCATTTTTCCTATTGGGCACCTGAATGGTGCATTGTCAACCGTGCTAACTTCTATACTTCATCATTTCCAAAGGCCTCTGTTTCATCTCCTTTGGAGCCACTCCTATTTTCCAGTCATATGATGAGAGGCACAAGAACCAATTTAGCACACACTATTGTCTTCCACAAGCAGCAATGAATGGTTGATCTTCCTTGTTTTGGGCAATGTTTACCTTCTAGAATCTGCTTTCCTTTTATGGAAATCTTCTGGATTCTGCATTTTATTTATTCTTCTGTGGATCAAATTTCTCGCTAACGAACTTCAACTGAAAAGGCTTTTGCTTTGCTGCATAAGCATTGGATACCTCATCTTCATCCTAATAATTGATCACTTGCTTTTGTAGTGGTAGAATTCCTTCCAGCTCATTGAGACTTCAGACTTTACCAGCGATTGTAAGACCAGTAATCAGGCTCTGATATTGATGTGGGAAACTCTTCAATGTTACAGAGACAAGTTCTTTGTTTTCGAGAGTCACTTCCATATTTGTGAACTTATTCCTGGTGCCCTTATTTTTTTGCATGTGATCAGACATTGTCAGTCAGCTTCAAACTTTAAAGTTGACTGCATAGCATCAACACTCAGGTGTTATTCCTTTGCTTATATAAATCAGTTTTGGCCTTCCAAGCTGTAGATGGTGTTTCTGCCTTCTGTGCATTCTCAGTCATGCTTCCTCCAATTGATAAGTTAACAAGTTCTAAGTCAATGTGGGCTTTAGCATCAAAGTCAATTTGAGTTATAAGATCATATGGATGAATTGTAGGACCATCCATGTGATGTCATAAATCATTGAGCATTAACAAACTTTTCATTTGGTGCTTCCATGTTCATTGTGATGCTCGTCTTTGTACAAGCTGTTGTTTCCAGTGGCATATTCCTGTGATGGAATTTCATTTCACTTTAATACCTGGTTCTAACATCAGCAAATTTGGACTGTCATTTTTCTAACAGCAGCAGATCTGGACTGTCAACTCTTGCATAACAGTATTTTTAGGCTGTCAGCTGTCAAATGGCAGTTTTGGACCGTTGGCTCCTAAACAGCAGCACATAAATTCGCCAACAGTAGTGAATTTAAAAAATGATCTCTGTTGTCTGTACAGAATCATACAAGCAGTAGAACAGACTGTATGGCATCACCAACAAGGATTTTCCAGTGTCATCAGTGGCAAACTATGCAGAGGTTTACCCTGGGATCCTGCCTTTTAGCTCTGATACCAATGTTGGCTTAGTTTGAGCAAGATAGAAAATTTGGTAAAACTAGTCTATCATTCCATTCAATTGCGACGATTTTTCTGTTCTGCACAGTTTGCCATTACGTGATTTTTTTATCACTTGAATCTCTACATGCTCAATACTTCAGCTATGAATAAAGGGCAGTGCATTATGGACACTTACCTCACCTGCAACCTAAACAGATAACATGAACGTGGTGGCTTAGCTTATCACTAGGTGTTATCGACTTACTTAAAGCTGGGGCAAGCAGTTTACAACATTAACTTGTAATCCTAGAATAAATTACTTATTACCACAGTTACCATGTCTGGCATTCCTGCTTGGACACCTGCATCCCCATATCAGATTTCGTATATGGATACAATACTTCTAGGATACCATATCCAAAGGTATCTAAATACATGGATACCGTATCCAGGCATATATGAATATATACTTCTATTTGGTCCATATCTAATTCATCCAGATCTGGCCTAGGCATGTTTAGAGTTGTATCCATAACATGAGATTAAAAGAAAAATACACAATTTTTAAAAGATAAATTTTATATTTAATAAACAATAGTGATCTTCTTAATTAATGAAAATATCTTATTAAAACTTATATTCGTGTAAACATCTTTGTGTTATATGCTTTTAAGTTTGATGCATCTATCTGTATCCACATTAGGGGTATTGAAATGTCGCCCTGTCCATATCTGATGCTCTATCCGTTTCCATTTAGCTTATAACATTGAGTTCTCACTCTTGTGACCTCCGTATTTATTACATTAAGTAGTTACCCCTGTGACCGTCTTAATAACATGAAATGCATTAGACACATTAGAGTGGGAAAGCAAAGTAAATATATACATGGATACAAATGTGAGGGAAATTGTATCTTGTAACCTTTTATTTTTTAAATATGAGAGAGGGATAGTTCATTAAGTTAAATTGTATATGCTTAAATATTTGGCAATGAGTTCCCCTCAAATTGTCTCTTTGGGAAGCTGGGCTCTTCATGCAACTTAAGTTGATCGCTTGAATTTTTTTTTGGAAAACGATCTTTCTCTGACCAGCAAACATTTTGGATCTTTTAATCATTGCAATTTACTATCCTGATGGAAAGGTGCTTTGGGATGCACTGATACTCATATTTTAAATTATGAGTCTTACAGAGGGATGCTATTGCATTTCTGCTGATGTACTAATTTGCATTTGCTTACTATGAAATATCTCATTCAAGAGAGAGATAATCATCACTTATCTTGTAAACGTTTCTCTGTTGTTATATTCAGTGAAAATGCTATTCATGCTACTTGTCTTCCTGTTGTATGTTTCATTGTGGCCAATATCAGACTAGTATGGCCTCTATTAACTTGGTGTCTGGGAGGGGAAAGCACATTAAATATTAAACTTGCTGTTCTATTCTCTTACATTATGTTAATTTTCTCTCTTCACTTGCAAGTGATTGGGCAGAAACTAGTCTCTCTTATTTCAAGGGTTATTTTTATCTATTGCTTAAGTTCATCTTCCGTCAGGTACATTGACTACCTCTTTTTGGGAGATTATGTTGATCGCGGACAGCACAGTTTGGAAACTATTACTTTACTTCTTGCTCTTAAGGTATACCATTCCCATTTGTAAAGGATTACATCAAATTTTCTTTATTCATTGTTATGATATTTTCCACTACATACATAGAGTATCGGGTTAAATGAACTTCTTTTGATGCCCTATTTTGTCATAAAAATCATTTTTTTAGAAGTTCTCTCTGTTAACAGATTGAGTATCCTGAACACGTGCATTTAATTCGGGGAAATCATGAAGCTGCTGACATAAATGCACTCTTTGGATTTCGGTTAGAATGCATTGAACGAATGGTATTGGTGCTTAATCCTAATATCCCTTGGTTTTTTAGGTTGATATTCTGAGATATAGTTATTATTACACTGTTGCTTATGTGATAATTTCCATAGGGGGAGAAAGATGGCATATGGGCATGGACTCGCTTCAATCAGCTTTTTAATTGGTTTCCATTAGCTGCACTTATAGAAAAGAAGATTATCTGTATGCATGGTGGGATTGGAAGGTCTATAAATTATTTGGAACAGATTGAAAGCTTACAGCGGCCTATAACTATGGATGCTGGATCTATTGTTCTTATGGATCTCCTTTGGTAAACGTTCTTTTTGTGCTTTAGTTATCTTATTGGTTTTGTTCTGTGAATTTCTCCCATATACTGATCAGATCAATTATATAGATTTAAAATATTGGTTAGATTGCTTACATTCAGTGCTGCATATGCAGGTCTGACCCAACAGAGAATGATAGTGTAGAGGGATTGCGACCAAATGCAAGAGGTCCAGGTCTGGTCACATTTGGGGTAGGGAATATATTTGGAATTTTGCTTGTTCAATTTATTTATGGTTGGTCAAGTGGTAGTCTTCTTGAGCATGATATATATTGCAATAATTCCTTCCTTTGAAAACCACCTGGAATCTGCTATGTGCCACACTCTACGGAGGTTGGTAGAAATTATAGCTACTTATGCCCACGGAAGCTGCTAATTGAACATGCTGACATGCTGGAATTCTTCACATGTTTGAATTCGAGGCACCAGTAACAGAGACTATGCATATATTTCTCAATATTGAGTGTTTTGAATAACATTTTCTTGTGCTTCTTCAAAGAGCATAAGGACTTTCTGCTTGCATTTTCAGATATGCCTGAAATTGTTGAGCATTTGGGTAAAGATAATCAAGTTGATAACTTATATGGTCTGCTTTCTGTCTATGTTATTGGGTGCTTACATAAAGCTGAAGTGTCTTCTGATTTCTGTTAAAAGGGCTTCCTACGTGAGTCAACTGTGCTTATGGATGACAAGGTGAATGAAAATGTAAAAAATAATTATGGAGGATTATTTTTGAAGAGAAATCAGAACTAATGGGTTGATACTTGAAGTTGACACAAATGCATTTTTATCTGTGTTTAGCATTGATATGTATTTTTAGACAGGAGGGTGGAAATATATATTCAGGCTAAGGGGCATTATGTATATTGCCTCATTATAGGATCAGACAAGATAAAGAAGTTTATTATATACAAGATAAATCAAGCTGTATGGAGTGGTAAATGGTTTTCTAGAGTCTTCTTTTATTGGCTTTGAAAGACCTTTTTTGGAATACATAACCAAGTTTGACTTAACATGTATCTAATGTGCTCCAGAGTAGTCGAAAACTATCTGACTTTTGGATTGCAATGGAAATGGTTACAATTAAGTGAAATAATGTAATGCCCTTCTTGGGTGCCAAAAATCACAGCAAAAGATTTTTGTTAAAAACAGATATGTTTAACCGTGTGATAGGGTTTACAGGTGTGTATATACATATATATATATATATATATATATATATATATATATATATAGAGAGAGAGAGAGAGAGAGAGAGAGAGAGTCTTAAATAACATGCATCGTCTTGTAAGTAGGTTATCATGTGTAGTGTCTGGGAGGAAAGGCTAAATGCTTTTACTATTTTATATTTTTGGAAGAGAACATCCGCAGTTACATTTTTAGCAGGACAAGATTTGGACCTAGAACTATCTGAAGTTCCACAATTAAAATAATATGGTTTATAGTCAATAACTCTGGCAAGGCCTTTTGTAAGTCCTCTACATAATAAACATCTGTTGCGTGCCCAAAGAACCAGATTTGCTTTGCAACAAGACCCTATAGGGCAGAATCAGCTTGGTGTAGGGGTGATTGATGGGGCTGGGTGTTGAGCAAAGTGCAACAAACAGTATTGTCATTGTTGTCAACACAGTCAGACAGATTTATTGATGCAATGGACAAGAGTTTATTGAACAGCAAGGTGCAACCAAAGTACAATGGATAGGAGTTCAGTGTTGAGCAAGGTGTTGCAGGAGGATTGTCATTGTTGTCAATACAGTCGGTTAGATCTAATGATGCAATGGACAGGTAGTTCAGAAGTCACTCAGATGCAGAGGATAAAGTTCAAAAGTTAGTCGGATCATGAGTCCTTAAATGATAGATGCACAGAAACAGAAAACATAATTCAGAATGAGAAGAAGAAGTCTTCAGAACCTGAGATGTCAAGAAGCGGAAAGGTTTTTTGTGAAAACCAAGGCACTCAAAATAAAAAGTTTTATTTAAAATCATGGATAACAGATTTGAAATGGGTTTTTCTTAAAACCCAAGTTGGCTCTTCGTTTCGTTGAAAAAGATGCCCCGGTGATGAAGATATTTAAATAGGCAGTCAAAATAAAAAGTTTTATTTAAAATCATGGATAACAGATTTGAAATGGGTTTTTCTTAAAACCCAAGTTGGCTCTTCGTTTCGTTGAAAAAGATGCCCCGGTGATGAAGATATTTAATTTTAAATATTTAGTTTAAATTTTATTTTATTTAAAATTTAAATTAAAATATTAAATTAAATTAAAAGGGCCGACGTGTTACTATTTCGCGGCAATAAGCTACGGGAAGGTGACGAAGGTGGAGAAGAGTTTGAGGCCGACAAAGTTAAATCCGGGCCGACGGATTTTAGGGTTTGGCAGCGGACAATTTCTAGGGTTTTGCAGCCGACATTCTTAGGGTTACAGCCGACGGATTTTAGGGTTTGGCAGCTGACAAATTCTAGGGTTTCTCAGTCGACGTTCTTCTAGGGTTTGTTTCTAAAATTTCTTTTATAAAAGCAAGGGTTCTTCGAGTTTGAAACATGGGGTGTTAAGATAAAGTGCAAATGCGAGCATAGTGTTTGTGAAAGTGAAGTTCGTGTTGAGCAGAGAGCAGAATGTGAAACGACACAGAGTGTGCAGAGTGTGCAGAGAAGCACGAAGGGCAAAGTTGATTACAAAGTCCGGCTGTAGCGGTGCGACAGAGCTGTGTGAAGTGATTGCGAAAGAGAGAGCAGAGTGCACAGAGATTGCAAAGGTGATGTAGACCATTTAGAGTCTTGCAATAACAAAGGTATATGTCAAACATTTTTATTCAAAATTGAAGTCCAGTTGGTGCTGGCAAATTAAGGGGTTGGTGCCTCTTTCCAGTAGGTGCTGGTAAAATTGGAGTTGGTGCTCCATTCTGTTGAAGCAGATAAAGTTAAGGGGTTGGTGCTCCTTCCAGTTGGTGCTGGTAAAGGATTATGTAAAGTTGAAGCTTTGCATTTGACTGGATTTGGATGGTAGTCCAAGCAGTCCTTTTTGAGGAGTAGCCACATTGGTGAACCTTGTTAAAATGTCGTGTTATGTGTGATGCTTTCTTGATGCATTTAGTATCTCTTTTATCTCGCTTTAAACTGCTGCTGGTTTTAAAATCATATGTTTTAGAAATTTTAAAGAACACACTGATTCACCCCCCCCTCTCAGTGTCATTGTGATTACAACACTGGGGAGGCGGAGCTGGAAGATGTACCGATGAGTCCGTTGAGGTCAGCTAAGGGACCAGCCCAGGTGGATGCAGGGGTAGAGGTTGGAGGCGGCTGGGAGGCAGATGAGGGTGCCTCGCAAGAGTGTCATCTAGGGTGACGTGTGCGGTCACGCCAAGATGATGGTGTCGGGTCTTCTCACGCAATTGAGATGGAGACGGGTCCAGATGAGGGGGGTTTGGAGGAGATGCTTGAGCTATGTAGAAGAGATGTGGGGGCATATGCGGGAGGCAGACGCATGGCGAGATCAGGCGAAGCAGGCGGAGGTTGAGAGAGATTCTTTGCGTCGTGAGCTAGAGCAGTGTAGACTGCAGTTGGCCGGGGTGAGGCAGGAGAGAGACACAGTAGTGGCTACGAGAGAGGCGGAGAGGGAGTTAGGGGATGAGCTAGAGCAGTGTAGATTGCAGCTAGCGATGTTGATGCAGGAGAGGGACGCAGCAGTAGCTGCGCGAGAGGCGACCCTCGTAGTGAGATGGGAGTGTTGTGACGAGAGCGCGATACAGCGGTATCAGCGAGGGAGGAGGTAGAGAGGTCGATAACGGAGTTGAGGGCGCAGGTAGCCGAATTGCAGAGTTAGCGAGATGTGCCTCTGGTTGGGCGAGATGCAACGGAGGTGAGCCCTGGGGACGAAGCGGAGTTAGAGCGAATGAGAGGGCACATGGTTGAGCTTCAGCGAGAGTTGGATGAGACATCTACCGAGAGAGCTAGATAGTGAAGCGAGGAGGATCAGATGCAGGTTGAGGGAGCTGGGATAGTTTTGCAAAGTGAGATTAATCGGCTACAGTAGGTAGTCGATGTGTATGGCCAGCAGTTGGTATGAGAGCAGGCCTATGGAGCAGAGTGTACACATTTGTTGGTTGCAAACCGAATGACATTGCCAGCATGTTTGGGATCATCGTCGTAGGAGTCAAAGGAGTATGGCATCTATGACTCCTTCAGGATCGCGTTTTCAAGAGTCGTGGGCACCCTCAGGAGGAGTCTCAGACTCTGTGCAGAGAGGTGAGATCTCGCGAGTGCGACTGGGCAATGGATCACGGCGGGCGGAGAGGACTGATGAGACCCGTCTTGACCAACAGGGTTGATGTTTGTAGAAGTGGCCAACGTGCCTCAGTTTTGTATGTTTTGTTGATGTATTTTGTATGTTATGCAAATGCATAACATGTGAGATGTATATGGACGATATGACAATGTATATGATGAGAGCCTTTTGGCGATTTCGATGATTAATACATGATTTGCTTGTGTTGATATGATGGATGATTGTATGTTGATGATTTATGTGATGTGTGTATTATGTGATGTATGTATGAATTTGATAGATGGAATGGATTATGTGTTTTGATATTTTGTAAAGTGATGTATAATTTGACCTTGTTTTGGATATGTGTATTTGATTTGTACAATCGTGGATGGTAGAAGTAATCAATGACTTAAAATTTGTCTCATGTGACCCATATACAAACGAGTAAATGACGAATGGATAATGCGTGTGGGAATGCAAATCGAAGTATGATATGAATGCAAGTGACGATGATAATGTCTAGTGGACTACCTTAGACATAGTGCTATTGGCATAGTGCTTTGCATTCTTTCTATTTTTCTTGCTTCTTTCTTTTTCTCTTTTTTTTTTGGCTCTTTGTAAGGTGCAAATGACACAATGGATGTGAGACGTGTGTTTCTTCTGCAAAGGTGTTTCAGATAGTAGAAGGGATGTCTAGAGAGTCAATTATCTGATATTAATCATCCAACCGATTGACTAATCAACTAATATTCTGCTGAACCCTAAACCATCCTGACTGATGTTGAGTTGGTCATGGATCTCTGTGTATAGAGTGTTTCGGTTTATTTACCAATTTTGAGTGAGGTTGGACTAACCAATTGTAAACTTAGCCTGTTGAGCTAGCTCATCCACAAGAAGGTTGCTAATGTGATAGATATGTCGCCATGCGTAAGACTACTCCACTGCCAGTCCAGCATCTATAGCCCATTGCTGGCAATGGAGATCATCCCATGGTTGTCAAGAACTGAGAATGGTAGAGATTCAAGCTCCTTTCCTTTCTGTTGATTGGGAATGTGGGATTTTTTGAATCTCCAAGCTTTGGGGAATCGGATTCCTGATGAGAACTTTACCCTATCCTTACTACTTGAGACCCAATATTATCTCTTTATATATATCTAAAGAGAAGTTAGAGCTTTGGGAAATCGGATTCTCAACCACTTGAATCGAGTCCTGATGAGAATTTGACCCTATCCTTACTACTCACTGTTGTTTTTTTTTTTTTTTGAGGGGAGAAAGGGGGAGTTTGTCCTTTTGTCAATTATTAGCTTTTTAAACCATGTGCATGATAGAATGAGCAGGGGAAACCATTCCCTCGGTGGCCAGTTATACGCAAGGCATTGTCTTTCCTAGGCTCAGAATTTTATTTAATGTGCACATGTGTTTGACCCATGACATAACTCTAGTCAACTAGGGAAGGTCTAAAGTTGCCTTAGGATGTAATGACGTTTGATACAGTTGGATGAAGTCAACTGAAATGCTTGACAAACAGAATAGGCTTCTATTATTAAGCAACCTATGCATACGATAGAACATGACTTTATTGTAGTTGTTATGACCAATGTATGGTGTTACATGTTGTGGAATATGCCTAAATGCGAGTGACTGTGTATAATGACGTGTAAATGTAACTTCGAGTGGAATGCATGACCAGGTGATGCTTATTTATAAGACCCCATGCGACGCATTTTGTGATTGATTAATAGAACCAAACGTGATTGTTTAATGTAACATCAAATATCCAAAAAGAGATCATAAATGCATAGAATTTCATGAAATGATGAATGTATGGATGTAATGAAGGATGAAGTGAATGAGATGTAGAGATTTATGGAATTGTAACCTTTTGGTGATGTCAAGATGCTTTTTTTTGGAGACAACTACGAAGGAGGAAGGAGAAGAAGAAGAAGAAGAAGAGAAAGAAAGAGGAAAAAGAAGCAGCCTATCTTAGGTATGTAGCCGCTCGAAGCGTGACCATACAATAAAGATAGATAGAAGGAAAAGAGGGGAGGGGAAGAGGGAGAGGAATTGAAAGCAATTATTCTTGTATTTTCATTTGTTTGTGTTGCTTTTGTATTTTTGTTGTTTTTGATGGAGAATGTACAAGAAATGGGAAATATGTACTTGCAAAATCATGCATAGAAAGCACGAAGGTGAATGATATTGAGAGGCTCTGATTTCGCTATTCCCTCGAGGTTAGCCAATTGATAGGCACCTAAACCGAACTTGTGAGTGATGATATATGGACCCCACCAATTGGGAGCAAATTTGTTGCGTAAATGGCGTGGTTTGTTGGGGTTTTGCTGGTTCACTTTGAGTACCAGATCCCCAACTTCGAATTCCCGTTCATTAACCTTGTTGTATGTGCGACGCAGTCTATTTTGATAAACACGTTGATGTTCAATATCATTGATGCGACGTTCATCAAGCAAGGTAAGTTGATCCAATCAAGCTTGACAAGCAGTGTCGTCATCGATGAATTCTTGTAGGGAGATTTGTAGAGATGGGATCTCTAACTCCAAAGGCATGATTGCTTCGACGCCATAGACCAGAGAAAATGGAGATGCCCTAGTAGGTGTCCTAATTCTAGTTCGATAAGCCCATAATGCTAATGGGATTTGGTTGTGCCAATCACGATGAGAGTCAACAACCGTTTTGCGAAGGATGGCACAGATGGTTTTGTTCGTCACCTCGACTTGACCATTTCCTTGAGGATAGTAAGGAGTGGAGAAGTTGTGTTTGTTGTATTTTTTGCATAGGGCATGAACATCCTTGTTTTTAAATGGTGTGCCATTACCAGATGTGAGAGGGAATACCAAAACCAAATGAGTAAAGGGGGGCAAATTTGTTTTCCTCGTACCCATTGTAAACCATTAGATAGCGGGCGAGGGTAAATGAGTCAATTAGCATACACATTTCTTCGACACGTTCAGAGAGACACGTAGGCATGAACATCCTTGTTTTCAAATGGTGTGCCATTATCCGAGATGATGCGAGAGGGAATACCAAAACGACAAATGAGATGTTGAATGAATTCAACAATTTTAGGTCCAGTCGTTTGAATGAGCGGGACAACCTCTACCCATTTAGTAAAGTATTTTGTGGCTGTTATGATGAATTTGTGTTACCCAAAGAGGTTGGGATGATTTTGCCTCAGGTCAAGACCCCATTGTGAGAATGGCCATATAGATTGAATGGGCTGCAGGGCCTGTGAGGGTAAATGAGTCAAATTAGCATGACACATTTCTTGACGTAGGCACAACAGTCACCTTTCATTGTTGGCCAGTAGTAACCCATGCATAAGATACGCTTAGTGATGCCCATACCGCTGAAATGACCACCACAAGTACCATCATGGGCCGCAGTGATGACATGTGTTGCTTCTTGTGGTTCAAGGCATTGAAGGAGGATGTCGTCATAACTGCGTTTGTAAAGGATGTCCCCCAACAGGGTGTATCAGATAGATTTCTGTGGGAATGTCTTTCTAGCAGCTTGTGATAAGTCGGGAGGAAGCACACTAATTTTAAGATAGTCTTTGATTTGTGACATCCAAAGACTGCTAGGTTCGGCTTGAATGAAATTGACCTCGACAGTTTCATTCGATGAAGGAGGTGAGATGGAAGATTTGTACACATTTCTTATAAACAAGTGGATAGTAGCCGCATGTGGGTTCTGAGGCATGAGGGAGCCAAGGGAAGAGAGTGTATCGACAAAGAGATTGGTGGAGCGATTGATGGCTTTGATTTCCTACCAGTTAAATTGAGCTAGCAACTCTTTGGCTACTCGTAAATATTATTTAAGAACAATGCAATAGCAATTGTATCTACCACTTATCTGATTAACCATGAGTAAGGAATCACCAATGATATAGAGACGTTTGACTCGCATTGCAAGAGTTGTTTTCAGTCCTAAGATGAGGGCTTCGTATTCAGCGTTTTGTTGGTGCAAGGGAAATCCAGTTTGAATGAGAATGGTAATGGAACCCCTTGTGGTGTGAAAAAGACACAGCCAACACCGGTTATGATCTTGGTGTATTCGGATTTCACTTTCGCCTCGAGGTTTTGGTGTAACAATTCGTTACATTTGGTATCAGAGCAACCACCCAGGTTCGAGTCGCGGAGCGGGCGGGAAGTTGGGTTTGTCGTGCCAGAGTCCCCGCGTGGGAGCGGACGGAGAGTCAAGCCTGCAGATTATCGGATGAGGTCGAAGTTCCCTTGAGGAAATGTTCATGTGGCCGAAAATGAAGTTCCTAATCGAGAGCTTCATTCGGTCGATTCTGAAGGTTCTAAGGATAAGGTTTGTTCTCTCAAGGCTGAAGATAACTTACAAAAAGTTTCTTTCGGGCTCTATGCAACATCCTAAAATATTAGGTTTATTCGGACGAAGTTGAACTTACTAAAGGGAAAATTGTTCATCTGAAGCCAAACATGCTTATGGGAAGCTTCGTTCGGATACTACCCAAGTCCAAAGCTTGGGTACTAAACAATAAAGTAATGCCCTTCATAGGTGCCAAAAATCACAGCAAAAGATTTTCGTTAGAAACAAATATGTTTAAGAGTGTGATAGGGTTTGGAGAGAGAAAGACTTAAAAATAACATACCAAGGCTTATAAGTCGGTTATCATGTGTAGTGTCTGGGAGGAAAGGCTAAATGCTTTTACTATTTTCTATTTCTGGAAGAGAACATTTGCAAATACATTTTTAGCAAGACAAGATTTGGACCTAGAACTATTTGAAGTTCCACAATTAAAATAATATGATTTATAGTCAATAACTCTGGTAAGGCCTTTTGTAAGTCCTTTACATAATAAACTTCTATTGCGTGCCCAACGAACTAGATTTGCTTCGCAACAAGACCCTCTAGGTTAGATTATTGGATGAGGTCGAAGTTCCCTTGAGGAAACGTTCATGTGGCCAAAAATGAAGTTCCTAATCGAGAGCTTCATTTGGTCGAGTTTGAATGTTCTAAGAATAAGGTTTGTTCTCTGAAGGCTGAAGATAACTTACAAAAAGTTTATTTTGGACTCTACCCAACTTCCGTACTTGGGTGCAAGAAGCATCCTAAAATATTAGGTTTATTCGGACGAAGTCGAACTTACTAAAGGGAAAATTCTTCATTTGAAGCCAAACATGCTTATGGAAAGCTTCGTTTGGATGCTACCCAAGCCCAAAGCTTGGTATTGAAAACAACCTGTAGTGAATCCTCACTACACTCGGGATGAGTATCGCCTCAGGCCAATTTTGAGAAAAGGAGGCTCCGGTGGGAGGCAAGTTACCTAGGGTCCGGAAGAAGGCAGAGCACAAACTCCAGTAATTTCTAGGTTAGAGTTGATAGTAAAGATAGAACCAAAGTCTTGGTGAAGGCCCAAAGCAGTCATGCGTGCAACTCGAAGGAAAAAACGACTTTGGCACACCCACTTGACTTAAACATCCAGTTAACGTAGGCTAGCGATGATAACCGGGACATCGGATGGGAGCAAGCGAAAAGTTATACGACGCACCAATCGAACTGAATATGCACAAAAGCCAGAAAACCAAAATTCCGTTCAAAGGGTAAGGAAGAAGTTGCGCACAAAGAAGTGGTCACTTGTATTTCGGTCAAGCTTGCACCACTTGGGCTCCGAAAACTTTGGAGGCCAAGTTTTGCTTTGGGGGCTCAAACCCCCACATGGAGGGCTGCTAGCCCCTCATAACCCCCAGCTGAGGCTGCAGCCCTATACCCCACACATTGTGTTGAGGTGTTCATTCTTCTAGGATGTGTAGTCTCCTTTTCACAAGGAAGTACAACATTAAAAAGTGTAATCGTGATAACTGTTGATGAGCGGCCAAGGACTTGAGAGCATTAACAGTAAGAAATATCCACAATAGATTCCTAGCATGGGCGACACAAACAACTTCAGATCCAGAGACCTCTGGATTGTGCACCATCAATACGGAAGCCCCCTGGGCGGGATTTTTGCAGTAGGAAATTTTGAATTTTGAAGAGGGAAAAGTTCCCTGATTTTGTCTATAACTATTAGTCTTTTCTTCATTGTAAAAGGGAGGTTGAATTGTTGTCATGTCTAGTATTTGACCTAGATCAATTTTTCCTCCGCTTTCCATTTTGTATTTCAGTTTGGACTTGATCCTTGGGTCAACCGCATGCACATGCCACCGAGCCTCTTTCAATTGTATATGAATGTAATATGCTTTTAACATGAATGCAATGAGTTGTGACTATTCTAGTATTTCTATCTTGGTCTAAGTATTCATGTATCTTTCATTTGGTGTTGTGACTAGCATCTATCTTGGCTTTCACAAGAAGTCTTATGATTTGCAATTAAATATGATTGGGACCATGTTCAATTTCAATGTCATGTTTGATTCATGTGTTACTAATCCCACTGATGTGTAGAATGGGAATTGTAATCTTTGGCGTATCGCCACCCATAGCTTAGGCTAGTTAGGTTTTTATTGCTTTTCTCTCTTTTTCCTTTGCCTTGGCAAGAACCTGGTAGGATAGGCTAGCATAGGAGGAAGAGCGTCAAAGATTGTACCCAAACAAGGAGCCGACCTTGGTAAAATATCCCAGAGTTTGTCCAAAGGAGCTGTGTCACACACTCCATGGACTTCTCAGGATTGGCGCCCCAAGCAAGGCGTGGGTAGTAGACGCACCTGGAGAAAACTGCATCCGTGGGTGGTCACAGTGCCCAGGGCGCAGGGGCTGTTTTTGGCCCCCAACACAACCAAATTTGCTAAGTTCAGAGCCAAAATTATTGAAGACCAAGCTTGATAAGGCAAAACCAAACTTGTCTAAGACATACAAGGTAGATTATTGGATGAGGTTGACGTTCCCCTGAGGAAATGTTTGTGGGGCCGAAAATGAAGCACCTAATCGAGAGCTTCATTCGGTCGAGTCTAAAGGTTCTACGCATAAGGTTTGTTCTATCAAGGCTGAAGATAACCTACATAAAGTTTCTTTCGGACTCTACCCAACTTCTGTACTTGGATGCCAAAAGCATCCTAAAATATTAGGTTTATTTGAACGAAGTTGAACTTGCTAAAGGGAAAATTGTTCATTTGAAGCCGATGCTTATGGAAAGTTTCGTTCGGATGCTATCTAAGTCCAAAGCTTGGGTACCGAAAACAACCAAATCTGCTAAGTTCGGAGCCAAACGCATTTAGGACCAAGCTTGATAAGGCAAAATCAAACTTGTCTAAGGCAAAGTTCAATCCAGGGGGATCTATCCTGCTTAGGGGAAGACTCATTCAGGCAAAATCAAATTAGTTAGATGGATGTTCATTGACAGTTAGGCACTTAAACAACTTTCCCTTTCTAGTCAACAAAAGTTGAACACAAGCAAGGACTAGTTTCTCAGCCTTCACCTAAAAACTTGTCAGGTTCGAATTTTAGAAGCCAGAATAAGTTAATTAATTTTCTAAGATTAACTTATGGGTCCAGGGTCATGTGTAAAGCCAAAGGGCGAACATGTGTCAGGTGTGAACGCTACCCAAATTCTGAACTTGGGAGCCTGAATCTGACCTGACTACAAAAACAATTTTAAACATTTTTTATAGGTTCAAACACCAAAAGTCTGAAGGCTAAAGGATCGAAATCCGAGGATTGAATCCGAAGGCTCGAAATTTGAAGTTCAAAGATCAGAAGCTTGAAGCTCCAACGTTCAGAGTTAGAAGTTCAGATATCTGTTGTTCAAGATCCGAAGTTCAGATTTTGGATTTCTGAAGTCTTGCCAGGACAAGGCGGGGTCCGTACACTGGCTTGGCTAGTTCCGCCTGTAGGCTTAACGTAACATTTTATTTAATTAGAACCTTTGATAACCTTCAAGGCAGTATAATAAATGCATATATCAAGACTATCAATTATTTCCTTTCCTGGTGTAATTAAAAACTATTTTTAGACATTGAGAAGGTACAATGCTAGTCATTTTTCTACTTATTTAAGGAAACCCCGAACCTGGAAAAACATTCTCTTTGAAGAGATAAAAGTTTCACTATTTAAATTTGAAGCTAAGTACAAAATTATACTCTTTGTAAGAGAATGATATGATAGTCTAGAATTGATGTCTGAAGATCGAACCACAGAAAGTCAAATGGCAAAATTGAAAGTTCGAAGTTTGGAAATCTAAGTGGCATGTTCGTTTGGATGATACCCATGGTCTGAACTTGGATATGAAATTTGGTCAAATAAAAAAACACTCATAACTAACGTCATTAATGCTCTGAAGACTGAAGCACTGAAGGCCAAAGGACAAATGTTGAAGTTCGAAGTTCTAAGACATAAGTGATGAGTTTGTTTGGACGATATCCAAGTTCTAAACTTTGGGTATAAACTCTAGCCAAGTTTCTATACACTCATCGTTGACATAATTATTGCTCTAAGTCTGAAGGAGGAAGGGGGGGCATCACAAATAATTACTGAATACTGCAGTATTTTGATATACATTTCAAATTTGGAATCATCTACATTAGTTATTAGTTCCCACTTGTCAGCCAGAATTTTGAGTTAAATTCTTTTGGTTAACTTTTGTGGTCAAATCTGCAATAAGGCATGGGTTACACATGTATGTACTATTAGTTCAACCAAGACCTTTTTCCCGTATAGGATGATGTTACTTCAATTACCCTTTCAAATATAGAAGGATAAACTATTTTTTTAGATCACAAGCCTAGCCCAGCACTAGGGTTTGGAGTATGAGACCCCCCAAAGGGACACACCCACCCGACCCTGCAGGATTTGAACAAATGACCAACTTACCTACACCCATGAGGCATGCATGTGTGAGAGCGGTAAATATTTAAATTTCTTTCTGGGATTTACACTCAGCCTTAATCCTAGTACATTGGAATAAACACTTTGTGGGCTATATAACAGCCTACTCAACTTACCAGCAGAAAAAGACCTCGTAAAAGTCCCTTAAGAGGATGGATGAATTCTTCTTCTCTCTTTTAGCTACGATGCCAAGCTCCGGGGTAAATATTTAACTCCCTTCCTGGGACACACCCAGCCTTAGCCTTAGCATACTGGAATGGACCACTAGCAGGCCATATAACAGGCTAGTCAACTTACCAGTGGAACATAACCCTCTGCTCAGTTGTCGTTATGATCAACTGGTTTTTGTATAGATGTCTAGGCATGGTCTGACATAATTTCATCTTTGTTGTAGGTGTTGAGATAGGGTCAAATTCCCTAGCCATTCATGAATTAGCTTTCAGAGGATGCAATTGAAAATTTTGACTGGTAGTGGCAACACAGTAACAATTCAGCATCTAGTTATCATGGAATTGATTAAATGTTGGATCTGCTTGGTTTATCTCGTATTTCTTTTACTTGCTTTCTGATCTTGGGTCTTGGTATATGTTTTGCAGCCTGACCGTGTATTGGACTTCTGCAAGAAAAACAAGTTGCAGCTAATGATTAGAGCACATGAATGTGTAATGGATGGTTTTGAACGTTTTGCCCAAGGCCATTTGATTACTCTATTTTCTGCAACAAATTATTGTGGTATGTTCATAGGAAGGGGAAACCTACACAGATTCTAACTTTTATACTGCTCATGCTTGATGCTGGAGGGAAGTGTAGTTAATAAAAGTAAAAATCCTTGTTTGTATTCTTATTCAGGCACAGCAAATAATGCTGGTGCATTGCTGGTTTTGGGAAGAGACTTGGTTGTTGTTCCTAAGTTGATTCATCCTCTCCCACCACCAGTTAGATCGCCAGAATCATCTCCAGAACACCATTTAGAAGAGACATGGATGCAGGTAAAAAGTTTCCCATCCTTGTGTTTCCTGCTTAAATTTTTTTTAAGTAATGCTTATTTAAGTCTAACATGACATCTAACTATAATTCTCTGTAATATTGTGCATTTCAATATCCAGGAGCTCAATATACAGAGGCCACCTACACCTACTCGTGGCCGACCTCAACCTGCCCATGATCGCAATTCCTTGGCATTTATTTGATTTATAATTGTGTCAGTTGATGTCCTACACCAATTTGTGACAGTTGTTCCCCATCCCAAGTTCTGTATAATAATGTACAATTGGAATTATTTGCATGTTAACTAGTTTTCCTTGCCCCAGCTGGTATTATCTTGATTGTGCTAGTATACTTGTTTGTGTTGATTGGTCTATCACAACTGGTCATTCTTTGGGAGATTTGTAATCAGAGGTGAGATTATTTCTTTCTTGTACCATAAAAGATTGAATGACGTTTGTCAGGATTTTTTGGAAATGAGGCTCACTGGAGTAAAAATGGCATTTCCCCTGTTTTGCAGTTATTGGACTCGTAATGGGGCGGTTATTAGTCCAATATTGCATGGCTTTTCTGTTTCCCACTGCTGTTCCAAAGAGGTTCATGTGCACAGGTTTCCGTAACTGAAAAAAGTTTCAAGGTCGGTAACGAGATTAGACATTTTCTTTGCCTGGCTCAGGCCCTGCGGGCTCCACATGATTTTGAAGGATCCATAAGTTATTATGGAATTTGTACTTTTAGGCAAATCTATATTTTTTAGATTATATGCCAATAAAACCATAATGCTCTTTCTGTAATGTTGAAGTGTTTATTTTGTTTCTATTTATTTTATTATGTTAAAATGGAATGTAATAGATGTAACAATTCTTGTCTAATAGAGTGTCCTTGCAACTTGTTTTCAAATTTCAGATAGCTTAACCAATTTTGCTAACCTGGTGCATAAAAACAGTTAATCGAGTTTATATTTTCATCATCAAATGTTTGGCTCGCTTTCGTTGTATATACTTGGGTGTGTCTATATTATGTCATGTAGCTTGGCTTCATTCTTTATTGGTCTATCTACTATGTTCCTGCAGTGAAATAAAATATGACTCAAAATCTAAAGTTTGATGTAAATGGTCGAGAATGTGTCAAACATGACGAAACCAGCGTGATAGGAAAACAGGATGAGAATGCATGGCTATATTGGAGGTGGTTTTTGAAATAGCTTACAAGTTTTTAAAATTCTACACTAGCCTACTGACCTATTGTCTTCCAGTATTTTCATCAAATATCATGTTTAAGTTTTCCTTTTATAGTAGCATTTTGTATCAGAGGATGCAATTTGTAGCTGGGAAAAAAAAAAAAATTAAGCTTTAGCAATGGACACTTTTTAACTAATAGCTAGGAACACAATCATCATACTTCAAAAACATTTTTCTAATTAAAGATAATTGTGGGTAGCTCCATGAAGTTAATGAAGATGGACAGGTAGTGGTTGCTTACATTGAAATAGAAGAGGTTCAAATCTGGTGGAATGGTCTCTTGGCAATACAGCCAGAACATATCCTTAAATTATGCTAAAGTGGTTGTCTGCTCCCCGGTAAAAGCAATCATGGAAAGAAGTTTGTGGCTTGAAGAAAAACACTAAAGGGAGTGGAATTTTCTGGACACTGGTTTTGACATGGAGTGTGCCTATGTTTTGTACAAATACATCTCTGCAACTGTGTTTTGATGTGGATGTGGTATATATTAATCTTAAATCTAGAGTATAATTGAATTTTCTACATGCATTTTGGAATGTTTATAAAACTGGATATGATTTAGGCTTTGGATAAAGCCAATCGGGGATCTGCTCATCGTTTTAGTTTTAAATTCAGGTTTAGCAATGTATGGACCACAAGCGTAAGAAACTGTCATTTATTTCTGTTTTTTTCCTGTTATTTTTAAATGTCTTATGGTCTCCTGGGCAGGAAACTGTTACTGTTACCTTTTCTGTTAGGTCAAATGCATTACCAATGACAATTATTCAAGGCATACAGAGACCTCTGGGAGTTCCTATGTTTTATTTTTGTTTTATCAGTGTGGCTTAGGTGTCAAGGACATCCTTAACAATCAGTGACAATAATCATACTACGGAGAAAATCTGCTCCTGTTAGAGATGTACACATCTTCAATTTGCTAGAATGACATGCATTTGGGGCTGAATTATTTACACGAGCAGCATGCAAATTTATTTGAAGAGGAGAGTGGCCAGTACTTGGGCACACTAAATTACCATATCTGTGGAGATCACAAGGTGTGCCACATCAGGTCATGAAAACATAGAGGCTTTCATGTTATAATTGCATATTAGGGGTGATTTCATGAGATATTTCAGATCTCATCATTATCAGACCATGTTGGATGTCTTTTGAAATGGATTTTACCAAGAAGTGTTAATATTGAATATAAAGTATACTTGACTCAGCTCTATCCTTTGGTAGTTGTCTTCATGTCGAAAGTTGTTAATTATACAGAATTGCCACGTTGGCAACCCAAAACTCACCTAGAGTGTGGGGTGTGAAGATCCCTCGACATATGATGAATGTAGCATGTACAAAGAGACTTAAATGACGTGCTCACATGTATAACTAAAAATACTTTTTGGTTGTTTCGGTTAGTTTTTTTAGGTTCAAGAGCACTGAATGATTGGGTTCTATCATTTCAACTACCATGATCTAGATTTGGCTCCTCTACTCTATTCAAAATAAATAGAATAAAGGATTTTACTTTATTTTTATAAGTTTCTATTAAAAAAATAGTTGGTTTCGATTTAGGCTTTGATACGTGTAAATATCATGTATACTCTTTGATTTAAGTGGGAGAGGCAATAGTTATTTGCATATGCTCCATCTTATAGGCATTTTATTTTTTAATTCATTTGGTTATAATTGGTTATATGGAAGTGAAAGGAACAGCATCCATATTATAATTATTATATATGCGATATTTGAATGTAGTACTCTAGTTTGGAATTCAAACTCTTTAAACACTTGATTTCATGTCATTTTTTTTACTCTAGTTTAGAAGTCCAACCTCTTTAATCACTTATTTCATGTCATTTTTTTTTCTCAATTGGTTATATGGAATTGAAATGGGTCCCACCCATATTACATCATCACCACGTAGTGGTATCACAACAGAGCTTGGATACTATCCATGTGTCGTTTCGCAAGATTTGAACTTGGGTCTTCTCTTTGAATGTCGAGGAATCTATTAGGTTAAGTTAATGTCATTTGATGATTTCATGTCATATGAAGATGTTAAGTTTCCTAACTGTTTGGTCCAAAATCCATGGGCTTTTTAAATGCTAACTTTCACCATGGAATTAGAACTTTGGTTTGTGGTGTGAAACTTTTAATTCCCAATTACCTATTCCAAAATCCATTTTTTAAAATATTTATCCATAGAATTGAAACTTTGGTCTATAGTTTGGGGCTTTTCCTTCTCACCATTTATTTGTCCCAAATTATATGAGCAACAAATCCACTTTGTGGGTTGTAAGAAAAATGCAAATAGATCTTTACAATAATACGAGTTATAAACCAAATTTTTGAGCATTTAGATTTTATATTATTTTAAAATAAACTTGATTGGTTACTCTTATAGTAAATTGGTCATGCTTATGCCTAGTAATATCTTAAGGCCAAGTACTTCTCAATACTCTCATAGATATTTGTTGGTGCGTAGCAAGTAATCTTGAGCCCAAGTATATTCCCACTTCGAGGATCAAGGCAACTTAGCTCATTTTATTAAGATATCTTGAGAACACTTTATATATTCAACACAAAAGCTTTATTGAAGATTCTAATTATTAGATAGTTAAAAATAGCGGAATGAGTTTTGACATGCAATTTTTATAATTATTGGATTAAAGAGTTCAATAGGTTTTATCCTGCTACAGTTAATGGCATCGTACAAAGTTGCATGGGTATTCTAGAATATTGCTACTCTCCCAAGCATCCTTTTGCTATAACCATGATAATATAAAATGGGTTGGCATGATATAAATTTAGGGATAAAAAATTAAATTCATCCCTTTAATCATTTAAATGCTTAATTCTTGACATGATAATCTTTTATGAAAAAAAGTGTCTTTAAAATGGTGATTTACGTCTCCTTGTTTAATTAAATAAGTTACGTATGATCTCTATTGGGGTCCAATCCCATCAAAATGGCAAAATATTATATTGCTCTTGTTATATTGTTGTCAGGTCAATTAAATCATATTTAGTTTGCCTTTTCTCAAATTGTTATGCTTATACTATCAATTTCTTGATATCATTTTTTAAGACAATCTTAACCAATGCCTCTTTGAATATGAATTTTGCCAAAATGAAGATCAACACAATGATTTGCTAAATTATCTTCTATCCAATTTCCTCTATAAATATGCTAACATTTTCAAGATACTATCTCAAACAATAGTTGATCGACATAAAACATTATGCTATTTTTTTATTCAATTTGCACATCTTTTTTGGTTGATAGCAATAATATTAATTTGTGAACCTCCCTCAATTGAAATACATTTTTATTCTTTTTTAGTGCTAATTTTAATCCTTGTGAGAAGTGTATAGTTATTAGTTAAAGTTCCATATTATTCCTAGTAAGATAATTTTCTTGGATTTTCTTTAGAAGCACCCTTTAAACTAATTTGATAAACCTAACTTTTGGACATTTCTATTTTACCAAAGATCAAAGCAGATCTTTTTTGTTAACTCTATTGTTGCATGTGACCCTCCATATGTATTCAAATCTTGTAACCAATAGGTTACCTCCTCTTTTCTTGCACTCGAGACTTCCCATGTTGCAGATGACTCTTTCATCTATATCATCTATATTCAAATCTTGTAACCAAAAGGTTACCTCATCTTCTTTTGCACTTGAGACTTCCCGTGATTAGCATGGTGTTTGTAAACATTTTGCAAAAGATGCAACAAAATATCGGCATGATTTTGAGATTTGTTTGTAAAAATCTGTTGTTCCTTTCAAGCCAAATGTTTCAACAAGTAATCGCTAGACCAATCCTCCATGAAATGCATGATCTTTAGCTTTGAAGCAATTAATCCAACATCCTATTAACTTTTTCAATGTTGAAGGAGCTACCTAATATGTTTTCATATTTTTGGAGAAGACATCATATGGTGTAAGCAAAGGGATAATGAATATGTAAATGATCTGATGTTTTTTTATCTTTATTGTAGAAGGTACAATCTTAAGGTCCATGATATTCTCTTCTTTGCAAACTCTCTTCTATAAGAATCTTGTTTTGGACTCTTACATTGTTCTAAGGGAAGTCATTGGGAGTGGGACATTGTGGTTTCTTTAAATCTTTATATCCCAAATAAACATAGTATCCACCATCTTTTGATAGATACCAAACCATCATCCTTCAATGTAAAAATAAGCAAATAGAAC
The DNA here is from genome assembly GCA_028583015.1 of Wollemia nobilis. Taxonomy (NCBI): domain Eukaryota; kingdom Viridiplantae; phylum Streptophyta; class Pinopsida; order Araucariales; family Araucariaceae; genus Wollemia; species Wollemia nobilis. The sequence continues at coordinate 1,633,034 of JAQPPZ010000040.1, forward strand.
TTGTGAAGCATTTTTTAAAGCTCATTTGCTATTTGTTTGAGGTTGTCTCCAACTAGTTTGCTCACATTAATATACCTTTGGACCTTTACGAGCTAAACATGTTTGGGCTATTGGTTGCCATTTTTGATAAACAATTAAGAGGAGAAGGCTTCAACCAAGCATCATACCAAAATTTTGTAGAGTCCTCATTGATTTACCATCTAATATGTTTTTTGATCAATTGCAAAATTTTTGATATTAAGTTCCATGTTGTCGAGTCTCTAGGTAGGCTTTGGTTTTTGAACAATTTCATTGCATCAAGAGAACCTAGATATTTTTGAAGTAACATTTTTGCCTAATTCTTTCCTTGATCTTTAAATAATCTCCAACCAAGTTTTGCCCTAATGCCAAATGCATAAGCTTGTAGTTTTACAAGGCCACCTCTTCGTTATTCTTTCATTTGCAAACCTTATCCTACTTACAAAGAGGATGCCTAAATTTGTCCACACATCCTTTCTGAATAAAATTTCTTTGAATTTTATCTAGTTAAGATGCTGTACTTATTGATAATCTTGAAAGCAACTTCATATATATAAAGAAGGATTTTAAAGTAGTCTTTGAGTTATAGCCTTCCAACCATGGTTACGAACTCACGTTTCCAACCTGCTAAAAAAGATTTCATTCTATCTAAAATTGAGTCCTAAAGCTCCTATTTTCCTTTATCAAACATAGGAATGCCCAAATATGTTAATGGAAAATTTTCAACTTTAAACCCTAAAATCTCCACAATAATCCTTTGTAAATATAGAGTAGTATTAATAAAAAAGTCTTGGATTTTTTAGTATTAATCGACTGTCCAACAACCTTCTCATAGCATCGTAATATTGACTTAAACTCCATGGGACTAACTAAGGGATGTCCCAAACGAAAAACATCAACAAAGTGGAGATGAAAATCAAGGGACCATTTGAGGCACTTGAGAAAACTCTCGAGTGCCTCAAAAAGAATAATAAATAGATAAGGAGATAGTAGGTCACATTGGACGATTGCATAGGATGATTCAAAGTATCGATTACGAGATCCAAAATAGAATATTTTGGAGTGCTATAACATCTAATCCATTCATACTAATCTTGATTGAAAACATTTTTTCTTTAAAATATCAAAGTAGAGAACTTTGGTAAACCCTATCATATACTTTGTTCATATTTAATTTAACAATTATACCTAATTGTTTTATGAATGAAAGCTTGTTGGATGCAACCTATCAAAATTTTTGATGTTGCCTTTCTTATTAGATGCAAATTATCAAAATATTTTATGTTGCCTTTCTTGGGGACCGATGCAATGAAGGTGACATTGATATCACTTATTGCATTCTTCTTTTTCGTGGCCTCTTCAACCATAGCCAACACGTTATTCTTTAACAAATACCAATTTATTTGCAAAAAAAATGCAAGAAATCCATCAGGGTCAGGTGCCTTGTTAGGGTCGTCGAATGAGGATCTTCAGGCACCTCTTCTAGCCCCTCCATAGGCATCCTCATGAAGCTTTAATTTTGTCCTTGTGTGGTGCTTGATGTAACATTTTGCAAAAACTTATCTCGAACCTCCTTGTCTTCACTAAGTTTTGACAACATATATTTGAAATAATTAAATTCTTTTATCATAATATTTTGTTCTTCCTCAATATTTCTCTTATTAGAGGATAACAATATTTTTGATTTGACGAAAAGATAAATTTGTGTTCATTATAATATGAAAAACATTATATTCCTGTTCCTTGAATCCATCTCTCCCTATATTATTTGAGACCCATATGATTCTTCTTCTTTTCATTACATTATAATAATGAAAAAGTATTTTCTTTCTTGCACATAAATATCTTGGTCAATTCCATTTATTTTTATTCTCTTGTAAATTGTTGACTTTGCATTTAATTGCCACTTTTGTTTCAAATATATTACCAAAAGATTTGGCATTCCAAAACTTCATTTGCCCCTTTAGATATTTTATCTTTGAACTGACTTAAAAATATATGATCTCTCAAATCTTGCTTCATATCACCATAACATAACCATATGGAAGAAATCAGGGTCTTGGAACCACATACATTAAAATTGAAATGGGTTTGGATGAACGCTATTAAGTAGATCACATCTCAATAGAATGCATTTTTTATTTGATCCCACTTGCAACAAAATATCTAAATAATTTGTATACTCTACTTGCAATCATGTATTGGATAACAACAATCCGTCCAAACTTTATGTATTATGAGTTTACCAAATGCATATATAATCCCATGTATATTGAAAATTTTAAGGATAGCATCCCAAAGGTCATTTGAATTGATAAATGAAACGAATTCTTCCATTGGTTTAGATCATCCAAGAGTGCCACCCTTCTTTTACGAAGGAGAGAATTATGTTAAAGTCCCCCAAGAATCTAGAGATTACAAATGAGTCATTATTGAATTTGACATGAATAAACTAAGGTCCTTCCAATATCTTTTATAAGGAGTATCTACAATTGAAGCATATATAGTTCTAACTGCAATGTTGATATTTTTCTCTTTGTACAAAAAATATTCTAGCAACCCAATTACCGTTTTGTTTCTAGCAATTGTCCATGCCATTTGTATCTATCCCATATTATTTCAATACCTCATGAAGCTCCTATAGCAAAAACTGCTAGACAATTCCCCATCTTTCATTTTTTCAATTCATCCTTATATTCCCCACTACTTATTTTTTATTCTTGTATTAATATAAACTCAAGATTACAACATATTATCTCCTTAATAACTCTTTTTTCAAGGGCCTTATTCATACCTTAATATTACAAGATACTATTTTTATTTACAAAACTTAGTCCCACTCCTTTTTAGTATTTGAGATATTTGTTTTTTTTTTTTTTTTCCATGTTGATATTCTTCTTACTTCCATTTTCTCTTTGTTCTTGCTTTGAATATCTTCCCCTCATTTTCCTTTCCCACAAACACTTTAATCTTTATTGAATAATGAGACTATTAGAAACATAGATTAGCTGCTATCAACTATGATCAACCTCTACATTGATGTAATTAAATGAATAAATACATGCATGAACAAGAATGGTTGAGGTTGGGAGTTAAAACTAGCTTACAACTTCCTCTAACCTTTGTAACCATACAATGAATATGTCATCATGATGTAGTATTCACAACTTTCTACACCTTAGAATATCAATGCTCAACCAATGTACATATAAGAAAATATCTAAATTTTTCAAACTTCACACATGCAAGAGACTATCAAAATGTTTTCATGTTGCTCCTCTATTGGAAAAAAATGGAGTTGTATGTTGTATTCTTGAACATGTTTGCGAATTAAATCAAATTAAACCTCAATGTGTTTTGTGCACTCAACAACCTTAAGTACTCCTTGGTTGTCACAACTCGAGCATTGGTTGCTTTTTTGGGATGCCCATTCCTGATAAGATGCGACATAACTATATCGTCTCATAGACAACTTAATATTCAACCTTAGTCAAATATGTTGCTTCTTACTTCCCCAAGAAATTGTGTTGGATCCCAAAAAAAATGCATATCTAGTAGTGGATCTGTCATTAATGGATCCTATATAATTTGCATCCATGAAATTGGTCAAGAAGAATTGATCATTCTTCTTGTACTCCAAACTAAGCTTAGTCATACCATGTATATACCTGAGTACGCAATTTGTTGCTCTTCAATGACACACCTTTTGTTCTTCAATTAATTGTGAAATATAATTATGTAGTTGATGTTTGGTCTAATGTATGTTAGATAAATAAGACACCTAATCAAATGACAATAGAAAGTTCCATTCACCTGTGGAGATGGATCATATCGGGATAGTTGTAACCTTGTCTCCATTAGAGTGTTCATGGGCTTGCAATTTGTCATCCATCATACGTTTTGTGATATGAACACATGGTTCTTAGTCTACCATACCTCCAAGTGAGGACAATAATGCATTAGCCTGAGATTATTCATGTCAAATGAATGTTTCAATATTTTCTTAGTCTCTTCAATCAACTTTATTGAAATCCTAATGATGACCAAGTCATCGATATACACAATTATGATCACGATCTCTCTTCCTTGCCTTTTGAAGTATACTTTTAGATCATAAGGACTATGACGAAATCCATGTCGTAATATATGCTCATTGATCTTCACATACCAAGCTCTAGAAACTTGTTTTTAGCCCATAAAGATATTTGATGAGCTAGTATACATTCTTATCATGATCAGGTATGAAGAATCCCTCTAGCCATGTCATGTATATTTCTTCATAAAGGTCACCATTGAGAAATGCATTTTTTACGTACATTTGATACTTCCATCCAAACTGTGCAACCATAGTGAAAATCATTCAGATGGACTTAATATTTTATATGGGTGCAAAAGTTTCATCATAATGAATTCCTTCATTCTATGCATAACCCTTTGCAAAAAGCCTTTATATGTATTTTTCAATGATCCAATCAACTTTGTATTTGGTCTTGAATACTCACCCACATGCAAACAATGAGTTTCTTTCCAGGTAGAAGATCAACAAGTTGTCACGTTTTGTTCTTCATTAATTCTTAATACTCAATGCTTATGGAATTTTTCCACTCTTTTGAATTAAGATCTTCTCCAATTGTTGAAGGTTCATACATTTGCACCATATGCTCATCATGGCTAGGTTGACTTTATTTTGAACTCTATTTTGAGTTCTTGGTCTAGAGCATGATCTAAGTTTGCATCACAAACTATACGAAGATATCACTTGGTCTTGTGAGTGGTACTCAAAGTGGATGGTTATAGGTCATCAACTCCACTAGCCCCATCAGGATCATCTCCATAAGTTTGATCCAAATCAACATGTTTTCTCTTAGAGGCTTTATCGTCATTACCATCATTAGAAAGAAAAACAAGTTCTTTGTCATTAAACACAATATATTTGCTAATATACAATTTTTTGGTGTCAGTATCCATGAGACGATATCCCTTCGCCTCTTTTTTGTATCCACTAAATATACATTGCTTGGATTTATCCTCTAAATTCATTTGCTTTTGCTTGGAATTTGCATAATGTAGTGCATCAAACACATGAATATGTGACATGGAAGTTTTATTACTTGTTTATACCTCTTTAGATGTGATACCATTTAATGGAAGTGTAGATGTGCATTTTATAATAAGTAGACCACAATATGAATAACTGTTAGCCAAATTGCTAGTCCCAAATTGGCATCGCCCAACATGCAATACGCCATATTTTAAATAGTATGAATTTACCTCTATTGTTTTATTAATAAAAAAAGAGGTTTTGAAAGGGACCCCAAACATTTTACAACAAAGAAAACCCAAAGGAGGTAGTTACCAAAGGGATAACCTAAAAAAAACGATAAAAAGAGAGGCACAAAAAGGAAATAAAACAAGGATGGGAGGTCATCTCCTCGGGATGTAGACACAAAGCAAAGAAACCAAGCACAGTGGCAACAGAGAAGACAAAGACTTCTTGGCTAGTTATAAGTCTCAGGAGGATCCTACTCTTCATTGGCGGTTTGATCATTGTCTGAAACCTAGGTGATAACTCTCTTTTGCTTCTTGATGTTGTTGACCTCCTTAATAGCTTAAAGGAGGAGGGTCGAAGCTAAATTCAACAAGTCATCAAGATTGGCCAGAAGGTCGCCTCTCTACTAAGAATGGGTTGAAGTCCTGCAGGGGGAATAATCATGCTTGAGGGAGAGCAGCTACTCGGGGATATCCTCAAACTTCAACTTCTTATGGGTCATGGGAGACTCTCTAGGGACCTCATTCTCTTGATCGATAACAATGAGATTTTACTGCTTTTCCTCAGAAGCCTTGCCTCTGGTCTAATGTCGGTAGGATTCCCTTTTGGTGGAAGATAGGGTGTCGACAAAGGGGTCAAAGATTAACTTTTTCTTCCTCTCTTTGGTAAAAGGAGCATCTTCTTCTGTTTCATCTTTGCTCGGAGAATCCTTCTGAGGGCTCTCATGACTGGGGGTCAAGTTAGAAGGAGATTTTACCTCATTGTTGTTGTTGCCAGTGTACAACTTACCCCAATTGGGGACCCACTTAAAATTTTGGTTCAATTTGAGATTTTTGCTTGCATCAAGACATTTGAAAAATTTGCTTACATTGAGAATTTTAACATTTTGATTACATTGAGGTTTTAAAATTGTTGACATTTTTGCATCTTAAAGACTTGGATTTAATTGCAGTGATTCAGATTGAATATTTTTGAATATTTGCATTTTAATTGCATTATTCCAAATTAAATATTTTAGAAAATTCAAATTCCAATAGTTTTCCTTAAGGTCCTAAAAAAATTAATTTTAGGGTTGTTCAAATCTTGTCACTTTTACCCTAAAATTGATGCAAAATTGAAATGGACATAACTTGAGCTAAAAAACTCTGTTTGAGCTCATTTAAAGTTTGGTATAAATATATTGATCTCCTCTACACAATGGTACCATATTTATAGAAGTTTGGATGTTAACATTTCCAAAAATAGCAATTTTCCAAAATAGCCTGTGAAATATCTCATGATCCATGATGAATTTTTTGATGATCTCAATGGTTTTGAGTACCCATTTGGCCCATTTAGGAATATGAGAAGTTTCATTAAAATCTGGGAACTTTGAATTTTGACTCAATTTTGGGCACAATGAGAAACAAGGTTTAAGCTAAGGTTAATTTTGAATGTTGCATGGAATTTTCTACCCAATCCAACTTAGGTATTCCAACCATGATAAATTTTAAGCCAAGGGAAGCTTATAGGTAATGTTCGGTCAAACATTTTATGGATTCATCCTAACCTAAGGCATATTAAACTTTACTCGAAACCATTCACTTGAAAATCAAATCGGCATGAGACTTATTTCTTCGTTCGAAAGGCCATATATTGGTTTAATGTAAGCTCATTTCATCAACCGAAAGAATATTTCATCGATTGAGAACTTATTTCGTTGATCGAGAGCTCATTTCGTCAATTGAAAGCTCATTTCGTTGATCGAGATCTCATTTCGTCAGTCGAAAGCTCATTTCGTTGATCGAAAGAGTATTTCGTCGACCGAGAGCTCATTTCGTCGATCGAAAGCTCATTTCATAATTCAAATATCGGTCGAAAGACCATGCATTGGTTTCATTAAAATATTTTATCGTCCAAGAGGCTCGAATTGATTTACTGAAGATATTTCATCAACCGAAAGGCCATGTAAGGGTTTAATGAAGTCATTTAATTCACTTAAAATATATGGGAAGGCCCGATATTAATAAAATTTATTTGACTAAGGGGCATTGGATGGCTAAATTAAAATTGATAAGTTTAGCATTGGTTATTTCAATTCACACATTACAATTAATACGAAATTCCAAGGTTAAATCTAATAATTTGGGTTACAGAGAAAAAATGATTTAATTAATTAAACTGCTCATGCCCAATTTTATTTAATCAATTGGATCCTTTTGCTAGGTTTTGATCGATGAAATTCAAAAGTGATTTTTAAAGGCCTCAACATTAAGATTCAAATTCCAACATTAAAAAAAAAAAACATTAATGTTGAATTTAATATTAAAGTGAAATATTGGATTTAACACTTTGGAAGCCCTAATATTAATATTGATACTTGACATCAAAATTAAAATGAAAACCTTAGCATGGAATTAAATAATATTTTGGAACTTCAAAGAAAGAACTTAACATTCACTTTAATATCTTGGCATTGAAATTAAAAGGCATATTAATGTTAAAGTTCAAATCTTAGAAGATCAATTTAATAATCACCAACATAAATAATAATAATAAAAATGAATTAATCTCAATGAATTTTTGACATTAAAATTGGACTTAATACATTGGCATTAAAATTGAAATTCAACCTTAGTGTCAAATATTAATAAATTGAACATGGAAATTAAAAGCTAAAATTAAACATTAAAATGAGATATGGTCATTAAACCCTAGGAAGTCATTTAATAAATATAAACTCATTAATAAATAATAATAATAACAAAATATTTGGTTTTCTATTCTCGCCACAAAAACTAATGTTGGTTTATCATTTAATTTACAGACAACAAAAGAAATCGAGCATAATACTAGAAGGTGAAAATTGAAGAAATTTCAGATGATAGAAAATCGTAGAAGATCTATTGTTGCAGAAATAGTTACGAAAGGGTAACCGAATCAGAAGACAATACATCATCATTTACCATTGTAAATGATGGGTAGTTGGATAATGTAAAGGCTAAAAATAGCCATTGAGACCCAATTCCAAGGGGTTGGATGCAAATTTTAGGCATTTCATATTTTCTTTGTTAGTTTGAGGAGCATTTGTGTCCTTGTTATGGTATTTGGAAATTTGTGAGGACAATCACCTGTAGCTAGCCATTTTGAAACTCTGTAATTCCTAAATATTTTAATTCAATGTAAAATATGGAGATTTTTGATGCAATTTATGCATGTTGATGGTGTTTGCATTTGAATTTATTTTTGTATTATGCTTCATTTCCCTTGAAGATGGCACCATCTTGGTATTATATTGTGTGATAACTAGTCAAGGCTGAGATTAGTTTAATTCAGAATTGGAGGTTTTAATAGAACCCTTCCAAAGATTTGAATTAACCATGACTTGTTCGATTTTCTTTCCCTAACCCTTATTTTTTATATTTTATTTAAAAATAGTTAAAATTAGGAGTAGATTAGCAGAATTTTTATCTCAAAATTTTGATTTCATATTGTTGTGTTTTATCCCTCCAAGTTTCTAGATAAATGAATGACTGTAATGCTTTGGTGAGTTTTAATGTTGAATGCTCATATCTTCATGATTTATTGTACAATTAAGCAAAGCTCTAAGTTCTTCATGTGAAGACAATCAATTAATCAAAACTAGAATTAATAATCCCCTTGTGACGACTACATGAAGGTCCTGAATATTCCAAATATTTTATTGTTTTTTCTTTGAATCAAAAGATCAATAAATAGTACCAGGTTAGACCAACCTCACCCGAACCTTGGGGAGATCATGAATATCCTTTCAAGAGAGGACATCCTACATGAGTCCTAGTTGTTGGTATGTGTTTGTTATCTGACAAATATATTACTCAAAAAAATTGGTGCTAGGAGGGCCTAATCTCCAATTAATTGATTTGATTTTAAGGGTTGAACTTGTTTAAATTCATAGTATCACTTGAAATTATTTATAATTTTTTAAACTAGAACCTAGGGTTATTGTTACTAGATCTAAGGCTTCCGAAGATACTAGATTTCATAGCATTTCTCCTCCAAGAAGATATAGAGGTACGAAAGTTTAGTCAAGTAACAATCCTCCCATTGTTATCTCATCTCAGGCCATTGTTCCATTTGTTCCCCCCCATAGTAAACCAATGGCAACACCAATAGCATTTGCACATTGGTTAGGTGGCCATAATATCCCACTAAATCTTCCTAAAGTAGCCCATGATATTCCTACATATGTGGAGAGGTATTTGCCCAGGTACAGACATGATGAAGTAAGAATAGTCGAAGAAAATATTCAAGCCTATAAATATGCTATGGTGAGACTACAAGTGGAACATGAAGATATTTCCTGTAGGATGTTTCCTCTTAACCTGGATGAGATGGCATATGATTTGTGTATTAGCCTACCGACTAATTATATCACTTCTTAGGATGAATTATAAATACTCTTCATTAATCAATTCAGGATACCCATAGACCTCGTAATTATATATCATCAATTTTCCATAGCCAGAAGGGAACCCAATGAGCCTTTAAGGTTATTTAACACTCGGTTTCATAATCTATATAACAGATTGACTGCACCTTATACACTCAATGTTGATGCAACCATACAAATGTATTTCAAAGCATTAGATCCTCTCACATCCATGTTTGTGATAAGGACACCTCAGATCACCACTCTTCCCATGGCCTATAGTGAAGCTTTAACTATGGAACAATAGTTAATCCCTTAAGGTTTTGGAATAGGCCAATTGCCTTCACTAGGACAGCCAGGTGCATTCAATCAAGTACCCATGATTAATCAAGATTTGTCACAATAATTACTCATGTTAAATACTGTACCATATCAATCATATAATCCTACCACTCCACTGTATTTGGAAAACTAATTCAATGCTCGGAAGAATGTGGAGACTCATACATAACCTGTTCCTGCATTTTTTAACACTACTTCAAATCAAAATGTCCTAAAATTTCAAAATGTTAATCCTAATCAGAATATCCCAACATTTCTAAATGATGTTCAAAATTAAAATATGCCTAATTTATGGAATTCCACCACTTTTGCAAACAACACAGTAAGTATAACTGCTACAAGATAAAACAATGATGCTAACCTTCAGTTAGATAAAATACAAAAGTTAGTCCAAAAGCTTAGCAATGATATGGTCCAATTGCAGAAGTAGACATATCAAAATCCCCAAGCTAATAATCCACCTAAGAATAGGAACTTCAGTTTCCAAAAAAGATAATAGAACACTCATCCAAATAATGGAGTACCCAATCCAATTACCAGTAAAAATTAAACTAATACTGTAGTCAATATTTATGACTTGGATTTAGATAATCGGTGTAGAGTACATTCCACAACACAACATAGTGAGAATGAGTGTTTTGAATTCAAAATAAATTTAGATATACTCCAAAAGGAAATGGATAACATGGAGTTAATACCGAATGAAGATATTTCAAATGAGGCTAGTAGTAGTAAAGGAAAAGGGACAGCCTTGGTTGTTGAAATATTTGAATAATTAGAAGGAGAAGATGAAGGATATGAGGGATATTTAGAAGAAGAAGTACAAGCTTATGGGCAATTCAAGAAATAAAATCACAATTATATGCTTAGGAGAAAGAATAAAGTACCAATCACTTCTTCTACCCCATTGATTCCTACTTTCACCCCTCCTAAAAATCAGGCTAACAATAACCTCAATCCACCTAAGTTTAATCCACCACCACATAGAGGTCTAGAACATGACATGCCTACATACAACATTGTGGAATATTTGAAGGAAATCAAAGCAAATATATCTCTATTTGAGGTTGCTTAGTTAAAAGATCAATAAGAATTGCTGACTCAAAATATTTAGGGACCAGAATAAAATTGGATCCTAGAAGACCATGGATGCTCAATTTGTATTATGGACAAAGGATAAGCTTCTCCTTTCCTCTTGATGATTAGAATTGCAAGAAAAAAATTACATAATTATATTTTTTATTCAGGTGCTTTGTTAGATTTTGATGAATGAGCCTTGGGAGATAACAATCGCAAGATGCTGAATAATATGAAATAAAGTAAATCTTCTAGATGACTTAAGTATGCTATAAATATAAGTCATATAAAATATTACAATGTAGCTATGGAGAAAATGAGCACTCCTTTAATAAAGCTAATGATCTGCATTGTATCCATCACCAATGAATGGTGAGGCACATAATACTGAATTATCCACTAAGCTACACTATATGACTATGTCCCTAGAATATATCTATCTATATAAGAGGCCATACTTATATAGGTAAAATAGGATACTTAGCCAACACTCTATCTAGCTGTGTAAGGGACAACTTGCACATTGACACTTGTGCATTTATTATATTGCATGAAGTAACAAAATAACTTGCACATAAAGTAATCTAAGTATGTATCTTGGAGGATACATTTACATAATCCAAATGATGTAATAGACTCTATTTCCAACACCCCCTATATTACATTATTTGGGTATTGAAGACTTTAATCTTCAATATGGATCTTCTTCATCATATTGTGCTTGATCTTCATAGTCTTCTTCCTTTGCATTCTTTGTAACCTGTTCAAACAAATAGTTAGTGTCTCTGCAGTATGTTACATTTTATGATAGAGCTTTCACTTCAAAATCCTCTATGGGTTCTTACAATTCTTCAAATTCTTATATCCTCTGAACCAGGTGACCTTTCTGTTTTTTCTTTTGATATTCAAGTTGAGGATAATTAGTAGGTCGTTGAAATTGTTGCTAATGAGGGTTTTTTTTTTATTGTCACAACTCAAATTGATTTTCATGATTCATATGATTTATTTGGTTCTGATTTATAGGATTGTATCTACAATAGCTGGTACTATGTCCTTTCTTTCTACATATATGACAATACTATGTTTTTCATCCTCTTGCTGAAGAAGCAATATTTGCCCGTGGAATTATCTTTTGACGCCAATGCAGTGTTAGTCATATCATATTTCATAGTATTTCTACTTCATATTCTTGAAGTATATTGACTAAATTATTAAAATAAGTATCTTTACTTAGGACCTACAAAGAAGTTACCAAATTCTTATAGTTTCTTAAAAGTGCTCTCATGATTACCTGAGTAAGAAGTTCATCTTTAACTGTTACACCTAACGTTAACAATTTCCCTTTAATATCTACTGCCTTCCTTAGGAACAGTTCTATAATTTATCCACTATTCATTTTCAATGAGTGAATTTGAGTTTGCAGATGAAGAATAGTTACCTTATTCTCTCCTTAAAATATTTTTTCTAGGTTTATCCATGCATCTGAAGATGTTTTGGCTGAACTGATATATGGTTGAATCTCATCAGTGATAGCAAAAGTTATTATCATTAAGGATTTTGAATCATTTTATTCAAACTTTAGGATTTTTGTTTTACCTGTGGTAGGTTTCTATGTTTTCCATTTGACAACATCCCAAATTTTTTCAAATACTAAAATTGCTTTCACTTTATTTTTCCAAGAAAAATAATTAGGACCTTTGTGAAGTTGAGATTCTACTAGGAAGAATTTGTTAGATGTCATTTTAAATCTTCCTAATATCAAGCCATAGATTTTTAGACTTCCTTATGTCTCTCTAGTGGTTTGAAGTATGATATAGTGTTTTTTTTTTTAAATATAGTTCAATTTTGGTTAATTTTGTACAAGTTTTGTAAGAATAAAAAATCAACTTCTTAAACCCAGGTGTTGTAGGTGAGTTGGAGAGGAGAGGGCAATCCTCCAAGGGAGGTCCCAGGTTCAAATATCCACCCTACCAAAAAGCTGAATTGGGTATCCAAAATCCAATTGATAATGTTGGTGCGGGCAGGGTCGGGTGTGACCCCCGGGTGACTTTAACGGTGTAGAACCCTCATTTTGTGGTCTCTCAGACCAAGGTGGCTCCGCAAGGGGTTTTTTGCTTTAAAAAAAAAATCAACTTCTTAACACCTTATTACTCCTAATTGAACTAAGCACTTTTCAATTTTTGAAGAGGTTTTGATGTTGGAATTATTTTATCCATTTTTGAAGGTTTGAGACAAGTAAAAATTTGTTTATCCAACCTTAATGGAAACCCTAATAACCTATTTTATATCCCTTGGATTATTTATATTTTCTAATAAAATAAATTTGATGGAGTAACTCTTGTGGCTCATGTTGTGGGGATTTTCTGCTTACCTTCTCATAGCTTTGTCACATCACAGGAATACCTAAGATCACAATGAGTATTTTGGACTCTAGTGGATCCATCTCTTTGACCCAAGAATAGATTAATTGGAGGGCTCTAGATAGACTAGATCATGTAAGGAAACCCCGAAAAATGGGTTCATAGATTTGCTATTACGGTGCAATTGCCCATTTATCACCAGATAAAATGATATTATGTTGTTTTAATTATTTGTGACAAAATATATTGTTAAAAAAGCATATCAAGACTAGACTGGTGTCGTGTCCATTGGGTAGATGTAGCAAATTAATATTAAATGATTTAGAAAGGAAAGATAAGGAAGAACTAGTTCATTTTTATTCATTCAAATAATGTAATGCACAAAAATGATTTAACTAGTGAAAGAAAGTGTTATCCACATATTATGGTTGCAGTAATATATAAATAAGTAGACACAAATCATCAACATAGGAGATGCCAAGGATAGAGTTGGATTTTTTATTAATATAAAATATTTTTACATATGGAGAGACCAACAAGGTGCTTGGATATTATATGATATTTCATTACAATGACCCCCAGTTCGAATAACATAACAAGAGGTCATTCCTCTTCGTCCTAATTATAGTGACGTAAGAGTCTCCAACTCTGGCATGTTCCATAGGAAATAATCTTAGCGAACAATTCTCCTTAGGCAGTCCCTGGTAAATGACAGGAGAAAGGGCGATAAAAAAACAAAACGATAGACACAAGGGGAATACGAATAACACTTAGACAAAGCTTATACCTAAAATTTTCTCTCTTAGAGGTTTTATGAAAAAAAATTGTTGCTGTAGTGATCTTCTTTTATAGTGCAGGTTGCTCGAGCGAGGCCGCAACCATTTGCTCCAACTGGGTCAATCCCATTCTCTTCAAACTCAGGATGTAATAAAAAATGGGTACGTAGACCATGACTTCTATTTATGTAAGTGGTGGATATGAATACATATCTTATCCTCCACTACCCTGGGCTGACAACTGTACTGTACTTGGTGCATGCATTTTGGGTGAACTAGGCCCCACTCCTTTGAGGTTCTATATGGTTTGGTCAATATAACTCCATGCCTCATCATGGAAAGTTAAAGTAAATAACAATAAGTTTAGATCCTGCATGGCTTTGTTCACCCTTTCTCTAGCCCAACCCACTATGTTCTCAGTGAATACACATAGGCAATCCACCATTTGCACCAAGGTTGTAAACTGTGTTGATAACTTCACATTAGGACCAAAGTCAAAATTTTGAATTTTTTGGAGCACAAACTCTTTGATGTCAAGGGTCTAAATAAAATCATTAATTTTGAAACCACAATCCTCCATCACATCCTTGACCTCTCATTCGACGTCCACCCCCTCTTGGTTCCACAAGAGTCAATTTTGTCTATTCTGCAAGAAGATGAAAATGTTGGCATATTCTTTGACAAAGAAAGAGATGGAGTCATGTACCAATGTTGCTATCATTCCAAAAATTACCACATATTTGTCCCTGAACCTCTTGTAGATGGGGAACATGATGTTCACTCTCTGATCTCCTTGCTGCAGTTGATCACGTAAGAGACCAACAATATGCCTGGTGGTGCAGATGTCATTAAAGATGGACTAAAGGTCCTCCATTTTTTCTATTATTTTCTCTTTTATTTCTTGCTTAAAATCTTCCACAGACCCAAACCGATCACTGGCCTATGTAGCACTTATTTGGGAAGGAGCTGGCATTTTTAACCGATCGATCTCAGTTTGGAGCTGTTGCACTTTGAGGTAGAGTTACCCCACCTTCGTATCCTTGGCTTTTAAATCTTCTATCTCTTTCTCCATCGCTACTGCCACCTGTGCTTGGGTGGCCACTTAGGATTTCATCATTTCAATGGGTGTAGCCTCTAACCACATAACATATTTACTGACATCAATGGTGGCATATTTTAGACTTCTTGGCAGAGGGATATCAAATATGGCAATCGACACTTCACTTCTTGTCTTGTTGTCCTTCAAGGCCTACTTACTACTTTGCTTGGGGACCTTTGCTCTTCCATATATTGTATTTGGTCCTCTTCATCAGTGGTAAACTGGAAGGTGTCTCTTACCCTTTCCAATGTAAGACTCTCGGTGTCCTCAGTAAAATATTCTTTTCTGGCCCTTTTCCTGGCAGGATACTACAAGGGACTTCTTTCCTGCACCTCAGATTATCTAAGTATATTATATAGACCCCTAGCTTCTGTTATTTTCTTTAAAACCTTGGGGGAACATGATGTTTTTCTTGATTGACAACTAGGGTGGTAGAAAATAAGGAAGGCTGGCCTACTGCTACATCGGTCCTCTCTGAAGGACACATCAATGTTAAAGTTGATGAGGTGTTACTTTGTGGTTGCTGAGAGAGGGAGGAGACCAATTATTTTCCTTTTGAGGTGGCAATAGGAGAACTGGAGGAGGAGGGGAGCTTAGCCTGTTCTTGCTGCACCTCATCCACTATCTTCATCATGACCTCAAAAATGTCAGTATCTTATTGAATAACTTGGAAGGTAGGATCCTAAAATTCCTTCAAAGGGGCAACTGGGACCAATGGGACCATCTTATCCACTAATAATTCCTTGTGCAGTCTCAAATCGGAAGGATAATCACCAACTACCTCCAGCTTGCTATAAGGCCTATTGCTCATCTTCCATACCAAGTCCAATGATTGATTTGCTTGGAAGGCCTTCTGCATCTCATCTTCAAAATCATCTTTCTTGTGGGTAACTTGCAGAAGGGTAAGATTTTTTGCAATGTTATACCTATGTTGACCCTAGGGATCATATGACCTTCAAGTGACCTCTAGGAAGCAATAGGTGTCCATGTTCCATATGGTCTGCATCACTGCAAAGTGTCCCAGATAGGTGTAGGGGCCCATTAAGCATGGGATGGTTAGCCAAGACACACTTCCTTTCTTCCTAAGATATATAATTTTGACTTCCTTGGCAATCTATCGAGTTATCTTTAGGATGGCAATTGATGTGGGGCATTGTATTGGCAATGCATTTGGGAGCAATTTAGAACCATATATTCTAATGTAGAAAAATATTCTACATAGAAGAAGTCTCCTGCCTTTGCCTCATGCAAGAAATTTCCCACTTCAACTCCAAATCTGTCAGGCTCCTCCCCACACAGTCGAGTGTACACTACCGGTAGGACCCTCTCAAAGAAGCTCTTGTAATTGGAGCACCCCTCCTCCTGGAGCACAACAACCTATCCTGAATGACAGTGATGGTCACCCCCTAATATGAGCCACCATGGACCTATCCAATTGTGCCACAAAAAAATTAATTAAGAAAGAATAATAAGAAAAAGGAGGAAGTTCCTCCTTATTGGCCAATATGGCCTTCTGTAATTTTGTTAGCTCATGGTCCATGTTATCACTAATTACATCCTCCCATCAGTAGAGAGGCATCTTATCTATCCTATTGTACTAAATAATTAAAAATATGACCTCCTTTGTAATTAATTTTAAGTCTTTGACACCTAGCACCAGGTTAATCACATCTGCATAGTCCTAAGCCCATGGATGTAGCAGAAACTTTTGAACAAGAAAACCTGAAGGTTTGCATTTCCCCCTCTTTAGGAGCATCTTCGAGAATATGGTATTAAGGATAAAATTAGCCTATAGGGTCAACATATTGAAGTCCATGACCCATGATGCTATGGTGACCCTAAATATTTGCCTTATCCAATTTACCATCAACCTGGCCATCATCTAATTTTTATAATTGCGAATGGTACGATTCCTATGGTCATATGCCACTGCTAGCTAGACCAAGATATCTAAAGAGTGATAAACTCTTGGGTATGTTAATTGACCCAAATTGGTGCCCTATTTGTTGTAGATGGGGTTGGCTTGGTGCTATCCCACTGCATCCTTATGAACATACCTCTCAACAACATTAAGTGGCACTGATTATCCTCCTTCATGAGGTCAAAACTGTAGATTGTGATACCTTCTACTTTCGTCTACTACTCTGCTATAATATCTCTACTAGTATTTGGTGGGTTTGTTAGATATTTTGGGTCCTGGGCTCTCCCCATCCTTCTGGTAACTGACCATGTACCAGTAATTTTGCTAATTTGCATCTTGACATCAAGCACCCCCATCGCGGTCACGCTCGTGGAATCCATTGGAACACACCGTTGGAAACAAGGAGGGCTTATTTTATATTTTCTATGCTCAACCTCATAAAGATATTTTTTGCATGTGATAATGGTGTGGGGAGAAGGTTCACCACATTATTTTAAAGGCTCTACATTAAATTGCTTAGGTGGAGCGCATGCAATTTTTTGTTCGACGGGACTTGATGATTGATCGGGTGCACCACATCATCCTAAAATTTTGGCTATACACTACACCAAATTGATCGAGTTGTCACTTAGGGAGATCTTAGGACACATGGCAGGTTTGGGTAGGCCTAGGAAAGGCACACTCGAGCGAAGTGCATATCTTTTTGGGAGGAGCATATAAAATATGTGCTGCATTAATCATCTCATGTACCTCAGTAGGATTGGGTGCATAGGTCTGTGCATTGGGCAAAACATCATGCACTCCATTGGGAAAGTGGAGTGCATGAACCCCAAAGTGGGTGAGTGAATTCCTACACCCAAAAATAAACTTGCCCACTCCAAGAGAGTGGAGCGCATGGACTATAGTGGGGCACACAAGCCTGTGCGTCCTTAAGAATTTCATGCACTCCATTATGGAGTGCATGAACCTAGAGGTAGGCACACAACCTCGTGCACATGACTAGACTCTCGCGTGTTCCATTGGAATGGAGTATGCAAAAACTACTTGGGGCACACAGGCTTGTGCACCCTGTATGCCCCTCAAGACTTTGCATGATCCACTAAAAAGTGGAGTGCATGGGCTAAGGGTTGGGTGCACAACTCATGTGCCTCAAAATATTTCACATGCTCCATTAAAATGGAGTGCACTAGCAGTATCAGGGCGTATGTGGAGGTGCATGCCTCTTTAAGGACTTCATGCACTCCAGTGGGGTGGAGCGCATGGGATCTAGACAGGTGCATGGAGGTGCATGCTCTTCGAGCACTTTGTTTGCTTCATTATCTAGTGGAGCACATGGATCTTGGGTAGGCACACAGGCTCCTACGTTCGCAAGGTCCTTGCACACTCCACACTCCATGAAGCATGAAAAATTTTGGGTGCATGTACCTGTGCATCCCCTTGGGGACTCTTATGCACCTCATCCCCCTATGGGGTACATGAGATTAGGTTGAGCACATGGTTTCGTGCATCCAAAGGGAATCTTGCATGCTCCGTTAGTGGAGCACATAGGCTCAGCTTGGGGTGTACGAGTTCGTGTGCCCTTAGGATTTTTTGCATGCCCAATATCTAGTGGGGTGCATGGGGGGGACTCAAGTGTACCACCTTGTGCACCTTTAGGAAGAAGGGAAAAAGGGACCAAAAAATGGGACTACCCTTTTTGGGGTTAACACCAGCTCTGACTAGGGCAGGGGGATGGATGAAAGACATGGACCTGAGAACTCCAAAATATCTGGGTGAACTAACTTACACACACACACTTACTTTTTTTTTAATCAATCCTCATGACATTTGTTAAAGGGATCTAAATATTTTAGGTGCTATCCATTCATGGGTATGGGTATTTCTTCCCCCTCCATGTACTATAGCCTGTAGGTATGCTGGCCAATTACTTTAGCAACTTGGTATGGCCCTAGCCACTTGGGATAAAATTTATCCTTCTCATAGAGCTTGTCATTATTTGGATCCCAGTAAAGCACTACTTCACCCACAAAGGAAATTTGACCCCTAGCCTTTTTTTTGAATAGCTTCATGGTTCTGTTGGATTGGGTGATCATCCTTGTAACTACCTCCCTAATGTCTTCTTCTAAGTGCACCAGCTGGTCCATTCTCCTTTGTAGCCCATCTAGATTTTCATGATCCTAAAGTAATAAGGAGAGGGCTACTTTTTTTAGTTGAGGTGATAGAAGTGCCTTTTCCCCATATACCAACTCATAGGGTGATTTTCCAATGGCCCTTTTTACTGATAGCTTGTCTGCCCACAAAGCATACTTTAGCTCACTGTCCCAACCTATTTTATTCTTCTCCAATGATCTCTTAATACAAGTAATTTTATTCTTGTTGGAAGATTCGACTAGTCTATTCCCTTGTGGATAATAGTTTTTTGAGTGGGCTAGATCTATACAATATATTGCATAGAAATCAACCATATCATAAGAAGTAAAATATTTGGCATTGTCTGTCACCAGCTTCCTAGGCACCCTAAATCTGGTTAGTATGCTTTCTTCTAGAAAATTAATGACAATTGAGGTTTTTGACCTTTTTAGGGGGGTCACTTCAACTCATTTAGTCAGATAGTCTATGGCAGTGATAATATACTTGTGACCCTCAAAGAGTTCGGGTTGATTTCACCTATTAGATCTATCCCCCATTGAGAGAAAGGAGTTTCAATAATCACTGGTTTAAGTGGCATTACATATAGATTTTTCTTGCCAAAAAGAACTTGACAGTTATAACACTTCCTGATAAACTGATACACATCCTTGAATAGGAACGACCAATAATATCTTGCCTTCATGATCTAGTTTGCTATTGCCTTTGGAGCAAAATAACCACCATATAACCCTATGTGAAACTATTTAATGATATTAGGGGCTTCCTTCTCTATCACACACAACAATAACACTCCACTTGGGTGTCTCCAATAGAGCTAATCTTCTTGTAGATGGTATTTACGAGCTTGTTGTTTAATAATCCTCATCTTGCTAGCAGATTTGTTAGGCAATAAGGACAAGTTCTTTAGATAAAATAGAACATCTTCATACCAGCCAGATTCTTCATGCATAGGTTGTTCACCATGTTGTGCTTCTTGTACCAAAATGACATTACTCACCTCATCCTCTCCTTTGTAGGCCATATATTTTTCTAGCCCTTGTCCTTTAATAATTTTAATTGCTTTAAACTCCACATCATACTACAACAGCTTTACCATCCATCTTGCTGAACAGCCCGTGGGCTTATGCTGGTTAGGACATCATTGATGGCAATGTAGGGGATACAGGCGATCACTTTACTAGAACCAAATATACTCTTAAAATGCTCTAAAGCCTAAATCATATCAAAGGCCTATTTCTCTATTGGATTATACCTTAGTTGGACCCCCTTCATTCCTGAAATTATGAATGCTATTGGCCTTTCATTTCCTTCTTCATATTTTTGGGATAGTACAACTATAGTATGTTCTGAAGCAAAGGAGTACAGGTTGAAATTATTTGAATGGTTTGGGTAAGTCAGTATATGCACAATATTAATTAATTTTTTGAAAGGCATTGATATTGTCTTCATCCCACTTTATCCTGACATCTTTTTTAATCATGTCATTTACTAGCTAAGCAATATCAACAAAATTTGGGATAAATATTCTGATAAAATTTATTATGCCAAAGGACCTGAATCCTTTGAGGCTCTTGGGGGTGGTATCTATGAAATAGCCTTTGTTATTTCTGGGTAAATTCTTATTCCTTCCTTTGAGACTACATGTCCCAACAACTTACCATGGGTGGCCCCAAAAAGATTTTTTTTTGGATTTAATGAAATCCCATACTCTTTGCACCTTTCAAAAACTTGAGACAAGTGAGAGAAGTGATCTTCAAGGTTCTTGAAAAATACTGTGATATACCACTACAAATTTTAACATCAGCCCTTTAAAGGTAAAATACATAGCCCTCTGAAAAATGGCTCCAACATTCCTTCAAAAATGTCTTTTTGGATCAATGCTTATTCCTTCCTTTGAGACTACATGTCCCAACAACTTACCATGGGTGGCCCCAAAAAGATATGTTTTTGGATTTAATGAAATCCCATACTCTTTACACCTTTCAAAAATTTGATACAAGTGGGAGAAGTGATCTGCAGGGTTCTTGAAAAATACTGTGATGTCATCCAGGTATACCACTACAATTTTTAACATCATCCCTTTAAAGGTAAAATCCATAGTCCTATGAAAAGTGGCTCTAACATTCATAAGCCTGAATGGTATTATTTGATATTAAAATGTACCTCATGGTGTAGTAAATATAGTTTTGAATCGGTCCTCTAGGTTGACCAAATTCTGATTATACCTTGAGAATCCACCCAACAAAGATATCCTGGATGACCCCACTACCACCTGCAATAGTTGTTCCATATTGGAAAGGGGGTAATTATCCTTGAGGGAGCTCTTGTTTAAGTTTTTGAAATCCACACACATACTTATTTCCCAATTGTTTTTCCTAATAGGTACTAAGTTTGCTATCTAGGAAGAAAACCTCACTTTCTTGATTATTTTGGCATTCAACAACTTTTGGACTTCTTTTTGCATGATAGGATGTAGGGTAGGATTAAAATTTCTTTGCTTCTACCTAAAAGGTTTGGCTCCCTCCTTTAGGGGAATAATATGGGTCATCACCTCAGTGTTAAATGTTCTTAGGTCATCATAAGTCTAGGAAAAACTATCTTTGTTTTTCTCAGATATTGGATATACTATTTTTTTTCTTTTGCTGGTAATGCTTTTTCAATATTGACCATTCTTGGATCTCCTACTATCCCAACATTAAAATTTTCTCCCTATGATTCATGAGGTACAATTCTATGGGCTTTGTCAAAATCATCAAATAGGTATTCCAAATCTACTAGCCCCTTGGGAATTTTATTAGTTTTGAGTTGTATTACTTCTATTGGGGTTCCTATAACATGCTGCAATTTTTCCTCATCTTCTTCATCACAAATAACCCCAGAAAATTGGTTCTATACTATCATAAAATCCTTGATATCAGTATCATCTTGAAAGACCTACAGGTAAACCACATTATCCAAGATATAAGGATGATACACATATATGGTGGGAAATCTATCCATGTATTCTGTATCAATTTTAGGGTTGTCTGCCCCAAAAGCATTCACAACCAGTAGATTGGTAACATGGTTTTTCTCCCTGGGTATATGTGATATATTAAAGGCCAGGAACTTTTCAATCTCATCTAAGACAACATGCTTATACTGCTTTAGCCTAGGGTGTTTGGTTTGGTACTTCCCTTTGATCTATTGTATAATTAGTTCAACATCCCCATAGACAGTGAGGTAGTTGATACCTAGATCTTTAGCTTTTCTTAGTCCTAGTAGAAATGCCTCATATTCTACCACATTATTTGTATAGGGGAACTCTAACTGGTAAGGTACTCCTAAGTAATTATCCTTGATGTCAGTCAAATTAATTCTAGCTCCAACCCCAGTTTGTGACTTAGCCCCATCAAAGGTCATTGTCCACATTTCAGTGGTGAGGAACCTATCTGACTCAACATCAACAACTACTCTAATATTGGGGTCCAGTCCTTCTAAATTAGGTAATTATTTGAGGAAAGGGGTTTTCCAAATAGATTAAACACCAAGCTCCTTATATTCTATAGAGCTGACCAGATTGATAGTAGTATTATCAGGCCTCATTAGCTCAACTGAAAGTTTGTTGAATGAATCTCTCCTCAGGGTGGCCTATTCTTTGGATGAAATGGGGATGATGGTATATGACCAATCTAGTTGAATTGATCCCCCCAATTACTCTACCCAATGTCTAGATAGTAGTAAGAAAAATAACGGGTCTACATCTACCACAACCACATCCATTACAATTCCCTTCTTTGTATATTGATCTAAAAGACCAAGAGGCCTATAATTATCCCTACACAAGGCACTTGCCTATTGTCCATGACAAAAATGGGGGGGAATATTTGGTGCACATCAATCCCAACTGATCAACCACCTACTTTGGTATAACATTGTGAGATGCCCCGCTATAGAGCATGCAATTATGTATCACATAGCAGTCACCATACCCAGATGTATATCAGAGGAAGATATAAAAGGGTCTAACTAAAGCAAAACTTCTACTATATGGATTGGAAGTTGAAGCTACAAAGACATGGAATTCCCCTTGGTGTGTCAGCCCAAAGGCCCTACAAATCTGCTCTCTATATTTAGGGACAATCATCAGTTCTCCAAAGGTTATGTTTATATTTTGCTTGTCCAGTTCCAAACCTATGTCAAATTATAATTTTTTGTTTTCTGGACCATTTTTGATAGGTTCAAACCTTTCAAGAGGAGGTGGCTGATGGCCATCATTCGATTTATTTGCATGGGCTGGCTCCTTCTCATAAGATATATTTTTCTTATCTAGCTTATCAAGGATGGTTCTGTTGCGTAGCCTAGTGGCATGGACCCTTTCTAATGTCTCAACTTCCTTAGTTGTTGGGGTCAATTTGCCCTATATTATTTGTTCAAAATGGTTATTTTGGGGCCTTCTTAAAATTTTTACATCATCAAGGGCAAATGTTGTAGGCCTGTTATCAAGATTGGCAGACTGGGTGACTTCTTCTAGAATTGGTGGAGTATCAATAGTTTCCTCCCAAGTCCAACAAGCATTGATTCTAATCTCATCCTCTAATTCTTCCTCAAGGTTTACACCTAAATGGAGACCATGGTATACACCAAAATAAACTGTTTTATGGAGGGCATCACATGCTGGCCAAAAGAAGGGAAATTTAGAGGCTATATTGATAGAAGTCATGGGATTTGGGATGACATCCTGATATTTTTGAACTTCCTTCCTCTTCCAATTATTGTTCAGATTTTTACCACCCTCATTGTTCCAATTTTTATTAAAATTTCATTGAAAAGGGGTCTACCCTCATTCTAGTGTTGCGAGGATTTTCCATTTTCACCTCTGTTCCTCTCAATTTTGGATAGTTTATTGTTCATGGACAAGAATATTTCTATCACTTGTGATGACAATTTCTCAATAGGGCCAGGTTTTGATTTTTTAAAAACTCCAAATCCCACCTTCTTAGTCCTCCTTTCAGTTTGGCTAGGTCTAGGGTCTGCTAAGGTTACATTCATCTTCCCACTATCTATCATATCCCTTTATATCATAGCTACTCTTTCCATGCAAGCATCGATAGTGAGTGTAGGTTGCTGCTTGAGTTCATAGTTAAAGTCACCAGGGAAGGCATTTTTATAGAAGCATATGGACTGGTTATCATTGGGTCTTAAAGCCACATGGATTCGATTTATTAGCTTGGTGAACTACCTATTGAAATCATCCATAGTTTCATTTTCCTTATTTTTCATTGTGGCTAGTTTAGTCAAAAGAGGCTATTCATTCTTTTCTCCCCATATTTTTTAAGGAATGCAACTTATAACTCTTGGAAAGTGTCAATAAAGTCTAATGTCAGACTGTCAAAACACTCTATGGTATCATTTTACAAGGTTTTAAGGAATAATAAAAGGACAAAATCCTCATGTTCCACCTCGAGGCTATCCATAGAATACAAAAAGTCTTTTACATGGTCTTCCTCGGTCACAATATTTTCCTCTAGGAACTTTGGTAGGTACTTGTGGACCTTTGGAGGTAAAGGGTTCAAAATAGGTGGTAAAACAAAAGGCTTGTACCTATTAAGGCACCAGTTATTCAAAGGTGGATTGGCCATTGGTGTGACTGGTCTCCTTAGGAAAAAAGGTGGGACAGTACTTGGATTTTGAGAAATTTGAGGAATAAAAAGAGTACTACCCTGATTACTAGAAGTAAAAAAAACCGAAGTCTTCTTTTTATTTTTATGAGCTCTAAAAAGTACCTGTGGGTTTGGTAGTTCAGGGTAGAGCTCATATTGAATGCATCTCATGACCGTAAGATCAGATCCTTGTTTATGTTTTTAGTTTCTTCAGAATCGCTAGTACAAGGTGCAAAAAGTGAGGGGTGCTCTCTGACTGATATTGCTCAACCCAAAATCTCACAGGATATGTCATAGGGGAATGAAATAATAAATAGATTTAAAAGGTCCTCCCTGGCAACAAAAACAAAAAGTATTGTGGGGATTTCCTGATTACCTTCTCATAGCTTTGTCACGTCACAAGAATACCTAAGATCATAACGAGTATTGTGGACTCTAGTGTATCCACCACTTTGACCCAAGAATAAATTACTCAAAGGGCTCTATACAGAGTAGATCGGGTAAGGAAACCCTAGATAATGGGTTCATAGATTTGCTATTATGGTGCAGTTGCCCATTTATCACCAGATACAATGATATTATGTTGTTTTTGTAGACACCAAAATAGCACCAATCCGATTATGTGACTACAAACACTGATCGCATTGACACACACAGATTTTAGGGCAGCCCTCAGAGTTCAAACAGTGGTCCTAGCCACTTACATAGCAGTTTAGAAGGTCAAAAAGTAAACAAAGCAAAGCTGGTCATTTTAACAAGCCTTTATCAAAAGAAAGCCTTAATCAAAAGCAAGCCTTTATCAAAAGAAGGCCTTGGCCGAAGTGTCACGATATCGCGACGTCACGATATCATGACACTTCAGTGCCTAAGGCAAAGCCTTGGTCGAAGTGTCACAATATCGCGACACTTCAGCACCCAAAGCAAAGCCTTGGCCGAAGTGTCGCGATATCGCGACGTCGCAATATCGTGACACTTCGGCACCCAAAGCAAAGCCTTGGCTGAAGTGTCGCGATATCACGACGTCACGATATCGCGACACTTCGGTGCCCAAAGAAAAGCCTTGGCCGAAGTGTCGTGATATCACGACACTTCGGTGCCCAAAGCAAAGCCTTGGCCGAAGTGTCGTGATATCACGACACTTCGGTGCCCAAAGCAAAGCCTTGGCTGAAGTGTCATGATATCACGACGTCATGATATCATGACACTTCAACGCCCAAAGCAAAGCCTTGGTCGAAGTGTCACGATATCGTGACACTTCGGTGCCCAAAGCAAAGCCTTGGCCGAAGTGTCACGATATCGCGACATCACGATATCGTGACACTTTGATGCCCAAAGCAAAGCCTTGGTCGAAGTGTCACGATATCGTGACATCGCGATATCGTGACACTTCGACGCCTAAAGGAAAGCCTCGACCGAAGTGTCATGATATCGTGACGTCGCGATATCGTGACAAACTTCGCATTTGCACCTGGGCAAAAATTGATCAATCAGAGGTGGAATTCAAGCATTCAAAGGTGCCATTAAAACATTTAAAGCAAACATTAAAATCATCAAAGCAGACGTTAAACAAGTGGCAGCCAAAGATAGTCAGTTATTGCCGCCTGCTGTGCATGCGCGCGTAGGTGGGCAGATTGGTAGTTAGCGGACTGTCACAAGGGTAGTCATGTAAGCCCAAGTCAAGGAGGAGTATCCTCCCTCTTGGGAATGCATGGCCACCATGTGGCATCCCTACGTGCCCCTCCAAAAAGACCCCATGGGTATATAAAATGGCAGACTTTCTTGCCCAAAAAAAGAACAAGCAAAAAAGCATTTTTTTAAGCAATGAAGTGCTGCTAATTTGATACCACGCCTTTGCCCTTTTGATTTACATTCTCCACATCCTTAATCTCTTTCGCAAGAGAGGTTATTGGGTGGCTATTGGAAGTGTAAAACTGGACCCAAAAACCAGACATTTGGCCACTTGAATCAACCAATTTGCTGACAACCCCTTCTCTGAGATTTTGGGCCCATCCCTAGTGGATTGGCGTCAAAGTCAAGTTTTAACGGGGGCGGCCCGCTTGGGCACCCCACATTTTTGTTAAATTTCATTTTAATCTACTCGGTTATTATTTGTTTATCCCACATTATATTGTATGCTGTTTAAACAATTCACAATCTTGATTTCAGAAGAGGTTTTATCAAATATTATCATGTCGTTGTTTTTGTTGTCCCGCTAACCTGCAGGTAACAACATTGGTTCGGCGTCTTAACACAGTCAAATTCATGAGCAAGTCGTTTGTTGTCCCGCTAACGAATTACAATCAAGAGCAAATCGGCCGACTATTTTAATGGCAGCGGCCCTCCGATAAGGTCTTTTGGTTTCTGTTAAATCTGCAGGTGACTTAGATTCATGTTATTCACTGTATTTGACAATCTTTTGTATGCATCTTTTATTAATTTCAAAGAACAAACTTTCCATATTCATAGCAGGTGCTACTAATGCCTTGGTTGTTTCTTTGCATGTAGGAGGAGCAGCAAGAAGCGAGGACTCATTAACATCAGCGACGACAACACTTTGGCCCACCCATTTTGCATGTGGGCATGCAGAAAAGAGATCACTATTCACTTTTGTAATGGAAACATGCTAACTCTCTTAGCCCCTGAAAAGGGAGGAGATGTATTGTAACCGAGTTGGAATCACATTAATAAAAAGGGCCGTGCTCCTGCTTTCTCCTTTTCCTAGACTGGTTTTAGTGCATTTTGATGATTTTGTTTTGTTTTTGCAAGTTTTGAAGAATGTTTAAATGCATAATGAAGGCTCATATAACTCCCAAAATGGTCGCCCCTTCAATATACCAACCAGGCCGATATACCAACCTCTCTATATACCCGCCCTTACGAGAGGGAGACTATAGGTACGTGAGAGCAGATGGTACATGGTACGTAGGCGGTACGAGAGGGGGATTGTCCTGTTAATGGCACCTACCATAGAAGACTTATCCTCATGTGCTGGGAATCACCCCAAGCAACACTCGATCAGCTTTCGTCAGGATTTATGCCTAACAACAGTGACAATCGGGGTAATGGATGCAAAATCAAGCCAAGGTGGTGATGAAATCCACCGATGGTCTTGATCAAGGGTTGGGGTTTTACGACCATCTCCTTGGTTTAATTTTACCATGTGAAGTGTGTGTGGTTATTTTTATTTAAAAATGAAACAGGTAGCAAAAAAAAAAAAAAATCAAAAATCATAAACAAAAAGATAAAAATCTGCTTAGCTAGTAGGAAAGCACCACAATGGTGTACACCCGTAGCCAAGCCCAATCAAGGGCAGAAGCTCCGGAGGGTGCACAAGAAGTAGGCACAAGTCACCTTCACTTTAGTCCTGAGGACTTGGTCATACCGCCTTGGCGGTCTGGCCTACAAGAGAGTCCACGTCAGACCACATCAAGAAAGAATTATTGGGACCCCCCTCTGTGGGGTATGCCCATTCAACACAGCCCCTTTCGGGAAGAAGCTTTACATGCAGACCTCAACGTAAATAGAGAATCACCTTTTGAGGTTAGACATGAGTGGCCACAGTGCGATGAAGCGCTAGAGAGGCACACTGTCCATTTGGAGAGACAACATGGATATGGCATCTCTCCTTTGCCTCCCATTAGAACTGAAAGACAAAACCTAGAGTGTAGGGCTCTTCACACAGGGCGAGCTAACTCCGCATGCCCCTTTCACACCCATGAAAGGGAGTACGAGGAAGGCCATCGCATTCCTCGAGAGCAACATACAGCACGGGAGCCTTACGTTTTTGTGCCTGCTAGATACAACGGTCACACATCGAGGCCAGAGCCTCAAGTCAATGTCGCCTACCTCGATAGAGGGAAGCGACCCATTGAAATTTTAGATCATCAAGATCGAGGCAAATACATAGAAGAAACATTCAAGCCTCCTGAGCAAAAGAGGGCGGACCAAATTGACCCGACAGTCGCCAGACATGCCGCCCGCCAAGCCCAAATCATGCGGCTTGAACAAGGTCATCAGCAGTTAGAGCACTTATACCGCTTTCATAAAGAGCGCATGCAGCGCGAAGCGGATGAGCTACGTTATGAACTACCTGAGAAGGTGCCAACCCCTCGCACCCAAAGAGCAGAACAATATGAGAGGCATAATCCCGTGGTGCAGGATAGGTCTCTACGACCTCATCAAAATTTGCCTTCGAGACCTCATAGACCTGAGAAGGAGGCCACTCCTCGAAACAATGATGGGTACCCTCAGCGGGGACTCGCTCAGGGTCATCGGTTTCACCTAGAGATTCCTCAAGAAGATTACAAGGAGTATGAACCAGAAATAGAATGGGCCGAAACACCCTGTCAAGGCGGGAGGGTTGCCATTCGGCCACCTCCCCATAGGCCTCCAGTCTCCCAAAACTCACAACGGGAGCAAACAAAAGAGGAAGAAATTAAATCTTTCGATGCATACAAAGCGCTATTAGAGCGTTTGGAGTCTATGGAGACAAAAGCTTCTGGGCATCAAAAGCCCACGTTACGTCAACTCCGCAGTCATCCAATGCATCCATCAGTGCCCACACCTCTTTACCCCAAACATTTCAAGTTGCCTCAGTTGGCAGTTTTTAAAGGTGAAGAGGATGCTCAAGAGCATGTCACAAGATTCCTGAGCCAATGCTTTGGCATTCAGGATAATGATGCATTTTTGCTTAGGACATTCATAACCACATTCACGGGCCCGACCTCGGATTGGTTCACATAGTTACCGAAGCACAGTATAAATAACCTAGATCAATTAGTAGATGCATTTCTTGAATGCTTTGCCTTCAACACAAAGAAGAAGGCATCACTGAGTGATCTGGCTAGCCTCAGGCAATATGAGGAAGAGATAATGGCAGTATACGGGAATCGATGGAGGGCTTTGCTTTCTAAGCTACCCTACCTTCCCCCTATGTCTGACCTCACACAGATGTTTGCAAAAAGTTGCTTGAAATCGATCTCTGGGCTATTGCAGCTGTAGCGATACGCCAGCCTAGAAGAAGCTTTGGCGCAAGCCAGAGTTATAGAAGAGATCAAAATAGGTGAGGGCGCAATCGCCAAGCCTAAAAAGAAAGAGTGGAATAAAAACACTAAGACAGGGAATGCGCAACAAAAACCCACTGAGGTTAATCAAGTCACAATAAATGTCCCTAAGCCTATGCAAGAAATACAGCCTCAAAAGGCTAATTATCAGGCAGTGCCTCCTAATTATGAAAGAGAAAATAAAATACAGGAGCAAAATCAGCAGCGTCGCCCTAGGCGACAATTCACCCCTTATACGGAGTCCAGGGACTCCCTATTTGACCGCTTGTCAGCGGCAAATCTAATCAACCTTCCTGAAATCCAAACCATAGATCCTAACGCTCCCAAGCCTAAGGGATACAGAGAGGATTTATATTGTAGGTTCCATAGGCGAAGGGGACATGACCTAAATGGATGTTGGAAATTCAAGGGACTGATACAAGATTTAATTGATAATCAAACATTGGCAGTGGACAACCCCATAGCGCCAAATAATCAATAGATGGGGGTATTCAAAGACCCTTTGCCTGCCCACGAGGCATAGGAAAAACCTCTTCAGGTTAATGAGGTGCGATAGAATCTCCCCATGCAAGGATATGTGGGAATGATCAGCATAGTAACTAGGAACAGGAAATACCCAGGAGCTGCCCCGGAGGCAGCTACAAGAGAAGTTCCTTCAACATCGCAACCTCAACAACCCACTGTGCAATTGCCTCCGCCTAGACCCGAGGTCATGATATGAACCAAACTCACGCAGAGTTTGTGGACCACATCGGCTAGGCTTTCCATTTATGAGCTTATACAACAATCAACGCCCCATAGAGAAGCTCTCATGGAAATTTTGAAAGCCATCGAATTATAGCCTCACGAAGCAAATTCCTTCAATAACTTCGTAGGACATGTAAAACGATGTACGGATCCAGTCATTACCTTCAGAGAGGATGAAGTTAAAGCAGTATCGAATGACATGGCAGATCCACCCCTGCACGTTATCGTGCGGGTCAACGGGATCCCATACAAGAGAGTGTTGGTAGATACTGGCTCATCCAGTAACATCATTACCACTACAACATTAAAACATCTAAAGCTGCTAGCCTCTCATATCATGGCTTCAACATACACACTGCGAGCATTCAACGATGCAATATGCTCGACAGTCAGCACAATTGTTCTACCCATCCAGGTAGGACAAAAGACGATACCCACATTGTGCCACATTTTGGAAGGCGAGATGGCATACAACATACTACTAGGGCGACCATGGATTAGGGACATGAAGTGTGTCCCTTCGATAGCTCACCAATGTCTAAAGTATGCATTTGAAGGAGAAATACATGTAGTCCCGATGGACTTAGAACCCTTCAAATATTGCAATGCAGTGCATTTGATGCCGCAATCGACCCTCCCATCGACGCACTTGGATTTCCAGTTAAATCCATCTAGACAGGGTCCGATGCCGCGAGCACCATGGATGACTAATCCATCAAAACCCCAACCAGGTGCATCTACATCATCTGCTCCTTCATTACCAACGCCACCTGTCATGGCTAAATAGGAGGACAAAGGAAAAAATATCTTGGAAGAGGCTCAACCCCTAGAAGAGGTGTTGCCAACGATATCAACTGTCTCAATGGAAGAAATACCTAGCACAATGGAAGCTGAGGTTCCTAATCCACCCAACATGGAATGGACTCGGGAAGGCCTTCCATTTCCTCCCTCTCAATCGTCAACAATTACTGTTGAAATGGCCAGTACGGGCCTGGGAGAATATCTAGTGCAAAATGTTGTAGCAACGCCCGCGCTAGAATCAGTGCAGGACATGGGGAGACCTCGCCTTCCCATAGGGACAATTGTTCCTTTAGGTTACCCACCAAACCAGAAAAATTTTGTGTATGGGGGCCTTGACCATGGTATCGAACCATGCAAGCAAAAGGATGAGGACGAGGAGCCTTTTGCCAAAAATATCAATTATCTGTCGAACCCGGACTTTGCTCTGAGATATCTAGGCCAATGCAATTGGCACGGATACGGGTTAGGTAGATATGAGCAAGGGGTGTGTGTCCTTTGCCAACCAAGATATCAAATGCCTTATGATAAGTCGGGAGTAGGGTTCAACCACCCCCTGCCCTTAGACATCTTGGTAGAAAACATGCAAGGCCTAGGAATAGGCAACAAGGGTGGATTGGCATCAGATCCTTATGCCAACCCGAACACAACGTACACATTGGGAGATTACCTCCCATGGTCAACAACCACCCTTGGTAACATCAATAACCCTTCTCTATTGATAGAGAGAGGTGAGAGTTCGGACACTAACTTCCAAGGAGAACATAAACAGTGTCCAGATATCTTTTTGAAACTGTTCCCTTTGGAAGTTCCAATTGAACCAGTACAATGTCAAAATCAGGTCCCCCCACCAAGTGTGGAACAACCGCAATGGGATCAGATAAATTTGCTCGAACAAGATGAGCATAGTATGGCGCAGACAGCTGTCGGGGCCAATGAGGGCCTTTGGATCACCGACAATGATTACATAGATGAAACTGAGATGGACTATCTTAATCATGCGCGATGGCACAATCACCCCGTAACCCATGAAGAACTAATGGCACAACTAGGCATAAGGTTAGGGCATGAATGGTACATAGACCCAGTAGGGTGGGACCATGTGTTGGATCAATGGCTCCAAGTTCATGATGAGCACCGTCCACCCCGAGACCCTATAATGACATCAGTGCCGAGGGAAGACCCCGTCTTCCTACCAACACATAGGGCCGATCCGTTCATGCCCGTCCCTACAGATCCAGATCCAGAGCATAGGGAGCATCCAGAATGTTCGAGTCATCACACTCGCGGTAATGGAGACCAAATTCATTTCATCCACATGATTTCCATTGACTTGACCGCACCCATTCGCAATCCGGTCGATCCAGCAAGGTCATTGCATCTAGACATAGACGCAATCGACTGGAATCACGTCAATTCACCGCTCTCCCCATCAGAGTATTGGCCTTTTGGTGAAATGCCTCATTTTACCTCAGGGACAACTCAGGATATTTTTCAGGCTGAAGAGGGACCCGAGGTTCCAAACGCAGATTTAAACTCAGCTAATGATATCCATTTGATCCCGACTCCACATCAATTGGAGGAAGGATCCCACATGTCAGTCGAGGAGACGACTGACGTAGACATCGGCTTAGACCCAATGAATCCACAGATTATCAAGCTGGGGGTAAGCTTATCCCCCGAAGAGCAAGTCGACTACATTGCCCTTCTCAAAGCGAAGAAGGAGGTTTTTGCATGGTCATACAGAGACATGCCGGGACTAGACCCGTAGCTAGTCACGCATAATCTAACGCTTGACCCGACAATCAAGCCCATAAAGCAAAAACTACGTAAGATGCACCCAACAGTGGCCTTGATGGTCAAAGATGAATTGCAAAAGCTATTGGATGCCCAGTTTGTCATCTGCGTGGATTATCCACCATGGTTGTCCAACATGGTGCCCGTCAAAAATCCCGACGGGAGGATTCACATATGCACCGATTTTTGAGATCTAAACAAAGCGAGTCCTAAGGATGATTTCCCCTTGCCGAGCATCGACACATTGGTAGATGCTACAGCAGGTCATGAAATGCTCTCCCTCATGGATGGTTTCTCAGGATACAATCAGATTCGTATCAATCTTGAAGACCAACTAAAAACGGCGTTCACAACGCCTTGGGGGACATTTTGTTATAAGGTCATGCCTTTTGGCCTTAAAAATGTTGGCGCTACCTACCAACGTGCCATGACGTATATCTTCCATGACTACATGCATAAAACTTTGGAAGATTACATGGATGATTTGTTAGCCAAGTCTCTTTTGTGCTCAAATCATATCGATGACTTAAGCAAGATCCTCGATCGCCTCATGGAGCATAAAGTTAGACTAAATCCCAAGAAGTGCGTATTTGGCGTCACATCTAGAAAACTCTTGGGTTTCATAGTCTCAAAGCGAGGAATCGAGGTGGACCCAAAGAAAGTCAAGGCAATCCTTGAAATGGTTCCCCCAACTACTATCAAGCAGCTCAGAAGTCTGCAGGGAAAGGTCGCGTCGATTAAACGCTTTATAGTGTAGTTATCTGACAAGTGTCGACCCATGAACAAATTATTGCACAAAGGGGTTACATTTCACTGGGATGACGAGTGCCAGTCAGCCTTTGATGAAATCAAACAATACTTGGCTTTATCGCAAGTATTGGCACCACCTAGACCAGGAGTGCCGTTCTACTTATACATCTCAGCTACTGAGGTGGCACTGGACGTCATGCTGGCCCAGAAGAATGAACTTCACAAAGAACAAGGCTACTTACTATCTTAGCCGCACCCTAGTCAATTACGAACTTAACTATGCATATGTTGAGAAACTCTGCTTGGCAGTGGTGTTTGCTACCAAGAAGCTACGCCACTACATGCTGAGCAACACTACGTATGTTGTGTCTAAGGAGAATCCATTGCGATACATGATGAGTCATACTTATCATAGTAGCCGCACGACGAAATGGATCATGTTGTTGACGGAATTTGACATAGAGTTTATTGGACAAAAATCTATCAAAGGACAAGTCATAGCCGATCAACTAGCGGAGGCTCCTCTTGAAGACGATCAGCCTCTAGTCATAGAACTACCCGATGATGGGGTCTTCCATGTCTCAGAATCTCTAGATTCTGATGAGCCTGAGTCACGAGCCGACATAACCTTATTTTTTGATGGTTCTAAATGTGAGCAAGGTGGTGGTGCGGGAATAGTATTCTTCACACCGCAGGGCGCTCCAATGCCCCTGTCATTTAAATTAAACTTCCCATGCACCAAAAATAATGCAGAGTATGAAGCCTTGCTCATAGGTCTTCAGACAACAATCGCCATGAACATCAAATGACTAAACATATTTGGTGATTCGCTGTTAATCGTCAATCAAGTCAAAGGGGTATACCAATGCAAATGCCTAGTTTTGTAGGCTTATAAAGCCCTTGTGGACAAATTCTTGGCAAAACTTGAGTGGTATGACATCGAGGCACTCCCTCGGTCATCGAATCGTTTTGCGGACACAATGGCCTCCTTGGGGTCACTAATCCCGTAAGACCTTTCCAGTGATATGACAACCATCCAAGTCAAAACCTTATCGCAATCCATGATGGAGCATGCAAGCTCTGACTTGACGTCAAGAATCCACATGATCCAGATTGAACCATCCTTGGATAAGTTCTCTCGAATCCGTGATCGTCTGAAACATGCCAACTGGGGGTCCTTGTTCTCCCCTACTCCCATTAATAGCAACACAACACTATTCTTACAAGTTCTATCCCGCTCAGCATTTGTTAGGGAGGAACTTCAAAAGGGATTGGCTATTCATATTGTCGAGGTTTTCGATCAATAGGACTAGTATTTACCCATTAGAGACTACCTCAAGTTAGGTAATCTCCCGCTTGGATTGACGCATGCCGCAAAACGAACATTCAAGCAGAAAGCGGCTAAGTATGTCTTGATAGGAGACATTTTGTATCGTCATAGCTATGAAGGGATCCTCCTTCGTTGCTTGGACCAACAAGAGTCCACTTGGGCAGTCGCCCAAGCGCACGATGGTACATGTGGTGGCCACTTTAGTGGTATGGCCATTGCAAAGCGCATTCTTCGCATGGGCTATTATTGGCCATATTTAGAGCGAGATTGTTGTGCATATGTCAAGAAGTGCGTGAAGTGTCAACATCATGCCAATTTGATGCACGTACCTTCCCAAGCCTTGCAGACAGTCCAGTATGCTTGGCCATTTTTGTAGTGGGGCTTCGATCTAATTGGAAAGATCTCCCCTGCGTCGTCAGGCCGTCACATGTTTATCATAACGGCCACAGAGTATTTTACCAAGTGGGTGGAAGCAATTCCACTGACCTCTACGATAGGACCCCGCATTGTGGAGTTCATTTTGCATAACATCATATGTCATTTTGGTATTCCATCCAAAATAATCTCGGATAATGGGCCATCATTCAAGAACAAAGACGTGCATGCTTTGACCACAAAGTACAAAATTCAGCACAATTTTTTGACACCCTATTATCCGCAGGCAAATGGGCAAGCAGAGGCATCAAACAAAATGCTAGTTGCCATCCTTAAAAAGATGGTCATAGATAGTCATAAGGATTGGCACATCCAAATTCCACTTGCCCTTTGGGCTTATCGCACTAGCATTCGGACGCCAACTAGGGCCACTCCGTTTTTGCTCGTGTATGGCTCCGAGGTAGTAATGCCTCTCGAGTTGGAAATTCCTTCCTTACGCATATCAATGCAGGAGTTCATCGATGATGACGCTGCGCGGTAGGCCCGGTTAGACCAACTTACGTTGCTTGATGAATGACGCGTTAATGCTCTCGAGCACTTACGTATCTATCAAGAGCGGCTTAAGAAAGCTTACAACATGAAAGTTCACCTAAGGGACTTTCGGGTTGGTGATTTGGTTTTGAAGGAAAACCAACAGAACTCTAATTTGCCGTCCCACCTAAGGGACAAGTTCACGACAAATTGGTTAGGTCCATATGTCATTGATAGCAAAATAGGACCCGGGACGTACCAGCTAGCCTCTCTTGACGAAATCAAGGAAACAAAACCCTTGAATATCAGTCATTTGTGACCATTCCATATCTAAGAGAGCCATATCCAAAAAATGCTCCAAGGATTCCCGAAATCGCTTGGTCAATCCCAAAATGCTCCAAGGATTATCGCAATCGCTTGGTCAATCCCAAAATGCTCCAAGGATTATCGCAATCGCTTGGTCAAATCCCAAAAATGCTCCAAGGATTCTATAATCGCTTGGTCAATCCCAAAAATGCTCCAAGGATTCTATAATCGCTTGGTCAAATCCCAAAAATGCTCCAAGGATTCTATAATTGCTTGGTCAAATCCCAAAAATGCTCCAAGGATTATCACAATCACTTGGTCAATCCCAAAAATGCTCCAAGGATTATCACAATCGCTTGGTCAATCCCAAAAATGCTCCAAGGATTATCGCAATCGCTTGGTCAAATCCCAAAATGCTCCAAGGATTATCGCAATCGCTTGGTCAATCCCAAAAATGCTCCAAGGATTATCGCAATCACTTGGTCATCCCAAAAATGCTCCAAGGATTCTATAATCGCTTGGTCAATCCCAAAAATGCTCCAAGGATTATCGCAATCGCTTGGTCAAATCCCAAAATGCTCCAAGGATTATCGCAATCACTTGGTCAAATCCCAAAAATGCTCCAAGGATTATCGTAATCACTTGGTCATCCCAAAAATGCTCCAAGGATTCTATAATCGCTTGGTCAATCCCAAAAATGCTCCAAGGATTATCGCAATCGCTTGGTCAATCCCAAAAATGCTCCAAGGATTATCGCAATCGCTTGGTCAATCCCAAAATGCTCCAAGGATTCTATAATCGCTTGGTCAATCCCAAAATGCTCCAAGGATCTAAATCCTGGTCAACCAAAAGCTCCAAGGATTCTATAATCGCTTGGTCAATCCCAAAATGCTCCAAGGATTATCGCAATCGCTTGGTCAATCCCAAAATGCTCCAAGGATTCTATAATCGCTTGGTCAATCCCAAAAATGCTCCAAGGATTCTATAATCGCTTGGTCAATCCCAAAATGCTCCAAGGATTATCGCAATCGCTTGGTCAATCCCAAAATGCTCCAAGGATTCTATAATCGCTTGGTCAATCCCAAAAATGCTCCAAGGATCCTAAAATCGCTTGGTAAATCCCAAAAGCTCCAAGGATTATCGCAAATCGCTTGGTCAAAAATCAAGAATAGTTCAAAAATCCAAAAATCATCAAAAACAACAAAAAAATTTGCATCTCATTTCTAGGCATGCTCAAATTCATCAATAGAGAGCTCTTCTCGCATCTCATCTTCATATTCACAAAAATCAATCCATCAAAAATACAAAAATACATAGCCGCATTAAAGCATTGCATCCATACATTGCATATCTGTGGTCGTACAGGTCAAAGGCACCATAGGCTGTAATTGCTCTGCTAGTCCATCTTGTTCCACACTATTCCATTTTACAAAAACAACAAAAACACCATGCATTGCTTTTTACCACACTAGAGTCAGTGGTCTTTTAATGTATCAAGAGTTTTCATGATTCGATCATCATTTTGCTCTTTAGCTACGTAATGTACCGAGTCAGACAGATTTTACGAAGGTAGAGTTACACTTGAAATACGCCTTGTTACGTAACATCCCAACACAAATTAAAACACATAAAAATTCCCAAGTTGTGTGAACGAAAGATGAAACCTACACAGTAATCCAGGTCACCATAAGTGAAACGGTTATCTTGCTCATCCCCCTGTGCGAATGGTTCCAGAATGCTGAGAATTGACAAAAGGACGAGCTCTTCCCCATTCATTCACCTCCATATACAGTGGTTTTCACCACTACCAAATCCCAATCATAGTTGGTTCCCAAAGTTGTAAGGATTCGTACTACACGTCCCTGCCAAGGATGGGTAGTCATCCCCAAGACCCAAAAGGGATCAACGCCATTCACAAACAAAATTCCAACAAATCATCATCCTAACACTTTCCATTCACCTTTGGTCTCCAAGTTGTAAGGATTCGTACTATCCACCCCTAACCAGGATGGGTAGTCATCCCCAAGTCCACAAGGATCAAGGCCACTCACAAGCCCAAACTCACAATACTCAAAATACAAAATCAAATAACAGTGGTTATCACCACTATTCAAAATCCTTGCTCAAAAAGAATTAATAGAAAATAAACAATGATTTTCATCACTATATAGACGAGCAACTTTCTAAATCATTCAGCCAACAAATATCCTGAGCTTGAATCCTTGGAATTCTCAACATTCGAAAACCATCTAGGTGATCCTCATTACAAGTCTGGTTGATAGCCTATCTGGCAATGGTGGTATCCTACCCGCATGACGATATGTCTGTCACATTCGCTTTGCGTGTGTGCAGACCAATGTTTGCATAAGGATGAGCTAGCTTATGGTATCCTGGATAACACCGCAGATTAATCTAACTAAATACAACAAAGGAGTTAGTGGAGCTAATTAGGTGATCCTCAGTACAGATTCGGTTGAAAGCCCATCCGGCATTGGCGGTATCCTGACAAATACCACATAAATGAACTCAATTGCACACACAGGGATGTGAAATAGCTTGGTCAAAAACAAGTCCGATTCATACCTTGTTCAAAAGTCTTGTAAGATAAAGTACAATCATGGCTAGTGAGTTAAAACCGTCTGAGTCTCAGAAAACCTTAGCTACATTTCTAAACCAACTGCGCTACTTTTCATCCTTACAATACCATCAGAAAATACAAAAAAGAAAAACCACATGTATACATACAAAGTCATCCATCACAGCAATCGCCTAAAGACAAAATAACAGAGTTCTAAACAGTCTATGGTGCCATAGCCAAACATCACAAATTCCATTCATCCATTTCATTTCTGCATATCACATATAAATAAAAAACATTTGCATTCATCATAACATATGCATCCATCAAAATAAATCAACATACAACAATCGCATTTATCATACCATGTGCATACATCAATATAAAGTAGCATGCATCCATCAACATCAATCATTGTGCATAACATAAAATCATGACATATACACAAAGCAAGAAAATCAAAACAACAAAAACATCACAAAAATGCAACACAAAAAACATAGCAATAAGCATTGCCGGACACAAGTGCTCTTGCACTTAACCTCTTGGCATAGAAAATCGATGTCGGGGCTCAAATTGTCACTCTCCTACTTCCCCAAGAAGGCTACCATAGCCGGACCGCTCCACGGGAAGACGAGTTTTTGACGATTTCACCCCATTATGGCATCACCAAAAGGGTTAACACCCACCAAAAATAGGTCCAAATGTCGAGAAATTGCACATGCTTAATGGTAAACCATCTAAAGGCACCCTTGCACAAGTCATCTTGGGTCAAGCGACTCGTCACTTTTCTCATGAAGGTCATTCCCTCATCGATTCGTCGCTTGAGGGGGTAGTCACACTTAGTCACCAATCAACAAGCACACACCCAATCAAAGCAATGACATGCATTCAAAGAATCATTGACAAAGACAATCACGCTCCTGCTTGGGGCAGTAAACAAGCAATTATCACAAATTGATCAAACACTTGGCATTCCCGAAGCATGAACACAAGGTTCCCCTATGGACAAAAGGTTGCGCCCTTTGCCTAATCATGACTGATCAATGTCCAAGCTCAAGTCACACCTCACCAAAATAGGTTAACACTTGAAATCAAATTCCTTAGCTCGTCAGAAGCAAGGATTCAAGAATGCATGCCCTTTCCATACTTGGGGCATCAAAA
This sequence comes from Wollemia nobilis, assembly GCA_028583015.1. Taxonomy (NCBI): domain Eukaryota; kingdom Viridiplantae; phylum Streptophyta; class Pinopsida; order Araucariales; family Araucariaceae; genus Wollemia; species Wollemia nobilis. The sequence goes on from JAQPPZ010000040.1 coordinate 1,673,518, forward strand.
GTTGGTTAGGTTACCAAGAAACCCTAATCATTAGTGCTTTGGTTATCTATTTTTGCTCAGCACTGCGTCACCCACAACGCTTCCCAAAAAGGGGCATCTGTAGACACCAAAACAACACCAATCCGATTATGTGACTACAAACACTAATCGCATTGACACACACAGCTTTCAGGGCAGCCCTCAGAGGTCAAACAGTGGTCCTAGCCACTTACACAGCATTTTAGAAGGTCAGAAAGTAAAAGCAAAGCTGGTTGTTTTAACAAGCCTTTATCAAAAGAAAGCCTTAATAAAAAGCAAGCCTTTATCAAAAGAAGGCCTTGGCCAAAGTGTCGCGATATCACGACATCGCGATATCGCGACATCGCGATATCGCGACACTTCGGTGCCCAAGGCAAAGCCTTGGCCGAAGTGTCGCGATATCGCGACGTCACGATATCGCGACACTTCGACACCCAAGGAAAAGCCTTGGTTGAAGTGTCGCGATATCGCGACGTCACGACGTCGCAACACTTCGACGCCCAAGGCAAAGCATTGGCCGAAGTGTCATGATATCACGACGTCACGACGTCGCGACACTTCGGTGCCCAAGGCAAAGCCTTGGTCAAAGTGTCACGATATCACGACGTCGCGATGTCGCGACACTTCGCCCAAGGCAAAGTCTTGTCCGAAGTGTCGTGATATCGCGACACTTCGGCGCCCAAGGCAAAGCCTTGGCCGAAGTGTCACGATACCGTGATGTCGCGACACTTCGGTGCCCAAGGCAAAGCCTTGGCCGAAGTGTCACGATATCATGACATCGCGATATCGCGACACTTCGGCGCCCAAAGGAAAGCCTTGGCCGAAGTGTCGCGATATCGCGATGTCGCGATATCGTGACAAACTTTGCATTTGCGCCTAGGCAGAAATTGATCAATCAGAGGCAGAATTCAAGCATTCAAAGGCACCATTAAAACATTTAAAGCAAACATTAAAACCGTCAAAGCAGACGTTAAACAAGTGGCAGCCGAAGACAGTCAGTTATTGTCGCCTGCTATGCATGCGCATGTAGGTGGGAAGATTGGCAGTTACAGACTGTCACAAGGGCAGTCATGTAAGCCCAAGTCAAGGAGGAGTCTCCTCCCTCTTGGGAAGGCATGGCCACCACGTGGCATCCCTACGTGCCCCTCCAAAAAGACCCCATGGGTCTATAAAATGGCAGACTTTCCCGCCTAGAAAAATAACAAGTAGGTAGACATTTTCGAAGCAACGAAGTGCTGCCAAAAACCAAACACCCGATTGCATCCTTTGATTTTCATTCTTCTACACCGGTAATCTCTTTCAAAGGAGAGGTTATTGGTGGCTGCTAGAAGGTGAACCCGGACCTTAATACCCGACATTGGATCACAGAAAACCATCAATTTGTCGACACCACATTATCTTAGATTTTGGGCCCATCCCTAGTGGATTGGTGTCAAAGTTGAGTTTTCAATGGTGGGCGGCCCGCTCGGGCGCCCCGCATGCTCTTAGTTTCATTTTAGATTATTCTGTTATCACGTATTTTTTTACATCACGCTGTATGCTGTTTAAATAAGTTTACGTTTTATGTTCGAATATATCCTGCGGCTAACAGTGTTCGAATATATATTTCAGAAGACAGTTATCGAATATATATTCTGCGATGCAATGAAATACTAACTTGCAGGTAACAGAGATCGGATTCATCGACTGTTTTGCTGGTAGCAGCCTTTTGGTGATGTTTTCGAGTCTCTGTCAGAATGCAGATTAATCAATCTTTTTGCACGTATTTCTTATTAATTTCTAAAATTCAAACGTTCTATCCTTGTGTTGCAGGTGCTACTAATGTCTCTGTGTTTCTTTGATCGCAGGAGAAGCAGCAAGCAAGGATTCATCAGCATAAGCGGCGGCAACACTTTGGCCCGCCCGTTTCAAATGTGGGCATGCGGAAGAAGATCACTATGCACTTTTTGTAATGGAAACATGCTAACTCTCCTAGCCCTTAAAAAGGGAGGAGACGTATTGTAACCGAGTTGGAATCACATTAATAAAAAGGGTTGTGCTCCTGCTTTCTCCTTTTACATTTGGTTTTAATTCGATTATATCTGCTTTATCTCGTGCATCAAGCTAGTTAGTTTACATTGCGGCAATACTGTTTTTCTTTCGGAATCTCATGCTTTCATTTTTAATTATTTGTGACCAAACCTATTGTTAACAAAGCATGTCAAGACCAGACCAATGTCATGTCCATTGGGTAGTCGTAGTAGATTAATATTAAATGATTTAGAAAGGAAAGAGAAGGAAGAACTAGTTTGTTTTTATTCATTCAAATAATGTAATGCACAAAAATGATTTAACTAGTGAAAGAAATCATTATCCACATATTCTGGTTGCAGTAATACATAAATAAGTAGACACAAATCATCAACACAGGAGATGCCAAGGATATAGTTGGATTTTTCATTAATATCAAAGCTTTTTACATATGTAGAGACCAACAAGGTGCTTGTATCTTATATGATATTTCATTATAATGAACCCCTATTCGAATAATTTAACAAGGGGTCATTCCTCTCCATCCTGATTGTAGTGATGTAAGAGTCTCCAACTATGGAGCGTTCCATAGGAAATAATCTTAGCGAATAATGCTCCTTAAGTAGTCCCTGGTAAATGATAGGTTAAAGGGAAATAAGAAAAATAGAAATATAGACACAGGGGGAATACGACTAACACTTAGACAAAGCTTACACCTGGACTTTTATCTCTTAGATATTTGATGAAAAAAACTTGCTGCTGTAGTGATATCCTTTTATAGTGCAGGTTGCTCGAGTGAGGCCGTAACCGTTTGCTCTAGCTGGGTCAATCCCATTCTATTAAAACTTAGGATGTAATCAAAAATAGGTATGTAGACCACATATTATGTTTATTTATGTGGTGGATATGACTACATATATTCTCCTCCATTGCCCTAGGATGGCGATTGTACTACACTTGGTGCATGCATTTTGGGTGAACTGGGTCCCACTCTTCCTTTGAGGTTCTATATGGCTTAGTAAATATAACTCCATGCCTCATAATGGAAAGTTAAAGTAAATAATAATAGGTTTAAATCCTAAATGGATTTGTTCATCCTTTCTCTAGCCCAACCCATTTTATTCTCCATGAAGACACATAGGCGATCCACCATTTGCACCAAGGCTATAAACTGTGTTGTTAACTTCACATTAGGACCAAAGTAAAAATTTTGAATTTTTTGGAGCATGAAATTTTTGATGTCAGGGGTCTAAATAAAATTATTAATTTTGAAACCACAATCCTCCAACTCATCCTCATCCTCTTGTTCAACATCCACCCCCTCTTGGTTCCACAAGAGCCAGTTTTATCTGTTCTGCAGTAAGATAAAAATTTTGGCATATTATTTAGCAAATAAAGAGAGAGAGTCATTTGTCAATGTTGCCATCATTCTAGAAATTACCACATAGTTATCCCTGAACCTCTTGTAGATGGAGAACATGATGTTCACTCTCTGATCTCCTTGCTACAGTTGATCACGTAAGAGACCAACAATGTGCCTGGTGGTGCAAATATCATAAAATATGGACTGAAGGTCCTCTATTTTTTCCATTATTTTCTCTTTTATTTCCTACTTGAAATATTACATAGACCCAAATTGATTGCTGGCCTATGTAGCACTAGCTTGGAAAGGAGCTGGTATTTTTAACTGATTAACCTCGGTTTGGAGCTATTGCACTTTGAGCTGGAGTTGCCCCGCCTTCGCAGCCTTGGATTTTAAATCTTCTATCTCTTTCTCCACTGTTGTTGCCACATGTGCTTGGGTGGATACTTAGGATTTTATCATTTCAATGGGTGTAGCCTCTGCCCGCATAACATATTTACTGACATCAATGATGGAATTTTTTAGACTTCTTGGTAGAGGGATATCAAATGTGGTAGTTGGCACTTCACTTGCCTCTTGTCTTGTTGTCCTTTAGGGCATGCTTACTCCTTTACTTGGGGACCTCTGCTCTTCCATATCTTGTATTTGTTCCTCTTCATCAGTGGTAAACTGGAAGGTGTCTCTTACCCTTGCCAGTGTAAGACTCTCGGTGTCCTTAGTAGAAGATTCTGTTCTAGCCCTTTTGTTGGTAGGAGACTGCGAGGGGCTTCTTTCCTGCACCTCATATTCTCTAAGTATATTAGATAGCCCCCCAGCTTCTATTATTTTATTTAAAACCCTGGGGGGAATGGGACAATTTTCTTGTTTGACAACTAGGGTGGCAAAAAATAAGGAAGGCTGGCTTACTGCCACATCGGTCCTCTCTGAAGGACACATCAACATTAAAGTTGATGAGGTGTTACATTGTGGTTTCTGAGAGAGGAAGGAGACCAATTATTTTTCTTTTGAGGTGGCAGCAGAAGAACTGGAGGAGCAGAGGAGCTTAGCCTATTCTTAATGCACCTCATCCACTATATTCATCATGACCTTAAAAATATTAGTATCTTTTTAGAAAAATTGGAAGGTAGGGTCCTAAAATTCCTTTAGAGGGGTAGCTAAGACCAGTGGGACCACCTTATCCACTAATAATTACCTGTGTAGTCTCAAATCAAAAGGATAATCACCAACTACCTCTAGCTTGCTATAAGACCCATTGCTCATCTTCCATACCAATTCCAACGATTAATTTACCTAGAAGACCTTCTACATATCATCTTCAAAATCATCTTTCTTGTGGGTAACTTGTAGAAGGGTAATCTTGTTGGCAATGTTATACTTGTGTTGATCCTCAAGATCGTAGGGCCTCCAAGTGACCTCTGGGAAGAAATAGGTTTCCATATTCCATATGGCCTGCATCACTTCAAAGTGGCCCAGATAGGTGTAGGGGCCCATTGAGCATGGGATGGGTAGCCACAAAACACTTCCTTTATTCTTGTGATATCTAGTTTTGATTTCCTTGACAATCTATCGAGTTATCTCCAAAATGGCAATTGAGGTGGTGTAGTGTCTTGGAAATGCATTTGGAGGAAATTTAGAACCATATATTCTAATGTAGGAAAAATAATTTGTGTAGAAGAAGTATCCTGCCTTTTCCTCATGCAAGAAATTTCTCATCCCAACTCCAAACCTGTTAGGCTCCTCCCCACATAGTCAAGTGTGCACTATTGGTAGGACCCTCTCTAATAAGCTCTTGTAATTGGAGCACCCATCCTAGATGCACAACAACTAATCCTGAATGGCAGCAGTGGTCGCCCCCCCATCTGAGGCACCAGGGACCTATCCAATTGTTCAAAAAAAAAAAATTAAGAAAGAATAATAAGAAAAAGGAGGAAGTTCCTCCTTGTCGGCCAATATTGCCTTCTGCAATTTTGTTAGCTCATGGTAAATGTTAATACTGATTACATCCTCCCACCAGTAGAGAGGCATATTATCTATCCTATTGCACTAAATAATTAAAAATATGACCTCCTTTGTAATCAATCTAAGTATTTGATACCTAGTGCTAGGTTAATCATATCTGCATAGTCTTGAGCCCATGGACATAGTAGGAACTTCTAAATAGGAAAACCTAAAGGCTTGCATTTCCCCCTTTTCAGGAGCATCTTCAAGAATATGGTATTAAGCATAAAATTAGCTTGGAGGGTCAACGTCTTGAAGTCCACAAGATTCAATGCTATGGCTAGCCTGAATACCTACCTTATCTGATCCGTCGTCAACCTGGCCACCACCTAATTTTTATAATCATGAATGGTACAATTCCTATGGTCATAGGCCACTACTAGCCAGACCAAGAGATATAAAGAGTGATAAACTCTTGGGTAGGTTAACTAGTCCAAATTGGTACCCCATTATTGTAGACCGGGGGCTGACTCAGTGTTATCCCACTATGCCCTCACAAACAAACTTCTTAGCAACATCAGGTGGTGCTGATTATCCTCCTTCGTGGGGTTGAAACTGTAGATTGTAACACCTTCTACTTCCTTCTACTGCTCTGCTATAATATCTCTACTAGTATTTGGTGGGTTTTCTAGAGCTTTTGAGTCCTAGGCTCTCCTCATCCTTTTGGTAACCAGCCATGTACCAGTAATTATGCTAATTCATGTCTTAACATCAGGCACCCCCATCGCAGTCACACTCATGGAAGCCATTATAACACACTATTGGAGACAAGGAGGGCTTATTTTATCTTTTATACACTTGAACTCATCGAGATATTTTCTACATATGGTAATGGTATGGGGAGGAAGGTTCACCACATTTTTTTAAATGCTTTGCATTAAATTGCTTAGGTGGAGTGCGCACACTTTTTTGTTGATGGGACTTGATGATTAGTCAGGCGCACCATGTCATCCTACACTTTTGGCTGTGCATTACACTAACTTGATTGATTTATGTCTTAGGGAGATCTTAGGACACATGGTGGGTTTGGTTAGGCTCGGGCAGGGCACACTCAAGTGAAGCGCATGACTTTTTGGGAGGAGCACACAAAATATACACTACATTAATCATCTCGTGCACCTCAGTAGGACTGGGTGCATAGGTCTATGCATCAGGTTAAACATCATGCAATACATTGGGTAAGTGGAGCACACAAACTCCAAAGCAGGCTCCAAGGGAGTGGACCACACATACTGCAGTGGGGTGCATGAGCTTGTGCACCCCTAATACTTTTGTGTACTCCATTGTGGAGTGCACAAACCTAGAGGTGGATGTACAACCTCATGCACCCGACTAGACTCTCATGAATTCCACTAGAATGGAGCACATGGATGATAATTGGGATGCACAATCTTATGTGCCCATGAGGACTTTGCATGCTCCACTAAAAGGTGGAGCACATAGGCTGGGGGTTGGGTGCACAACTCATGCACCTCAAAAGCTTTCATGCACTCCATTAAAATGGAGTGCTCTAGAAGTATCAAGGCATATGCAGAGGCACACACATATTGAAGGACTTCATGCACTCCAAAGGGGTGGATCGTATGGGCTCTAGATGGGTGCATGGAGGTATGCACTCTTTGAGTACTTTGTGCACTCTGATCTCTAGTGGAGTGCATGGATCTTGGGTAGGTGCATGGTCTTGTGTGCTCACAAGGGAATTGCACTCTCCACAATCCATGGATCATGTGGACTGTAGGGCACACAGACTTACGTGCTCCCTTAGGGACTCTTATGTGTCTCATACCCTTATGGGGTGCATGGGATTAGGTTGGGCATACTATTTTGTGCACCCAAAGGGACTCTTGTACGCTCTATTAGTGGAGCACCTAGGCTTAGCTTGGGTTGCCCGAGTTCATGTGCCCTTGAGATTTTTTCATGTGCCCACTCTCTAGTGGGGCACACGAGGGGGACTAGGGCACACCACCTTGTGCCCCTTTAGGAAGAAGGGCAAAAGGGACCAAAAAAGAGGGACTACCCTTTTTGGTGTTAACAACTCCCAAGTTTGAAAAATTAGAAAAATAATAATAATATTTACAAAATAATTTAATCCATGTTGAATTCCTTATTTCTCCTAAGTTAAATTACAAATATTAAATTAATAAGATAAGTTACCCCTTTTGCTTTCAAAATATAATTTTTAACCTTAGTTTAAAATCCCTTATATATCCAACTATGAAAGCAATAATAAATGGGATTAAACCTCACCTTTTTAGATATAAAATCTCCTCACTGTTTAGCACTTTTTGTAGTTGAGTATAAAAACAATGTAAATGGTACCTTAGGCACTTGAATCAAAGGAGATTCCTTGGAGTAGCTAGTATTTAATGCTGGTATGTAGGCACTAAAGGTTTAACCTTCAAAATATAGGAGCCTTTAATGCTCCTTCTTTTCTTCCACACTATGCTTCAGATTTTTTTGTTGTGCTTCACTCCTTTGACTATGCGTCACTCCCTCTTTGTATTATCTTTGATTGTGCTTCACTCACAAATGTTGAACTTAGAATTTGAATGTATTTTAAGGATAATTGATCATGGAATTTATGACAAGTGTCACATCTATTACAAGTGAGCACTCCCTTATTTTTGTAACACTCCAATTTCTTTATTCAATGCTCTTGAAGCAACCTAAAAATGTATGGGCACTCGTGTGAAGCTGGTGGAAAATACCAAGTGTCACCACTTTGCTGTAACTCTTGCATGGAAGTTTCTTGAACATTGAGAGAGAAATCATGTCCATAATGCCAAGTGGTATTTTTTCATGGAGTCTATTCTTGTAACATATTATAATATGGAGATTATAACTTCTTAAATCATTTCATAGCTATTCCTTTGCTTTGCTACGTTTCTTGGGAAAAAAATAAACTATTTTCCTACAGGTGGATTGACAATGTGCTATGGAGCTTGGATGATGAATTGGAGCTTCCTTTGGTGGATGGTTTTTTCCAAGTTAGATACCATGACTGTAACACCTTTGCTTCTTTATTTTATGCTTCCAATCGTGTTGAATCCCTTGTATATTTTCAACATCTCTTAGAAATAGATGTGCACTCGCTTGTCTACGTAGATGTAGCTCTATATTGATTTGATATGAGCTTTGATTCTATAGGTACGTACATCCAATATGAGCCCTTGAGTGGCTCCTTCTAGCTTGGGAAGAAGAGTGCTGATGTCCGACCTTTGTTGGTTGATTTGTCGTGTAGTAAATGTGCCATTTTGTGGCACTTCCAAATCTACTCTTTTGCTATCAAAACCAGATTAGAGTAGAGCATATAATGTATTATAATGTTGTATAATAAGGATTTTTTAATATACCTTCTTTTGCACTCTATTTATAGATCTAAAATTCTGGTTTTGTGGCAATTTTTTCCTGTAATACAAGGGTTTTGAGGTAGTATTTTAATAGTAAACACACCTTTCCATTTTTTCTTGGATACTTTGATCACAAATCCAAGCTTCAATAATAGTAGATAGAAGCTTTTCAATTGATGCAATTTTTTGCACTTTTTTTCCTTGCATTCAACTTTGTAATGCTTTTTGATTTGAGACTCACCAAGTTTCAATCTCTTAAGCTTCTGTTTTTGTTTTTGGTTAGTTAAGTTCTTCTAACATTTTTGGTGGCTTCTTTTTGCCACTACAAGTTGCAGATTTTTGTGCTTCAATATTGTCTTTAGACACTTGATACAAATCAGATTTTGTGCCCTTCAAGAAACACAAAACTAATTTATTTTTGAGAGTGGTATAATAGTACAAGTCCTTCAATTTTAATGCACTAATATTACACCTTATCACTCCAATAAAATCTCAAAGTCATGCACTAATAATTTACTACAACTAATCAAGAATAACCTAAAATGAATCTTTAATAGTTATTCTACAAATTCACTACAATCAATGTTGTAGGACTTAGTATTTGTTTTCCAAAGTAGATGATAGGTAGTTGATAGAAGCTAATCTGAAATCTAATTAAATCCTAATAACTGTGCAAATAAATACTTAAAAAAAAGTTTCCTTTTGCACTTTAGAAGACTATAATCTCATTTTTTTATTGTAACTTTAATACAAATTTAGGTGCTTTAATAAATCTAATAAGTAATCCAATTAATGAATATTCTTGCAGTAAAAGTTGCTTACCTTTTTTTATAGCTCTTCTCCCACCTTTGTAGAGGATGTAGACCTTGGTGTCTAAAAATACCAAGTTGTTGCTTCAAGTAGGATGTCTTGAACAACTCCTTCACCAAATGATGGTCTTAAATTTTTTCATGAACCTAAGATTTGGTGGCTTGTTCTCCTATTGTGTTATCCTCCTTCTATGGATTTGGATAAGTCTATATATCTAAAGTGGTGCCTTCTTGATATGAGATAAAATCTTCAAATCTCCAATATTTTGTAAGCTTCTTATGTCTTCAAGTTTTCTTGTCAAATTCTGACTTCAAGTAGGTTCTTATTCTGGGATTTGGCACTCTTTACCAAATTCTTTACATATTTCGAATTCCTTGCAAAATTAAAAATTTGATATTCTACCAAATTATTCTTCTTAGGCTTGTTGTCAGATGGCAACAATTGTCCCAAGTCCTTCACCATCAAGGACTTCACCTTGGTAGTGGATTTCTCCAATGAGTTATCCAAAGAATTCTCAACAAGGATCTCCAAGCCTTTTATGGATACTCGATGAGACCTTCATGAGGTCTTTGATATGGTAGCTTTTTATGGTCTTCCTTGAGACCTTCTCTTAAACCTTCTGCTCCAAGAAGTTTTAGTGGTGAGATATTCTCCTAGATATTCTAATTCTGCTACTCCTGGCTTCGAGCAAGACTCTCCTAGTTCTTATTTTTTTTCTTCCAAGACTAGAATTTATTCAATGAGATATTCTCCTTATCTCTTATTTTTTGCTTCAGGGCTCTTCCTAACTTTATTGTAGAAAGTTTTCAAACTCATTGAATCTTTTGTTTCTGCAACGAAGATGTTAGTATTGAAATATTTAGTTTGCTTTTGAATCAGATATTCTTCTTGAATTCTTCTTTAGGATCAAGGCTTCTATGGCCTATTTCAATATCAATGCTACTATGGCCTTTTTAGTACCAAGGCTTTTGTGGCCTTTTTAGTATCAAGGCTACTATAGCCTTTTAAATATAAAGGCTACTATGGCATTTTTAGTATCAAGGTTTCTATGGTATTTTTAGTATCAATATTTTTGTGGCTTCTTCTTCAAGGCTTCTATGGTATTTATAAATAAAGGCTCTTATGGCTTGTTATTCAACTGTGGAATTCTACAATCTAACAATGGAGATCTTCAGTCTCCTATCTTCACCATGATCCTTCACTTGAAGTCTTCTTTCGTAGTATTCTCCTCTTATACAATGAACTAGCCTCTGCACTAATGAGGATGTTGGAAATTTTGAGTATATTGTTGTCATTGATGTCAAAGGATTAATGTCATAAGTTGATGACATTAGTTGTCATTTATGTCAAGGAAAATAAAGGGTTAATGGTTTTACCATGGTGGTGCTTGCAAAAGAAAAAGGAAGATATTTTATGGTGGCAAAGACTTTATCCAAAGAAAAGGCCCAAAGGAGAAAAAGAAATTATAATATTTAAATCTATGAAGATTTAAATAATTATAATAATTAAAAAATTAAAAGGGCCCAAAGGTTAAAATATAAATTATAATATTTAAATCTACTTTAGATTTAAATTATTATAATAATTTTAAAAGGTTTAGTTGGGCGCCAATGTTGCAAATTTAAAATACCTCCCCAAGCATCGACGTGAAGGATCATAAGGGCAAATGCATATATATAACATAAAGTTTATTGCAAAGTGTGGTGGTAATAATTATGTGAAGATTTTGATTAATGCATGTGCAAAATTCGTGAAATTGGTATGTGCCTCATTCATGGTCACGTGGGAGAAAGGACAAAGGGGCAACGCTCTTTTAGAAGTCGAAATCGGGATAAATCGTGGTGACAGTGAAAAGAAATCCCATCTGGGCAGCTAGCCCAGATGGTAGATCCCTTGGCGCTAAGTCATAGTAGCAGGGAGGTCTCGAGTTCGAGATGCGATGGAGGCAGAGAAGTTAAAGTTTTAAAAAGCTTTTGCATCAGAGATAAGGAATAAAGTAGAGGACGTGGCAATTTAGTTTTCGTGTGGGTGGCTAGCCCACATGGTGGCCTAGCCGAAGCTAGGGTGTAGGCCAGCAAGTGACGTTGGTTCGAATCTGATGGCGACAATAGCAAGGGGGCAATAATTTTTGTTGGATTAATTATTCGCTAAGGCTAAGGTATGCTTGCTTAGGGAGTCATAAGGTGATTATTTTATTATTTTATTATTTTTGAATTAAAAAGGACAGCGTGGAGTAATTAAGGTTGGTTGAATTAAAAAGGAGTTTTACCTAGTGCCATGTGTGGTGTGTTAAGTAAATGATGTTATGGTCTTGTTGAAGAATTGAGGTGCATTGAAATATTTTATTTTAAGTAGGAGGTATAAGGTGTATAAGAAAATTTATGTGTGTAATTTGTGGTGTTGTTGGGTTGAATTTTATTTTGCAATATTAGGAGTAATAAGGTGTGATAAGTTGCTTAACATTTTATTATAACACTTGCATGGTGAAAGGAAGATATGAAAGGTTTTGTTGAGTATTAATGCTTTATTTTTTAGAACAAAAGAAGAGTGATTGAATATCAATTTCAGATTTCATTGAGCATATATTTTTGAGAAGAAAGTTCATGTGGATGTTTTGAGAGAGTATCTTGCAATCTAACCCTTGAAGTGGCACTAGAAAAATCAGTTATTTGTGAGACAGGTTTTTGAAGACATATCTCCATAAGAGCAAATTAAGAGGTATGGGCACATCATTCCTTGTTTAAAGTGTTTTGTTGAAGTGAATGTTTTTGGAACATAAGGTGGAGATAAAAGGGTTGTTTGGTAAGCATTGTTGGAAATATTTGAGTTAGGATTTGTGCTTCATTGTTGAATGATTTTGGAAACATTTGGGATAGAGTTTGAGAACAAGATTGTGCTTCCATTATTGAAAGAGATTGAGACATTTGTGCTAGAGATTGTGAACTACTTGTGCTAGGGTTGAAGACAAGTTAGTGCATCATTGTGAAACCTTTTGAACATTGGTTTGAGAGATATTGATAGCAATTGTGAAAGTGTTTGAGATCAATTTTGTGAGGAAAATTGTGCATTAGTGTGATTGATATTTGAGAGAAAATTTGCAAGAAAGATAGACCAATTTTGTGAAACAAGTTATACACTATTTTGATTTGATTTGAAAGGGATTTTGCAAGAGATAGAGATTGGTTAATTGAGTACAAGATTTGTGAGTGTGAAGAACATATTGAGTTTTTGATAGAGCATATCATTCTCTATATGTTCCAGAGGTTAAACGAATTCTAAGTAGAATTTATCTATTTGAAGAAAGCTTTTCTGAAAGAGATTTAAGTTGTGTTTGTATGCAAGATTTGGAAATATTTGAGCAGGTTTTGTGAGCAGCATTGAAGGTAGATTTGAGCAAGTCTTTGAGAAGGCTTGAAGGTAGATTTGAGCAAGTCTTTTGAGAAGGCTTGAAGGTAGATTTGAGCAAGTATTTGAGAAGGCTTGAAGGTAAATTTGAGCAAGTATTTTGAGAAGGCTTGAAGGTAGATTTGAGCAAGTCTTAGAGAAGACTGAGATAGTATTTGGAGGTGATAGAGCAAAGAGGATAGAGGTCTCCAATGGATAGAGGTCCATCAACAATATAGTGGGGATAGAGGTCTCCTATGGAGAGAGATCCACAAGCCAGAGTAGTGGGGATAGAAGTCTTCTAGAAGTTCATCAATAGAGTAGAGGGGATAGAGTTCTCCTATGGATAGAGATCCACAAACTAGAGAGGGGATAGAGTTCTCCTATGGAGAGAGATCCATGAACCAGCTAGGAAGATAGAGTTCTTCTATGGATAGAGATCCATGAACCAATTGAGGAGATAGAGTTCTCCTAGATCAAGTTCCATGAACCAGAGCAAGGGGAAAGAGTTCTCCTATGGAGAGAGATCCATGAACCAGAGCAAGGGGATAGAGTTCTCCTATGGAGAGAGATCCACAAATCAGAGCATAGGGGATTGGTGTCTCCTTTGGACAGAGGTCCATAAACATTGTAATAGGGAATTGATTCCCAAGATATTTGTTGAGAAAATTTAGAAGAAATATTTTCTCCGTGGATGTAACCCACATTGGGTGAACCACGTTAAATTTGTGTCTCTCATGTGTGTGATGATTTGTGCATTGCTTTGATTACTACTATTGATATTGCCATTGATAATATTGGATAATATTATTTGGGAAAGAAAAGTAAAAGTTGATCTTATACTGTTCACCCCCTCTCAGTATAAGCCTATGTTCTTCAATTGGTATCAGAGTGGGTTCCTTTGAAAGAGTCTAACAACTTGAAGGAAGATATTATAGGAACACAGATGGCATATCAAAATGGATCTTCATCAAATAAGGTACCATTATTTGATGGGAACAATTATGCTTTCTAGAGCATAAGAATGAAGACTTACTTGATGGCACAAGGATATGAGACATGGCAATCCATTGAGGATGGGTTCACACCTACAACTACTCCTCCCATAGATAAATATGGTAAGATGTTACATGTGAATAATTCCAAGGCTATGAATGGAATCTTAAGTGGATTACGTGAAGCAGAATTTGTGAAATTTATGCACTGCAAATCAACAAAAGAGATATGGGAAAAATTGAAGTAAACATATGAGGGAGATAAAAAGGTCAAGATGGCAAAACTACAAAATCACAAGAAAAGGTTTGAATATTTGAATATGGAAGATGAGGAAGATATTGCTACATACTTACTTCATGTGGATGAGGTTGTTAATACCATGCGTGGACTTGGATTCGAAATTGAAGACTCCAGTGTTGCTCAGAAAGTATTAAGGTCACTTCCTATGAGGTATGATGGAAAGGTTTCAGCTATAGAAGAGATGAGAGATATTGAAAATTTGACTATGGATGAGTTACATGGAATTCTCATAACTTATGAGATGAGAATAGTAAAGGATCCCAACTCCAAGAAAGAGGTAACTTTCAAAGCTTCAAAGAAGACAAAAGATAAGAGATCAGAATCAAGTGGTGAGTCAAGCAGTAATGAAGAAGCTAACTATGGGAGAAGAAACAAGGACTCAAGAAAGCACAAAGGTATGAAGACTATGAAATATTTTAATTGTGGTAATTTTGGTCACTATGCATCTAATTATCCAGAAGTTAGAAGTAGTAGCAGTGAAGAGAAACAAGATCATAAGAAAAAGGAAGTAGGAAAATCTAGGCATGAAAAGAAAAATAGGTATGGACAAGGCAAGCATGAAAATAAGTTCTTTCAAAGGCACAAGAAGAGTTTCTATGTTAACAAGGCAAGCAAGGCTTCAAGTGATAGTGATGAAAGACCCTCAGATAGTGAAGAAGAAGAGATTCTATTTTTGGCAATAGAAGAGGAAGAAAATGCTCCTATTGAAGATAAAGTTAAAAAGTATGAAGATGCTCTTGAAGACCAAGAAGTAGAGAAAGATTCAAAAAATGAAGAGGAAGGCATAGTAGATCTAGAAGTAGAACTTATTGTTGCTCTCAGAGAATTGAAAAAGGTTAGAAAACAGAATTCAAGACTAAAGACTCAAGTTCAAGAATGTGAGGAAGAAAAGGAAAAGCTTCTACAAGACCTGACAAACTCAAAAGCTAAGGCAAGGAGAATCAAAGAGGTCATGAGTGAAAAGTTAGAGGTAAAAGAGTTAGAATGTGAAATATTAGAACATGAGGTAGTTTCACTAAGGATGGAAGTGAAATATTCTAAGGACAAGCTACACAGGTTTGGGAAAAGTTCAAAGACTTTGGATAAGATTATCAATGCACAAAGATCTTCATCTATCAAAATAGGACTTGGTTTTGAAGAAGGACAAGGGAAACAAGAAGAAGGGTCAAGCTCAAGCTCAAAAGAAGAGGAAGTTTCAGAGGAAGAGAGTGAAGAAGAAATTGAGACTTATGTGGATAAGTTGAAGAATAGAAGCTTCACTAAGAAAGGAAACAATGCACAAACAAGAAACAGGGATCATCACAGAGAAGGCAAAGAAAGGACTAAGAGACCAGAGGGTTCAAGACAAGATTTCTTCAAAGGACATTATTTTTCATGTAATCGGTTTGGTCACAAGGCTATGCATTGTAGGACTCATGGAAAGAAGGAGTATGGCCTCACTAAAAGGAATGTCAACTCTTTCAAAGATGGATATTTCTTCCAAGGGTATTGCTACTCTTGTAATCACTTTGGTCATAAAGCGATCCACTATAGGGTTCATGATAGAAATGATTATGGCTTCACTAGGAGGAACTTCAAGATATTTGCACCTTCCAAGAACTACAACATTAAGTGTTACAAGTGCAATAATCTTGGGCATAAGGCCAAGTGGTGTAGAACAGAGTTTCCAGAACTTCCAGAGACAAGCAAGAACAGGGACACTCAAAAGGATCAAAAGGGTATGTTGAAAAAGAAGGTTGACAAAGAAAAAGAGCATTGTATGTTGGGAGTAGAGATACTCCCACCCCAAAATTAATCACCTCAAGGAGAGGAGGTGGGGAGGGGGCTGAGCTAAGAGTCTTATATTTAGCCCCAAAGGAGTCCCTTTGCCATTGATGTCAAAGGGGGAGAGATTTGAGTAAGGGGGAGAGCATTCAGTAAGGGGAGAAGTTTCTCAGGGGGAGCAGATTTGGAATCCAGTGGTTGGAAAAATAATTTTTAGAAAGGGTTGCCATCAATGACAAAGGGGGAGATTGTTGGAAATTTTGAGTATATTGTTGTCATTGATGTCAAAGGATTAATGTCATAAGTTGATGACATTAGTTGTCATTTATGTCAAGGAAAATAAAGGGTTAATGGTTTTACCATGGTGGTGCTTGCAAAAGAAAAAGGAAGATATTTTATGGTGGCAAAGACTTTATCCAAAGAAAAGGCCCAAAGGAGAAAAGGAAATTATAATATTTAAATCTATGAAGATTTAAATAATTATAATAATTAAAAAATTAAAAGGGCCCAAAGGTTAAAATATAAATTATAATATTTAAATCTACTTTAGATTTAAATTATTATAATAATTTTAAAGGTTTAGTTGGGCGCCAAAGTTGCAATTTTCAAATACCTCCCCAAGCACCGACGTGAAGGATCATAAGGGCAAATGCATATATATAACATAAAGTTTATTGCAAAGTGTGGTGGTAATTATTATGTGAAGATTCTGATTAATGCATGTGCAAAATTCATGAAATTCGAATGCACCTCATTCATGGTCATGGGAGAAAGGACAAAGGGGCAGTGCTCTTTTTAAAGTCAAAATCGGGATAAATCGAGGTGACAGTGAAAAGAAATCCCATCTAGGTAGCTAGCCCAGATGGTAGATCCCTTGGTGCTAAGTCGTAGCAGTAGGGAGGTCTCGAGTTCGAGATGCGATGAAGGCAGAGAAGTTAAAGTTTTAAAAAGCTTTTGCATCGAAGATAAGGAATAAAGTAGAGGATGTGGCAATTTATTTTTGTGTGGGTGGCTAGCCCATATGGTGGCCTAGCCAAAGCTAGGGCATGGGCCAACAAGTGACATCGGTTCGAATCATGATGGTGACAGCAATGGGGCAATAATTTTTGTTGGATTAATTATTCGCTAAGGCTAAGGTATGTGCTTGCTTAGGGAGTCATAAGGTGATTATTTTATTATTTTTTATTTTTGAATTAAAAAGGACTGCGTGGAGTAATTAAGGTTGTTTGAATTAAAAAGGAGTTTTGCCTAGTGCTATGTGTGGTGTATTATGTTATGGTCTTGTTGAAGAATTGAGGTGCATTGAAATATTTTATTTTAAGTAGGAGGTATAAGGTGTATAAGAAAATTTATGTGTGTAATTTGTGGTTTTGTTGGGTTGAATTTTATTTTGCAATATTAGGAGTAATAAGGTGTGATAAGTTGTTTGACATTTTATTATAACCCTTGCATGGTGAAAGGAAGATATGAAAGGTTTTGTTGAGTTTTAATGCTTTATTTTTTAGAACAAAAGAAGAGTGATTGAATATCAATTTCAGATTTCATTGAGCATATCTTTTTGAGAAGAAAGTTCATGTGGATGTTTTGAGAGAGTATCTTGCAATCTAACCCTTGAAGTGGCACTAGAAAAATTAGTTATTTGTGAGACAGGTTTTTGAAGACATATCTCCATAAGAGAAAATTAAGAGGTATGGGCACATCATTCCTTGTTTAAAGTGTTTTGTTGAAGTGAATGTTTTGGAACATAAGGTGGAGATAAAAGGGTTGTTTGGTAAGCATTGTTGGAAATATTTGAGTTAGGATTATAAGTTGTGCTTTCATTGTTGAAAGATATTGAGACATTTGTGCTAGAGATTGTGAACTACTTGTGCTAGATTTGAAAACAAGTTTTTGCATCATTGTGAAACCTTTTGAACATTGGTTTGAGAGATATTGATAGCAATTGTGAAAGTGTTTGAGATCAATTTTGTGAGGGAAATTGTGCATTAGTGTGATTGATATTTGAGAGAAAATTTGCAAGAAAGATAGACCAGTTTTGTGAAACAAGTTATACACTGTTTTGATTTGATTTGAAAGGGATTTTGCAAGAGATAGAGATTGGTTAATTGAGTACAAGATTTGTGAGTGTGAAGAACATATTGAGTTTTTGATAGAGCATATCATTCTCTATATGTTCCAGAGGTTAAACAAATTCTAAGTAGAATATGTATTTGCCTATTTGAAGAAAGTATTTCTGAAAGAGATTTAACATTTGTTTTGTATGCAATATTTGGAAATATTTGAGCAGGTTTTGTGAGCAGCATTGAAGGTAGATTTGAGCAAGTCTTTTGAGAAGACTTGAAGGCATATTTGAGCAAGTCTTTGAGAAGGCTTGAAGGTAGATTTGAGCAAGTCTTTTGAGAAGGCTTGAGGGAAGATTTGAGCAAGTATTTTGAGAAGGCTTGAAGGTAGATTTGAGCAAGTATTGAGAGAAGACTTGGGATAGTTTGAGTATATTTGAGAAAAAGATAAGTGCTAGATTTTAAAATAAAGTTGAGATCAAGCTTTGGAGGTGATAGAGCAAAGAGGATAGAGGTCTCTAGTGGATAGAGGTCCATCAAGCCAGTGTAGTGGGGATAGAGGTCTCCTATGGAGAGAGATCCACAAGCTAGAGTAGTGGGGATAGAAGTCTTCTAGAATTTCATCACAGAGCAGAGGGAATAGAGTTCTCCTATGGATAGAGATCCATGAACCAGATAAGAGGGGAAAGAGTTCTCCTATGGAAAGAGATCCATGAACCAACTAGGGAGATAGAGTTCTTCTATGGATAGAGATCCACAAACTAGTTGAGGAGATAGAGTTCTCCTGGATCAAGTTCCATGAACCAGAGCAAAGGGGAAAGAGTTCTCCTATGGAGAGAGATCCACAAACTAGAGCAAGGGGATAGAGTTCTCCTATGGAGAGAGATCCACAAATCAGAGCATAGGGGATTGGTGTCTCCTTTGGATAGAGGTCCATAAACATTGTAATAGGGAATTGATTCCCAAGATATTTGTTGAGAAAATTTAGAAGAAATATTTTCTCCGTGGACGTAACCCACATTGGGTGAACCACATTAAATTTGTGTCTCTCATGTGTGTGATGATTTGTGCATTGCTTTGATTACTACTATTGATATTGCCATTGATAATATTGGATAATATTGTTTGGGAAAGAAAAGTAAAAGTTGATCTTATACTGTTCACCCCCCTCTCAGTATAAGCCTGTGTTCTTTAGAGGGTATGCCAACCTTTAGATAATGAAGTTGGAGTTTCCTATATTTCTATCATAGGAGGAGTCCCAATCCTATGAGAATTAATTTTCTACAAAAAAAAGAAAATTTACACACTAGTTAGTAAATTATAGATAACTTGGATGATATTGACTAGATGATTTGTCAATCTAGTGGATTGAATGCTGAGTCCTGGTCTTCACGAGTTTTTCTAAAAACTCTGTGGAAAAGACTAGAAAAATGATCTTAGTATTTTTTGAAACTGATATTCCTTTTAGTCCTAAATTTGTGACTCTTCCTAAATCTACCACCTAAATTCTTTTGAGATATTTTGATAGTGGCTGGTACAGTGGCACATTATTTTGATAAAAATCTCAAGCTAAATGATAATGGTGGTTTCCCTATTGACCTACATAGACTAGATCTACCATGCATATGATACAACCATTAGCTTTTGATGAATGAGCCTTGGGATATAATAATCACAAGATGCAGAATAATATGAAAGAAAGTAAATCTACTAGATGACTGAAGTATGCTGTAAATATAAATCATTAAAAATATTACAATGTAGCTATGGAGAAAATGAGAACTCTATTATTAAAGCTACTAATATATATTGTATCAATCACCAATAAATGGTGAGGCATACCAAACTAAACTATCCACTAAGATACACTATCTGACTATATCCCATGAATCTATGTCTATCTATCTAAGAGGCCATCCTTATATAGATAAAATAGGATACTTGGCCAACACTCCATCTAGATATGTAAGGGATAACTTGCACATGTACAAATTGCATATTGACACTTGTGCATTTATTACATTGCATGAAGTAACTAGATAACTTACACATAAAGTAATCATAGTACGTATCTTGGGGGATATATTTACATAACCCAAATGATGGAATAGACTCTATTTCCAACATGCTTTAGGAAATGTTATACCACATGTTGTGTGTCAAAGACTAGGTTTGAGACCCATTCCTTCCAATATATTAGTGGTATAACTAGACAAAATAGAAGACAATGTGGTGGGTTTACTTAAAAACATTCACATACAATTAGCCCCAGAGCCCAAGATTCAACAATATATCGATATACATGTTATAGAAATCTTGGATAGATATGGAATGCTCTTAAGTAGAGATTGGTCCATGAATTTAAATGGATACATGGCCACCAACTTTTCTCACATGTGGTTGCCTTGATAGGGAATTGCAAATCATATTAGAGTAGAAATGGAGCCTAGAATCAAAGAACTCATTACTAAATATAATAAGACTAATGAGGTTCTCTACAATGAATCTAAATTAGGGGTTTACATACTTAAAACCAAACAAGATAAATGAAGTTGAAACTAAAGCATCACCCAATAATCCAAATAAAGATGAAAATATAGTTTGGATTTTCAAATTCAATGGATCCAAATCTAGACAAGGTAGTGGAGTAGGTGTTGAATTAATCATCCCTAAAAGAAAAATCTCACCTAGCATCCTATAGATTACAATTTTCCAGTACATGCAATACTATAGAATATGAAGCATTGATATATGGACTGTAATTTGCTTTAAGAAAGAATATTAAGTGTTTAAAAGTATTAGGATATTATGATTTGGTAGTGAAACAAGTCAAAGGTCAATATACTTGTCATGATAAAAGGTTAACTCATTATAGAAATTGAGTGAGGGATATAATTTATGAGTTCAGTGCTTTCAACATTAAATTGATTTCAAGGAAGAGTAACAGAGTTGCAGACTCCTTGGAAGTAGCAACAAGTACATTGAAACCTATAAATAATAAATTATTCAAGAAATTTTCTATAGAATCAGTAGTCTATCCTTCTATACCTAATAATGTGAAAAATCTTCAAGTATTTGAAAGTGACAGGCACATTTTTAATTTTGTGACTAATTCTGGTGTTTTTGAAAATTAGGTCATAGATGAGAATGCAATAATAGAAAGAGAAGATCATGAGACAACCTTGAAAAAAAATCACTCCCTAAAGGTATGATTTCTCTCAAAAAATTATTTGATATTGATTATAAAAGTAAGAAATGCAATAAAATTTCATTTTAAAATTATGCAGTTAATACTATGAATATAGGGACTAGTGAGTCACCATAAAATGTCCTAATAGGAAAAGCTTGCACTAATAAATAAAAGGAAGAAATTATATGAGCTATCAAATACTATTAAAGATATCATAACTTGGAGCTATAAATATTTGAAAACATATGACCAATATGTCATCACTCACACCATTCCTTTAAAGCTAGATGTGAAACCATTTAGACAAAAGCAAAGGCCTGTAAGTCCATTGCTAGAGTCTCTTTTTTAGAAGGAAGTTAAAAATTTCCTATATGCAAAAATTATTTTCCCATTTGACACTCCACTTGGGCAGCTAATATAGTATCTATTAGAAATAAATATGGAGAAATTCGATTATGCATTGACTTTAGGAATCTGAATAAGGCTTCCCAAAAGGATAATTACCCTCTATCCTCCATAGATCATATTTTGCAAATGGTGAATGGATAAAAAATTATGTCTTTCTTGGATGGATATTATGGATACAATTAGATCATGATAGATCCAAAGATAAAATGCAAACAAAATTCACCACCAAATGGGGCATATTTGCCTATAGGAGAATGCCTTTTGGACCGATTAATGCAGGTGCTACTTTATAGAGAGCAATGGATTATGCTTTCAAAGGTCTAATTGGCAAGTGCATAGTGGTATATGTGGATGATATCCCTGTGTTTTCCAAGAAACATGTTAATCATGTCAGTGATCTAAGGAAAGTATTCCAAAGATGTAGAGAGCATGGTATTTCATTAAACCCAAAGAAATGCATTTTTGGAGTAACTGAAGGAAAGCTTTTAGGTCATGTTATTTCTAAATATGGCATATTAATTTAATCTAAAAGAGCAAAAGCAATCCAAAACATTCCTCTCCCAGGCAGTAAGAAATAATTAAGACCATTCTTTGGAAAAATTAACTTAGAAAATTTATCTCAAGATTTGTAGAGATAGTTAAACCATTGAATGACATGCTCAACAAAGATGCTAACATAACTTGGAATTTTGAAGCCCAAGTTGCATTTTAAAGATTTAAGGATGCTATATCCAATGCTCTAGTTTTAGCTATCCTATATTACATGAAACCATTTTATCTCTACTCATTTACTTCTGAACATTCAACCATAGGTGTCTTAACACAAAAGAGTGAGAATAATGAATAAAATCCAATAGCCTTCATGAGCTCCCCATTAAAAGATGTTGAATTGAAATATACTATTATAAATAAATAGGCATATGCTCTAGTAAAGGTAGTGAAAAAATTTAGGTATTATATTCTATACAGTATGATATTTGCAGTTGTGTTAGACCCAACTATCAAAACCATGTTAATGCAAAACAAATTGGAAGAAAGAAGAGGTAAGTGGATGTCAATTTTACAAGAGTTTGAACTAGAAATCCAACCTATGAAACTAGTTAGAGGTCAAGGATTAAGCAAAAAATTAGCAAAAATTGATCCTCAAATTCTTTGTCAATAGTATACTATGGATGATATAACAATTTATGAGTGGTACCAAGACATTGTGTATTACTTATTGAATAATAAATATCCAAACCACTTAAATGCTACTCAAATAAAAACATTACGTTTAAAGAGTGCTAACTTCATGATAAAAGTAGACACTCTATATATAGAAAACCATGAAGGTATTTACCTCAGATGCCTAAACAAAAATAAAGTCAATCAGGCCCTTCATGAATTTCATGGCACATATGGGATTGGATATGGTTCAACCAATGCCACTACACATCAAATTCTGAGAGTTTGTTACTATTGGGCACATATCTTTAAGGATTCTCATACCCATGTTCGATCCTATAACACCTACCAAGTTGCTACACATAGAGAAATAAATGCTTCTATGCCATTGTAGCCTATATTTAAGGCTAAAAACTGTCTAATGGGAATTGGAATTTATAGGAGCCATCAATCCTAATTATGTAGCCTATTGCAAATACATTGTGATTGCAATAGATTATGACACTCAGTGGATAGAAGCTTTACCTACCAAAAACTACACCACAAATGTCATTGAGTTCATGGAAGAACATATTATTACTAGATTTGGGATGCCTTATTCTATTGTTTGTGATAATGGATCAAAATTTACCTTAATTAAATTTGTAGAATGGGCTTATGATAAGAAGGTAACTCTAAAGTTCTCTTCTAATTATTATCCACAAGGAAATAGTTTGGTTGAATCAACTAATAAAAATTTATTGACAATCATCAAGAAACTCTTAGAGAGAAATCCTAGAGATTGGCACAATAAACTCAAGTATGATTTATGGGTAGATAGGACCATAATAGAATCCTCGTTAGGTACATCACCTTACCATATGGTCTATGGCCAAGAGCCTATCTATCCCATTAACTTGAAATTGTTGACATTGTAGTTCATGAAATATTACTTGGAAGTTGATGATAAGGTAGAAGCCATGCTCACTCATTTTATGAATTTAGATGAGAAAAGAGAATATGCCTTACAACACTTTAGTCAACATCAAGGAATAATCAAAATATGGTTTGATAAGAGAGCTAAAATCAAAGCCTTCAAAATTTATGACTTGGTTTTACTTTGGGATAAAGCACATGAGAAAAAAGGAGACCATAACAAGTTTGATAACCTATGTTTAGGTCCTTACTAGATTTTAGATATTCTAGGAGATAATACCTTTAGACTAAAAAATATGAGTGGAGAAGATGTCCTCTTTCCTGTTAATGGGAAATTCCTAAAGCATTACTTTTATCCTTGAGGCAGTGTAGTAAAAAATGTCATTTGTACATAGTTTTCTATTTTCATGTGTTTTCTTTGTTATAGTGTTTAGATTCAATTTTCATTTGTTTTATTATCTCTAACATTGAAATTATTTTCTCATTAAATATATTTTTGTTTGTTTCAGTTTTTCTTGTTTAGTTAGATCATTTTTTATTTATGAGAATTCATGTTAGATTTCATATTTTCACTTTTACACTGCTTTCATCCCACAAGTTTTGATAAGTGGAGTCCAATGATAATTAACTTCTAGTTTCTCTAAAAGGGAATATCTTCTACTAATTAAGGATGAATTACCTATTTTAAATTAGTTGAAAATTAAAAATTATAGAAATAAGATTATTAGCAGTCATGCTTGGATTATGGACTAGAATAAAGGATATTGAAATAGTGTAACATTTTGTTGAAGCTTCACTTATAATATTATATTTAAATAATTATTTTTGGATCATGAAGGATGAAATCATCTTGATTTTATGATTGGAATTTTTTTTTTGTACAATCCATCTTTAGCTTTAAAATGTTTCTAACCGAAAGTTACATATGATACTTGCAAAGCAGTCAAAATACTTCAAAAAAAATGTGTAAATTAGGCAAGTGCTTGGATGATTCAGATAATCTCAACCGAGTCTATATATGCATGGTTGGTAGTAAATTAATGTCTAAAAGAGATCTAGGTCATCTCCATTAGAGCTATAGATGCTTGATTGGTTGTGGAGCAATATGGAGGTAAATCTTTAAGAGTAATATCCTTGATAGCCCAGTGTCTAACCAAGTGATGGATTTATGATTGATTCAAGAATAAAGAATGAATGCACTAAACAACCAATAAGTTGAAGTAAATGGTACATCTATTTTTAATTGAAATGGTTTGACCCCATATTCCTTGGATATTGCTAGATGATCTAAAATTTCCTCATCTTTGGTTTTTTGATTTTAGACTGGGTTCTTTATCCAAAATGCTCAGGAGCATTTTCTAGAAGAGTTGTCATTTGTTGTTGCCATTGCAAAAATTACCCCAATTGGGGACCCACTTGAAGTTTTGGTTTTAATTTGAGATTTTTGCTTGCATCAAGACCTTTGAAAAATTTGCTTACATTGAGAATTTTAACATTTTGATTACATTGAGGTTTTAAAATTGTTGACATTTTTGCATCTTAAAGACTTGGATTTAATTGTAGTTATTTGGATTGAATATTTATGAATATTTATATTTTAATTGCATTATTCCAAATTAAATATTTCAGAAAATTTAAATTCCAATAGTTTTCCTAAGGTCCTTAAAAAATAATAATTTTAGGGTTGTTCAAATCTTGTCACTTTTGCCCTAAAATTGATGTAAAATTGAAATGGAAATAACTCATTCAAAGAGTGGTATAAAGATATTGATCTCCTCTACACAATGGTACCATATTTATAGAAGTTTGGATGTTAACATTTCCATAAGTAGTAGTTTCCCAAAATAGCTTGTGAATTTATAACTGAAATATATCATGATCCATGATGCATTTTTTTATGATTTAAATGGTTTTGAGTACCCATTTGGTCCATTTAGGAATATGGAAATTTTCATTAAAATATAGGAACTTTGAATTTTGACTCAATTTTGGGTACAACGGAAAACAAGGTTTAAGCTAAGGTTAATTTTGAATGTTGCATGAATTTTTCTAGCCAATCCAACTTAGGTATTCCAAACCATGATAAATTTTAAGCCAAGGGAAGCTTATAGGTAATGTTTGGTCAAACATTTTATGGATTCATCCTAACCTAGGGCATATTAAACTTTACCCGAAACCATTCACCTGAAAATCAAATCGACATGAGACTTATTTCTTTAACCAAAAGAATATTTCATTGATCAAGAGCTCATTTCATCAACCAAAAGCTCATTTCATCAGTCAAAAGAATATTTCATCGACTAAGAGCTCATTTCGTTAGCCGAAAGCTCATTTCATCTTCAGTCGAAAGGATAGTTCATCGACCGAAAGGCCATGCATTGGTTTCATAAAAAATTTCATTGGTCGAGAGGCCATGAACAACAACCGAAAGGCCATTCATTGGTTTCATTAAAATATTTCATCATTCGAGAGGCTGTGAATTTAATTACTAAAGATATTTCATCAATCAAAAGGTCATATAAGTGTGCAACCCCAGGAAGCGCTCTCCATTGTTACACTACTTGCAATATTATATCAAATGAAAGACCATAAAGGAATATACATAACATGAAAATGAAAAATGAAGAAAGATATTTTATTAATTTCTTTGCAAATATCGGTTACATATCAGTCCCTTTGAGGGATCTCTAGTTCGATACAATAATATATAAGTGAAATAATAGTGAAGAAGATGTCCCATCGCAAAGGGGGTGGTGCACTTTTGTAGGCCTCTCGATCTCGCACATGAACTTGTATGAGGGCTTATAGATGCCTCCTTCTCCTTATCTTGCCTTGGAGGGATCTTATGCACTGAACACCTTGAATCAGTCCTATAAACCTATAACTTGTATGCATAGAAATAATAGAACACTATTAGTAGCACGAGTAGCCTCTCCGGATGAGGCTCTTATTAGTAGATTTGATAAACATGATATGTAAGCATAATAAGATAAAAATGCAATAAAAATGAATGATAAATGCATGTATAACTCAGGAAATGATAGTGTAAATATATTAAAAATCATATCTATGCTAAAACTAATTAATAAATCAAAGCAATAATAGATCTAAGGTTGAAATTGGAAAATAATATCTGAAAACCCTAGGCTATGCCTATGGGTCACTATCAATGACAACAACCATGAAATGAAGCTCTTATCCTCATGAACCAGGGGCTACAACACTAGATTCCTTGCTCCAATTGATGTTCAAGGGTCACATCTTGTGTCTGGTACACTGGTTAGCGATGAATAATATATGAATTTGAAAGTGGGTGCATAGATGTAGCTCAGCTAGATAGTGCTTTGCTACTACTCAAAGGGGGTATGTATTCACTCTCTGATTGGCCAAGGCTTTGCTACACAAAATTTTGATATTCACGGATCATTTGCTTTGCATGGGAGAGTCCATAAGTAGACCTCCCTATTTAAGATCTATATCTATATCTTGGCTTCTTGGAGAAGCCAAGATCCAAATTTACATGCAACTGACCGTCCCAGGGGGAAAACATTAGTCACAAATTTATATTGAAGGGGTAATCAAGAGTAACTCTAGGAGTTCCATGCTAAGATTTGCCCATAAGTAATGTAAGGTGCAATCATACTGCATGATCTGGGCTTGTATTCATGGCCAGATTGTGTTTTGTGCTAGTCACTATTCAGAGCAGTGGCTAGGTGTGGCCGCTTTCAACTTCAATGGCTAGGAGTGGCGACCACTCTACTTGTTAGCAGCTAAGCCTAAATGGGCTAGAACTACCATTTTTGAGTGGTTAAGATCATTGCTAGCTATTGGAAAGGTCTAAGATCATTCATATGGTCTTCGGATATGCCGATATGAGTAGTCTCCTAAACATGACATATTTTAGGTGTCTATAGATACCCCTTTTTGGGATGCATTATGGGAAAATATAGTACAAAGAAAAAATAGACCACCTAGGGCCACATTGTAGGTTGTGTGATGATCATTGATATGATCAATATTGGATACCTCAGTCATGAGAAAGGGCATGCATCCTAGAATTATTGCTTCCAACAGGATGGAAGGCTTAAATTTATGAAAACTTGCACACATCCATCAGATGATCATGTAGCTTTAGTGCTACTATAGGCTTCAATGCAACTATAGATCCGAAAGGAGGAGAGCTACAAACTTAACTATCATATTTGCTTTTTTCCCCAAAAAGGGTAAGCTTATGATATTTGTTAGTAATTATTCATAATACGAATGCAAATTGACATGATTGAGTGATCTTTTGTTGACTTTGATTATGATTGTTGATATTATGACTAGAAATGAAGCTCTTCTCCTCATGAAACAAGGATTGTAGCACTAGATTCCTTACTCAAATTCATGTTCAAGGGTCACCTCTTGTGTCTGGTACACTGGTTGATGGTGAAGAATATATAGATCTAAAATTGGGTGTGTAGACGTAGCTCAACTAGACAACACTTACTGCTCCTCAAAGGGGGCATGGATTCACTCTCTGATCGACTAGGGCTTCATTGCACAAATTTTTGATATTCATGGATTATTTGCTTTACTTGGGAGAGTCCATAAGTATACCTCCCTATTTCAGATCTAGATCTAGATCTTAGCTTCTTGGAGAAGCCAAGATCTAAATTTACAGGTAAATGACCATATCGGGGGTAAAGCATCAGTCACAAATTTGTATTGAAGGGGCAGTTAGGAGGAACTCTAGGAGTTCCATGTCAAAATTTGCCTGTAAGCAATGCAAGGTGCAATCAGAATGTGTGATATGAATCTGTATTCATGACCAAAATGTGCTTGGTGCTAGCCGTTGTTCAGAGCAGTGGCTAGGTGTGGCCACTCTTAGCTTCAGTGGCCAGGAGTGGTGGTCACTCTGCTTGTCAGTGGCTAAGCTTGAATGGGCTAGAACTACCCTTTTTGAGTGGTTAAGACCACTGCTAGCTCTTGGAAAGGTCCAAGATCATTCATATGGTCTTTGGATGTGCCCATATGAGTAGTCTCCTAAACATGATGTGTTTTAGGTGTCTAAAATAAGGGTTTAATAAAGTCATTTAATTCACCCAAAATACATGGGAAGGCCTGATACCAATTACATTCATTTGACAGAGAGGCATTGGATGTCTAAATTAAAATTGATAAGTTTAGCATTGGTTATTTCAATTCACACATTGCAATTAATACAAAATTCCAAGGTTAAATATAATAATTTGTGTTACAGAGAAAAATGATTTAATTAATTAAGTTGCTCATGCCCAATTTTCTTTAATCAATCTGGATCCTTTTGCTAGGTTTCGATCGATGAAATTCAAAAGTGAGTTTTAAAGGCCTCAACATTAAGATTTAGATTTGAACATTAAAAAAGAAAACATTAATGTTGAATTTAATATTAAAGTGGAATATTGGATTTAACACTTTGGAAGCCCTAATATTAATATTGATACTTGACATCAAAATTAAAATGAAAAACTTAGGATGGAATTAAAATATATTTTGGAACTTCAAAGAAAGAACTTAGCATTCATTTTAATATCTTGGCATTAAAATTAAAAGGGTAATTAATGTTAAAGTTCAAATATTAGAAGACCAATTTAATAATCACCAACATAAATAATAATAATAAAAATAAATTAATCTCAATGAATTTTTGATATTAAAGTTGGACTCAATACATTGAAATTAAAATTGAAGTTCAACTTTAGTGTCAAAGATTAATAAATTGAACATGGAAATTAAAAGCTAAAATTAAAAATTAAAATGAGATATGATGATTAAAACTTAGGAAGTCATTTAATAAATTTAAAATCATTAATAAATAATAATAATAACAACATATTTGATTTTCTATTCCCACCACAAAAACTAATGTTGGTTTATCATTTAATTTAAAGACAACAAAAGAAACCGAGCATAATACTAGAAGGTGAAAGTTGAAGAAATTCAGATGACAAAAAATCGTAGAAGATATATAGTTGCAGAAATAGTTATGGAAGGGTAACCAAATTAGAAGATGATACATCATCATTTACCATTGTAAACAATGGGCAGTTGGATAATGTAAAGGCCATAAATAACCATTGAGACCCGATTTCAAGGGATCAGATGCAATTTGAGAGATAAAATTTTAGGTATTTCATGTTTTCTTTGTTAGTTTAAGGAGCATCAGTGCCCTTGTTAAGGTATTTAGAAATTTGTGAGGAAAATCACATGTAGCTATCCATTATAAAATTGTAATTCCTGAATATTTTAATTCAATGCAAAATATGGAGATTTTTGATGCAATCTATGCATGTTGATGGTGTTTGCATTTGAATTTATTTTTGTATTATGCTTCATTTCCCTTGAATATGGCACCATATTGGTCTAATATTGTGTGATAATTGGTCGAGGCTAAGATTAGTTTAATTCAGAATCAGAGGCTTCAACAAATTCCTTGCAAAGATTTGAATTCACCATGACTTGTTTGATTTTCTTTCTCTAACCCTTATTTTTTGCATTTTCTTTAAAAAATAGTTAAAATTAGAAGTAGATTAGTAGAATTTTTATCTCTGAAGTTTGATTTCATAATGTTGTGTTTTACTCCTACAAGTTTTAGATAAACGAATGATTGTAATGCTTTGGTAAATTTTGATGCTAAATGCTCATATCTTCATGATTTACTATACAATTAAGCAAATCCCTAAGTTATTCATGTCAAGACAATCAATTAATCAAAACTAGAACTAATAATCCCCTTGTGATGGCTACATGAAGGCCCTAAATATTCCATATATTTTATTATTTTTCCTTTGAATCAAAAGATAAATAAATATTACCAAGTTAGACCAACCTCACTCGAACCTTAGAGAGATCATGCATCTCCTTTCAAGAGAGGACATCCTGCATGAGTCCTAGTTGTTGGTATGTGTTCGTTATTTGATAAATATATCACTCAATAATTGTAATTTGTTTTATTGAGTCATGTAAGTAGTTGTTAATTGTATTTTAATACCATTTTTCTTTAGGAGAGTAGAAATTTAATTACGGATTTAACCCCTCATCGATTTGAGTGGATTATATGAATGGGATGACCACCAACCTTCTCCACATGAGCTTTGAAATCTCAAGAATAGTGGAAATATTTATCCTTTCATCTTCAAGAAATACACTAACATTTATCTTGTGTGATCATCAATAAATAGTTGAAAATATCTATAGCCACTAAAACTTGAATCCATGGATCTGCATAGATCAGTATCCACCAATTCGGGTGGACTATGAAGAACACAAACTTATACTAAGAGGGGGGAGTGAACAGTATAAGATCAACTTTTAATTTTCTTTACCAAACAATATGATCCAATATTATCAATGGTAATATCAATAGAAGTAATCGAAGCAATGCACAAATCATCACACACAATAGAGAGATCAATTTAACATGGTTCACACAATGTGGGCTACTCCATGGAGAAAATATTTCTACTAAAATTTTCTCAACAAATCTCTTGGGAATAACTTCCCTATTACAATATTTATGGACCTATATCCAAAGGAGACACCAATCCCTTAATGCTATGATTTGTGGATCTCTCTCCACTGGAGAACCCTTTCCCCTTTTCTCTAGTTTATGGAACTTGATCCAGGAGATCTCTATCTCCTCAAATGGTTTGTGGATCCATCTCTATAGAAGAACTCTATATTACCAGTTGGTTCATGAATCACACTCCATAGAACTCTTTCCTCTTGCTCTGGTTTGTGGATATCTATCTATAGGATAACTCTTTCCTCTTGCTCTAGTTTGTGGATCTCTATCCATAGGAGAACTCCTTTCCCTTGATCTAGTTTGTGGATCTCTATCCATAGGAGAACTATTCTCCTCTACTTTGATTGATTATCTTCTAGAAGACTTCTGCCCCCACTGCTCTAGCTTGTGGATATCTCTCCATAGAAGACCTCTATCCTCACTGCCCTAGTTAATGGATCTCTATCCACTAGAAATTTTTTTCCTCTGCTCTATCACCTACAATGCTTACTCTCAACTCTATCTTAGATCTACATCAAACTCTATCCCAAGTGTAGTAAAAATCTACTCTAACTCTATCTCAGGTCTAGCAAAAATTTGCTCATAAATATATACCAAAATCCATCATCAAATATATCCTCAAGCCTTAACACAAATCTTGATAAAACATAAATCAAATATTCTTATATGTACCCCAAGCCTTAACACAAATATTGAACAAATCAATCAATCAACTTTGCTCTCAAGTCTTCACAAAGACTTGCCTCAAATATGATTTCAAGTCTTCACCAAGACTTGCCTCAAATATGCCTTCAAGTCCTCTCAAGAACTTGCTCAATCTACTCTCAAATCTTCACCAAGACTTACCTCAAGTCTGATTTAATACATACTCAAAACAACTCACAAAATATGCTCAATAAATCTCAAATATTGCACACAATGCTATCAAATGCTTTGTCTAATATTCAAAGTAATTCCTTTAACTTGAAGCAATTTAGACATATTCTATTCAGAATTTGTTTAACCTCTGGAACATATAGAAAATGATGTAATATATAAAAAACTCAATATATTCTACTCAATCATTAAGTCTATCGCTTTCACAAATCTGGTTTCTAATGTTTGCACATTCACTTTCAATATCACTCAAAACCAATGCTCAAGAGTTTCACTCAATCATTCAATCAATGAAAAACAACTTGCTCACAAACCCTAAACAAGTGTTTTCATACTTATTCAAACAAAGAACACAATGTGGGTCTCAAACCCTAACTCAAATAATATTCAATATTTATCTCAAATGTTCTTCTAAGTATTCACCAATCATGCATATAAAAAACTCACTCAACTATTTCCAACAATGCTTATCAAACAATCCTTTTCACTCCACCTTATATTTCACAACATTCAATCCAACAACACTTTAATCAAAAGATGATGTGCTCATACCTTTTTTATTTTATGAAGATATGTCTTAAAAACCTGTTTTGCTCACAACCAATTCCTTTTGTTCCACTTTCAAGGTTAGATTAAAATAGTCTAACTCAAAACATCAACATGAATATTTCACAATATTCACAAAATATTCCTTCCAAAATATACTCAATGAAATAAAAAATATATACTCTAGAACCCTTCTTTTGATCTCAAGGAGAATGCATTAATCCTTCATTATAATCTCAAAAACCTCTTCTTCATAATGTAAAAGGTACAATAAAATTCAAACCAATTTTACACCTTATAACTCCTAAACTTGCAAATTAAATCAACCCAACAAGATCACACATAACACAATCAATTTTTCACTATTACACCTTTTAACTCCCTTCTTAAAATAAAATTATTATAATTCAAAACCTTTTTCAAAACAACACCATTGACTTTATTTCATGCATTCCTTTTCATCAAAAATAAAAATGTTACCTTATAACTCCCAAAGCAACTTTAATTTTTTTGCATACCTAAGCCCTTAGTACCTTGGGCATTAATTAAAAAAATAATGCATGCATTGCATCCATGAGAATCGAACCCCCACAGTATCAATCCACCTACATCTTAGTTACGACCAAACCACTGTGTGATATAAGTGCTCACATGGAGCCTTGAGTTCCTTACTGCCCTTTTTCTTGGTCATTGGTGCTAAAAGCTAAAACAAACTTTATTCTCTATCGTCATTGTGTCTCGAACCCAATACCTCTCTGCTGCTACAACATTGTACCAAGGGTAAGCACTGTCTGGGCTATCCATCTAGATGGAACCAAATCTCAACACCACTCAAACTTAATTCTTTTATTGCCTTGGATACTGAACCACATGAATTCCTCCCTCTCTTACATGATTCGATCGATGAGCAGGTGTATGATCTATCAATGAATTGCATTTTATTTTTCATCTTCGAATTGTACTATTTATCAAGGTTATGCATAATGGCTATTTATCGCTAAATTGGCTAAAATTAATATTTTTAAAATTTATAATTGGCTAATATTTGGGACCCTTGACCGGGGCCCATTAGACAAATTTTTTTGGTGCAAATTTTTTTTAGGTCGACTCACCCCAATGTTTTAATAATTTGACCAATTTAAGTTTAAATTTCCAATATTACCCCTAATAACAGTGAACCTTCTACATGTGTTTGGACACTATTCGCCTGGATTTTAAAACTGATTCACCAAATTTTTATAAATACATTTTGTGGGTGATCCCTTATGCATAACCCTACTATTTATATGACTTTTAAGGCATTTACCTCCAACGTCGGTGCATATTAAACTTTGGACTTTGGATTTTGAATTATATTATATTTTAATTATAATTATTTAAATTCAAATGAATTTAAATATTATAAATTAAATATTTAAAATTATTTTGGGTCTTCCATTAATTTAAAATATCAACTCTCTTTTAGGCCTTTAAGGGGAAAATTTTGCCACCATCACCTTAACAAATATTCATCAAATAACTTTATTATTTTTTCTCAAACACCATGGAATGGAGTTATATTTTCAAGCAACTTGGACATCAAACCTTTGATATTAATCAAACCTTTTGACATTAATTTTTTCAATTTGGACATCAAACCTCTTGACATCAATGACAAAAAAACTTTTGCAAATTTCTAGAAATCTTCCCCTTTGTCATTGATGGCAACACCTTTTTTCTTAAGCAAATTCTTTTACCTTTTTCCAATTTTACTCCCCCTAAGAAACTGCTCTCCCTAAGAAACTAATCCCCCTGACCGAATGCTCTCCTGCTAACTCAAATCTCTCCCCTCTGACATCAATGGCAAAGGGACACATTTGTGGCTAAAGATAAGACTATTAGCTCAACACCCTTCCCACCTCATATCCTTGAAGTGATTAATTTTGGGGTGGGAGTATCTCTACTCCCAACATACAAATCTCTTTTTCTTTGTCCACTTTCTTCCTCAATTGATCATTATGATTATTTTGAATATACCTGTTCTTGCTAGTTCTTGGAAATTCTGTTTTACACCACTTTGCCATATGCCCAATATTATTGCACTTGTAACACTTAATTTTGTGGTTCCTAGAAGGTGAAAATATCTTGAAGTTCCTCCTGGTTAAGCCATATCCATTCCTATCATGAAACCTACAATGAATTGCTTTATGACCAAAATGATTACAAGAGTAACAATATCATTGAAAGAGATACCCATTTCTAAAATTTCTCTTAGTGAAACCATATTCCTTATTTCCATGTGTCCTACACTGCATAGCCTTGTGACCAAACCTATTACATGAGAAGCAACATCCTTTGAAGAAATATTACCTTGGACCCATTGGTCTCTTAGTCCTTTCTTCCCTATGATAATTCATGTTCCTTATTTGTGTATTGTTTCCTTCCTTGGTGAACCTTTTATTATTCAACTTATCCTCATAAGTCTCACTTTCTCCTTAACTCTCTTATTCTAAAGCTTTTTATTCTTTGGAGCTTGATATTGAATCCTCTCTTTGTTATCTTTATCCCTCTTCAAAACCAAGTCCTGTCTTGTTTGATGAAGATATTTGTACACTGATAATCTTATCCAAAGTATTTGAACTTTTCCCAAACCTATGTAGCTTGTATTTAGATGCTTTCACTTTCTTCCTTAGTGAAGCTACCTCATGCTCTAATATTTCACATTCTACGAATTTTACCTCTAAATTTTCTTTAAATACCCTTTTCTTAGATATTGAGTTTGTTAGATCTTGTATAAGCTTTCCCTTCTCATCATCACATTCTTGAAATTGAATCTTGAGTTTTGAGTTCTACTTTCTTAAATTTCTTAATTAATTAAGAGTAGAAATAAGATCACCTTCTAGATCAACTACTCCTTCACTTTTTTATTCTACCTTTTTGTCTTCAAGAGCATCTTCATATTTTTTTGATTTATCTTCAATGGGAGCACTTTCTTCTTCCTCTATTGCCAAGAAGAGCATTTATTCTTATTTATTATCTGAGGATATTCCATCAATGTCACATGAAATATTGCCTATCTTATCTACATAGAAACTCTTCTTATACCTTTGGAAAACCTTCTTTCCATGCTTGCTTTGTCCATTTCTATTTTTCTTTTCATACCTGGATTTTATTACTTCCCTATTCTTATGATCCTGTTTCTTTTCACCACTGCTGCTTTCTGCTTAAGTATAGTTAGATGCATAATGACCATATTTACCATAATTGAAACACTTTATTGTTTTCATACCTTTGTGCTTTCCTGAATCTCTCTTGTTCCTTCTATCGTAGTTAGCTTCCTCATCACTGATTAACTCATCACTTGAAATAGGTTTATTATCCTTTGCTTTCTTTGTTGCTTTGAAAGTGACATCTTTGTTTGGGATAGGATCCTTTACAATTTTCATCTCATATGCTATGAGTGTTCCTTGTAACTCATCCAAAGTTAGTTTTTCAAGACTTCTTGTTTCTTCTATGGCTGTAATCTTTCCATCTAACCTCATAGAAAGTGACCTTAGAAATTTTTGACAAACATCAAATTCTTCAAAATTAAACCTAAGTCCTTACATGGAATTAACGACCTCATCCACATGAAGTAAGTATGTAGTAATAAATTTCTCATCCTTCATATTTAAGTCTTCAAATGTTTTCTTGTGATTTTGTAATTTTACCATATTAACCTTTTTATCTTCCTCATATGCATTCTTCAACTTATACCATATCTCTTTTTCTAATGTGCAATCCATAAATTTTATAAATTCTACTTCAAGTAATCCACCCAAGATTATATTCATTACCTTTGAATTATACAGGTGGAAGAGCTTACCATATTTATCTGTAGGAGGAGTAGCTGGCAGTGTGTACCCATCCTCAAATGCCTGCCATGTCTCAATTCCTTGTGCCATTAGGTAAATCTTCATTCTTACACTTCAGAATGCATAATTATTCCCATTGAATAATGGTGCCTTATTTGCTGAAGCTCCACTCTAATATGCCATATGTGTTCCTATATACTTTTCCTTCAAGCTGTTAAAATATTTCAAAGGAACCCACTCTAATACTAATTGAAGAACATAGACTTATACGAACAGTATAAGAGCAACTTTTACTTTTATTTCCCAAACAATATTATCCAATATTATCAATGACAATATCAACAACAATAATCAAAGCAATGCACAAATAATCACACACAATAGAAACATCAATTTAACGTGGTTCACCCAATGTGGGCTACTCCATAGAGAAAATATTTCTACTAAAATTTTCTCAACAAATATCTTGGGAATAACTTCCCTATTACAATGTTTATGGACCTCTATCCAAAGGAGACATCAATCCCCTAATGCTCTGATTTGTGGATCTCTCTCCATAGGAGAACCCTTTCCACTTTTCTCTAGTTCATGGAACTTGATCCAAGAGATCTCTATCTCCTCAACTAGTTCATGGATCTCTCTCCATAAAAGAACTCTGTCTTTCCATATGGTTCATGGATCACACTCCATAGGAGAACTATTTTCCCTTGATCTAGTTTGTGGATCTCCATAGGAGAAATATTTCCCCTTGCTCTAGTTTATGGATCTCTATCCATAGAAAAAATATTTTCCCTTGCTCTGGTTTGTGGATCTCTATCCATAGGAGAACTCTTCTCCTCTACTATGGCATATGATCTTCTAGAATACTTCTAACCCCACTGCTCTGACTTGTGGATCTCTCTCCATAGAAGACCTTCGTCCTCACTACCCTAGCTAATGGATCTCTATCCACTAGAGAATATTGTCCTCTGCTCTATAACCTCCAAATATTACTCTCAAATATATCTTAGATCTACACCAAAATCTATCCCAAGTGTAGTACAAATGTGCTCTAACTCTGTCTTAGGTCTAGCACAAATATGCTCACAAATCTATACCAAAATCTGACATCAAATATATCCTCAAGACTTGACACAAATCTTGATAAAACACAAATAAAATATGCTTAGATTCCCCCCAAGCCTTAACACAAAGCTTGAACAAATCAATCAATAAAGTTTGATCTCAAGTCTTAATAAAGACTTACCTCAAATCTGCTTTCAAGTCTTCACCAAGACTTACCTCAAACCTGCCTTCAAGTCCTCTCAAGAAATTTCTCAATCTGCTCCCAAGTCTTCAACAAGACTTACCTCAAGTCTATTTTAATACATACTCAAAAAAACTCACAAAATATGCTCAATCAATATAAAATATTATTCTCACCCAGGTCCTTGATGAAAAAATGCGGGAAATGAGCTCTGGCGATTTTTTCCTCTGAACTAGGGTTTTGGAACTTCAAAAAATCTAGGGCATCAGCTGGATTGTAGAAGTGCCTTCGAGGTACGGTGGATCTGAAGGCTAGATTGGTGCCCCAGGAGGGTCCAATGGGGACTTCTCCGGCTCCTTTTCCAGGGAGTAGCAGCTCATACGCAGATTTGTTTAAAGAAAATTCTCCTCCAAAGAACGACGAAGCTCAAAAAATGGCATATAAAATGCTCTTCACGGCTGCTGGGAATAGGTCGACGACACATCGTGTGAATGGATGTTTGTCGCAGGCCGAAACCAGGCCAAAAATTGTCATCGAGCCAAGTATGGTTGAAGAATCAGTCATTTACAGAGCTAATCACGATTTAATCTGCAAGTTCATGGGTATACGTCCTTCCCTGAATTTTTTGCACTCTTGGATCCGCCAAAACTGGGAGCCTCACGGTGAGTATTCATTGTGGTTTATTAGCAATGGATATTTTATTGTTAGCTTTTCATCTTTGGCCGATAGAAATAGGGCTTTCGAGTCAGAGAAGAAAAATCATGGCCCGACAGGGCTATTTGTTCAACCATGGAGAGTGGGATTCGATCCCCGAGTTGAACCTACTGTTGTCCCAGTATGGATCCGACTATATGCTCTTCCAATGGAATTCTGGAGTGAGCAGGTGTTGGCAAGGATTGGCAATTCTATTGGAAGACATCTGGGTGTTGCCAGAGACACAATTGAAGGGAGCATGGCGGTGTATGCAAGAATATGTGTGGAGATGGATCTCAGCCAGCCTTTGTCGATAGAGATGGAAATTGAATTGGCAGGACTCTCCTGGATTCAACAACTGGACTATGAGGCCCTACCCTTTAGATGTAGGGTTTGTCACAAACATGGACATTTGGCCCGTTTTTGCCCTAATAATATGAATGCTAAAATGGAGGCCCCTTTAGGAATGCCAAACCTGCCTAAAGAGGATAAGGCAACACTTAATAAAGATTCTAATAGCACCGTTCAGGGCCAGGAAGCTCAGAGAGAGGGTTTTGAACAGCCTAGAAGAAAAATACGGACAAAGAAAAAAGAGGGAAAGGAGCAATCCCATCTCAGACCTGCCAATAGGTATGAGATATTTAAGTCACTGGTTGACGAAGAGGAACAATCTATGGAGGGCATGGAGGGTAATAAGGAAAATTCTAATATTCCCGGGCAACTCCCTCTCTCATCTCCTCCCGTCATACAGCAGGTAGTTGAACTCTGTGAGGTATCACAGCCAGTGTGTTCAGGGGCTTTAGTAGTGCATAACCAGGAGCAGACAGTATCTCAGGATGTCGGCATGGGAATAGCGAGAGAAGAACAGGGAAAGGCCAACTTTGGGGATAACCCAGGTAGAAAAAAGATCAAAAAACAGCAATTCTCGGGGAGTAGGTAGAAGATCCAATAAGGAGTTGCTAGCAGCCCAAGGAGACAAACTGATCACGGGAGGATCGGTGAGGACAATAGACTCTTATTGCTCCCAGGGTAACCAATGATTATACAATCATGGAATGTGAGGGGTTTAAACAACAGAACCCATCAATCTGTTGTTCGAAGACTTTTAGAGAATCGTAATACTAATTTTTTGCTTTTACAGGAGACTAAGATGTCATTAGATCTTATGTCCAAAATAGTCAACAGAATTTGGAGGGGTGCTGGTCATATGGATGTGGCTGCCCAAGGTGCCTCAGGGGGGATTGTTACTCTGTGGAACTCTCTTGAATGGTCTGCAATAGAACATCTTGCCTGGAGGGGTGTTCTCACTTCTCTTTTTAGGAATAATGTCACTGTGGAACACGTTCTAATCACAAACTTTTATGGGTCTCAAAACCTAGATGGTCAGAGGCGGCAGTGGAAGGTTGTGCATAACATGCGAACCTCAAGGGAAGATCTAGACTGGATTATAGCGGGGGACTTTAACGCTAAATTATCTTCTAGAGACCGGGAAGGGGGAACACCATTTTTGGACCCAGGGGACCGTTTCATGATTGCCCAAGTCCGGGCTTTGCACTTAGTGGACATTAAATGTCCTGGCATTAACTACACTTGGACTAATAAAAGGCGGGAGCCACATAGCAGGAAGGTTAAGCTAGATCATTTTTTGGTTTCGGAGGAGGCGTTTGTAAAATGGAATATAAATTTTTAGATTTTAGAAGGCCCGGTTTCAGATCACTGTCCCATTCTGTTGGAAGGCGGGACTAGGATGGGGCGACATCACAAACCTTTCAGATTTGAGAATTTTTGGCTTCAGAAAGAAGAACTTCGGGAGAAAATTCCATAGTGGTGGGAAGAAGGCCGCCCAGCTTATGGGAGAGCAATGTTCAGAATCCACAAACAACTACAATATGTCAAAACTCAGTTGAAGTATTGGAGGCGTGCTAATAAAATAGACTTCCAGGCCCAAAGAGCTCCATTGGTGGCCAGATGGGATGAGGTCCAAAAATAGTTCAGAGAAGGAGTAATTACAGACCAGCTCAAAGCTGAGGATGATGCCTTGCGTACAGCGGTTGAGGACATTGACAACCAGGAGGAGACCTATTGGAAGCAGAGAGCAAGAACCACCTGGTTATTAGAAGGGGACAGAAATACAAAATTCTTTCATCGGACTGCTTGTGCTCGAAGACAGATGAATAAGATGGAGGCCCTTCAAGATGAGAACGGTCATTCCTTTGATACACTTCCAGGTATGCATTCCCATGCTATGGATTATTTTTCTAAGATTTTTAAGGAAAGTGTGGTACAAGATGTAGAGGCCCAAAATGAAGTTATTTCTGTCATACCTGCTGTTATTTCTGAGGATGAAAATCAGGCCCTCCTCAAACCCATTGATAGAGATGAATTGAAAACTGTGGTCTTTGGAATGAGCACTGGTAAAACTCCAGGTCCAGACGGCTTCCCAATTGAGTTTTTTTAGGCTTTCTGGGACTACTTAGAGGAAGATGTAAGGGTTGTTGTAGAAGAGTCCAGAGAAAATAAGAGAATGCTTAAAGCTATAAACCACACTTTCATTACCTTAATTCCAAAAGGGGAGGAGGGGGTTCATATTTCAGATTATAGGCCTATTGCCTTATGTAATGTGTTGTACAAAATAATCACAAAGGTAATGGCTGAGCGCCTAAAACCTCTTCTTCACAACATTGTCTCCTCTGAGCAAGGGGGTTTTGTTGAGGGACGACAGATTCTGGATGGGGTGGTTGTGGCCCAGGAAGCAATCCATTCAATGCACACTTTTGGTAATAAAGGGATGTTCATAAAACTGGACATGTCAAAGGCTTATGACAGGGTTGAATGGAGTTTCCTGGCTAAAATGATGGCAGCCTTTGGTTTCTCTCAGGACTGGATAGAGTGGGTCATGAGCTGTGTCTCTACCCCGACTTACTCTGTGCTAATCAAGGGCCTTCCTTCGCAACCATTTGGAGCTACTCGGGGACTGCGCCAGGGGGATCCATGTTCTCCTTATATTTTTCTCATTTTGGCTGAAGGTCTTGGCAGACTTTTCTTGAGGAGAAGACAACAAGGTAGATTATTGGGTATCAGGGTGGGTGACGAAGTTTTAACGCACCTGCAGTTTGTGGATGACACTTGGTTTGGTGGGAGTGGCCGGCTTCAGGGAAGCAAGAATGATTAGGGATACTCTTAATGTCTATCTCAGGGCTACTCAACAGGTCATTAATGACAAGAAATCCAAAGTGGTTTTTTTAATCTGGAGCAAAGGCTTCAGAACAGAATTTTAGAAATCTTGGGATTCACAAGGACTTCTCTCCCAGTGGTTTACTTGGGGGTCCCCTTGCACTTTAAGAAGCTAAAATTAGACACATGGAGGAATCTGTTGGAGTGTATCAAGGACAAAATTAATCATTTGGTCTCACAAGTGGTTAAGTTATGGTGGCAGATTAACGTTCTTACGGTCAATCATTCAAGCCATGCCAATTTACAAATTCTCTATCCTGGCTGCCCCGATTACAATATGGAAAGAGTTGGACAGGATGGCTAGAAAGTTTTTATGGGAAGGAGCAAAGGGAGAGAGAAAGTGGGCCTTAGTGGGCTGGGACAAAGTTACCCAGCCCAAGGTTAAAGGAGGTCTGGGTTTGAGAAAATCTAAGTTGAATAATAAAGCTTTGGCTGGAAAGTTGTACTGGAGATGGATCTCCCAACCCACCTCCCTTTTCAGTAGAATCCTAACTAGAAAATACCTAGGACAGGCCAACCCAATCGATGTAGCTCGCATCCCCTTGGATGGTATTGGGTCCCTAGTTTGGCAGGCTCTCAAGTTAGGGTCTCAGGTTGTTAAAGACCGCTTATTTTGGAAAGTGGGAAGAGGGGAGAAGGCTCATTTTTGGATAGATTCTTGGGATCAGTTCCCACCCATCATTGCTGAATTTCTAGAATTACAGCCAATAAAAGTAGCCATTGAAGCCAAGGGATGGATCCGTATTGAAAGTTATTTCACAACTACTCAGCTGGGGGAGTGTAAGTTTAAGCAGTTCAAGAAGTTGGATGAGTGGCCCATTTCAATCCCTTCGGATTTGACTCCCATCATGACTAAAATTCTGACAGAAATATTTCTTACAGGGGGAGACGTGGAGGATGAATTAGCCTAGGGCTTTGGGAGTCTTGGCGTCTATACAGTAAAGGATGGATATGACAACATTCTCCCAGAGCCCCCCCTCATACTTTTTAGGTTGAGGACTGGAGGAAAATCTGGCACTCTAAAGGTTGGCCGAAAGTTAACTTTTTTTCCTGGCAGTGCATGCACAATGGAATCCTCACTTTTGATAATCTCAGATCAAAAGGTATCATCGGCCCTTCTCAATGTGTACTATGCTACAAGAGCGAGGAAACTGTTGACCATTTGCTGTTTGGTTGCCCTTTCACCCGACAGATTTGGCTGCGTTGGTTTGCATACTTTAAAATTCAAGTAAGTGGTGACCTGAACCGGATGAATATCTGGGCAAAATGGTAGAAAGGTAGATTCAAATCTAAAGCTCTTCATTTTGGCTGGGAGCTCGGTTTAAGCTTTATCTGGTGGCAAGTATGGCTGGAAAGAAATGCCAAAATTTTTAGAGAAACTTTTATTGCTCTAGACGGGGTTTGGCAGACCATTTGGAGCAAGGTTACCGAAACTGTGGCTGTTCATGCTGAGGAGGAAGCTCAAATTGACATTGGAGCTATGGAAGAATGCCTTGAACTGCAAGAGGGATAGGACAAAAATTGTTGGAAACCTCCCCCTGAAGGTTGGATTAAAATCAATGCGATGGAGCTGCAAAAGGCAATCCGGGTAGAGCCAGAATTGGAGTGGTGTGTCGAAACCATGTTGGGACTGTGCTCTATTGGGAATTGCAAGGCCTAGGAAGATCCACTAACAATGAAGTCGAAGCCATTGCCATCAAGTCTACTTCTATTTGGGCAGTGAAACATGGCCACCGAAGGATTATTCTTGAATCAGACTCGCAAATAATGGTTGGAGCTCTAGACTGCATGAGGAACTTTGATCTGAAAGCTTGGAGGTTGAGGGCTCTTGTTACCCAAATTAAAGAATTATGGAAGGAATTGGAGGACGTGATCCCAGTTTATGCGAGTAGAGATTTGAACAAAGCGGCTGACTTTCTGGCTAAGATGGGTGCGGAAAAGGAGGTTGGAGTTCAGTTGCACAGTGACATGGATATTGAGGATGAGGTGATTAGACAGGGTCTAGAAAGGTCCTTGAGCCAATGATCAAAGAAAAAGCAAAGGGAGGAAAGTTGTCGCGATATCGCGACATGTTGCGCCGTCGCGGTCACTGGAGGAAAGTTGTCATGATATCGCGACATGTTGCGTCGTCGCGGTCACTGGAGGAAAGTTGTCGCGATATCGCGACATGTTGCGTCATCGTGGTCAAGGGGGAAAGTTGTCATGATATCATGACATGTCGCTTCATCGCGGCCAAGGGAGGAAAGTTGTCATGATATCGTGACATGTTGCTTCGTCGTGGCCAAGGGTGGAAAGTTGTCGCGATATCGTGACATGTTGCTTCATCGCGGCCAAGGGTGGAAAGTTGTCGCGATATCGCGACATGTTGCTTCATCGCGGCCAAGGGTGGAAAGTTGTCATGATATCATGACATGTTGCTTCATCGTGGCCAAGGGTGGAAAGTTGTCACGATATCGCGACATGTTGCTTATCGGGCCAAGGGTGGAAAGTTGTCATGATATCGTGACATGTTGCTTCATCGCGGCCAAGGGAGGAAAGGTGTCGCGATATCGTGACATGTTGCATTTTTGCGGCTAAGGGAGAAAAGGTGTCGCGATATCGTGACATGTTGCATTTTCACGGCCAAGGGAGAAAAGGTGTCGCGATATCGTGACATGTTGCATTTTCACGGCCAAAGGAGAAAAGGTGTCGTGATATCGTGACATGTTGCATTTTTGCGGCCAAGAGAGAAAAGGTGTCGCGATATCGTGACATGTTGCATTTTTGCGGCCAAAGGAGAAAAGGTGTCGCGATATCGTGACATGTTGCATTTTTGT
The DNA here is from genome assembly GCA_028583015.1 of Wollemia nobilis. Taxonomy (NCBI): domain Eukaryota; kingdom Viridiplantae; phylum Streptophyta; class Pinopsida; order Araucariales; family Araucariaceae; genus Wollemia; species Wollemia nobilis. Next base: position 1,718,041 of record JAQPPZ010000040.1, read on the forward strand.
GACCAAAGGAGAAATGGTGTCGCGATATCGCGACATGTTGCATTTTCGTGGCCAAAGGAGAAAAGGTGTCGCGATATCGTGACATGTTGCTTCATCGCGGCCGAGAGAGAAAAAGTGTCGCGATATCGCGACATGTTGCACTTTCGTGCCCAAAGGAGAAAAGTGTCGCGATATCGCGACTTGTTGAATTTTCGCGGCCAAAGGAGGAAAATGTCGCGATATCGTGACATGTTGCTTTTTCGCGGCCAAAGGGGAAAGGTGTCGCGATATCGTGACATGTTGCATGTTCGCGGCCTAAGGAGAAGAATAGTGTCACGATTTCGTGACAAGCTGCATCAACTGTCCATGCCGACCCCCTGCTAGCTAGTTAATGGTTCAGGAGATTTGGCTCCATTGCAAATCTTCTTCTACTATTGTAAGCTTGTGTTCTCTCTAATTTCGGCTGGGAAGAGTCTCTTCCCATATTGTAATTGATCTTTGTTTTAATACAAGTTTTTTCAAAATTTTCAAAAAAAAAAATATAAAATATTGCACACAATGCTATCAAATGCTTTGTCTAATCTTCAAAGTAATTCCTTTAACTTGAAGTAGTTTAGACATATTCTATTCAAAATTTGTTTAACCTCTGGAACATATAGAGAATGATGTACTCTATCAAAAACTCAATATGTTCTACTCAATCATTAAGTCTGTCACTTTCACAAATCTAGTTTCTAATGTTTGCACATTCACTTTCAATATCACTCAAAACCAATGCTCAAGAATTTCACTCAATCATTCAATCAATGAAACACAACTTGCTCACAAACCCTAAACAAGTATTTTCATACTTCTTCAAACAAAGAGCACAATGTGGGTCTCAAACCCTAACTCAAATAATCTTCAATCTCTATCTCAAATGTTCTCTAAATATTCACCAATCAAGCATATAAAAACTCACTCAAATATTTCCAACAATGCTTATCAAACAATCCTTTTCACTCCACCTTATGTTTCACAACATTCAATCCAACAACACTTCAATCAAAATATAATGTGCCCATACCTTTTTGCTTTGATGGAGATATGTCTTCAAAACCTATTTTTCTCACAACCAATTCCTTTTGTTCCACTTCCAAGGTTAGATAACAATAGTCTAACTCAAAACCTCAACATGAATATTTCACAATATTCACAAAATATTCCTTCCAAAATATGCTCAATGAAATCAGAAATATATACTCTAGAACCCTTCTTTTGATCTCAAGGAGAATGCATTAATCCTTCATCATAATCTCACAAAACCTCTTCTTCATAATGCAAAAGGTACAATAAAATTCAAACCAATTTTACACCTTATAACTCCTAAACTTGCAAATTAAATCAACCCAACAAGATCACACATAACACAATTAATTTTTCACTATTACACCTTTTAACTCCCTTCTTAAAATGACTTTAAATCAAATTATTATAATTCAAAACCCTTTTCAAAACAACACCATAGACTTTATTTCATGCATCCCTTTTATCAAAAATAAAAATTTTACCTTATAACTCCCAAAGCAACATTAATATTTGCATACCTTAGCCCATAGTACCTTAGGCATTAATTAAAAAATTAATGCACGCGCTACATCCATGGGAATCGAACCCCCACCGTCTCAAGCTGCTTGCTTCTTAGCCACGGCCAAACCACCACGTGAGCTAAGCACTCACGTGGAACCTTAAGTTCCCTCACTACCCTTTGTCCTAGTCGCTAGTGCTAAAAGATTTTAAAAAAAACTTTATTCTTTACCTTTGTTGTGTTTAGAACCTGAGACCTCCTCACTTCTATAACCTTGCACCAAGGGTAAGCGTCGTCTGGGCTATCCACCCAGATGGAACCAAACATTTATGCCACTTAACCTTAATGCTTCTCCTACCTCAAAAATTGAACCACACAAACTCCTCTCTCTCTTTGCGATTTGATCGATGAGTAGGCATATGATATATCAATGAATTGCATTTTTTTCACCTTCGACTTGCACTATTTATATGCCTTTTAAGGCATTTACCTCCAACGTCGGCGCATATTAAACTTAGACTTTGGCTTTCGAATTATATTATATTTTAATTATAATTATTTAAATTCAAATGAATTTAAATATTATAATTTAAATATTTAAACTTCTTTTGGGCCTTTCCATTAATTTAAAATATTAACTCTCTTTTAGGCCTTTAAGGGGAAACTTTTGCCACCATCACCTTAGCAAAAATTCATCAAATAACCTTATTATTTTTCCTCAAACACCATGGAATGGAGTTATCTTTTTTTTTTCCTTCCCTCAACCAACTTGGACATCAAACCTTTGATATTAATCAAAACTTTTGACATTAATTTCATCAAATTTGGACATCAAACCTCTTGACATCAATGACAACAAAACTTGCTCAAATTTCCAACAATCTTCCCCTTTGTCATTGATGGCAACCCTTTTTTTCTTAAGCAATTTCTTTTACCTTTTTCCAATTTTGCTCCCACTGAGAAACTGCTCCCCCTAACTGAATGCTCTCTCCCTAACTCAAATATCTCCCCCTTTGACATCAATGGCAAAGGGACACCTTTGGGGCTAAAGATAAGACTCTTAGCTCAGCACCCTCCCCACCTCCTCTCCTTGAGGTGATTAATTTTGGGGTGGGAGTATCTCTACTCCCAGCATACAATGCTCTTTTTCTTTGTCCACTTTCTTCCTCAATTGATCCTTCTGATTCTTTTGAATATCCCTGTTCTTGCTTGTTCCTGGAAATTTTGTTCTACACCACTTGGCCATATGCCCAACATTATTGCACTTATAACACTTAATGTTGTGGTTCCTAGAAGGTGCAAATATCTTGAAGTTCCTCCTGGTGAAGCCATACCCATTCCTATCATGAACCCTGTAATGAATTGCTTTATGACCAAAATGATTACAAGAGTAACAATACCCTTGAAAGAGATGCCCATTTCTGAAATTTCTCTTAGTGAAACCATATTCCTTCTTTTCATGTGTCCTGCATTGCATAGCCTTGTGACCAAACCTATTACATGAGAAGCAATGTCCTTTGAAGAAATCTTGCCTTGGACCCATTGGTCTCTTAGTCCTTTCTTCCTTGTGATATTTCTTGTTCCTTATTTGTGCATTGTTTCCTTCCTTGGTGAACCTTCTATTTTTCAACTTATCCTCATAAGTCTCACTTTCTCCTTCACTCTCTTCTTTTGAAGCTTCTTCTTCTTTGGAGCTTGAGATTGACTCCTCTCCTTGTTCTCTTTGTCCCTCTTCAAAACCAAGTCCTGTCTTGTTTGATGAAGATCTTTGTGCATTGATAATCTTATCCAAAGTCTTTGAACTTTTCCCAAACCTGTGTAGCTTGTCTTTAGACTCTTTCACTTCTTTCCTTAGTGAAGCTACCTCATGCTCTAATATTTCACATTCTAATACTTTTACCTCTAAATTTTCTTTAAATCTCCTTGTCTTAGCTATTGAGTTTGTCAGATCTTGTATAAGCTTTCCCTTCTCATCATCACATTCTTGAAATTGAATCTTGAGTTTTGAATTCTACTTTCTTACCTTTCTTAATTCCTTAAGAGTAGAAATAAGCTCACCTTCTAGACTACAACTACCTTCCTCTTCATTTTTTGATTCTTCCTCTACTTCTTTGTCTTCAAGAGCATCTTCATACTTTTCTTATTTATCTTCAATGGGAGCACTTTCTTCTTCCTCTATTGCCAAGAAGAGCATTTCTTCTTCTTCATTATCTGAGGATCTTCCATCACTATCACTTGAACTCTTGCCTATATTATCTGCATAGAAACTCTTCTTATACCTTTGGAAAAACTTCTTTCCATGCTTGCTTTATCCATCCCTATTTTTCTTTTGATACCTAGATTTTCTTGCTTCCTTGTTCTTATGATCTTGTTTCTCTTCACCACTACTACTTTCTACTTCTGTATAGTTAGATGCATAATGACCATATTTACCACAATTGAAACACTTTACTATTTTCATACCTTTGTGCTTTCCTGAATCCCTCTTGTTCCTTCTACCATAGTTAGCTTCCTCATCACTGATTGACTCATCACTTGAAACAAGTTTCTTATCCTTTGCTTTCTTTGCTGCTTTGAAAGTTGCCTCTTTATTTGGGATAGGATCCTTTACAATTCTCATCTCATATGCTGTGAGTGTTCCCTGTAACTCATCCAAAGTCAGATTTTCAAGATCTCTTGTTTCTTCTATGGCTGAAATATTTCCATCAAACCTCATAGGAAGTGACCTTAGAACCTTTTGACAAACATCATATTCTTCAACTTTAAACCCAAGTCCTTGCATGGAGTTAACAACCTCATCCACATGAAGTAAGTATGTAGCAATGTCTTCCTCATCCTTCATCTTCAAGTCTTCAAATTTTTTCTTGTGATTTTGCAACTTTACCATCTTAACCTTTTTATCTCCCTCATATGCATTCTTCAACTTATCCCATATCTCTTTTGCTGATGTGCAATGCATAACTTTTACAAATTCTACTTCACGTAATCCACCCAATATTGCATTCATTGCCTTTGAATTATACAGGTGTAAGAGCTTACCATATTTATCTGTAGGAGGAGTAGCTAGTGGTGTGTACCCATCCTCAACTGCTTGCCATGTCTCAATTCCTTGTGCCATTAGGTAAATCTTCATTCTTACACTCTAGAATGCATAATTGTTCCCATCGAACAATGGTGCCTTATTTGTTGAAGCTCCACTCTGAGATGCCATCTATGTTCTTGTATACTTTTCCTTCAAGCTGTTAAACTCTTCTAAAGGAACCCACTCTAATACCAATTGAAGAACACAAGCTTATACTGAGAGGGGGTGAACAATATAAGACCAACTTTTACTTTTCTTTCCCAAAAAATATTATCCAATATTATCAATGGTAATATCAACAATAGTAATCAAATCAATGCATAAATCATCACACACAATAGAGACACCAATTTAACATGGTTCACCCAATGTGGGCTACTCCACGGAGAAAATATTTCTACTAAAATTTTCTCAACAAATATCTTGGGAATCACTTCCCTATTACAATGTTTATGGACCTCTGTCCAAAGGAGACACCAATCCCCTAATGCTCTAATTTGTGGATCTCTCTCCATAGGAGAACTCTTTCCCATTTTCTATGGTTTGTGGAACTTGATCCAGGAGAACTCTATCTCCTCAACTAGTTCATGGATCTCTCTCCACAGAAGAACTCTATCTTCCTAGTTGGTTCATGGATCACACTCCATAGGATAACTCTTTCCCCTTGCTCTGGTTTGTGGATCTCTATCCATAGGAGAACTCTTTCCTCTCTTCTCTAGTTCCCCCCCCCAAGACTTTTACCCTCCACTTCTAGCTTGTGGATCTCTCTCCACAGAAGACCTCTATCCTCACTACCATAGCTAATGGATCTCTATCCACTAGAGACTAATATCCTCTACTCTATCACCTCCAAATCTTACTCTCAAATCTATCTTAGATCTACACCAAACTCTATCCCAAGTGTAGTACAAATTTTCTCTAACTCTATCTCAGGTCTAGCACAAATTTGCTCACAAATCTATACCAAACTCTATCCTCAAATCTATCCTCAAGCCTTAACACAAATCTTGATCCAATCACAAATCAACTCTGCTTAGATTTACCCCAAGCCTTAACACAAATCTTGAACAAATCAATCAATCAAATATGCTCTCAAGTCTTCACAAAGACTTACCTCAAATCTACTTTCAAGTCTTCACCAAGACTTGCTCAAATCTACCTTCAAGTCCTCTCAAGAACTTGCTCAATCTACTCTCAAGTCTTCACCAAGACTTACCTCAAATTTGCTCAAATACATACTCAAAACAACTCATAAGATATGCTCAATCAATCTCAAATATTGCACACAATGCTATCAAATGCTTTGTCTAATCTTCAAAGTAATTCCTTTAACTTGAAGTAGTTTAGACATATTCTATTCAAAATTTGTTTAACCTCTGGAACATATAGAGAATGATGTACTCTATCAAAAACTCAATATGTTCTACTCAATCATTAAGTCTATCGCTTTCACAAATCTGGTTTCTAATGTTTGCACATTCACTTTCAATATCACTCAAAACCAATGCTCAAGAATTTCACTCAATCATTCAATCAATGAAACACAACTTGCTCACAAACCCTAAACAAGTGTTTTCATACTTCTTCAAACAAAGAGCACAATGTGGGTCTCAAACCCTAACTCAAATAATCTTCAATATCTATCTCAAATGTTCTTCTAAATATTCACCAATCATGCATATAAAAACTCACTCAACTATTTCCAACAATGCTTATCAAACAATCCTTTTCACTCCACCTTATGTTTCACAACATTCAATCCAACAACACTTCAATCAAAAGATGATGTGCCCATACATTTTTGCTTTGATGGAGATATGTCTTCAAAACCTGTTTTGCTCACAACCAATTCCTTTTGTTCCACTTTCAAGGGTAGATAACAATAGTCTAACTCAAAACCTCAACATGAATATTTCACAATATTCACAAAATATTCCTTCCAAAATATGCTCAATGAAATCAGAAATATATACTCTAGAACCCTTCTTTTGATCTCAAGGAGAATGCATTAATCCTTCATTATAATCTCACAAAAACCTCTTCTTCATAATGCAAAAGGTACAATAAAATTCAAACCAATTTTACACCTTATAACTCCTAAACTTGCAAATTAAATCAACCCAACAAGATCACACATAACACAATCAATTTTTCACTATTACACCTTTTAACTCCCTTATTAAAATCAAATTATTATAATTCAAAACCTTTTTTAAAACAACACCATTGACTTTATTTCATGCATTCCTTTTCATCAAAAATAAAAATGTTACCTTATAACTCCCAAAGCAACATTAATATTTGCATACCTTAGCACTTAGTACCTTAGGCATTAATTAAAAAATTAATGCGCTCATTGCATCCATGGGAATCGAACCCCCACCATCTCAAGCCACCTGCGCCTTAGCCATGACCAAACCGTCGTGTGAGCTAAGCGCTCACTTGGAACCTTAAGTTTCCCACTATGCCTTTGTCTTGGTCATTGGTGCCAAAAGCTTTTAAAATAAAACTTCACTTCTTCTGCCACTGCTATGTCTCGAACCCGAGACCTCCCTACTGCTACAACCTTGCACCAAGGGTAAGCACCGTCTGGGCTATCCGCTCGGATGGAACCAAATCTCGATGCCACTTATCCTTAATGCTTCTCCTACCTCAAAAATTGAACCACACAAACTTCTTCTCTCTTTTCTGTGATTTGATCGATGAGCAGGTGTATGATATTTCGATTAATTGCATTCTATTTTTCACCTTTGACTTTGCCTTATTTATATGCCTTTTAAGGTATTTACCTCCAACGTCGATGCATATTAAACTTAGACTTTGGCTTTCGAATTATATTATATTTTAATTATAATTATTTAAATTCAAATGAATTTAAATATTATAATTTAAATATTTAAACTTCTTTTTGGGCCTTTCATTAAATTAAAATATTAACTCTCTTTTAGGCCTTTAAGGGGAAACTTTTGCCACCATCACCTTAGCAAAAATTCATCAAATAACCTTATTATTTTTCCTCAAACACCATGGAATGGAGTTATCTTTTCAACCAACTTGGACATCAAACCTTTGATATTAATCAAACCTTTTGACATTAATTTTGTCAATTTGGACATCAAACCTCTTGACATCAATGACAACAAAACTTGCTCGATTTATAATAGACCAACAAATCTATGTCTACTTGAGTAAAATTGGATGATATGCTATATTTTAGGGAAAAACTCATACAAATGTGATAAGGCTTTGTCAATATGGAAGTCCATATACCATTTCATAATGTAGGAGTGACTTCAATATTAGATGTGACAGCTTGGTTATCTCACATTACAATTATAAGCTGAAACATTTTATCTATGCCAATAGCATGAGCAATGATCATCAAACCTATGGATTTATCTTAAATAAGATAAAGTTTCTTTGCACCTATTTTCAAAAATTCAACATGCAAATTGTGATCAAGCAATTGATTCACAAAAAATAAGTTCTTTGTGAGGTCAGGCATGTAAAGAAATTGAGTGAGGAAGTAGGTATGTACTCCAAAATAAAAATGGACATCATTGATTCTAGTAATAATGTATACCAAATTATTACCAAGTGTAACTTGTCCATCATAAGATGAATGGTCAAGGATCATGAACCATCCTTTTTGACCTATCATGTGTCTGGTAGCTCCTAAATAAACATACCAAACTGGGATGGATTTTCAAACAATATCAAGAGATTTAATGGAACAAACATAGTCATGTCCTATGTCAGAATTAGTATCCTTATCTATATTGCCATGCTGGCATTGAGGTGTATTCCTCTTTTACCAATGAGAACTTTTCTGCTTACCTTTTGAAAAATTCTTCAATTGGTTCTTAAAAGAACCTTGTGAGAATAGGTTGTACTTTCACTCATGAAGTATGTATCTTGGTTTTCCATAGATGAAACATGTGATATTATAATTTGAATAGTTTTTTTATCCTTAATGTTGTTATTTTTCCCTTGTCTTCTTTTTATCCTGGTGCTTATTGAGGGGTTCACCATATTTCTTTGACTACATCAACTTCTTGTCTTTTTGATGCATAAGCAAAGCACATTCATATTCAATCTATCTTTCAAATTGCTTCTTCATGGTAAAACAAATTTACAAGATTCTAAAATATGGGACTTTGATTAGTATTGTTTAGAGTTGTTACCAAAATGCTAAATATAGGTAGTAATTGTAATATCCCCTTTTTTGTGTGTCTTGTGGACCCCACTCGTCCTTATGTTATGTAATGTAAAATTAGACTAGGAAAAGTGGGACACACTTTTTATGTATTAGTAGGAGTTATTTTATGTTTTAAACTTGTGTCATAAGTTAGTAATAAAGTGGGCCCCCTTAATGAAGAATTAGAAGCTCATGTTATATAAGGGAGAGGTGCACCCCATTTGTGGAGGTTATTTGGTATTTGTGATATTGTATGAGAGTTGAGGGCTGAACCCTTACTCATATTCTGTAGATTTAGGTGATGTGCCCTAGTCTTCAGGAGAAGCCAATCTTGTAGACAAGGTGATGTGCCCTTGCTCTTGATTGGATATTGGTGGATCTACCTCAGGATTCACAATTTGTGCTTCAGATTTCAATGTTTTCTGTGTGCAGCTGTGCTTGGAGTGGGTCGCCCAATTTTGGGGGCCATATTTAGTGTGTTTTCAGATCAGATTTACCCTAGAGGAGGGTCACCCAGCTTTGGGTAATTTTTTGTGGTGTTTGGAGGGATTTTTGTGGAGTCTATTGTGTGCCCTACCTCCTAGAGGAGGACGTCCAGCCTAGGGCTTCTCTTTTATGCAATTTTGTGGTGAATTTGAGATGTATTTGGGCTGATCTATCCATTGCAACTTGTAGAATATTTTTAATAAATTTGTGTGGCCACATTTGCCACTTTGGGGTTTCTTGTGTCAAATTTTCTGCACATATTTTCAGATCTGATTTTTATTTGCATGGTACAAAATTTTATTGGAGAAAAGTTATAATATTTTTAGCTAGGGTTTGTAAATTTTAATTGGGGATATTACAGTGGTATCAGAGCTGGTTTCCTGCCAGCCTGTGAGGGTTTTTTATGCAGCTAGGGCACAATTATTACACAAGGAGGAACTCAAATAAATCAGCCACCATGAAGATTAATGAGAAAATATTGGATGCAATGCTTGATGTGTTGACTAAATTGGATGCCAAGCTAGGTCAAGGTGGAAACCCTCAGCCACAAAAACCCACATCTCATGGGGTTACAAGAGATCATGGATGTGAGAGCTTAGCTTCTCATTGGGCAAGAATTTTGAGAGGAAAGTCAAGCACTCATAGATCTACCATTAATGATGATGAGCTTGGAGAGAAGCAAGAAAAATTAGATCCTAAAGTGAAAGTTTCATCAATTTCAGATTTGGAAGAAGATGCCTTGTCTCAAGAGGTATGCAAAAATGAATCTACCACAATGCATGTGTCTTCATCCATGGAAGATAGTGAGATTTTTGATAACAAGTATGAGAAAAAATGTTTATTTCCAAAACCCCACAAAGGTCTTTTTGATGAAGTTTGTGGGAATAGGGGATCTCCAAATCCTAAATTTAATGAAGAAATTGATGTTATAGAAGATGCATCAAAATTGGAAAGCATCAAAAGGATGTTGGAAGGAGATTTTTCCAATGAAATTAACATTGTTGCAGATCTAGAAGATGAAATTAATTCATCTTGTGCATCCATTACTGGAGAAGTGTTCAATGATGATGAGATCATAAAGTGCCCTGATGTAGACATTGATAAAACAACAGTAGATGAGGAGTTGCAGCCATGGGATGATTCATGGGTTGAGCATGAATCTGCCCTAACTTCAGTGAACAAAATTGAAGAGTGTAATGTTGCTGATTTTGATCATTGTGCTGATAAAGATAAATCAGAATTACTATTTCATGGAGCTGATTTTGATCTAGGGCATAGCAATAAATATTTTGAAGAAGAGGCACTTGAGTCTTGGGACAGCCATGAAGACATTGCTAAAAGGTATGAACTTATTTCTGGTTTTGATATGCATTATAACAATAGTTCATTAAATGGGCATAGTCTTGACATTCATGAGGATTGGAAGAAACAATTGTTAGTTAACACTGAAAAAGAGGTGTATACCCTGTCTAAGTTTGATGATGCTAAGAGATTTGTTGACAATATGATGCAAAAGACACCTAGAAATCAGAATGAACAAACTGTTTCCATTTTTTATTTGCAAAATATTAAAAGCATAATGGAGGAGTTGAAGCTAGAAGATGAAAATAATTTTTAGTTTGTTGATAACCCACTGTCTGAGATGGATGTTGAACTATCTTTTGACAATCCACTTTTTGAATTAGATGATGTACCTCCTGATGTTAGTAACACAAGAGAAATATGGGATCCAGGTGTGATGTGTAGTCATGAGGTAGAGATAACTAGAGTCAAAATTCATGAAGAATTTAGACTGAAAGCTGTTCTGAAAGAGGTGACAACATCAAATGGATAGACCATTCTCTTTATTGATGAAATTCATACAATTGCTGGAGTAGGTGCTATGAGTGGAGCTATGGATGCAAGCAAATTTTTGAAGCCTATGCTTGGAAGAGGAGGGCTACGTTGTATTGAGAAGGATGCTGCTCTTGAATGGTGATTCCAACAAGTGGTTGAGTACACTTCAGATCAGTACTTTTGGGAGGAGGAATTTACTCTCGTAGGGTGGAAGTACTGTAGACAAGATTTGGAGATAAGAAATAGTTGTGGCCATGTCTTGCAATGTAGTTACTATATTCCATCCCCTTTTTTAGAAGACACACCACTTCCTTGTGTTATTTACTACCATGGAAATAGTGGTTGTCGAGTAGATACAAATGAGGCAACAGTGATCCTTCTACCTTCAAACATAACTGTGTTCACTCTTGATTTCTTTGGCTCAGGTCTGTGGGATGGTGAATATGTGAGTCTCGGATGGCATGAGAAAGATGATCTTAAATCAACTGTTTCATACCTGCATGATATGAAAAATATTTCTTGTATTGGACTTTGGGGAAGATCAATGGGAGTTGTTACAAGCCTTCTATATGGAGCAGAAGACCCATTGATTGTTGGAATGATATTGGATAGCCCTTTCTCTAATTTATTTGATCTCATGATGGAGCGGGTGGATGTCTATAAAATTTATCTTCCCAAGTTTACGGTGAAGGTAGTTGTCCAGTATATGCGATGGGTTATCCAAAAGAGAGCTAGTTTTGATACTATGAATCTAAACGTCACTCAGATAGCTCCAAAAACCTTCATTCCAACACTGTTTGGACATGCAATAGAGAACGCATTCATCCAGCCACACCATTCTGACATCATTTTCAAATCATATGCGGGGGACAAGAATATTATCAAATTTGAGGGTAATCATAACTTTGCATGGCCTCAGTTTTACTATGATTCTATTTTTATTTTCTTCTATAATGTCCTTCACCCTCCACAATTGTCAGCTACAGTCATTCTTGCAGCTGATAAATATTTTGAACTTGGAGCTTTACAACTTGGGAATGTAGTGGATCAGACTTTGTTGTATGAGATTATTACAGACCTCCGTATGATAGAACCTAGCACAACTAGCTTTTCTTCAGCTCCTTGCACATCCAATGACTCCAACATACCTTTACCAAACAAAGCACTTCAGCTATCAAAGTCTTCCTCTAAAATTGAAAAAATCATTGTACCAGAAGGAAATTTAGAGCAAAATAATGTTGTCATTGACCTGGGGAGAGATGAGGTTAAGTCATGTTCATGACAGGGTAAAGGAAATGGACCAAATGATGAATGCTTCTCATATTCGAGCTCAAATCGTGAAAGCTAGGGAAGATGTTCTTCCTTAGGAATGAGTGATGAAGAGTCATCATCCTTGGAAAACTTTGCACCTTTCACTTTGAATGCAAACGATGAACAAGTGGATAAAGTAGAAGCTGCTGAGATATGTTTCCATGCTATGATGTCCAAGACTACAAAAGAGGAAAGCTATGATGTAGTTCACCTTGGTGGGGAAATAGATATTGAAAACATCCCTACTCGTATTCTTGAAGCAAGGAAGACAGATTTGGTGCCAGTATTTGAGCCTCATCATAACTTCAAAAGCATGCAGCAGGAAAGAAACCCTGTGTCAAACATCCATTCAGTTATTTCAGCTTTCCAAATGGATTGGTTGAAATATGGTTGTATACAAGAAAACATGAATTCAGGTCATTTACAAGTATCAAGTAGTGGAAGTAGTTGTGGTTCTCAAGGTGGCAATTTTGAAGGGTACCCAGAAGTCATGAATGACTTTCATCATTCTAACCAAGATTCTGAAGAACATGTGAGAGTTGTGCCTAATTTAAATCCTCAAAGTCTGGAACGTAGTCGAACATCATCAGACATAGCAGAAGTATCTAGAAGCTTAAGAAAGCTAAACATTCCAAATCAGAATCCTAATGGAAAATGCCATTCTAAAACAAGATATTTTGAAAGTATTGCATCCATGGATATCCCTTTGGGTGGAGAAGATGTTGTGGTCAATATGCAGATATCTGAAGTTCTTAGAGTGACTGGTGGCTCAAAGAATCCTACCATGAATGAGATTGACATGGACAAGAGACAATCACCCAAATAGGGTCATTCAATGGTCATTGTTGGAAGACATATAGTGAATAGCAGAGTGTCCTATGGATGTCTGATTTAGCTGTACACAATAGATCAGATAGTTGTTGAAGTCCCCTAGAGTTATATCAGTCATGATCAGATTTTGTTCTCTCTGATTTCAAAATAACCTTATGTAGCAGTTGTCTTCAATATTTTACTTCAAATTTTGAATGATGGTTTCATATTTAAACCTAACATACTTGGATCTGCAGGCTTGACATATTTTCATATTGAAGCTAGCATGAGGAGTGTTGAAGGTGTATTAGACACACTCACTTATGGCCCATGTGAGATTGGAGTGAGAGCATTCTTTCCAACTGAGATGATATTTTCTATGGGATAAAAATTGGTTGTTATGTCTGCATTTTTAGGCTTTGATCAGGTGGCAAAAGAAGTTGACATGCAATCACCTCTAAAATATATTGAAGGAGAAGTTGTTTCTTGGAACAATAAAGAGTGCTTCAATGCTGATATACCATCTATATTGGGTAGGAATGAGATTCAGTTGGTATCATATCTTATTTTAGAGACCAAGAAGAAGAAAGTGATGAACAAAGCTATTGCCAAATACCTGATTCAGTGGAAGGGATTACCAGATTTAGTTTGCATTGCTTGAGGACAAGCAATTTGGGAGGGGCGGACTTGTAATGTCCCCTTTTTTGTGTGTCTTGTGGACCCCACTCATCCTTATGTTATGTAATGTAAAATTAGACTAGGAAAAGTGGGACACACTTTTTATGTATTAGTAGGAGTTATTTTATGTTTTAAACTTGTGTCATAAGTTAGTAATAAAGTGGGCCCCCTTAATGAAGAATTAGAAGCTCATGTTATATAAGGGAGAGGTGCACCCCATTTGAGGAGGTTATTGGGTATTTGTGATATTGTATGAGAGTTGAGGGCTGAACCCTTACTCATCTTCTACAGATTTAGGTGATGTGCCCTAGTCTTCAGGAGAAGCCAATCTTGTAGACAAGGTGATGTGCCCTTGCTCTTGATTGGAGATTGGTGGATCTACCTCAGGATTCATAATTTGTGCTTCAGATTTCAATGTTTTCTATGTGTAGTTGTGCTTGGAGTGGGTCGCCCAATTTTGGGGGCCATATTTAGTGTGTTTTCAGATCAGATTTACCCTAGAGGAGGGTCGCCCAACTTTGGGTAATTTTTTGTGGTGTTTGGAGGGATTTTTGTGGAGTCTATTGTGTGCCCTACCTCCTAGAGGAGGACGTCCAACCTAGGGCTTCTCTTTTATGCAATTTTGTGGTGAATTTGAGATGTATTTGGGCTGATCTATCCATTGCAACTTGCAGAATATTTTTAATAAATTTGTGTGGCCACATTTGCCACTTTGGGGTTTCTTGTGTCAAATTTTCTGCACATATTTTTAGATCTGATTTTTATTTGCATGGTACATAATTTTATTGGAGAAAAGTTATAATATTTTCAGCTAGGGTTTGTAAATTTTAATTGGGGATATTACAGTAATGCATACAACAATATTAGAATGAGCACATAATCATTTATAGTTTTTTCTAACACTTGTATAAATGCTCACAATTCAACAATCTATCATATAAAACCTTCTAGCTTCTCATCACTCTTCATATTAAAGCAATATAATTGGCTATGTAGGTGTAGAATTTAATTCTAGTTTTTGGATTTGAACACCATATCTAGTTTTTCCCATGCATCCTTCTTAGTTACATATCATGAATGTATGACTAGATATCATCAATCATGTTGAGAATTCTGATAAATCTAGATTTTTGTATAGCTTTATCAAAATTTCTTTGTTTGTTAGGGTTGATGACATGTATTTTCACAATGCCAAATACCACTCCATATAAATATTTGAATTCTAGGTGAATATTTAACTTCATCTTCCAATCAAAATAGTTGTCACATTTTAGTGACTAAGAATCATGTAGCAACATATTTAGGGCATTAAAAACCATAGAAAACCTTTACAAAATAATAAAATATCATTTTTACTAGAATATTGAAAAAATATTTCCAATAAGTATATATACGACTATACTTCCAAATAAATCAATGCCTTTCATTATGAGAGCTTAGTAGGATCTTCCTAAGTAAAAAATTGGGTGTGGGGAATCAAATACTTTTCTCTTCAAATAAAATCTCTAATGAATATTCTATAAGTTTCCATGGAAATAAGATAATACGGTGGGTCACTTTGTTTCTCCACCTACATTCAATGAAAAAAAGAACCAAAAAAGTATTTAAGGCTTCAATGACCCCCATAGTGTGCATTTATCCACCTATAGTCAATGAATAAAAGAACCAAAAAACTATTTAAGGCTTCAATGAGCCCTCATATTGTGCATGTGATATAATAAGTTCTATTTTAAAATAGAAAATCATGTGCACTCCTAAGTATAATCAATAATTTTTAAATAAACCTCTTTAAAATGGTCAAAGACTTATGTACGTATACAATGTGAGTTCTTTCCATCATGCCACTTCATCAAACACTTTGACAACATATAGTTATAAAAGACTCAACTGATTTCCCACCAAACTTTTGGGACTAAAATTAGGTTTTATTCCCTCTAAAATAATTATGTGCACATGATGGATGGAACTACGCATGTGTTTTGGTCAAACTCCAATCAACAAGTAATCTCCACCACCAACAATCATTTAGATAATGACCAATGAAAGGATATTTTACGGTTTATAAATGGCTTGAAAGTAATATCATGTTGCCACTTCTAAATGGTGCTCCCATTATATGCAACCTGCTCACATTGCAATAAAAAAATATTTCAACATGTAACAAATGAAACTTTCAATTAATATCACCTTTAAATATGGATAACAAGTTGATCAATACTTTCTCTCAAATCAAATTTCTATTGATCCTTAAATCTAGCCAAAAACATTATCTTTGCATCTTCAAATAAACCATCCCATGTCTCAACAAATTATCTATTCGATAGTTAGGGTTTCTACTTAAGAACTTCTTGAGCCTCTCCCACAAATCCAATACATAGTCTAATTAATACTTCTTTAGCATAAAACACATAGCAATATCCTCTTTGCTAGAAATTTTCTCTTGTTGTATGATGTCTTTATTCATGATGCCAATTTTTTATTAGGTAAAATAAGAGGTTTTGAAAGGATCCCTAAAAATTTTACAAGCTAGAAGCAAAAGCTTCCACAAAAAAAACAAAGAGAAACAAACATGGAGTTGTTACACCTAGTGGAACTAGAAAACAAGCCCAATCTAAAACTAAACAACAAAAGAACTAGGTAGAAAAAAACATGAACAAATAGAAAGTAGAGAACTAAGATAACACTCTCATAATCCTATAAAAACATCCACAATAGGTTCCTTTCCTACATTAGGAACTCAATTGGTCCCACTAACAATAGAGGGGATGGAATGGGAAACTCCCAAACCAATCCAATAGTTCTTACCCAAGCTATCACCAAGAGAACATGCAAAGAAAAATAGAAATGCATAATCCAATAGATCCTGGCTACCGCCAAGAGAATGGGCTAAGAAATAAACCTAGATTTCCTAGGACCCAAATAAAAAAATAGGATCCATTTGAAGAAAATGAATCCAAGATGCCTAAAAATAGGATCAAAACCACTAGAGTCCACCCAAGTTATGATATGATCTGCCATAATAGAGAAACTTACCTTAAGAAGACATTCAAATTTGTTTGGAAAGAAAATTCATCCTTCTATCATAGGCAAAGAAAAAATGAGATCTGAGGCATTAGATCCACACAAACTCTCGAGGAAACCACCTCAAAAATTTGGAGCTAGCCAGGACACCTTCTTTCCCTGCTTCATCCAATTTCCTACTCCTTTTTAATTTAAAATTTTAATTTAAAATTTTCACACCCAAACCAAGAATCACATTTCCAGGGGAAAAGAGAAATCCATCACTAGATGAAACCTTAAAACAATCTAACCACCATATTTTTTTAGAAGAGACATGGTAAAGTGTTTAAATTTACAATATTTCAAAAAATTTCTAATATATTTTTCAATTTTAAATTTTCTTGAAATAAATATTCTACCTTAAATATCTCCAAAAATAAAAAGCTTTGAATAATCAATTTAACTAATTAAAGTAGAAACCCTTATTGCTTCATACTTAAAAAAAAAAAAATCTTATATTAACTAAACCTTATAACTCTTATTAATTATAATTCCTATATAACTCCTTAAAATATGTAATCACCTTATAACTCCAGAAACCCTAATTAAAATGATTAGCAAACTAACCTTCCACTAATCCTTAGAAAACTTGCCCTCCAATACATGCTTCACTTTATCATTGATGCTAATGCTTCTAATGTTCTTCTAGATGCACATTCATTGCACCTCAATTCAAGAGAATCTCAGTTCAAATATGCCAATAGAATATTAAAAACCACATGGAGCTCTGTATGTCTTAATAAAAAATGTTAAAAACACTTTATTTTATTTTTCTATAATGTTAAATTCTAGTATGAGTTACTTAGGCTAACACCAAATATTATTATATCATTACTTTACATAGGCATTGATGCGCTTGTCTTTTGCTTATCTTCTGCTTGTCTTTAGACTTTTCACTTTCTCACATAGGTGTATATGCTTCCCTTCCTTGCTGATTTTTTCTCCTACAATGTTGGATTCCTTGCTTCCATGATGTTGAAAGTCTTCAATACTGATTCACTTTATTGGTTCACTGATAGAATCCCTCTACTAGCCTTATCTCCTCCTTAGTTGCTAGTCTCCTTTATTGTAATACTCCACTAGTTACCTTTATTCCTTAATTGTTGGCTTCCTTCATATATATCCCTCACTGGTGTCTTAGTGTTGTCATATCCACTTTTTCATGCTAGCATTCAACTTGACCTTCTTTGTTTCTTCAAGTTGTGATGTTATGAACCTCTATTCTCATAACCATAGTTTATTCACCAATATACAAAAATTTACAACATGCATTCACAAATAAATTGCATAATAAATTCATCACAATAAAATAGATATTGATAATACTTGAGATAGGGAAACACCATATAATGCTCCTTATTGGAAGGAATTCAGTCCACAATATCTCTAGCTCCATGAGCCAAGACTTCTACAAGAATTCTTCATCCATTCTCCCTTTTATAATGAAGGTTCATCCCTCTTTATACAAGAGTGTGATGGTTCACCTTCCATGAGTGACAAGATCACCCATGTGGTGGATCACCTTCCATGAATTACAAAGTGCATAATAATATGACAGTTTTTCTTGACGGTTACATATGACAATAGCCTCTAACGGTTACATATATGTTCTATGAAATTATTCTCCTCCTAATTTGACATATGACCTTCCTTACTCAATAATTAATTTATGGTTCATACCATTATACAATACATCATTAAATTATTAAGTACCTATCTTGAGTACCTAATATTCCATCTCCCTTATAAAAGCAAAGGCTAAATAATATGATCTTTCAAGCCATATTGAATACTGGTACCAACCTTGAGCATCCATCCATCCTAGTGAAACTTTGACTAGTGGTGTTCCTTTTTGATGTTGATATACCCTTATGCCACTTGAATATCCATAATTAACCCTTGGAATCCATGCATATCCATCATAGATTCTTTGTTACTTCATGATCGGTCTCCATGATTGTTGCCTCTCATGATGATGTGGATGGTGATATGCTCCAACCTTAGCCCTATGTGCTACTTTCCTTGACTCTTCAATATTTTGTTCCTCTATTTGGTGCTCTTTTGTCATGCTCCCATCCATTGATTCTTCCCTTACTTTTACTTCTTTGATTTCTATTACTGTCTCCTCCTAAGATTCCATTTGAGGTTCTTTTTTTTGTTATTGACTTTGTTCACTTACAATATTTGTTTTTCCTTACACTGAGAAATATACTATAATGTTATCTTCTTCTTTTGATACAATAACTTCATGATTTTTTTTTGCGCATTAATGTTAATAGTACCCAACGAATGCAACCAAGGATAACAAATAAAAATATCTACATCATTTAGCTCAATAGCATGAAAATATGAATGTAAAACATATTTATCCATGGTAAGCTACAAATCTTCAAAAATTTAAATATTTTGATCCTCAAGTTGTATGTCTTTATTTTTCTTTTCTTGAACTTACAATTTTTTAGTCACAGACATATTGATAAAATTATATTTGCTGCTAGGGTTAATGGAAACAATAATTTTTTAATTTTGAATGCAACCATGAACTTGTAAAATAGAATTTTTACATTCAAACAAATATTTTTGACCATTTTTTGGCCCTAACACAAAATATATAGTTTTATTAACCTACGCATTGGTATCCTTTTCTTTTGATTCCAATTTTCTTAAAAATACAACTTCAAATTATTCCCATATATATGTTGGTTGACAGGCATTAGAAAAATCCTTAAACCAAGATAAAGTTGGCCCTTGTAAACTAAAATAAAAATAACATCTCCAAAAAATATAAGAAGACCTTGAAGACTTATAAATTTTCCACCATTTCCAAGCATCACTACCATCCTCTCCATTGAATATTGGAAACGCCATGTTTTTTTTCTTTTTTTTCAAAGTAGCTAGGGTTTGAAATAACCGAAAGTTCTCAAAATTTAAAATTTTGAGATCTTATCTATTTCTTTCTTAAAACAATTAAATCTATAGATTTTCTTCAAAACATACAAACGACAACTGATCTGCTTACCCATATTGAGAGATGAATTTTCCTTGCAATCCCAAAAACAACACCAAAATCATAACTTGCAACTGCTATAACTCCCTCAATACTTAACAAAATATAACAAGTGAGTCGTCATTTTTGTAGTACTCAAAATAACCTACATGTTGGTGCATAAATATTTAAAAAATATCTCCTAAAAAATTTCTTACAATTTTTGTAGTACTCAAAATAACCTACATGCTGGTGCATTGTTTTTGAAAATGGCTGCTAAAAATTTGATATGATTTTTTCTTTTTGAAAAAAAACATGCAACCAAAAAATAGCCTCAACAACCCAACTTCAAAAAAATATAATGCTCTCAATACTTATCATAATTTCACAAATGAGTAGTTGTTTTTAGTACTCAAAATAATCTGTGTTGGTACCACAATATTTTGAAAATGACTAAAAAATTAATATGAATTTTTTATTTTGAAAAACAATTGTGGTAAAAAAACAACACAAATAACCCAACTTCAAACAACCATAGCTTTATCAATACTTATTAGAATTTAACAAATGAGCAGTCATTTTTGTAGTACTCAAAAAAATCTACACAATGGTGCATAAAAATTCTAAAAATGATTACTAAAACAAGATATACCTCCTGTAAAATATGAATTTTTTTCTAAAAAATGTGCTCTAGCTCTACAAAAACAACCCCACTTTGCCAGATTCACTACTTTGATATCAAATTTTATGAACCTATATTCTCATAACCATAATTCATTCACAAATAGAAATAAATATACAACATGCATCCACATATAAATTGCACAATAAATTCCACAAAACAATATAGAGATTGATAATACCTTTGAGGTAGGACAACACCATACAATGCTCCTTATTGGAAGGAATCCACTCCACAAGATATTTAGCTCCAAAATCTAGGACTTCTACAAGAATACTTCATAAATGACCCCCTTTTACAATGGAGGTATATCTTTCTTTATCCAAGAGTGTGATGGTTCACCTTTCATGAGTTACAAGATCACCCATGTGGTGGTTCACCTTCCATGAGTTACAAAGTACATAATAATGTGACACTATTCCTTGATGGTTACATATGATAATATCCTCTAACGATTACATATATGATTCTATAACATTATTTTCATCCTAATTTGACATGTTTATGGGTCATACCATTATACAATACAATACTAAATTGTATCTATCTTGGGTACCTAACATTTGAATAGTGTTGGTTTCTATGCTCTTAGTCAATGCTATATGGCACTGTCACTTTGAAAAATAAATAATGCTATATCTCTTTAAATGACGTTTTTGTTGTATTTCTTCCTGAATTTTGCTTTATAGCATTCATATTTTTTGAGAGATAAAGCTTTTATCTTCTAGTAGTGCATGCCCATTTCTAATGCTATTTTTTCTTTTAAACCTTTATGCTTGCAATTTAATTACTCACAACCTATGTAAGATTGGTCTATGTATGTATTTACTATGTATGTTGGTCTGTTTATACCTGAGCTATGAATGCAAGTCTGCGTATGCTGGTCTTACACTTTCACTTTATAATACTTCTTTCCTCTATCAACTTTATAGATTTATAAGATAAGCTCTATAGTTATCTTCTATACAAGGACATATAGGCTTTATGCTGCTTTATCCTTTAGTAAGACCACTTTGTAATTATTCTTCTACTTTTTCTATGTGGATGATGACTCCACACTTATCTTATTGTAGATTTTTCTTCTTCTCTATATGCTTTGTAATCTGAATTCTCTCTTCTTCTCTATTATGAAATATTCAATGTCTTAGGTCGCATCTAAGAACTCAATATGATTCTCCTCATTACTAGAGAACCAATATCAATATTAGGGTAGCACTAAATATTCTTGAATGATCAACTATCTCTTGAGTTGATGCTGCCTCAATCTTCAATCTACAAATCCATAAATCTTCAAATATTCAATTATTCAAATCTTCAATAGCGATTCTCCTCTTTTCTAGAGAAACCAATATATTATCAGGGTGACTTTGTATATCCCCAAATATCCAACTATATTTTTGAAAGCCGAATGCGGGGTGACGGCGTGCCAGATTATGATGCAAACGAAATTGATATAAAAATGCTAAGTCCTACGAATGCGAGAAAAGCAATGCATGAAGGAAAGACGCGAGATGTTAGCAAACAAAGAAAAGTGGGGCCTCTTTTTATTAATGTTGCTTTTAAATCTGGTTACAATACGTCCCCCTTCTAGGGCTCAGAACGTTTGATACAGTTCGTTACATCAACGGATGATACGCTTCCAGTGTCTTCCGCATGCCCACATTTGAAATGGGCGGGCCAAAGGTTGTCGCCGCTTGTGTCCATGTGTTCGTCGTTCCTTGCTGCCCCTCCGGTGTTCTTGGTGGTGAGATCCTATGCACAGAGAAACAGCAAACAGTTAATAGCATATGCGGATAGAGGGAAAACATGCAATCCCTAGGGCCTCTGGCTAGTGAATACATAAAATAGCAAAACGATGGTCAGAACATGTCATAATGAATTCAAACTTTGATAGAAGCATAGAAACATCATCAGAGACACATTGCAAAAAGAACAATCAGGAAATCATGCATGGATTTCTAATCGCTCTGGGGTGGGACGATTAGGACTATCACAAAACATGCAAAAGCGACCTTGCAAATGTCCTGTCCAGAGGCCTCCAAAATTCCTGCAAACTTGGGGTTAGACAAAAAGGGGCATTTTGGGATGACCCAGAAGGTCAGATTTGGCAGATTCTACCCAGATTGTCCCGTATCCGAAGGCGCTCCCTGTAGGTTAGTAAACACGTAAAATGATAAAAACAAGGTCAAAACAGGTCAGAATGCAATGAAACTTGAACAGCAGCATAAGTAAACCAAATAGAACATAATGCAAAAAGAATAGTGAAGAAAGCATTCATGGATTTCTAATCACTCTGGGGTGGGACGATTAGGACTGCAGCAGTTTGGGGGGCACCCGGGGGCAGGACGCCCATCGTTTGGGGTCTGGTTTTGACACCAATCCACTTGGGATGGGTCCAAAACCTCCTAGGGGGTTGTGTCGATGAATTTGGTGTGGGATTGTGGCTGATTGCTTGGGTTTTGGGTTGGGATTGCGTTCTTAGTGTTCACTCGATAACCTCTCTTCCAAAAGAGAAATTAGGGATGTAGGAAGCACAAAAGGGAATGGGGGTATAATTTGGCAGCACTCCATTGCTCCAAATGCTCCAGCTCTATTCTTTTTTTGGGGTGAGGAGGCTCACCATTTTATAGACCTGAGGGTCTCCTTTGAATGTGCATGCGAGGGCGCCACTTGGCTTGTCATGCCTTTCTTGGGGGAGAGAAGATTCCTCCCTGATTTAGAGTCTCCTTGCATGAGGCCTCCATGATCAGGGCATGCTTGACTGAAGTCCCTCTCTCAGATTTGAAACCGTTCCTCGCAATTGCATGCAATGAAGGCGAAGTTGAGTGGCGGATCTGGGTTGCCATTTGTCAAGGCTTGACTTTTTGCCAGTCAAACCTGCTATTCGTCCCACCCTGGGACGATTGCTGCTAATCGTCCCAGGGTGGGACGAATAGGATTCTAATCGTCCCAGGGTGGGACGAATAGGGAGCAAAGTGCTTAAAAGGTGCCAAATTGACCTCTGACCTTCCAAAACTGATTTGGGAGTGGTTAGGACCACTGTTTAACCTCTGGAGGCTGCCCTAGGGGGTATGTATGCCAATTCGGTCAGTGCTTGTAGTCACATAATCGGATTGGTGTTGTTTTGGTGTCTACAGATGCCCCTTTTTGGGATGCATTGTGTGTGGCGCAATGTTGAGCAAAAATAGATGACCAAAGCACTTAATGATTAGGGTTTCTTAGTAACCTAACCAAATTTTGATGCCCCAAGTATGGAAAGGGCACGCATTCTTGAATCCTTGCTTCTGACGAGCTAAGGAGCTTAACTCAAGTGTAACCTTTTTTCAGTGAGGTGTACTTGATCTTGGACATTGTTCAGTCATGAATAGGCAAAGGGCGCAACCTTTTGTCTGAGGAACCTTGTCTTCATGCTTCTAGAATGCCAAGTGTTTGTTCAGCTTGTGATTATTGCTTGTTTGCTGCCCCAAGCGGGAGCGTGATTGTCTTTGTCAATGATTCTTTGAATGCATGCCATTTCCTTGATTGGGTGTGTATTTGTTGATTTGGTGACTAAGTGTGACTACCCCCTCAAGCGACGAATCGATGAGGGAATGACCAAAATGAGAAAAGCGATGAGTCGCTTGACCCAAGATGACGTTTGTAAGGGTGCCTTCAGTTGTTTTTCGTTGAACGCTTATGCAGTTTTCCAACAATCGGACCTATTTTTGGTGGGTTTTGACCCTTTTTCTTGACGCCTATTGGGGTAGAAATTATCAAAAATCCTCCTTCCCATGGAGCGGTCCGGCTATGCTAGCCTTCTTAGGGAGTAGGATAGTGAGTATTTGTGACCCCGACATCGGTTTTGCATGCCATGAATGTCAGGTGCAGAGGCACCTTTGTTCGACAGATTTATTGCTATTTTTGGTGCATTTTTTGGATGCAATTTTTGTTGCTTTATTTTTTGCTCTATAATCGTCCCAGGGTGGGACGAATAGCAATTTGGTAATCGTCCTAGGGTGGGACGAGCGCTAACTAGAGCGCTCATCCCAGGGTGGAACGATTACAGGCCTAACAACCTATAAAAAGACCAAATCTAGGTTTTGGGCTCATTTGCAACAATTTTTTCTTGGCTATTTGGAGCAGTGAGGAGGAGGAGTGCGAGTTTGCGTAGCGGAGCGCTACCGAGATTTCATGGACATCATGAGTGCGAGGACCGGATCTTCGAGTGGAGGAGCCGAAGTGAGACCGGTATGATGTTCCTTCCTTCTGCTTGTTATTTTTTTTTTTTTTATATGAATTTTTAAAATGCACATATAAAATGCTTGTGAGCATTATTTTTTTTGTTGTTTTTGTCTTATTAAGGTTGTAACCCGAATATAGATTTTGTGTTTTATTTGATTTTGTTGTTCACACTTTAAGGTTAAAAACCCTACTATGAATTTTATGTTTTTGTTTGATTTTTTGTTCACACTTAAGGTAAAAAACCCTAGTATGAGTTTTATGTTTTTATTTGATTTTTTTGTTCACACTTAAGGTTAAAAACCCTAGTATGAGTTTTATGTTTTTTTTTTTTTTGTTCACACTTAAGGTTAAAAAACCTAGTATGAGTTTTATGTTTTTATTTTTTTTTGTTCACACTTAAGGTTAAAAACCCTAGTATGAGTTTTATGTTTTATTTGATTTTTTTGTTCACACTTAAGGTTAAAAACCCTAGTATGAGTTTTATGTTTTTATTTGATTTTTTGTTCACACTTAAGGTTAAAAACCCTAGTATGAGTTTTATGTTTTTATTTGATTTTTTTGTTCACACTTAAGGTTAAAAACCCTAGTATGATTTTTTTTTTATTTATTTTTGTTCACATTAAGGTTAAAAACCCTATATGATTTTATGTTTGTATTTGATTTTTAGTTCACATTAAGGTTAAAAACCCTAGTATGATTTTTTTTTTAGTATGATTTTTTTGTTTTTTTGTTTTTGATTATACAGTTTATTTGATTATCTACTTTTTTTTTTTTTATCTTTTTTTTTTTTTTTTATTTATTATTTTATTTTTTATTTTTTTTTTTTTTACTTTTTTTTTGTACATTTATTTGATTGATCTGTACTTTTACTATACAGTTTTTCTATACTTTTGTTTTCTGTACTTTGTTTTTCATCTGTATAGTTTATTTGAATGTTTTTGTTTAAATTAAGGTTGAAACCCTAATTTTTTTTTTTGTTTTATTGTGTTTGTGTTTTCAGGTTGTGAGGAGTCGGCACCGCCAGCCGACTGTGTTCTCTGATGCCCGGGATGCGCTGACAGTTGCGGATTGGGAGTGGCTTGATGCCCTTGGGCTCAAGCAGGTGATGCGTTTGGAGCCTGTGGTGGGGGATCGAGCATATTTGACTACCCTGATCAATTTGTGGGATCCCCGCACCAACACCTTTCATCTCCCAACAGGGGAGATGACTGTTACTTTGGAGGACGTATATCAGATTCTACAGATTTTGATAGATGGGTTGCCCATCCGGATGACCCATCGAGACCAACGGACAACAGTACTGACACGGTGTTTTGGTTCGACGGGGGAGAGGGGGGTGGATAGGCCTATGGAGAGGGCAGAGGCTGACTGCCATATAGGCGGTATTCTGGTGCGATGGTGGCTGGAGAAGGGCGTATTGGGGGTGAGGCATGCGTTACTCATGGCCCTCATTTCCAATATGCTGCTTCTTGACTCCTCAGGTGCGAGGTTCCCTTGGAACCTGCTGGAGTTGGTGTTCACTTTGGTGGAGTGTCCTACCTCAGCTCCATTGATTATGAGATGGGGTTAGACGTTGCTGGCATAGTTGTACGATGAGTTGTACGAGGTCCACTACTGGAGGTGAAAGGGGATCGGGTGCAGCTATCTCTTGCAGTGTTGGGGGTGGCAGCACATAGCTGTGGAGTGGCCACAGGGTTTGCCTTGGACCACCCGAGGTGAGATGGTGGATCGAGAGATTGGATATGCCACATTATGGCGGAGGTCAAAGGAGCATGGGCAGAGTCGATGGTGGGTAGGTGACGTAGGGCACTATACTGATGCCTTCTCTCATTTAGTGCCTAGGTAGGTGTTTTAGTGATCATACCAGGACTGTCCAGCCTAGCTTGAGGCTGGAGAGTGGCTTCGATGGGTGCGTAGGGGTAGGTGGCTGATTGGGCATCATGGGACAGAATAGGAGTACTTCTCATATGTCCGGGTGATACGGTAGTTTGGGGTGCACCAGGGATTTCTTGGTGATCCCTTGATCTATCGATGATGCGGGGATGAGAGGACCCTAGTCTGGCCGATCATTGAGCCATTGGGCGAGGGGTCTGATGCAGTTATTGATGTACCCAATGTGGACGATGTCGGGGTAACTGTAGAGTATGACCGATGGTGGACTATGCGGTGATGGTGGGGTGAGGGGCCTCTAGGAGGCACGGATGTGGCAGCAATAGGAGGTGGGGATGTAGAGGCATCGAGTGGAGGGTTGGGGGGCTCCGCTGGATGATGCGAACATGGTGGAGGTCGATGACTTCACTAGTGATGGAGATGATTCGGGGGTTTCAGAGTAGCCGGATGTCCAGGATGTCCTGAAGCAGTGGGTGCCGAAGCAGTAGGCCATCCCGGAGGTGCCCATGCCGCAGGCTATCCCAGGGGATGTGGAGGCTGGGTTTCATGCTGAGATAGCATGATTGGAGGATCTTTTGCGAAGACGAGAGGAGGAGAAAAGTTTTACAAGAGAGGGATCTCCTACGAGCTCAGTTGGCATAGTGGGACAATGCATTGGCTGTGTATCACCGACGAGATGTGGAGTGGGGGCGGTACCGGGTAGAGTTGGAGATAGAGGTTGTCCACCTTGGTGGACAGTTACCTGATCTCGATGGAGGTGGTTCATCACGCCGCATGAGAGGTAGTGAGACTGAGCAGTCTGCATCCTCTCATCATAGGCGGCTGGATGAGGGTAGCATTGGTGGGCATGGTGCGCGGGCTAGCAGCAACCACCCTGAGAGGTCCCATAGGACCCATACTACTAGGGGTAGTTCCAGTCGCACCGATCCTGCATGATCATGGTGGCCGACTCCCTAGGCTTTGGGGATTTTGAATTTTTGTTTTTTTGTGAGGTCAGAGGACCTTCTTATTGTAGCCTGAGGGCATTTTGACTCGATATATATACATGACTCATTTTTGGTTTGATGATATGCTTGTCATGGTTTATTGTTTTTTTATGCACATTTATTTATGTTTATGTATGCATATGTTATTATGACTACGGATGATGTTAGCTATATGATATAGATGTATGCATATGGAATGGATGGAATGATTTGTTGGTATACAAGCGATGGCACCATAGACTATATAAGATTTACTAGCTTTTTGTACTATGTGATTGCTTTATGGAATAACTTTGCATTTGTAATTTTTGTTTTGTATTTTCTGATGGTGATGTAAGTAATGAAATGTACAACAATTGTTTTAGAATGTAGTTAAGGTTTTTCTGAGACTCAGATGCTTTAACTAACTAATCAAGACTGTACATTATCTTACAAGACTTTCAAACAAGGTACGAATCAGACTTGAGTTTGACCAAGTTATTTCACATCCTTGTGTGTGCGATTGAGTTCGTTTATGTGGTATTCATAAGGATACCGCCAGTGCCAGGTAGGCTGTCCACCAAACCTGTACTGAGGATCACCTAATTAGCTCCACTAACTCCTTTGTTGTATTTAGTAAGATTAATCCACATTGCAATCTAAGATACCATAAGCTAGCTCATCCACATGCAAACATTGGTCTACACACACGCAAAGCTAATGTGATAGACATATCGTCATGCGTTTAGGATACCGCCATTGCCAGGTAGGCTATCCACCAAACCCGTAATGAGGATCACCTAAATGGTTTTTCGAATGCTGAGAATTCCAAGGATTCAAGCTCAGGCGTCTTTCGGTTGCTCAACTTGTTGGGATACTTGCTCTCATACATAGTGATGAAAATCATTGTTTATTTTTCTTTTTTTTTTTTTGAAAAGAAGGGGCTTGAGTAGTGGTGATAACCACTATTATTATTTTTATTGTTGCCTTTTGAGGATTTAGATTTTGAATTTTGATTTCAAAGTTGAGCTCATGGGTTTTTGGCTTATGAATGGCATTGATCCTTTTGGCCTTGGGGATGACTACCCATCCTTTTCAAGGACGTGTAGTACGAATCCTTATGACTTTGGGAATCAAAGGTGGTTGGGAATTTTGCTTTGGAATGGCATTGATATTTTAGGCCTTGGGGATGACTACCCATCCTTCTCAGGGGCATGTAGTACGAATCCTTACGACTTTGGGGATCAAAGGTGTTTTGGGATTTTTGATAGTGGACTTTTGGGATTTTTCTTATGAATGGCATTGATCCTTTTAGGCCTTGGGGATGACTACCCATCCTTCTTAGGGGTGTGTAGTATGAATCCTTACGACTTTGGGGACCAAAGGTGTTTGGAATTTTTGATAGTGGTGAAAACCACTATTTATTATGGGGAATTGGATGGGGAAGAGCTTGTCCTTTTGTCAATTCTTAGCATTCTTGAACCATTCACATAGGGGGATGAGCAGGATAACGTTTCACCTATGGTACCCTAGACTGCTTTGTAGGTTTCATCTTGCATTCACACAACTTGGGAATTTTTATGTGTTTTAAGCTTGTGTTGGGATGCTATGTAACAAGGCGTGATCCAAGTAAAACTCTACCTTGTAAAAATCGGTCTGACTTTGTACAACATTTGACTAGAAATCTAAAGACAGCTGAATGACAAAAAACCCTAAAGACATTAGAAGACAACTGACTATGATATGGCAAAAATGCGAAGGGCGTTATTTTTGTTGGATCTTTTTACAAAATGGACTGAATTTGGAAAATGATGGAATTGCCGAGTAATTACAGTCTATGGTGCTTTTGACATGTATGACCAGCAAATATGCAATGTATGTATGGGATGCCTAATGCAGCTTTTGTTTTCTTTTTGGTGTTTTGATTTTTAAGAATATGCATGAAAGTGAGATGCAATTTTTTTGTTATTTTTTATTATCTGTTGTTTTTTTTTTTTGAATATTCATTTTTGACCAAGCGATTGTGGGAACCCTTGGAGTTTTTGGTTTGACCAAAGGGATTATGGATACCTTTGGGGCATTTTTGGTTGACCAAGCGATTGTGAGAACCCTTGGGGCTTTTGGTTTGACCAAAGGGATTATGGATACCTTTGGGGAATTTTAGGGTGACCAAGCGATTGTGAGAACCCTTGGAGCTTTTGGTTTGACCAAAGGGATTATAGATACCTTTGGGGCATTTTAGGTTGACCAAGTGATTGTGAGAATCCTTGGAGCTTTTGGTTTGACCAAAGGGATTATAGATACCTTTGGGGCATTTTAGGTTGACCAAGCGATTATGGGAACCTTTTTGAATTAGTTTAGGTTGACCAAGCGATTATGGGAACCCTTGGAGCTTTTGGGTGACCAAGCGATGGTGAGAACCCTTGGAGCTTTTGGTTTGACCAAAGGGATTATAGATACCTTTGGGGCATTTTAGGTTGACCAAGCGATTGAGAATCCTTGGGGCTTTTGGTTTGACCAAAGGGATTATAGATACCTTTGGGGCATTTTTAGGTTGACCAAGCGATTGTGGGAATCCTTGGAGCTTTTTAGGTTGAGCTATGGCTCTCTAAATGTTGAATGGCCTCAAATGACTGATGTTCAAGGGTTCTAGTTCCTTGATTCCTTCAAGAGAGGTGAGTCGGTATGTTCCAGGTCCTATTTTACTATCGATTACATAAGGACCTAACCAATTTGCCATGAACTTGTCCCTTAAATGGGGTGGCAAGTTAGAATTTTGTTGGTTCTCTTTTAAGACCAGGTCACCAACCTGAAAGTCCCTCAGGTGAACTTTCATGTTGTATGCTTTCTTAAGTCGCTCTTGATAGATACGTAAATGCTCGAGAGCATTGACGTGTCATTCATCGAGTAACGTAAGTTGGTCTAACCGGGCCTACTGCATAGTGTCATCATCGATGAACTCTTGCATTGATATGCGTAGGGAGGGTATTTCCAACTCGAGAGGCATGACTGCCTCGGAGCCATACACTAGTGAAAATGGAGTTGCCCCAGTGGGCGTCCGAATGCTAGTGCGATAAGCCCATAGGGCAAGTGGTATTTGGATGTGCCAATCCTTATGATTATCTATGACCATATTTTTAAGGATGGCAACTAGCATTTTGTTTGACGCCTCTCGCTTGCCCATTTGCCTACGGATAATAGGGTGTCAAAAAACTATGCTGAATTTTGTACTTTGTTGTCAAAGCACGCACATCTTTGTTCTTAAATGACGTCCCATTATCCGAGATGATCTTGGATGGAATACCAAAATGACATATGATGTTATGTAAAATGAACTCCGTAATGCGGGGCCTAGTCGTAGAGGTAAGCGGAATTGCTTCCACCCACTTAGTGAAGTACTCTATGGCCATTATGATAAACGTGTGATGACCTGACGATGTAGGGGAGATATTTTCGATGAGATCTAAGCCCCACTACAAAAATGGCCAAGCCGATTGGATCGGCTGCAAGGCCTGAGAAGGTACATGTGTCAAGTTAGCATGGTGTTGACACTTCACGCACTTTCGCACATACGCACAACAATCTCGCTCTAAAGATGGCCAATAATAGCCCATGCAAAGAATGCACTTTGCGATGGCCATACCACTGAAGTGGCCACCGCATGTACCATCATGCGCTTGGGTGATCGCCCAAGTGGACTCCTGCTGGTCCAAGCAACGGAGGAGGATCCCTTCATAGCTCCGACGGTACAAAATGTCTCCTAGCAAGACATGTTTTGCCGCTCTCTATTTGAATGATCTTTTTGCATCGTGCGACAATCCAAGTGGGAGGCTACCTAACTTGAGATAGTCTCTTATGGGTGTGTACCAATCCTATTGATCAGAAACCTCGATGGTATGAACGGTCGATCCCTCTTGAATTTCGTCCCTAGAAAAAGTTGAGCGGGAAAGAACTTGTAGAAATAGCATTGTGTTGCTATTAAGAGGGGTTGGGGAGAACAAAGACCCCCAGTTGGCATGATTCAGACTATCATGGATTCGAGAGAACCTATCCTGAGATGGTTCAATCTGGATCAGGTGGATTCCTGGCGTTATGTCAGAGCTTGCATGCTCCATCATGGATTGCGATAATGTTTTGACTTGAATGGTTGTCATCTCACTAGAAGGGTCTTGCGGGATTAGTGACCCCAAGGAGGCCATAGTGTCCACAAAATGATTCGATGATCGAGGGAGTGCCTCGATGTCGTACCATTCAAGTTTTGCTAAGAATTTATCCACAAGGGCTTTGTAGGCCTGCAGAACTGGGCATTTGCATTGGAATACCCCTTTCACTTGGTTGAAAATTAACAGTGAATCACCAAAGATATTCAAGTATTTGATGTTCATGGTGATGGTTGTCTGAAGACCTATGAGCAAGGCTTCGTATTCAACATTGTTATTGGTGCATGGGAAATCAAGTTTAAATGATAGAGGCATTGGAGCCCCTTGCGGTGTGAAAAATATGATTCCCATGCCACCCCCTTGCTCACATTTAGAACCATCAAAAAATAAGGTTATGTCGGCCTGTGACTCAAGCTCATCAGAATCTAGCGATTCTGAGACATGGAAGACCCCATCATCGGGTAGCTCTACGGTCAGAGGCTGATCATCTTCGAGAGGAGCCTCTGCTAGTTGATCGGTGATGACTTGACCTTTGATGGACTTTTGTCCAATGAATTCGATGTCAAACTCCATCAACAACATGATCCATTTCATCGTGCGACTACTATGATAAGTATGACTCATCATGTACCGCAATGGATTCTCCTTAGACACAACATACGTCGTATTGCTCAGCATGTAATGGCATAGCTTTTTGGTGGCAAATACCACCGCCAAGCATAGCTTCTCAACGTATGCATAGTTAAGTTCATAACTGACCAGGGTGCGGCTAAGATAATAATTAGCCTGTTCTTTATGTAATTCATTTTTCTGGGCTAGCATGGCACCCAGTGCCACCTCAGTAGCTGAGATGTATAAGTAGAATGACACTCCTGGTCTAGGTGGTGCCAATACTGGTGGTGAAGCCAAGTATTGTTTGATGTCATCGAAGGCTGACTGGCACTCGTCATCCCAATGAAATGCTACCCCCTTGTGTAATAATTTATTCATGGGTCGGCACTTGTCAGATAACTGTGCTATGAAGCGCTTGATTGACGCGACCTTTCCCTGCAAGCTTTTGAGCTGCCTGATGGTGGTTGGGGGAAGCATCTCAAGGATTGCCTTGAATTTATTTGGATCTACCTCGATGCCTCATTTTGAGACTATGAAACCCAAGAGTTTTCCAGATGTAATGCCTAATACGCACTTCTTGGGGTTTAGCCTAACTTTGTGTTCGATGAGGCGATCAAGGATCTTGCGTAAGTCATCGAGATGATTTTGGCGCAAAAGAGATTTGGCCAACAAATCATCCATATAATCTTCCAAAGTTTTATGCATGTGATCATGGAAGATGTATGTCATAGCGCGTTGGTAGGTGGCACCAACATTTTTAAGGCCAAAGGGCATGACCTTATAACAAAATGTCCCCCAAGGCATCGTGAACGCCATTTTTAGTTGATCATCGAGATTGATACGAATCTGGTTGTATCCCGAGAAACCATCCATGAGGGAAAGCATTTCATGGCCTATTGTAGCATCTACCAATGCGTCGATGCTAGGCAAGGGGAAATCATCCTTGGGACTCACTTTGTTTAAATCTCAAAAATCGATGCATATGCGAATCCTCCCATCCAGCTTCTTGATGGGTACCATGTTGGACAACCATGGTGGGTAATCCATGCAGATGACAAACTATGCATCCAACAACTTTTGTAGCTCATCTTTGACCATTAAGGCCACTATTGGGTGCATCTTACATAGCTTTTGCTTGACTGGCTTGACTATCGGGTCAAGTGTTAAATTATGCGTGACTAGCTATGGGTCTAGCCTCGACATGTCTTTGTAGGTCCATGCAAAAACCTCCTTCTTCTCTTTGAGAAGGGCAATGTACTCGGCTTGCTCTTTAGGGGATAGACTTACCCCCAGCTTGATGATTTGTGGATTCATTGGATCAGAACCGATGTCTACGTCAATCGTCTCTTCGACTGACATGTGGGATCCATCCTCCAACTGGTGTGGAGTTGGGATCAGGTGGATATCATTCGCTGAATTTAGATCTACGTTGGGAACGTCGGGTTCCTCTTCAACATGGAAGATATCCTGAGTCTATCCTGGGGTGAAATGAAACATCTCACCGCAAGGCCAGTACTCTGATGGGGATGGTGGTGAGTCAGCATGATCCTAGTCTATGGCATCTAGGTCTAGATACAATGGTCATGTTGGATCGGTTGGATTATGGATGGGGGTGGTTAAATCAATGGAGATCATGTTGATGGAATGAATTTGGTCTCCATTACCGTGTGGGTGTTGATTCGGACATTCTTGGTGATCCTTGTGCCCCGGATCTGGCTCTGTGGGTACTGGCACAAAAGGATCGGCCCTATGTGTGGATAGAAGGATAGGGTCTACCCTTGGCACTGGTGGCCCTATAGGGTCTCTAGGTGGGAGGTGCTCTCTGTATGCCCAAAGTGGTGGATGAAGCACTTGGTTTAACTATACTTGGTTTAAATGCCACCTATGCCTTGGTCCCATATTTAGATGTTCGAACATACCATCGATGTCTATGGGGTATTCTTGTTGCCTCATATGGTTGAGATATGCCATCTCAGTCTCATCCTCATAGTCACTATCGGAGATCCATAGGCCTTCATTGGCTCTGACAACTATGTGCCCTTCTGGTTGGTATAGCCTCCCACTAGGCGTTTCTTGATCACTTGGCCTTATGGCCGGCATGGGAGGCTCATTTTGTTTGAGCATGTTGATTTGGTCCCTTCTAGGTTGTTTCACTCTCTATGGGAGGGCTGGATTCTCTTGAGGTGGCAATTGCCCGAGTGGAACATTAAGGGGGAACATTGCCTCGAAGTTCTCCTGATAGTCATCAATGGGCGTCACTTGCGAGTGATTACTATCAGACTCAAAAGGGTCCCAGGGTGCTACCTCATAAGCTGACTCATCTTTAGAAGACTCTCCTTGATCTTGTTCATATCCCTCTTGGAGGTTATCCCTTGAACTTTCCCCTTTCTCGATCAAAGGGGAAGGGTTGTTGAGGTCAACAAGGTTTGTTGTTAACAATGGGAGATAATCCCCCAATGTGTATGTTGTGTTGGGTTTGGCATATGGATCTTGTGCCAACCCATCCCTATTGCCTAGACCTAGGCCTTGCATGGTTTCTACCAAAATGTCGAGGGGCAAAGGGTGGTTGAACCCTACTCCTGATTTATCATATGGCATCTGGTATCTTGGTTGACAAAGAGTGTGCATTCCTTGTTCATATCTGCCCAATCCATATCCATGCCAATTACATTGGTCAAGGTATTTCAAGGCGAAGTTTGGGTTGGACAGATAATCAACATTCTCAAAAAATGGCTCTTCGTCCTCTTCCTCTTGTAGGTAGGGTTCAAGGCCATTCTCGAGGCCCCCATATACAAAGTTGGTCTAATTTGGTGGGTAACCTAAAGGGATGATAGTGTCGATGGGGAGGCGAGGTCTCCCCATATCTTGCATGGATTCGAGTATGGGTGTTGCCACAATGTTCTACACTAGGTACTCCCCAGGCCCGTATTGGCCATTTCAATGGTAATCATCGATGGTTGAGGGGAGGGAATGGGAGTTCTCCCTGAGTCCACTCCATGTTGGGTGAATCAGGTGTCTCGACTTCCATTCGGCTGGGCACCTCCTCGGTAGAGATGGTTGAGACTAATGGTGGTGCCTCCTCTAGGGGCTTCTTCCCATTGTCCTTCGGTGTGGCCACCATAGGTGGCATTGTTGGTGAAGGGACAGATGATGAAGATGGGCCAGGTCGGTTACTTGAGGGACTCAACAATGGGGATGTAGGTGGAATCGGACCCTGTGTGGATGGATTCAATTGAAAGTCCAAATGTGTCGATGGGAGGGTCGATTGTGGCATCAGCTGCACCGCATTGCAAAACTTAAAGGGCTCTAAGTCTGTTGGGACTACATGTACTTGCCCTTCGTATGTGTATTTGAGGCATTGATGGGCTATCGAAGGGACACACTTCATGTCCCTGATCCAAGGCCGGCCTAGCAAGATATTGTAGGCCATCTCACCCTCAAGGATGTGACACAATGTAGGAATGGTCTTTTGTCCTACTTGGATGGGCAGGACAATTGTGCCAACCATCGAGCATAACGCGTCGTTGAATGCTCGAAGAGTGTAGGTGGATGCCACAATGTGGGATGCCGGCAACTTAAGATGTTTTAATGCCATTGTTGTGATTATGTTTCTGGACGAGCCAGTGTCCACCAACACCCTCTTGAATGGAATCCCATTGACCCGCGCGATGACGTGCAGGGGTGGATCCACCATATCACTAGTCACCAATTTTAGTTCATCTTCCCTGAAGGTTATGACCGGTTCTATGCATTGTCTCACATGTCCCACAAAGTTGTTGAAAGAATTGGGTTCTTGGGGCTATAGCTCAATGGCTTTGAGTATCTCCATCAGAGCCTCCCGATGGGGCGGTGATTGTTGGATGAGCTCATAGATGGAGAGCCTAGCCGACGTGGTCCTTAAACTTTGAGTAAGCTTAGTCCGAATCGTGGCCACTGGTCTAGGCGGGGGAGGTTGTGTAGGGTGTTGTGGGGGTTGTGACATTGATGGAACATTTCCTGTAGCTACAGCGGGTGCAGCCGTGTTTGGGTATCTTTTGTTCCGTGTCACGATGCTTATCATCCCTACGTATCCCTGCATGGGGCAGTCTTGTGTTACCTCATTCACTTGTAAATTCTTTGCCTACGCATCATGGGCAGGCAGGGGGTCTTTGAAGACTTCCATCTGTTGGTTGCTCAGCGCTACGGGATTATCTACCGTGAGCGTTTTGTTGTCTATCAAGTCTTGCACCAAGTTTTTGAATTTCCAACAAGCGAAGATGTCATGTCCTTTCTGTCGATGGAATCTACAATATAAATCTTCCCTATAGCCCTTGGGTTTTGGCGCGTTGGGGTCTATGGGTTGAATTTTTAGCAAGTTTATCAGGTTTGCCATGAACAAGCGGTCAAACAAGGAGTCTCTAGACTCCGTGAATTGTGTGAATTGTCGCTTAGGGTGATGCTATTGATTTTGCTCTTGTTTGTGATTTTCCTTTTCATAGTTAGCAAGAGGAACTGCCTGATAATTAGCCTTTGGGGGCTGTGTCATTTGTGCAGGTGATGGTACAGTTATGGCAACTTGATTGACCATGGTGGGTTTCGGTTGCGTGGGCCCAGTTTTGGCATTTTTGGTCCACTCTTTCTTGCGTGGCTTGGCAATCTCACCATCTTGAATTTTGATCTCCTCAATTATCCTGGCTTGCGCCAGGGCTTCTTCTAGGGTGGCATATTGTTGTAGCTACAATAGCATGGAGATCGACCTTATGCAACTCTT
This sequence comes from Wollemia nobilis, assembly GCA_028583015.1. Taxonomy (NCBI): domain Eukaryota; kingdom Viridiplantae; phylum Streptophyta; class Pinopsida; order Araucariales; family Araucariaceae; genus Wollemia; species Wollemia nobilis. The sequence goes on from JAQPPZ010000040.1 coordinate 1,755,314, forward strand.
TGAAAACATTTGAGTCATGTCGGCCATAGGAGGGAGGTAAGGTAGCTTTGAAAGCAATGTCCTCCATCGATTCCCATAAGCGGCTATGGTCTCATCATCATACTACTTAAGGCCAGCTAGGTCACTTAAGGATGCCTTCTTCTTGGTGTTGAAGGCAAAACATTCAAGGAACGCGTCCACTAGCTGGTCTAGATTGTTGATGCTATGCTTCGGCAATTGGGTAAACCAATCCGAGGTAGGACCTACGAACGTGGTTATAAACATTCTTAGAAGCAATGCATCATTGTCCTGAATGCCAAAGCATTGACTCAGGAACCTTGTTACGTGCTCTTGGGCATCCTCATCCCCTCTAAAAATTGCCAATTGAGGCATTTTGAAGTGGTCGGGGTATGGGGGTGCCAAAACTGAAGGATGCACAGGGTGACTACGGAGTTGGCGTAAGGTGGGCTTTTGGGGCCCTGAAGTCTTGGTCTCCATAGACTCTAAGCGCTCTAGCAATGCTTTGTATGCATTAGAGGATTTGATTTCCTCTTCTTTGGTTTGTTCCCATTGTGAATTGTGAGGAACTTGAGGCCTATGGAGGGGTAGCTGGGTAGCGCCCCCTGCCTTGGTAGGGCATTTTGACCCGCTCTTCTTCTCGCTCAAATTCCTCATAGGCTTCTTGAGGAGTTTTTGGGCGTGTCCTATAAACATGGACGGGTGCCCGAGGAAGACGCCCATCATTGGTTCTAGGGGTGGCCTCCCGCTCAGGTCTAGGAGGTCTTGGAGGCAACACTTGATAAGGTCATGGAGACCTGTCTCGCACTAAGGGGTTGTGCCTCTCATAAATTTTTGTCCTATGCATGCGAGGGGTTGGAATCCTCTCATGCATAGTGTTCATGGAGCAACTCATCTATCTGGCACTGAATGCGCTCTTTGTTAAGATGATACAGTTGTTCTAACTGCTGTTGATCTTGCCTAAGCTGCGTGATTTGTGCTTGGCGGGTGGCATGTTTGGCAAATGCCAAGTCAATTTGTTCCATCGTCTTAGGTCTAGGAGGCCTAGATGCCTCCCCTACATATCTATCTCGGTCATGGTGATCCGAGATCTCTATGGGTCACTTTCCTCTATCGAGGTTAGCAGCATTCACCTGAGGCTCTGGCCTCAATAGGTGATCTTGATAATTAGCAGGTGTGGAGGCGCATTGCTCCCACGTGGTGTATTGCTCTTGAGGAATATACTAGTTTTCCTCATGCTCCCTTTCATACATGTGAAAGGGACGGGTGGAGTTGGCTCACCCTGTCTGAAGAGCCTTGTGCTCTAGATTTGGCCTATTAGTTCTAACAGTAATGAGGGGTAGAGGAGGAATGATATAATCATGTGGTCCCTCCTTATGAACCCTATGTTGCTCTAGCGCTTCATCGCGTAGTGGCCACTCATAATGAGTGTCTAAGGGGGCCTTCCCATGTATGTACTCCTCCTGAGAGGGTCTGTGTTGAACGGGAGTGCCCCTCAAAGGGGTGCCTCTATAGTCCTTTTCTGTAGTGGCATAGTGTGGACTATGTTGTGGGTCAAGCTGCCAAGGTGGTATAACCAAGTCCTTGGGGCTATAACGGAGGTGACTTGTGCCTCCTTGTACACTTTTCATAACTTCTGCCCGTGATTGGGCTTGGCTATGGGTATACACCATGGTGGTGGTCTTTCTAGAAATATACGTATATTTTTATCTCCTTTACAATTTTTTATGCTACACCAAACAAAAGGGGACCACACAAACAAAGAGATGATTATCTTGTTTACAAATTAAATGTGTGCCCTAAATCTGGTTTAGTGTGTTTGATTTTTGTTATGTAAACCTTGTAAAGAGAACTTTGTTATCCATGCATAATGAGGGCTCTTATATCTCCAAAATGGTCATCCCTTCAATATACCATTGCCAGGCCGTTATACCGAACCTCTCAATATACCCGCCCTTACGTGAGGGAAACTATTGGTACGCGAGAGCAGAATAGTACGTGGAACATAGGCGGTACGAAAGGGGGATCACTCTATTTTTGACACCTACCATAGAAGACTTATCCTCATGCACGGGGAATCACCCCCATTACACTTGGTCAGCTTTCATCAGGATTTACGTCTAGCAACAGTCGCGATCAGGGTAAATGTATGCAAAATCCAAGCCAAGGTGGTGATGAAATCCACCGTTGGTCTTGATCAAGTGTTGGGGTATTAAGACCAACTCCTTGATGTTAATTTTATTAGGTGGTGTGTGTGGTTCCTTTTAATCATATAAAGAAAGAAAACATACAACAAAAGATGATTTTCACTAATGCAATGCTTTAAAGTACGTTTTAATCTTTCAGAAATCACTAGTAGCAAGAAGGAAATCACAAAACCTAACTAGAACTGAAACCTATGATGAGGACTTGCCATTTGTGCAAGTATCATGCAAGAAAACCAGAGAAGAATGCATCCCTAATTAGGTTCCTTCCATTTAAGTTACTCTATGTTTTTTTTTTTTTATTGCAAGAAAGCAAAGAAAACAGAAATCTGCAGAAACAGAAAATAGAAAAACATAGGGGATGTTCAGAAGGCCTACCTCTTCTCTGTCCAAACCAGATGCCTCTGAGTTTCTGCTCAGAAAATGCATAGAACTCTAATCATCCTAGGGTGGGATGAATAGTAGGTCTATATTCATCATAGGGTGGGACGAATACGTATTCATCCCAGGGTGGCACGAATTCAGTCTGTATTCGTCACAGGGTGGCACGAGTAGCAGTCCAACGCCCGAATGAGTAACACCTGCAAAGAAACCACAAAATTTGGATAAAAAAAACTTGATCTTAATAGCAGGGGACAAGGTCCCACCATGATCACCACTGAAATCCGAATGCGGGGTGACGGCGTGCCAGATTATGATGCAAACAAAATTGATATAAAAATGCTAAGTCCTACGAATGCGAGAAAAGCAATGCATGAAGGAAAGACGTGAGATGTTAGAAAACAAAGAAAAGTGGGGCCTCTTTTATTAATGTTGCTTTTAAATCTGGTTACAATACGTCCCCCTTCTAGGGCTCAGAACGTTTGATACAGTTCGTTACATCAACGGATGATACGCTTCCAGTGTCTTCCGCATGCCCACATTTGAAATGGGTGGGCCAAAGGTTGTCGCCGCTTGTGTCCATGTGTTCATCATTCCTTGCTGCCCTCTCGGTGTTCCTGGTGGTGAGATCCTATGCACAGAGAAATAGCAAATAGTTAATAGCATATGCGGATAGAGGGAAAACATGCAATCCCTAGGGCCTCCGGCTAGTGAATACATAAAATAGCAAAACGATGGTCAGAACATGTCATAATGAATTCAAAATTTGATAGAAGCATAGAAACATCATCAGAGACACATTGCAAAAATAACATTCAGGAAATCATGTATGGATTTCTAATCGCTCCGGGGTGGGACGATTAGGACTGTCACAAAACATGCAAAAGCGACCTTGCAAATGTCCTATCCAGAGGCCTCCAAAATTCCTGCAAACTTGGGGTTAGACAAAAAGGGGCATTTTGGGATGACCCAGAAGGTCATATTTGGCAGATTCTACCCATATTGTCCCGTATCCGAAGGCGCTCCCTGTAGGTTAGTAAACGCGTAAAATGATAAAAACAAGGTCAAAACAGGTCAGAATGCAATGAAACTTGAACAACAACATAAGTAAACCAAATAGAACATAATGCAAAAATAATAGTGAAGAAAGCATTCATGGATTTCTAATCACTCCGGGGTGGGACGATTAGGACTGCAGTAGTTTGGGGGGCACCCGGGGTAGGACGCCCATCGTTTGGGGCCTGGTTTTGACACCAATCCACTTGGGATGGGTCCAAAACCTCCTAGGGGGTTGTGTCGATGAATTTGGTGTGGGATTGTGGCCGATTTCTTGGGTTTTGGGTCGGGATTGCGTTCTTAGTGTTCACCCGATAACCTCTCTTCCAAAAGAGAAATTAGGGATGTAGGAAGCACAAAGGGGAATGTGGGTATAATTTGGCAGCACTCCATTGCTCCAAATGCTCCAGCTCTATTATTTTTTTGGGGTGAGGAGGCTCACCATTTTATAGACCTGAGGGTCTCCTTTGAATGCGCATGCGAGGGCGCCACTTGGCTTGTCATGCCTTTTTTGGGGGAGAGAAGATTCCTCCTTGATTTAGGGCCTCCTTGCATGAGGCCTGCTTGACTGAAGTCCCTCTCTCAGATTTGAAACCGTTCCTCGCAATTGCATGCACTGAAGGCGAAGTTGAGTGGCAGATCTGGGTTGCCATTTGTCAAGGCTTGACTTTTTGCCAGTCAAACCTGCTAATCGTCCCACCCTGGGATGATTGCTGCTAATCATCCCGGGGTGGGACGAATAGGATTCTAATCATCCCAGGGTGGGACGAATAGGGAGAAAAGTGCTTAAAAGGTGCCAAATTGACCTCTGACCTTCCAAAACTGATTTGGGAGTGGTTAGGACCACTGTTTAACCTCTGGAGGCTGCCCTAGGGGGTATGTATGCCAATTCGGTCGGTGCTTGTAGTCACATAATCGGATTGGTGTTGTTTTGGTGTCTACAATTTTGAGTTGGCATCTATCAATCTAGTTGAGTCCTAGTCTTCACTAGTTTTCCTTCAACCAAGTGAAAAGATACTAGCATGTTCTACTTAATAAGACCTTTAAAAATAGATTCCAAGTCTAAAATTCCTTTAAAGTGGACAAACTCTAAATTAAATTTATCAAAAATAGACAAATTTAAATATTAATGGTGTCTCAATAAACTCTATCAAACTAGATAGAGTTAAGTGGTAGCTCTAATACCACTATTGGCTTTTTAAGCCTTACTACCACAAAATATCATAGGTTCAAAATATAAAATAGACACAATATTAAAGGTCAAAATAATAACAATCTATCTAAAGAATAATATCAATCTATACAAATCTCATATAGATCAATAATATTGAAAAACTTACAATATTATTTAATAATTTAAGAAATACAATCTTGAGATATTCTCTATACACTTTCTTACAAGTTAAGGATTTTTGTCTATAGCTTTACAAGATAACTCTTCAAGTTCTTGACTATTGCTTTCCAGATGATATTTGGATTCTTATATTTCCACTTACCTAGAAAAATCTTAGTCTTCTATCATGATACATATACATATCCTACACATCCTAATATATCAAATAATGTAATATTCTCTAACAATACCAAAATGTTAGAAAAATAAATTGATTGCTATAAATTATAATCAACCTTTGCATTGATGTGACAATGAATAAGTTCATGTATGAATAAGAATAAATGAGGTTAGGAGTTATAAATAACTTACAACTTCTTATAATGTTCATATTGGTATAATGAATATGTCATCCTGATATAATATTCACAAAAAACTTAGGTTTATGTATCCTAAAGAATATGAAATGCAAGAAATAGCCTTACAAACACTTCCTTATTTATGTTGCACTATAAACCCTAAAATACAGGGATGATCCTTCTGTAACCACCAAAAAGGCTCACACCTAATAGCGTCTATTGCAATTAAAGAAAGATAACAACTAAACATGCACCAATTGACAACAAAAAGGGAATGAAAATACAAGAATCCTTTATTAATTCCAAATTGAGTCAAGTTACATATTCATCCCTCTTAGGGATACCCATTTTGATACTTCAATTACAATAGATCTAATTCCCTTTTAGGGTAGATGTGAATCAAATGCCTTCTAGGGTGACACGAACTGCTCTAGGGTGTCGATGACCCTCTTCTCCATGATTAGAGGTATTTGTTGCCTTGCATCCCAAAACCTTGTTAGTCTTGCATGCAATAAACAACAAGAAGCACATTAAAAGCAAAGGTAGCCTCTCTTGATGAGGCCTTTTGAGGAGATTTCACAAAAGATAACATAACAAGCATGTAATCAAGAAAATGAATAAAACATAGTAAACCTATATTAATCATGAAATGTCACCATTAAACATGTGCAAGAGAGCAAGTACTATCTATCTATTGGGTTAGTTTATCAAATGGAAAGCATAAACACATGAAATAACCACAATTGCACTAATTACCAAATTGACAATATGAAGGTAAATCTACTTTAAATGCCTAATTCAACAGGTTATAAATCTCTAAAATGCAAATTAAACCTATACTAAGCATAATATGATCTAACTGATTAATCTAAAGAAAAGAACACAAGGGGATCTGTCATTATTTGCTCACCATGGGTCTGATGCATGGGTGGCACTGTTCACCATGGTTGACAGCCACGGTGGGGCTCTGAATAGGTTTACCCTCCAAATCCAGGCTTAATCTCTGATCCACCTTGCCAAATTGATGGTCAAGGGTCACCTCTATGTCCTCTGACAGATTTGGTGGTTGAATTGATCAGATGGTGCATGGATTGCATGAATTGGTGTTTCTTGGCTCTCTTAGGCTCCTAAGACCTCCATGGCAATGTGATCTCCAATTGGGTAGCAAAAGTGTTCCTATCAATGCATGTAAGTGGTTATGCAATTTGATAGGGCTTCATTGCATTCAATTGAAAGGTTCTCTAGACTTTTCCCCAATTTGGAGGGGGATTATATAGCAATTGCCAAGGGGCTAGGAGTAGCTTCCTCATGAAGCTAAGATCAAGATTGGGCAGTTGAGCTTGTTGGATGGAAGGATCCAGAACCTTCCTCACTCAAACCGCTCCAATCCACAACCAATTGGCCATTGCAACCAATTTTGGGTTGGATGAAGGCCAACTATATTTGAGTCCTGACCATGGATGATAGGCGTGGTGAGCACTGCTAACCATGGGTGTCAGCAGTAGCTAGCACTGACTAGGCAAAAATACCCAAATGAGTGGTAAACACCACTGCTATACCTTGGATCTATCCAAAGGTCTTCCATATGGTCTTCTAGCATGTCCCATATGAGTAGTCACCTTGGCATGACACATTTTAGGTGTCTACAGATGCCCCTTTTGAGATGCATTGTGATTTTGAACAATGTTGAGAAAAACTAGACCTCCTAAAATGATGTCGTAGGTTGCATGATGATCATTAGTCTGATCAACATTAGATGCCCTAGGTCCAACAAAAGGATGCGCATCTTAGAATCATTGCTTCCAACTGGAAGGCTTAATTTTGAAAAGTTTGCACTCATCATCAAACATTTAGATAGCATCAATGCCAAGTAGGCTTTCATGCCTATCAATCCGAAAGGAAGAGAGTTACAAACTAAACTATCATATATGCTATTTTCCCTAGCAGAAGGGTAAGCTTATGATAGTCTTTGGCAATGATTCGTAAGACGAACACAATTTTGACAAGATCAAGGGATCTACGATCAAGGGATCTTCTATTGATTTTGATTATGATTTAATATTATGACTACCCCCTCAAGCGATGAGTCGATGAGGGTAATGACAATAAATGAAGCGATGAGGTCGCTTGACCACTATGAATGATCTTGAACAAATTAATATTTAGCATTTTAATACTTGGCAAGGCCTAATCAGCTATGATTGCAACTATTAATAGTAATTGCCTATTTCTATCCCATGGAGCGGTCCAGCCATGAAGGCCTTCTTAGGGAATCAAAATGAAAGCAATCCCGATTAGGCATATGTTGAATCATATTATCGATGATATGCTAAAAATATCATAGGAGAATTGTGATGAGTATCTCATTCCCTTGGAGCAGTCCGGCTGTGAAGGCCTTCTTAGGGATTGAAATGAAGCATAACAATTCTACGATGATGAATTTACCCCAAATGTCCTTATGGTAATTTACTCATCTTTTCGGATTGCATGGATCACAAGTCGTTGCAACCGCCAAGTGTATAGGGTAAATGACTGAATACGAGGCACATTTGACTTTTGATTTATTTGATTTTTTTGTTAATTTTGAATTGAATTTGTTTTTTTGGCTGGGAGGTGTGGTGCTCCATGAAAGGATTGTCATAGCGATGACCTCGGTTGAATGTACTTTGTAATCTCAGCCAATTATTTTGCTTTGCCTTATGATGACATTTTCCAATGTCGTTGTGCTTTGTTTGGCTTATTTAGATTATTTTATATTTTTTGGTGCAATTTTGGTCTGATGAACAATTTTATTTTGACCTTTTAAGGCTCTCCATGGTGGGAATTGGGAGCATTAAATGCAGCTCGCTGACCGCGCCTATCAACTACGGGCAAATTTCTTGATCGTGGCTGCTAGCCATGGTCGCAAAACCCTAATTCGGGGACCACGGGTGTCAGCCATGGGCCGACCCAAATTTAAAAAGGTTAAATAGGGATTTGCTTATGAAAAATTCATTATTTACCTGATAGTAAAAGTAAATTTGAGAGCTCTGAGAGGTAATTAACAAAATTTAACCTGGAACATTGCTGAAAACCATACCTGATTCCACACATTCCACACTTATGGTCGATCAACCGGAGGCTTCTACCAGCGGAGGAGCCGGTGCCTCCAAGGTAACTCAAAAACCGAGACCTCACTTGTACATTACTGGATTAAAATTAACCACATTAAGAAATTGGTAAATTAACCTCATTAAATTGCCGGTAATGAACCTCACCCTAGCTAGGTTTAGCATAGGTTAGATTAGGGGGTGGGTTAGTTTTATTATTATTTTTAGGGGGTTTTTTGGGAAGGGCGGGCCCGAAATGGGTCTCGCTCCCTAGCATGTGGGTCCCAATTGGTAGATTGGGGGTTGTGGCTATCAGCCATGGTGGGATTTAAATCCCAACGATCAAATTTTTGACCATTGGGCCGACCGCGGTTCCAACCCGTGACGCCCAAATTTTCCAGAATTTTCAAATTTTTCATTTTTTTATTTTTCTTGAATTTTCTAGGCACTTAATGCCATTTATTGCTGTTTTGAAGCATTATTTTAATTTTTTTGAAATTTTTGATCATATTTTGCATGTTTTTGTGTTTTTAGGATATTTTATGATTTGTTTGTCATTTTTTAGTGTTTTTAATTGTTTTTCTATTTTTACTTGATTGCTTTTATTTAGTCCCTGATGAACAGAGCGAGGGAGACCGATCTCCTTCACAACCTCCACCACACATTGACTGGTGCAGAGTGGGCTTGGTTTGCTGTTGTGGGGTTCAGCTTCATCCTAGACCTCCCCACTATCCGAGTGGATCAGGCATATCTCACTGCATTGGCCCATCATTGGGATGTGAGGACCAATACATTTCACCTACCGACGGGTGAAATGACTATCACCCTAGAGGACATATACCACATCTTTCAGCTACCCATTGATGGTGAGCCCATCACCTCCTCTCCAACTTTGGTGAGGAAGGTCGTATTTGATTCTATCTTCGGGCAGCAGAGCATGGAGGCACAGGGCCGCATTGACCATGGAGGTGTCCACGTGCAGGAGTGGTATGAGGCTAGATTTTTCTCTTAGAGGGAGGTAGTGTTCATGCACCTCATCATTCAGATCGCCCTCCTAGATTCTTCAGGTGTGAGGTTCCCTTGGAACCTCCTGGCTCAGACCAGAGAGGTCATGGTCAGCTCGACCACGCGACCGCTCATCTTGTCCTGGGGGAGCGCTCTCTTAGCATAGTTGTACCATGAGTTATTCCAGATTACCCAATGCAGTAGAGTGGGCATCGGATGTAGCTTCCTTCTATAGATCTAGGGCTAGCAGCATATCTAGATAGAGCACCCCATCGACTTACCTCTATAGATTGCTACTATTGCTGATGATCAACAGTGCTATACCGCTTGCTAGCCTTGGGAGCAGGAGGGCTTTAGGAGTAGGTCTCATGCAGGAGACCTAGATCATTACATCGATCACTTTGCATAGTTGCATCCTGAGGACATCGAGTGGTGACCATACATGGACTGCCCACCCTAGACGAAGGTAGATAGATACCTATGTTGGGTGCATAGAGATAGATGGATCATCGATCGAAAGGCTGATTGGTGTGAGTATCACTACTTCTCTCATGTCCTACGGTAGTTTGGGATCCGGTAGGATATCCTAGATATGTCGACCATCTATAGATACCTGGTCCTAGAGAGGGACCTGACCTAGCCCTAGGTCACTCCACTGGGGGAGGATGATGATGACTTCTAGGAGTCGGGGCTAGCAGATGCTAGGACGACTCCAGACTATGATGGCTGGTGGGCCGACTTCTAGTGGCACGATGAGGGTCCTCTAGGTCGGCCAGCTGAGGGATTTGTAGCAGAGGGCATAGAGGGCATAGAGGTGGATCCTCATGGGTGCAAGACCCACCAGAGGATAGAGGGAGCATGGGGCACAGTAGAGGAGGGCCCGTAGGTAGAGGTGGAGGAGGAGGCCTCCAAGGAGGGTGAGGCACCTCCAGATAGTGAGATCGGGCAATTGAGGGCACATATCGCTGACCTCTAGAGCTAGGTGGGGAGACTCTGCATCCAGCTACTTCATAGGGATACCTCTATCACCACTCTAGAGGTGAAGCTAGCACATGGGTAGAGGTAGTGGTAGGGATATGAGGAGGAGAGGGTAGCTCTCCAGGCATAGGTTACCATTGTAGGCACTCAGATCACATAGCTCACTAGTGAGTAGGATCTAGCATAGGCACAACTGAGTGCCATGACTACTAAGAGGGACTTACTTAGGGTAGTGAGGGGAGATCCCTCATCCTCATAGGTTATCATGCCACCTTCGGTAGTACCATCTACTTTGTTACTAGGAGGTCATGATCCCATGGCAGAGATCAGGCATCTACATACCCTCATGGAGGAGGGTAATGCCAGGCATACAGTGAGAGTAGCTCACATCGACTAGCTGGAGGGTCACATCAAGCTACTAGGTGGGGAGGTTCCAGAGGATACCCACACTATAGGGACCCAGAGGACTAGGTCTAGGACCAGGGAGATAGGGCAGTCATCTGCTAGCTCGAGCCATAGGATGCACAAGACTGAGAGGACTCACAGGTCTTTGAGCACTCATGGTGCTAGCTCATAGAGGACTCACAGGGATGGTGGAGGCGATAGAGGTGCCTCACAGGCTGGGGGCATAGGCCCTATTTAGTACAGATCTTTTAGAGATAATTATTGTACCATTTTTGAGTGTAAGGTCGAGGACCTACACATATGTAGCCTGTGGATATTTTGATGTACCCCTATGTACTTATTGACACATATATTTATATATGATATGACATTTCATCTCATTACATGTGTACTTTATTTTTGGTATTTTATGTTTTATGTTATGCATATGGATGCAATGTGTTATTGATTTGATGCTATATGATGTGATGTATGGATGACATGCACTAGCTAGATATGCGATGGATGATTAGATGTTATGAGTTATGTATGCAGATGTACTACTTATGATGGATGCATTATGAATGCCATATTTTGATGTTACATGCATGTATATATTTGCTTTACTTACACTACTATGACATAATTTATGCCATGTATGTATTGCATGTATTTCTTTGTTTCTTTGATAATGTGTTATGTAAAATGGACATGTATGCTTTAATCACTTAAAACATAATGTATGCAATATGAGTTTTAATAAATCTAATGGATGACACCACATAATGTATAACAATCATGGATTGTAGTTGCTTTTTATCTTTGTGAAAGATAGTACACCCATATGTGAGATGCAATTATTTATTGTTTTCTATTCATAAGCTTTTGTAAATTAAAATAATATGTATAATATAATCAGTGGCCATCTAAATATCATTTCTGACATCCATCCGGTATCTAATTATATAGTACAAATAGTTCTAATAAACAAACTCTCATAAAAGAAATTGATGTTTTGATGATTGCATTGAAAATTGGTTGTTGCTATTTGGGAATTTTTGAGGTTTACCATGAGACTCAAACACCCTAGTTGACTGATCAAAAGTTGTATACTAACCATACTAGACTTTTGAAACATAAGGCTTTCGCTAGGATAGGCCCTAACTGTTCATTATCCCTATGTGTGCAAATGAGTATATTAAGATAAGGCATAAGCATACCCCGATGTCAGGCAGGATTCTTTCAGCCCATTGCTAAGATTGGGGGTCCACAAATGTTTATCCAATCCTAGGTTTAGATTTTAGTTGGACTAGACCACTAGGTGATACAGGACACCTAAGACTAGCTCTTCCACATTCAAACATTGGTCTGCACAAAAGCGAAGTGCTAATGTATCAGACATATCATCATGCATAAGGTACAGTAGTGCTGACAATTCCATGGATTCAAGTTCGCTCCCTTCTTTTCTTCAATTTTTTGGGATACTTGCTCATATAAAGTGATAAAAATCATTGTTTATTTTTGTACTATAGTGACAAGAATCACTGTTTATTTTGTACTTTCCTTATTTCTTTTTCTTGAGCAAGGGATTTGATACTGATTTTTATTTTCTTTGTACAATTTGATCTTCATTTGACTTGAATTTTTGGATTTTACATTTGATAATTTGCTTCAGAAACTTCCTTTGGGGATTTTACTTTGGGGAACTATTTTTGGGATATCGATCTAGGATATCGATCTTATGATATCAATATGGGATATCAATCTGGGATGTCGATCTATGATATCGATCTAGGGTATCAATCTAGAGGATTGATCTGGGATATCACTCTGGGATATTGCTCATTTTAACGTAAGCAAGGGATTTTGGGTAGGGAATAAACTTGTCCTTTTTCCAATTGCCAACATTTCCCATACCGTCCACACAGGGGGATAAGCAAGAATAAAATTTTTACCTCAGGATACCTGGTCCTGCTTCGTGGCTTTCATCTTCCCCTAGTCCTTATTAGGATTGTTTAATTTGTTGATTAGTGATAGAATTATGATATGCTAAGGGCTATACTAACTAGACCTCAACTACAAAAGCAAAGCAAGCTTTCTATCAACTCTTGAGAAGACCTCTAGGTATGGTTGAATGACCGGAAAACCCTAGTATATTCTTCATAGCAACAATTGGGGTTGTGTTGAAAAACACAATTACTCACAAGGGTGATAAATGGATGAAAAATATAGTGCATAGATGCATGATTGAAACACAAACGTGGTGTCATTTGTAAGATTGTAAACACAATTCATTCTAATGCAAGAGCGATGGATGAATATGCCTAATGCAATGCAAAGGTGAAAATGCATGTGGAAAATGAGATGCATGATGCAAGATGCAATGCAATGATGCAAATGTTTTTTATTTTTGATATTTTTCCATTTTTTTTTATGGATTTTAACATTTGGTTTGACCAAAGAGCTTGTAGATGCCTTTGGAGCCTTTTAGGGATTGACCAAGCATTTTTGAGAAATCCTTGGAGCTTTTTGGGATTGACCAAGCAATTTTGAGAAACCCTTGGAGCCTTTTGGGGATTGACCAAGTGGTTTTGAGAAACCCTTGGAGCCTTTTTGGGATTGACCAAGCAGTTTTGAGAAATCCTTGGAGCCTTTTGGGATTGACCAAGTGGTTTTGAGAAACCCTTGGAGCCTTTTGGGATTGACCAAGTGGTTTTGATAAACCCTTGGAGCCTTTTGGGATTGACCAAATGGTTTTGAGAAACCCTTGGAGCCTTTTATGAATGACCAAATGGCTTATAGATGCCTTTGGAGCCTTTTATAAATGACCAAAGGACTTACATATGCATTTGGAGCCTTTTATGAATGACCAAAGGACTTATAGATGCCTTTGGAGATTTTTTAGGATTTAGGCATAAAATACTTTAAGATGAAGGATATTGAGAGGTTCAAGCTCCTCAACTCCTCCAAGCAATGTCAAGCAATATGTCCCAAGTCCAATCTTCTCTGAGATCATATAAGGACCTAACTAGTTAGCCGCAAATTTGTCTCACATTTTTGGCGGTAAATTTGAGTTTTGTTGGTTCTCTTTCAGCACAAGATCACCAACCTCAAAGTCTCTCAAATGGAATTTGCTATTGTAATATTGTTTTAATAACTCTTGATAAACATGGAGGTGCTCGAGGGCATTCACATGACGTTCATCAAGTAGCATCAATTGATCTAGGCGAGCTTGTCGTGCGGTGTCATCATCGATGAACTCTTTCAATGCGATGCATAACATTGGAATTTCCAACTCTAAGGGCATAATGGCCTCAGTGCCATATACCAATGAAAATGGAGTTGCCCCAATGGGAGTCCGAATACTAGTCTTGTAAGCCCATAAAGTAAGGGGCAGCTAGATATGCCAATATTTATGGTGCTCTTGTACCATCTTTTTCAAGATGGAGACCACTATCTTATTTGAAGCTTCAGCTTGTCTATTTGCTTGTGGATAATATGGAGTCACAAAATTGTGTTTGATTCTATGCTTAGATGTAAAACCTCTCACAATTTTGTTCTTAAATGACATTCCATTATTCTACACTATCTTGGATAGTATCCCAAAATGACTTATGATATTGGTGAGTATAAACTTAGCAATACACACTCCAGTTGTCATTGTTAAGGGAATGGCTTCCACCCATTTAGTGAAATACTTAGTAGCCATGATAATAAAAGTATGTCAACCTAATGACAGAGGAGAGATCTTACCAATGAGATCAAATCCCCACTGAGCAAATGGCCAAGCCGCTTGAATGGGCTATAAGGCCTATGATGGCAAGTGCATAAGATTAGCATGATTCTAATATTTAATGCATTTAATAACATACACATTGCAATACTTCTCCATAGTGGGCCAATAATAACCCATGCAAAGGATGCACTTGATGATAGCCATACCACTAAAATGGCCATCACACATACCATCATGATCTTGTAAAATTATCGAAGATGACTCTTGGGGCTTAATACAATGAAGGAGAACTCCATCATAGCTTCTACGGTATAGGATGTCCACTAACAAGACATACTTTATCACTTTCTGCTTAAATATGTATTTTTCAACACGCGATAATCCTTGAGGGATTACACCAAGTCTGAGGAAGTCATGTATCTATGACGTCCATGTTGTGGGCCAAAAAAGGTTAACTTTTTCTTACTTTTTCACATGCCCGTGCATTTAATTATCAACCCAGAGAGCTTCATAAACTTGCGAAGGGTCTGAAATGAGATTTTTTACAATACCACTTGAGATAAGTTTGCTAATTCTACTACTAGGGGGTGTTTTCAAAATGGTTGTCAATCACTCATGCACTCCTCAATAATTTACGTAAGAAGAAAATAATTAAATCTATGAAAATAAAAAATTCACACATTCCTAAAAATGAATCTACTACAAGTACTAGAAATAGCAATGCAGTAGACGACCCTATAAAAGCAATAAACTAATCTAGAAAATAGAAGAAAAGTGGGGAAGAAATACTAGCTTGGAGTGGGCCTAGGCTCCAATAGCTTCCTCCCAATTGAACATGCACTTAGAACTCTTGGAACTATAATATATTTATCAAAGTGTTACAATATCTATCTATCTCTATATCCCTATATAAATATATATCAATCTATATCTCTCAAAGCGGTCTATGTGTGTTTATATAACACACCCGCATAACTTCTATTACAAAGAGGTTACAATAGTCTATTCATCCCAAACTAAATTAAGACAGTATGGTGAATGCAATTGACGTCTACTTAAAACTAGCATTTGGTTCTAACGGTGGCGTGTTCACTGATTGGTTCATGCTTCACCTAGCATTTGTAATATGCTTTCATACATTGGTGTGATCTCCAATTTAGCTCTACATGACATAGATTTGGAACTGCACCAGCCACTGCTATCCATGTCGTGCAAATCTGGTCAACGAGCGAAGAACAGAGGTGCCTTCCCTATGAGGAAGGCACCTAAGTATATCAAGTGCCTTCCCTATACGGAAGGTGTCTTACTATAGTGGCACCTTCTTGGAAGAGGAAGGCACTTAAATTCTATTGGCACCTTCCTGTAAGAGGAAGGCACTTGCATTCTAGTGGCGCCTTCCTTATGGGAGGAAGGCGCTCGCCTTCTGTGAGAGGAAGGCATTTGTATTATAGTGGGACATTTCTTATGGGAGGAAGGCACTTTTCCTATCGTGGTGCCTTCCCATCAGCACCTTCCCTATGAGAGGAAGGTGCTTCCTTCCATTTGGAACCTTCCTAGAGGAGGAAGGTGCTTATATTTCCTTGGTGCCTTCTTTGGAAGAGGAAGGCGCCTACGTTCTCTTGGTGCCTTCCTGGAAGAGGAAGGCGCCTACTTTCTCTTGGTGCCTTCCTGGAAGAGGAAGGCACCTATGTTATTTGCATTGATCCCCAAAGAAACAAAGTACCAAGTCCATCAAAAAGACCTTGACTGATCCAAATCTAACTAAACCAACTACAATTCCACAAAACATGTTGAAAACACACAAATTAGATAACACACATAATTTCATCAAATATCTATATAATAATTTATAAAAGTAAGCAATCCTTATTATACAACCGCATAATGATCAAGAAAATGTGTACAAAATATGAGCATTTTTGGTGCTCATTAGTCCAATTATGATAAGCCTCAGCTTCGATAAAAAAGATAGCATGTTCCTCCTATGGTTCTACATTAGCAAATGCAGACTGGAAAATAATCTTATGGTTAATGGTAATACCACTCCACATTGGATCCTATGAGATTAAAGACCCCCAGGATGATCTCTTGAGAAAGTCTCTGGCTCTGTAGAACCATTCATGATTTGGTTCTACATGAATCATGTTGATTGACTCTTTGTTATCCAATGCTTCATGCTGAACAACAGAGTGTGACAACATTTTTATGTGGATGGTAGTGAAATAAAAATATGGATTCTAAGGTATTAGAGATCCCAAATATGTCATTATATCTACAAATATATTTGATAAATGAGGGATTACCTCTATGTCATACCATTCCAATCGAGCTAGATAAATATCAATAAGATCCTTGTAAGCTTTCAATACTGGACATCGACATTGAAATAATCCCTTAACTTGGTTCATAATGAGAAGGGAATCACCAAATATATTCAACTTGTAGACACCTAAAACGCGTCATGTCGAGGGTGACTACTCATATGGACATGCTACAAGACCATATGGAGGATCTTGGATAGACTCCAAGATAGAGCAGTGGTTCTAACCACTCAATTTGGGCTCCTTGGCCTAATCAGTCTGAACCGCAGCCCAGACCTATGGTTTATAGGCTGAACCATGGTTGAGACCTATGGTTTATAGTCTAGACCATAGCTGTGACCTACGGTCTTAACTGAAGTTCAGTTGGCCTTCAATCCGAGCCAAATCGGTTTGAACGACCATTTGATCTAGAAGAAGGTGGTTAGAGGATGGAAGCTTCCAATCCAACTATCCTAACCACCCCTTCTTGATCTTGGCTTCTCCATGAAGCCACCCCTAGCCCTTGGGTAGTCCTATAAGTACCCCTTAAAATTAGGGCAAATGAGAGAGAGAGCATTGGATATTTGAGCAGCAGAGCCCTATCAAATTGTACACTCAATTGAGTATACTAAGAGAGAGCTATTGCACTTATCCCCTACCTACTTGCCAATATTCATAATAAATTGCATTATGGATGCCCTAGGAGCCTAGGAGAGCCAAGAAATACAAATTCAGGAAAACGAAGGCCCTTCATAGTGAATCAACCACCAAATCAGTCTGAGGACACCAAAGGTGACCATTGAACATCAATTTGGACAAGGAGGTCAAGCCCACTACCCTTGGAATTGAGGGTAAACCTATCAGATTGCTAACCATGGCTTTCAGCCATAGTTTATAGTGCAGACCACTCACTAGAGCTATGATTTGCAATAGAGGTATCACCACCTTACCCTTTTCATTTATATCCAGTTAATTAGCTTAGATTAGCTATTTTCATGGTTTAATTATAGTTTAGTAGACTTATGATCGATAGAATTAGGTTAGATTAGTTTCTTTATGTTAATCATAAATTAGGACATAAATGGATTCTTTATGCATGTTTATGCTTTATTTTACACAATTGATCCATGCATAGTGTAGTTGTTGTCTTTCTTTATGCTATTATATGAATCTTGATGCAATTAACATAGTTTAGAAGCACTTTTCATGTTTTCTTGATTATACATGCTTAATGGTGTCTTTATGCAATTTTCCTAAAAGGGCCTCATCATGAGAGGCTGCCTATATTTTTGACACTTCTATGTTGTTTCTTGACCGTAGGGAATAGTTTCAAAGGAGAACCAACCATCAAGTTCCTTCCTCAACGTGAAGAAGAGGGCACCTCCACCCTAGAGCAATTTGTGACCAAGTGAAAAGCAATATTAGTGTGCCTACCCTATTGAGGGCTTTGGCATTGTATTAATCGTATCATCATTTGGGTGACCCTAAGAGGGGCATGATTGTAACCGAGATTCTTTATAAATATTAATACAAGAAAGTCTATTTTATTGAATCTATGCAATCTTGTCAATTTTATGCTTTGAATGAATGAATACGACATAGTACAGTAGATGGGTGCACACTTTTTGGTTGGATCAGAAGGTGATCATGGTGGAACTCCACAATTCTAGCATCTGACTATATTTTTTGGTTTTTGTGACTTGTAGGTACAGACCGTAGCTACCAGATATGGGCTAATAATTGAACCTTAGGTTCAACCCACGGGCCACAATTAGAACCGCAGCCCAGACCTACGGTTTCCAACAGACATAGCAGACAGTAGAGGGATAAAGCTAAATCAGATGAGGATTTGAGGTAGGACCTACTTCTCACTCTCTATCATTTTTTTTATCTCTATGTTTTTCTAGAAAGCTAAATTTTGAATGCAATTAAGAAACTAAGAAAGAAAAGAAAATGAATTAGGTCTTAGTTGCATTTATATTTCATGTCATTAGAAAGGTGCTGCTAGGAATAGTGGATCTCTGATTGTAATCCACCCTAGAATCCAATGTGCTTGATAGAATTTGTGTGAATGGTTTGCATGTGTGAGGCCCAATTAGTGGCCAATTATCATCGTAATGTGCATAGTCTTAAAGAGCATCTAGAATAGCTTGCATTTTCTGAATTTGAAATGTTCTTTCATTTTGCATAGCATTTAGAAAATGAGCATGAATGCTATATGATGCATTTATTTTATGTACATTAAAAGGAACCACACACACCACTTGGCACTTAAACGCTAGTGAGTTGGGCTTGACATCCAACCACTAGTAGGGTTCAACGACGGTGGGCGTAACTTCCATCCATTGGCCCAAATCCCATGAACCTTTTGGATACTAGACCAATACCGGATCCGAGAACCTTTCGTACCCTAGAAAATTTGCATGTATTCTCTTCGGAGGGTATAACGCTGACTGGGGGAAAATGGGTGAGGATCTGGGAGGACTTGTGCTCCTTGACCATGTGTGGGCTTCATTACCACACATTATAGGTTGGATTACGTGACTTGGAGTTCATAGCCAAGTTGTCGAGCTACGAGCGTACAAGTGAAAGCCATTAAACTAAGAATAAAATCCAACAAGTTTTGCAAAACATGATAAGAGTTTCTACACTGATACAACAAATCTTGAAAACACATCAAACAGTTTAGGACTCACTTTCAAAATTTAAAATGAGATAATCATTATTGTATACCTTGTTTGCTTAATAATAATACATCTAGATGCTAGGTACACAATGGTGGATACACGGGGTGGTCGACAAAGGTCCAAAGCCAACGTCGATGACCAACCCCTAACCAATTCACAACAACACATGTCAATTCCTCAACCACATGAGCGAACCGAACGTCGTTCGACTAGCATTAGAGGAGATAACTCGACATGAGGGGAGCCTATAGAGCAAACCCCAGATAGAGGAGCTTTAGTACACTCCTCTAGGCATAGGATAGAATAGGAAGCCTTCCAGCATGAGGGTGTTCCACTTGAGAGCCATTATCGAGACCGCAATGCACGTGCATCCATGGGATCGACCGAAGAGTTTGTTGTGTAGGGGACCAGGTTGGTGCCCCTACATACTAAGTCCACTAGAGGATCCATGGCTCCACCTTCTGAGTATAGAAGGACTAGAGATCCACCCATTCAAGGGCAGGCAGATAGGCTCACTACCGAGCATAGGTCTAACCATACTCCCATGCGTGGTCCACCATGCAAGATCACCATTGATATATCAAAGGTGGGAGATAATGGCACACCGTCACATGAGCGATGGTGGTCTAGGTAGCTAGAGGGTCTAGGTAGTGTTTTAGAGTAGCTAGGCTACAAGCCTTCTGCTCCACCCACTCGAGCCCCGAGTGAGCATAGCGTGAGTGTCATCAGGACTACTAGAGAACATGGAGAGGCTTCTAAGCACCCTCATGTCACACACCCACTATCTACGCATGGTGGTTCATAGTATAGGACACAGTAGGAGGCCAATGTCATCTTCATAGATAGAGGCAAAGGCACAACACATCAATTCTGATGGGTACAGAACCCACAAGGTCACTCGTACAGAGCAGGGATACCAGAGGCCTCCCATGGTCGATCAGATCGATAGGTCACATCGATTGGTATCAGAGCAGAAATGCCAACTCCTCCAAGATCAATTGGAGGATGCTCACCTAGAGAGGTGCATTGAAGATGAAAATATTCAAGCACAGAGGCTCATTAGACAGAGGCTATATGAGCAACGCATGCATGAAGAGTGTATCCTTACCCAGAAGGAACGCATGGAGTAGGAGGATAGGTTAGCTAGGGCTAGCCTATATCCTCAAGATGAGCATAGAGAGCATGTATATAGGAAGGCTTTATCTCAAGCTGATATGCATCAAGAGCAAAGAGATGCTCGTACTCATGCTAGTGCCGAACAGAGGGAGCGGCCACCATCGCTCGATAATCAGAGGTAGAGGCAACATGAAGAAGCAAAGGGAGATGGATACGAGCAAGAATATCCTGAGAGCTCCCGAGCTGAGGAGGAGGAAGAGCAATGCCCTCCATCTCGTATGAGGAAGATAGTACCTCCTAAGCCACCTCCACGTCAACTTAGGGAGGAGGACTTTCTATCTTCAGAGGCCTATAAGGCCTTAGCCGAGAAGATCAAAGCCATCGAGAGACAAGGCATGACTATTCAAAAGTTGACATTAAGGAAAATCCATAATGAGCCTTTGGATCCTTTGGTGCCTACTTTAGCTTACCCTGAGCATTTTGATATGCCTAGGTTGGACAAGTTTAAGGGTGATGAAGATGCACAGGAACATGTCATGAGCTTCTTGGATGCTTGTTTTTAGATAGCAAGCAATGATGCATTATTGTTGCGTACGTTCATCATGACACTTTTAGGTCCACTCGAGAGTGGTTCAATCAGCTAAAGAAACATAGCATAACTAGTTTCGAGCAATTAGTTGATGCCTTTCTTGAATGCTATTCCTTTGGCATCAAGAAATAGGCCAATATTTTTGATCTGGTTGTGCTAGCACAACGTGATGATGAGCCAATAGAGCAATACAAAAAGATATGGAGGAGACTAATGGTGAAGTTGCCATTCCCTATTCCTACCATAGAGTTAACCCAAATTTTTATGAAGAGTTGTGCCAAGCACATCTCATTACTACTACAACTGCAATAGTATCCTACATTCAAAGAGGCTTTGGTGCAAGCCAAAGTGATTGAGGACATCAAGTTGTAGGAAGGCAACTTGAAGCTCAAAAATAGGAGAGAGGGACAAAATAAGAGTGCCACAAAACAATAGGGCAAGCAGGCCCATGTGAATCAAGTGGTATTGAATCTTCAAAGGGAGAACAAGGGGCAACAGAAATAGAATTATCAAGCCCAACCTCCTCCTATGCAATATGACAAGTGCAACAACAATTATAAGGGCAAGAACAAAGATCAATGCCCACCTCGCTAGTTCACACCATTGAAGGAATCGTTGACATCAATTTTCCATCAGCTATGCGAGGCCAAGGCGATTAGATTACCCGAAGTCAAGATGATAGACCCCAATCAACCCAAACCAAAGGGGTACCAAGAGGATCTATTTTGCATTTTTCATCGAATGAAAGGCCATGACATCGAGGTGTGCTAGTCTTTCAAACACATGGTGCAAAATATGATTGAAAAAGGTGAGCTTGTAGTGCCACACAACCCGTAGGCGCCCGATAATCAGAATATGGGGATTTACAAAAACCCCTTGCCAAATCATGAGGTACCTCGAAACAACGTTGGCCAAGTCAACCAGGTGCGAGTCGAACCACCTACCCAGGGGTTCGTAGGCATGGTCAACATTGTCACTAGGCATGGGAGATATGAACAATAGAATCAACCTCGTGCTCCCATTCAAATACAAGCCATGCCGAATCAACATCTAACGCAAAATATTCCAGGCCCACCAACAAGACCGATGGTGACCATAAGGAGCAGGTTGGTCCAAAACCTATAGACAACTCCTACGAAGTTGTCAATATATGAGTTAATACAGTAGTCCCCGAGGCACAGGGAGACTCTTATGGATATTTTGAGGTCCATTGAAGTACAGTCCTAGGATGCATAAGCATTTACTAATTTTATGGGACATGTACAATAGTGTCAGGAACCGATGATCCAATTTTATGATCATGAGATAAGGATGGTTTCTACAACTACGATCGACCCACCATTGCACATAATTGCATGTGTTAATCACATGCCATTTAAAAGGGTCTTGATCGATACTGGCTCATCGATCAACATAATAACGACCAAGGCACTGAGTCATTTGAAGCTACCTAAATCACACATTGTGCCAACTACATTTACATTGAGAGCATTTAATGATGCACTATGTTCGACTATCGACACAATTATCCTACCCATGTAGGTAGGTTTGAAGACCATTTCAGTAATGTGTCATGTGATAGAAGGGGCCATGCAGTACAACATATTACTCGGTAGGCCTTGGATTCATGAAATGCATTGCGTTCCCTCGATATTGCATCAGTGCATGAAATATATTCATGAGGGACAAGTTCACGTAGTGGCATCGGACGAAGAGCCATTTAAGTTCATGAACCTAGCAGATTTTCTTGGGGGTTTCATACTCCCATCAATGCACCTAGATGTTCGGTCATCATCACCAATAAAGAAACCAAGAGGTAAACCAGTAGTACATGCTCAACCAATGCCATCTGTGTCACACAGATCGGAGCACACCACTACCACTTCCTTAAAACCATCGACATCAGTCATGCATCGGGATGATAGGAAGTTGAAGGTGAAAATGGGTGAGAAAGAGAAAGAGCGTGAGCCCGAGCCAATCATCGAGGAGGTTCCCATTCCCATGGAAGTTGAGGAACCCCAAGACAAAGTCGAGGAGGCACCTCAACCTACCTCACCTACATCTTCAGTAGGGTCATCCACACCATGGGTGATGGTACATCTCGCTAACATCAGATTAGGTGAGTACCTTGTGTAGAATGTGACCTTCAGACCGATTCTGAAGACTGCGCAAGAGATGGGCCGACCATCCGCTCATCGTTACCCGGTTGGATCGATGGTTCCATTGGGAGAGCCGCCTAACCAGACTAACTTCATCTATGTGGGGCTAGACCAACTTCCAACGTGAGAGCCCATGGATGAAGATGATGAGGAACCTTTCATGGTAAACGTTCATTATCTATCCAATCTAGAGTATGCCATGCATATTTTTGAGCTATATCATTGGCATGGATACGACCTTGGTCTCTTTGAACAAGGAAGGAGGACTCCATTGGAACCTCATTATCAGTTAGTCACTGATAGGTTCGGCTTAGGGTTACAGATACGGGGGTAGGATGATTTGCTCATAGCATCCCTAGATCATCTATACCTGAGTATGGTGGATGATGTGGATTTTAATCCATATCATCCAGATCCTTCCAAATTCTAGAGGAATCACCCTATGATATCTGTCATCACCATTGAGCCACTCGAAGATCATCGTGAAGGGCTCCTTGAGCAGACTGAGATAGAAATGAACCCCAGAGATCACCTAGGACACCAAACCCATGATGCAGTCGATGACACAGACATGTAGGGGTATAACCCCATTACTGTAAGTGATCTCGAGCTAGGAGATCTTTGTAATGAAGATGGAGTGGAGTCCACCTCCGATATGAGTGGACCAGGTTATGATGTAGATGAAGAATCCTCAAACGATGATGAATCTGAGGATGAAGTCGAAGGTGCCTATGAGAGGCCCTGGCATGCACATCATCTATTGCCTATTGAGTTGATACAGGTTACCGAAGAGATCCTTCCCAACATTGATCATTCAGGGGAAGAGATCGAGCCAGTTTTCTTGGTAGTGTCATACATGAGGTATAATTATCCGATTTTTCTAGATAGTGATGACAACATACAAGAAGTAAGATTCATGGGGCCTCATTTGGAGGAGCACCCTCCAGGAGTGGGGGTGAATGAAGGATTCTATTATGATAGTGATGAAGAAGATGAGCTAGAGAGGGCCTACCTTGGTCCTCCTTATTTGTGTTACCATCATCAACCCATCGACATTGATGAGGTCTATCGATAGCTACATGTTGGTCCATGTCTGAGAGCAAGATGGTTAAACTTGGATCAAATCCATCGGTTGGTTAATCCTCTTCCATCGACCTACATGGAGCTCCATGAGCCAAATGATCCTATTTTGCATTTAGTGCATAGGGAGGATCCAGTTATTCATAGTCCTCATAGGGAAGACCCTTTTGTGCCTGTGCCATTAGAGCCAGATCGTGGGTATGAGGACTATGCAGATTTTGTAGAGGTCAGTCCATGTGGTCTTGGAGATCAATTCCATTCCATAAACATGGTCTCCATTGATTTGACCACTCCACTCTACAATCCAGTAGATCCATCCAAACCATTGTATCTTAACAAAGATGCTATCGATTGGGATCACGTTGATTCACCCATTGAGCCTAAGGATTTCTTCCCCAATGAAGAAATGTTGCAACCTTTCCATTTTGCACCAGGTCTATGCATATGATGTTTATCATGCCAAAAATGCTTCCAACGTGGAACCAATCAACCCGGATGATGACATCCATATGATTCCTACGCCTCACCAGCTTGAGGAGGGATCACATATGTCGATAGAGGAAACCTTTGAGGTGGATATCAGTAATGATCCCACCAATACAAAGAAGGTTAAATTTGGAGAGAGTCTCACTCCAGATGAGTGGGCCACCCTCATCCCTCTACTGAAAGAGAGACCAAATTTGTTTGCTTGGTCGTACAAGGATATGCTAGGTCTAGACCCAAAATTGGTTATGCATAACCTTTCGCTAGATCTGACGAAGAAGTCGATCAAGCAAAAGCTTAGAAAAATGCACCCAATAGTAGCCTTAATGGTGAAATATGAGCTACAAAAGTTGTTGGATGTGGAATTTGTGATCTCCATCGATTATCCAGAATGGGTGTCCAATATGGTACCCATGGGAAAACCCGATGGAAGAATCCATATTTGCATGGATTTTAGAGACCTAAATAAGGCAACACCCAAAGATTCATTTTTATTGCCCAATATTGATGCTCTCATAGATGCAACTGTAGGTCATGAAATGCTCTCCTTAATGGATGGTTTTTTTGGTTACAATCAAATTCGGATTAAACCCGAAGACCAACATAAAACCACATTTATAACGCCATGGGGAACATTTTGCTATAAAGTTATGCCATTTGGCCTCAAAAATGTTGGTGCCACATATCAGCGGGCCATGACATACATTTTTCATGACTATATGCATAAAATTCTTGAATATTATATCGATGACTTGTTAGCCAAGTCATTGCTACGAGAAGAGCATGCAGAGGTCTTAAGGAAAGTCTTCGATCACCTGATAGAGCACAATGTCAGGCTGAATCCTAAGAAGTGCGTATTTGGCGTAACTTCTAGAAAATTACTAGGGTTCATCATCTCTAAGAGAGGCATCGAAGTAGACCCAGTGAAGGTCAAGGCCATTTTGGAAATGCATCCTCCCACCAATATTAAGGAATTAAGGAGCCTTCAGGGCAAGGTAGCCTCGATAAAGTGATTTATCACCCAACTATCGGATAAATGTCGACCCATGAATCGACTGCTACATAAGGGGGTCCCATTCAACTGGGACGAGGACTGCAAGGTAGCCTTCACTGAGATAAAGCAATACCTGGCGATGCCACCAGTGCTAGCTCCACCAAGGCCAGAGGTGCCTTTTCTACTATATATATCGGCAACTGACTTTGCACTGGGAACCATGTTAGCCCAAAAGAATGTGCAAGGCAAAGAACAGGCCATATATTATATTAGTCGAACCTTGGTGAGCTATGAGCTCGGGTATGCATATGTGGAAAAATTATGTTTAGCAGTAGTGTTCGCTACAAAGAAATTGTGACATTATATGTTAAGTCATACGACATATGTTATATCCAAACAGAATCCTTTGTAGTACATGATGAGTAAGACTTATCACAATACGCGTACTACGAAGTGGATCATGCTATTGATAGAATTTGATCTAGAATTCATAAGCTAGAAGTCCATTAAGGGATAGGTCATAGCAGATCAATTAGCTGAGGCACCACTATCAAACAGTAGGCCTCTAACAATCGAGCTTTTGAATGATGCAGTCTTCATCATATCTGAAGCTCCCAAACTCGAAGAACCAGAGAACAATGTTGATATGACTCTGTTCTTTGATGGTTCGAAGTGCGAACAAGGAGGTGGTGTCGAAATAGTGTTCTTCACACCGCAAGGAGCTCCAATGCCCTTGTCATTCAAGTTGGATTTTTCATGCACCAACAACAATGCTGAGTATGAAGCCCTACTACTGGGCCTCCACATAGTCATCACCATGAATATTAAGAGATTGAACATCTTTGGTGACTCCTTGCTCATAGTAAATCAAGTCAAGGGGTTTTTCAGTGTCGATGTCCCATACTGAAAGCCTATAAAGATCTAGTTGACACATATTTGGCCAAATTTGAATGGTATGACATTGAGGCAATCCCTCGATCATCAAATAGGTTTGTAGATACCATGGCATATTTGGGATCTTTAATCCCTTAGAATCCATCTACTGATTTCACTACCATCCATGTCAAGATGCTCTCGCATCCAGCAGTAGAGCGTGCAGCCTATGATAACAGAGAATCGATCAACATGATCAGTGTAGAACCAAAAGTTGAATGGTTCTGCAAAGCTGAAGACTTTCTTAAGAAGGCACCCTAGGGGTCATTAACCTCTTAGAGTCCTATGGGGAGTGGTACTACCATTCACCATAGGGTTGTTTCTGAGTCTACATTTGCAAAGGTAAATACGTAGGGGGAGCAAGTCATCTTAGCAGTCGAAGCTGAGATTTATCAAAATTGGATGTCATAAATTAAAGACTTCCTAAAGCTTAGTATAATCCCAGAGGGATTGCCATGTGCCGTGAAGCACACATTTAAATAGAAAGTGGCCAAATATGTCTTAATAGGAGACATCTTGTACCGAAGAGGCTACGATGGAGTTCTCCTTCATTGCTTAGAGCCCCAAGAGGCATCATGGGCGATTTCGCAAGCCCATGATGGTACGTGCGGTGGCCATTTCAGTGGCATGGCCATCATCAAGCGCATCCTTCGAATGGGCTACTATTGGCCCACTATGGAGAAGGAGTGCAATGTGTATGTCAAGAAATGCATTAAATGCCAACATCATGCTAATCTTACGCACTTGCCATCATAGGCCTTACAACCCATTCAAGCGGCTTGGCCATTTGCTCAGTGGGGACTAGATCTTATAGGCAAGATCTCTCCTCCATCATCGGGCCGACATACATTCATAATCATGGCTACTGAGTATTTTACAAAGTGGGTGGAAGCAATACCCTTAACAATGACAACTGGAGCTCGTATAGAAGAGTTTATACTGGAGCATATCATAAGTCATTTTGGGATTCCATCCAAAATAATATCGGATAATGGAACGTCTTTCAAGAACAAAACTATGAGAGCTTTGACATCTAAATATAGAATCAAACATAGTTTTGTGACTCCATACTATCCGCAAGCAAACGGGAAGGCTGAGGCTTCAAATAAGATAGTGGTGGCCATCTTGAAAAATATGGTACAAGAAAACCACAAATACTGGCATATCCAACTACCCCTTGCATTATGGGCTTACAGGACTAGTATTCGGATGCCCACTAGGGCAACACCATTCTCACTAGTATATGGCATTGAGGCCATTATGCCCTTGGAATTAGAAATTCCAATGCTATGCATCGCATTGAAAGAGTTCATCGATGATGACACTGCATGACAAGCTCGACTGGATCAACTGACGCTACTTGATGAACATCACATGAATGCCCTGGAGCATCTCCATATTTATCAAGAGTGACTAAAATGAGCTTACAATATCAAATTCCACCAGAGAGACTTTGAATTTTGGGATCTTGTCTTGAAAGAGAACCAATAGAACTCTAATTTACCACCAGATATGTGAGACAAATTCATGGCTAATTGGCTAGGACCCTACATCATATCTAAAAATATTGGTCTGGGTACCTATCACCTAACATCGCTAGGGGGTGTTGAAGAGCCTGAACCTCTCAACATCATCCATCTTAAGGCATTTTATGCTTGAAGAGCATAGTAAAAGGCTCTGAGAGTTGCTTGTAACTACTCGGTCATCCTAAAAAGCTCCAAACACTCTCATAAGTAGTTTGGTCAATCAAAAGCTCCAAAGGCATCTTAAGCCCTTTGGTCAACCTCAAAAGCTTTGAGGGTTTGTTTAAAACCGCTCGATCATCCCAAAAGGCTCCAAGGGTTCCTAAAACCACTTGGTCATGTCAGTTAAAAGCCTCGAGGATTTTCTTATAATCACTCGATCATCCTAAAAAGCTCCAAAGGCATGTAAGCCCTTTGGTCAAACTCAAAAGGCACCAAGAGTTTCTAAAAAATTGCTTGGTCAACCCAAAGGCTCCAAGGATTCTCAAAATTGCTTGGTCATCCCAAAATGCCCCAAAGGTACCCATAATCCCTTTGGTCAATCCTAAAAGCTCCAAGGATTCTTAAAAATTGCTTGGTCAATCTAAAGGCTCCAGAGGCATGTACTCATCGTTTGGTCAATTATGAGGCTCAAAACCCATAAAAATTATAAAATCAATAAAATCCAAAAAAATTGGTAAAGCATATAATCCAAAAAACATTTGCATTTGCATTTGAATTTTGCATTCTCATTTTGCATTTACACATGCATTCACTGCATTATTGCATTGCATATAGGCATTCATCATCCATTGCATTCCATAATAGGAGGGATTATGTTTGTCAATCTTACAAATGACACCACGTTTGTGTTTAAATCATGCATCTCTGCATTTATCATGATCCATCATTCATGTGAGTAATTGTGTTTTTCAACACAACCTATAATGTTGCTATGGAGATATACTAGGGTTTTTCGGTCATTCAACCATACCTAGTGGTCTTATCAAGAGTTGGTAGAAAGCTTGCTTTGCTTTTGTAGCTAAGGTTTAGTTAGTATAGCCCTTAGCATATCATAAGCCTATCACTAATCAACAAATTTAAACAATCCTAATAAGGACTAGGGGAAGATGAAAGCCGTGAAGTAGGACCGGGTATCCTGAAGTGAAAAGAGTTATTCTTGCTTATCCCTCTATGCGGACGATATGGGAAATATTGGTAGTTGGAAAAAGGATAGGTTAGTTCCCTATTCAGAATCCCTTGCTTACGATAAAATGAGCAATATCCCATAGTGATATCCCACATCAATCCTCATGATTGATACCCTAGATCGATATCATAGATCGACTCCCTAGAGTGATATCCCATATTGATATCATAAGATCGATATTCTCAATCGATATACCAGAAATATTTTTCCAAGTAAATCCCCCCAAAGGAAAGTTTTTGAAGAAAATTATCAAATGTAAATGCCAAAAAGTGAAGATCGAGTGAAGATCAGAAAATAGGCTTAAATCAAAGTTCAAAGTGAAGATCAAATGAAGATCATAAATCAAAGTTCGAGTGGAGATCAAATGAAGATCCAAAATCTAGTTTGAAGAGAGATCAAATGAAGATCCAAAGATAGTTCAAAATGAAGATGGAATCGACTCCCTTGCTTCACTACATATGAGCAAGTATCCCAAAAATTGAAGGATAGAAAGGAATGAGCCTGAATCCCTAGAATTGTTGGCACTACTATACCTTACGCATGATGATATGTCTGATGCATTAGCACCTCGCTTATGAACAAGACCAATGTTTGAATGTGGAAGAGCTAGCTTCAGGTGTCCTGCATTGCCTAGTGGCTTAGTCCAACTAAAATCTAAACTTGGGATTGGATAAGACATTTGTGGAACCCCTATCTTAGCAATGGGCTGAAAGAATCCCGCTTGACATCGGGGAACGCTCGTGTCTTATCTTAAAATAATCATGTGCACACACAAGGATAATGAACAGTTAGGGCCTATCCTAGCAAAAGCCTTTTATCTCAAAAGTCTAGTGTGGTTAGTATGCAACTTTTGATAAGTCTATTAGGGTGTTTGAGTCTCATGGAAAACCTCAAAAATTTCTCCCATAGCAACAAAATGTCAAATATCGCAACCATATAAATCATCAAATTGCAAAGTATCGAATCCATGATACATCATTATATAAAGCACAATCAACATATAGGATAGATACCGGATGGATATTAGAAATAATATTTAGATGACCACTGACTATATCATGCATATTTTTCAAATTTTGCAAAAGAAAATCGAATGACACATTATATCATTCGCATCATAACATCGCATACCATTGCATTTCATATATGGGTGATTAATTGATTAAATTCTTATCTTAAGGATTTTCAATTACATTCATGATTTTTATACATTCTGTGGTGTCATCCATTAGATTGATAAACATATATGCATTCATTCCTTATGTTTTAAGTGATTAAAGCATACAGGTTCATTTACATTAGATTAGCATCATGTAAATAAATCATTACATACATTAATGCATACAATAAAGCAATATCAAATATGCGTTAAGAAAAACATTGCATCCATATGCATCCATCATAAAAAGCACATCTAAGCATCTAGATCACTGCATACCATCATCATAAATTAAATAGTTGTCTAGTGCATGACATCATACATCGCATCATATAGCATCAACATAACATAAGCATTGCATCCATGTGCATCACATAAACATAAAATAAAAAATAAATGAGTACACAATAATGAGCCATAAAATGATCAATCATATCATATATAAATATGTGTCTCAGAGTACATCGGGAGTA
Source organism: Wollemia nobilis (assembly GCA_028583015.1). Lineage (NCBI taxonomy): Eukaryota > Viridiplantae > Streptophyta > Pinopsida > Araucariales > Araucariaceae > Wollemia > Wollemia nobilis. Next base: position 1,786,521 of record JAQPPZ010000040.1, read on the forward strand.
CAAAAATACCCATAGGCTACAACTATGTAGGTCCTCGACCTTACACTCAAAAATGGTACAATACATATATCAAAAAATGTGTACTAAGGAGGGCCTACACCCCTAGCCTATGAATCACCACCTGTATCCCTATGGCTCCTGTGAGAGCTGGCTCCATGTGTGCTAGAAGATCGATGAGTCCACTCGGTCCTATGAGTCTAGTGGCTGGAACTCACTGAGGACTACCCTGTAGTCCTGGTCCTGGTCCTCTATGACCCTGTAACCTACCTGTCCTCTAGAACCTGTAAACCCCTCAGCTCGATGAAGCCCTCTAGCTGAGAGATGTGAGCTGCCCTCGCATCCAATCGATCATTTCTCTCCTCTACGAGAGAAGTGAGCCACCTGATCTCTGCCATAGGATCCACACCTATGACTAGTGGAGTGGTTGGAGGTCCCATGACAACCTGAGAGGATGGAGGGTCTCCCCTATGTAGCCTAAGTAGGTCCCTCTCTACAACTACCTCACCCCGCTGTGCCACTGCTACATCATGGGTGCTAGTGAGCTCCTGGACTCGAGCCTCTACCATTGTAGCTCACTCTGTGAGACTAGTGATCTCCTCCTATGCCTTAGCTAGCTGCCTATCTCGATCAGCTAGCTTCACCTCTAGAGTGGTGATAGTAGTGTCTCGCTCACACTACTGAGTCTGATATCTACCAAGCTGACTCTACAAGTCAACAACCTGAGCTAAGAGCAGCCCCTCTCACTATCAGGAGGAACCTCACCCTCCTCTAGAGCCTCATCATCTGGGTCATCCCTAAGAGCCTCCTCGATGGTGGCCTCTATGCCCCATCCACCCTCTATCCATTGGCACACCCTACACCCATCAAGATCCATCGCTACCTCTGCCTGATCATCAACTCTACCTAGAGGCCCTGATCCATGCCACCATAGCATCGACCACCATCCATCGTATGCTGGAGTGGTAGCAACCTGGTCAACTCTAGTCTCCTAGAAATCATCTAGCTCATCCCCTAGAGCCGGAGGCTAGATCCATGGTAGATGTGTCTCTAAAGCCAAGCACCTATAGACAAAGGGGATCTCTAGAATATCCTACACTAGGCCAAACTACCATAGGATATGAGAATAAAATTGGTACTCTCTAATCTCGACCTTTCAGCTGAGTAGCCATCTATCCCGATGAGCCTGTCGAAGCCACTCATCAACCTCAGTCCAGTCAGGGCACTCCATGTAAGGCCACCACTCGATATCATCCAGGCCGAGTCCTACAAACCATGTGATATAATGTTGGATGTCACCAGCATGGGTCCTACTCCTAAACCCCTCCTCCTCTCGAGGCCAGTAGGTGACATAACACTGGTGGGCATCATCGACCTCTATAATATGCAGTGGTAGCTCCCTAGGATGCTCTATCCTAATATGCTACCAACCCCAAATCTAAAGAAGTAAGCTACAACTGATCCCCATGACTCCGATCAATAATATGGTATAGCTCTCTATACAACTAGCAGAGTAGGGTGCTCCCCTAGGCCAGTCATAGTGGTCGACAGATGGAGCTCTGAACAACTCTACGGATAGTGGCTAAGAGGTTCTAGGGAATCCTCATACCCGAGGAGTCTGGAAGGACAACTTGCACCACCAGGTGCATAAATATGACCTCACATACAGAGAAGACATTCTTCCCCTACCAATAGCCGATATGAACCCCTCCATGATCAATGTCATTGAGCCTCCTCACTCTGGGCACCGAAGATAGCATCAAAAATGGACTCCTTAGCCCTAGAAGTAGAAGAGATGATGGCCTCACCATCAATGGGGATCCTAAAGATCTTGTAGACATCCTCTAGGGTCACTATCATTTCACCTATAGGCAGGTGAAATGTGTTGGTCCATGCATTCCAACGTCGGGCCAATGTAGTCAAGTAGGCTTGATCTACCCTAATAGTGGGTAGATCTAATACGTAGCCAAAGCCGACAACTTCGAACCATTCCCACTCCCTAAGAGTGAGCTCTCCATGAAGAGTCTTAAGGATGTCAGGCTCTCGAGCTCTAGAGGTCAACCTCTAAAATAGAAAGCATAATATAAGAAAAATCTAACTAAAAACAAGCAAAAACATTTAAAAATGACCTAAAAATCATCAAAAACATCTAAAAACTGATAAAATTGCAAAAACATGTCATCATGCAGGCCTAAAAATCAAAAATGTCACTCAGACAGGTCAAAAATGCATTAAAAGACATTAATTGCCTATTAAAACTTAGAAAAATTAAAAATTTGATAATTTTTTCTAAAGTTTGCGAACCGCGGGTCAACCCTACGGTCCGCATGCGGTCAAAAATTGACCATTGGGATTTTAAATGCTGACCGCAGTTGGTAGCTATGGTCCCCAATTGATCAATTGGGAACCACAACTGGTACCTACGGTCTTCGACTGAGATCCCCCGGTCTAATACCACGGCTAAAAAAAAAAAAAAAAAAAGCAATCCTAAGCTAACCTAGCCTAAGGTGTGGTTCATTACCAACAATTTAGTGTGATTGATTAACCAATTACTTAATTTGGTTCATTTTATTGGTAATGGATGCGAGGTCTTGGTTTTGAATTACCTTGCCCTCGCCTCGGCCGCCATGGCTAGAAGAAGCTTGCTCGTGCTCTGCCATCATGTTGTGAGTAGGTGTGCGTGTAAAGTTTGGTAGGGTTGTAGGTCAGTTTCTCAGCTATCACTATCAGAGCTCCAAATTGCAAGTCATTGTCAAGGAATAATGAGAGAAATTTGAAAATTGGGCTTTTTATAAGCTTTTCATATTTCATGCGGACCGTAGGCCCTAGCCATGGTTCCCAAAATTGCAAATGGGAACCGTAGACCCTAGCCACGGTTTGCAACTGGCAAGCAATTTAATAAAATCCCACCATGGGAAGGTTTAAAATGATAAATTAATAACTCCCATGGGATCAAAATTCAATAAAATCAATCAATTTGGAAATTTGGTGATAATAAAGCATCGGGATCCAATTAAAAATCAAATATCTGGCTGAGATTATAAAGTACATTCAATCGAGGTCATCGCTATGACAATCCTTTCATGGAGTGATGCACCTCCCAGCCAAATAAATAAACTCAATTCATAATTCAAAACATAAAAAAAAATCAAATAATTAAAAACACCAAATGTGCCTCGTATTCAGTAATTTACCCTATACACTTGGCGGTTGCAGCGACTTGCGCTCCATGCAATCCGACAAGATGAGTAAATTACCATAAGGACATTTGGGGTAAAATTGTCATCGTTGATCTGATATGCTTCTTTTCAATCCCTAAGAAGGCCTTCGTGGCTGGACTGCTCCATGGGAATGAGGTGTTTCATGTCATGTCTTCTATGACATCTTTCAACAAATCATCGATAATTTGATTCAACACAAATCTGATTGGATTTGTATCAATTTGATTCCCTAAGATGGCTATTGTAGCCTGACTGCTCCATGGGATAGAAATGTGCAAATACTATTAATAGTTGGAATCAAAAGCTGAACTAGGCCTAGCCAAGGCATTAATTTGCTCAAATCTAAATTTGTTCAGATCATCCATGGTGGTCAAGCGACATCGTCGCTTTAATCATTGTCATTACCCTCATCGACTCATCGCTTGAGGGGGTAGTCATAATATCAAATCATAATCAAAATCAATAGAAGATCCCTGAAATCGTAGATCCCTTGATCTTGTCAAAATTGTGTTCGTCCTTGCGAATCATTGTCAACAACTATCATAAGCTTACCCCTTTGCTTGGGGAAAATAGCAAATATGATAATTTGTTTGTATCTCGTCTCCTTTCGGTTATATAGGCCTAACTCCTATTGTAGCATCAAACGCTACCCGAATGACTGATGGTGAGTGCAAGCTTTTCAAGTTTAAGCCTCCAAAGAGTTGGAAGCAATGATTCCAGGATGCGCATCCTTTTGCAGGACCTGGGGCATCTAATGTTGATCTGACTAATGATCATCATAGAACCTTCGACATCATTTTAGGAGGTCTATTTTTTCTCAGCGTTGTTCGATCTCACAATGCATCTCAAAAGGGGCATCTGTAGACACCTAAAACACGTCATGTCGAGGGCGACTACTCATATGGACATGCTACAAGACCATATGGAGGATCTTGGATAGACTCCAAGATAGAGCAGTGGTTCTAACCACTCAATTTGGGCTCCTTGGCCTAATCAGTCTGAATCGTAGCCCAGACCTATGGTTTATAGGCTGAACCATGGCTGAGACCTATGGTTTATAGTCTAGACCATAGTTGTGACCTGCGGTCTTAACTGAAGTTTAGTTGGCCTTCAATCCGAGCCAAATCGGTTTGAACGACCATTTGATCTAGAAGAAGGTGGTTAGAGGATGGAAGCTTCCAATCCAACTGTCCTAACCACCCCTTCTTGATCTTGGCTTCTCCATGAAGCCACCCCTAGCCCTTGGGTAGTCCTATAAGTACCCCTCAAAATTAGGGCAAATTATAAGAGAGAGCATTGGAGATTTGAGCAGCGGAGCCCTGTCGAATTGTACACTCAACCGAGTATACTAAGAGAGAGCTATTGCACTTATCCCCTACCTACTTGCCAAGATTCATAATGAATTGCATTATGGATGCCCTAGGAGCCTAGGAGAGCCAAGAAATGCATATTCGGGAAAACGAAGGCCCTTCATAGTGAATCAACCACCAAATCAGTCTGAGGACACTAAAGGTGACCATTGAACTGTTATATGTGTCTCATTCTTTGCCAAAAAATAATTGTACGACAGGCACTATAGCACAAAATATGACGGGTAGGGGGGTTCCGGGGGGGCCGGAGGCCCCCAAGGACCCTCGGCTATGGTAAAGGTGATTACGTAATAGGTGATGGTTCAGGGTGCGTAGGGGGACGCCCTCGGATACGATGAAAGCGATTAAAGCCGGCAAAGCCAACGGCAAAATTTTCACCTACTTTTATCGCTACTTTTCACCTACTTTTATCGCTACTTTTGGAGTGACCCTCGAGATTCCCATGGTTGGTGGGTGGTTAGTGGGTGTGGGTGGTATAGCCCACGGTGTTGTATCCACGGTACCCTAATACCACTTGGTGGTTTAGGGTTGTATGAGTTTCCTTATATACTTATTGTAATGTCCTATTTTAGTGACAAGAGAGAGAATAATATATCAAGGAGGATAGACTCTTGTTTGCTGGACTAGCCCAAATTGGGTGAACCAGGGTAAATCTTGTGTGTTATATGTGCATTGAATGGTGTCATTATTTCCTTAGTTATTATTTTTGCATTATTTCTAGAATATGTTTTTGTAAATTCTCTTCATTTGGTATCAGAGCCAAGTCATTAGCCATAGGGGGACACCTTTATTGCTAGGGTTTAAATCCGTTTGAAGAAGATCTAGGGTTTCTAAGAGTGAGAGAAAACCTATTCTAGAGTGGGAGTTATGCAGAAGGAGTTTGAAGGAAAAATTTCAGGAAATCATTCAAGGATAGAGATCAAGAAATTTGACAACAAAAGTTTTGAGCTATGGAAGTTAAATATGGAAGATATGCTCGTGGACAGAGATCAGTGGGCTGCTATTTCAGAAACAACAAAACCTACGGGTACTTTCGATGAATATTGGGAGAAGATGAATCGAAAATCAAGGAGTCTGATTCAACTGTGTCTTGTAGATTCAGTGCTCATCAATGTTTCAGGAGAAGCTACAGCAAAGGATATCTAGGAGAGGTTAGGGGCTTTGTATCAGTCGAAGTCCCTAGTGAACAAATTATTCTTTAGAAAGAAACTGTACAATATTAAGATGCATGATGGGGATTCGGTTGCAGATCATCTGAATGCATTCAATACAGTGGTAAGTCAACTAACATCTATAGAAATTAAGTTGAGTGAGGAAGATAAATGCATTACTTTGTTATGCTCTTTACCAGATTCATGGGATAACTTAGTAGTAGCAATTGGTAGTACAACTTCATCCACATTGAAGTTTGAAGATATAGTGGCATCTCTATTATCTGAGGATATGAGGAGAAAAGCCATGGAGGGCACATCTAAGGAAGCCCTAATAGTGAGAGGGCATGCCAAGGAGAAGGAAAAATCTAGATATGGTGATAGGTCTAAGTCTAAAGGTAGATCCAAGTCTCGAGGGAAGTTTGAGAGAAAATGGCTGGAATTGTGGCAAGCTCTGGTCATATGAAGAAGGATTGCAGATCAAAGAAAGCTGAGTCTGGAAAAAAGTCTAATGAATTGACTTCCACAGAGATGAATAAATCCATTGATGAAGCAGGGTATGTATATCTGGCATCCTGCTCATCATGCTCCACACGATCAGATAAAAATGATTGGTTGATTGATACTGGTGCCTCTTTTCATATGACTCGTCATAGAGGGTGGTTCGAGTGAATATGAAAGATATGATGGAGGGGAGGTACTATTGGGAGATGATTCACCACTCAGAATCATGGGTCGTGGAAGAGTGAAAATTTTGTTGCAGGATGGTAGGGTTAAGACCCTACTAGGTGTGATGCATATTTCGGGACTTGCTAGAAATTTTATTTCAATAAGAAAAATGGCCGATGCAGCAGTGAATGTCAATTTTGGCAAGGATTCATGCAAAATGGTTCGTGGATCAATGGTGTTGGCAAGGGGAGTTCAGATTGGAACATTGTATAAGCTATTGGGAAGCACTATGACAAATGAGTGCAATAGCTCAACTGTTCCTGAGGTTGATTCTGATAAAAGCTCAACACTCTGGCATCAAAGGATGGGACATATTGGAGGAAAGGGATTGCATACCCTGTACACAAAAGGTACGGTTCATGGTATCCCTAATTACTCAATGTCTTCCGAGTTTTGTGAACATTGTATTTATGGTAAACAAAATCGGGTTAGTTTTCCATCTGGTGCCACAAGATCTAGTGGGGTACTAGATTTGATCCACAATGATATTTTTGGTCCTGTTCCTATGCCGTCTCTTGGAAAATCATGGTATTATGCTTCCTTTGTTGATGATTTTTCAAGATATGCATGGATTTACTTTCTTAAGAGCAAAGATGAAGTGTTTGAAAAATTGAAGGAATTTAAAGCACTTTTTGAGAATCAAACTGATAAAAGGATTAAGGTGTTGAGGTCTGATAATGGAGGGGAATATTGTTCTAATATATTTGAGAAATTTTGTAAGCAATGTGGTATTGCAAGACAGAAGACTACTCCATATACACCTCAATAGAATGGAGTTATAGAGAGGTTGAATAGATCTCTGATGGAGAAGGCTAGAAGTATGCTCAGTGGTGTAGGTTTGGCACAAGAATTCTGGGCAGAAGTAGTGAGTGTAGCATGCTACTTGCGAAATCGGTCACCTACATTAGCATTGCCAAATCAAACTCCATTTGAAGCTCTATTTGGTAAGAAACCATCTATTTCACATCTCAAAGTTTTTGGATGTGATGCATACATGCATATTCCAAAGGAGAAAAGAAGTAAGCTAGATAATAAGGCTGTTAAATGTATCTTTATTGGTTATAAATATGGTGTTAAAGGATATAAGCTTTGGAATCCAAAAACTAAAAGTATAGTGTATAGTAGAGATGTGGTGTTTAGGGAGATGATCAGTGATTCCAGGAAGGTAGTTACAGAAGAGGAACCTGGAACGGTCCAATTTGATCTCATGGAAGACTATCAGACAGTAGAGGATATGGAAGAGGAGCATACAGATGAGGATATGGAAGAGGAGCATATAGGTGAGGATCTGGAAGAGGATGAAGAAGAGGTTCATACACCTGTGGTAAGGAGATCAACACGAGAAAGGAAGCAACCTGAAAGGTATAGTCCATCTACTTTTCCTACTTCTTTTGTACTATCTATTACTGATGAAGATCCTAGAACAGTTAGAGAAGCTATTAATTTTGGAGAGGCAAACCGTTGGGAAGAGGCCATGGATGAGGAAATGATGTCCCTGAAAAAGAACAGAACATGGGATTTAGTGAAATTACCAAGTGGTAGGAAAGCAATAGGTTGCAAGTGTATATTTAAGAAGAAGTAGAATGCTAAAGGTAAAGTGGAGAAATATAAAGCTCACCTGGTTGCTAAAGGTTTTTCCCAGGTTGAAGGAATTGATTATGGTGAAGTTTTTTCTCCTGTTGCAAAGCTAACATCAATTAGATTTATGTTAGCTGTGGCTGCTGCATTTGATCTTGAAATAGAATAGATGGATGTGAAAACTACATTCCTTCATGGAGATTTTGAGGAAGAAATCTATATGAGGCAGCTTGAAGGTTTCACTATTGTAGTAAATGAGGATCTGGTATGTAAGTTAAAGAAATCATTGTATGGACTGAAACAATCACCTAGAATGTGGTACCAAAAATTTGATACTTATGTTTTAGGAATTGGTTTTGTTTGTAGCAATGCTGATCACTGTGTGTATTCAAAGAAAATTGGTAATGTAATTGCCATTATAGTTCTTTATGTTGATGACATGTTACTAATTGGAAATAGCAAGAAATTGGTCAGGGAAGTAAAGTCTCAGTTGGAATCATAGTTTGACATGAAGGATCTTGGCCCTACAAATTTTATATTGGGTATGCAAATAAAAAGAGATCGCTCTAACAGAAAGTTGTGACTGGATCAAAAAAAGTATGTTGAGACAGTGTTGAAAAGGGTCAATATGTAGGATTGCAAACTGGTGAAGGTACCTATTTATTTAGGTGAAAAATTGTCTGCTAAACAATGTCCAAAAATAGAAGGGGTAGAGGAAATGTCACATATTCCTTATGCAAATGCTGTAGGCAGTTTAATTTATGCCATGGTTTGTACTAGAGCAGACATTGCCCATGCAGTGGGAGTCTTGAGTAGATATATGTCTAAACCTGGTAAAGAGCATTGGACTGCTGTGAAAAGGGTTTTCAAATATTTACGTGGCACCTCTGATTTTACAATCTGCTATGAGGGTACAGGTAAAGAAAATAGACAATTGGATATAGAAGGGTTTGTTGATGCAGATTGGGCTGGAGATCTGGATAGGAGAAGATCTACTAGTGCTTATGTATTCAATTTGTTCGAAGGGGCCATTAGTTGGATGAGAAAGAGGTAGACTGTTGTTGCTCTTTCAACTACTGAAGCTGAGTATATGGTAGCCACTGATGCAAGTAAGGAAGTTGTATGGCTGCAAAGACTATGTGCTGAAATTGGGTTCTTTCAAGGAGCTATGAAGATAAACTATGACAGTCAGAGTGCCATATTTTTGGCAAAGAACCCTGCTTACCATTCAAGAATGAAGCACATTGATACAAAGTTCCATTTCTACAAGGACATGCTTGAACAGAAGAAAGTGTTGCTGGAAAAGGTAGACACCAAGGAAAATGTTGCAGATGCTTTAACCAAGGCTGTAAGCACTGAAAAGTTTAGATTCTATACAATTGAAATGGGTCTGGCAAAGTATTCAACAAGTGGGAGAATGTTGGATGTGTCTCATTCTTTGCTGGAAAAGAATTGTACGACAGGCACTACAGCACAAAAGACGACAGGTAGGGGGGGTCCGGGGGGTCGAAGGCCCCCAAGGACCCCCGACTATGGTAAAGGTGATTACATAATAGGTTATGGTTCGAGGTACGTAGGGGGACGCCCTCGGATACGATGAAAGTGATTAAATCCGACGAAGCCGATGGAGAAATTTTCACCTACTTTTATCGCTACTTTTCACCTACTTTTATTGCTACTTTTGGAGTGATCCTCGGGATTCCCACGGTTGGTGGGTGGTTAGTGGGTGTGGGTGGTATAGCCCATGGTGTTGTATCCATGGTACCCTAATACCATTTGGTGGTTTAGGGTTGTATGAGTTTCCTTATATACTTATTGTAATGTCCTATTTTAGTGATAAGAGAGAGAATAATATATCAAGGAGGATAGACTCTTGTTTGCTGGACTAGCCCAAATTGGGTGAACCAAGGTAAATATTGTGTGTTATATGTGCATTGAATGGTGTCATTATTTCCTTAGTTATTATTTTTGCATTATTTCTAGAATATGTTTCTATAAATTCTCTTCATGAACATCAATTTGGACAAGGAGACCAAGGCCACTACCCTTGGAATTGAGGGAAAACCTATAATATTGCTAACTGTAGCTTTCAGTTGTGGTTTATAGTGCAGATTGCTCACCAGAGCTGTAGTTTGTAGTAGAGGTATCACCACCTTCCTATTTTCATTTTTGTCTAGTTAATTAGCTCAGATTAGCTATTTTTATGGTTTAATTGCAATTTAGCAGACTTATGATTGATATAATTAGGTTAGATTAGTTTCTTCATGTTAATAACCAAATATGACATAAATGGGTTCTTTATGCACTTTCATGCCTTGTTTTACATAATTGATCCATGCATAGTGTAGCTGTTGTCTTTCTTTACGCTATTATATGAATCTTGATGCAATTAACATAGTTTAGAAGTACTTTTCATGTTTTCTTGATTATACATGTTTAATAGTATATTTATGCATTTTTCCTAAAAGGGCCTCATCATGAGAGGTTGCCTATATTTTTGACACTTCTATGTTGTTTCTTGACCGCAGGGAACAATTTCAAAGGAGAACCAACCATAAAATTCCTTCCTCGATGTGAAGAAGAGGGCAACTTGTTGCGGGCCAAACAAGGTTAACTTCTTTCCTACTTTTGTCACATGCCCATGCATTTAATTTATCAACCCAAGGAGCTTCGTAAACTTGCAAAGGGTCTTGAACAAGATTGCTTACAATACCACTTGAGATGAGTCCGCTAGTTCTACTATTGGGGGGTGTTTCAAACGGTTGTCAATCATTCATACACTCCTCAATAATTTACGTAAAAACAATTAAATCTATAGAAAGGAAATATTCACACATTCCTGGAAATGAACCTACTACAAATACTGGAAATAACAATGCGATAAATAATCTTATAAAAGTGGTAAACTAATCTAGAAAACATAGGAAAAATAGGGGAAGAAATACTGGCTTGGAGTGGGCCTAGGCTCCAATAGCTTCCTCCCAGCTGAACACGCACTTAGAAACTCTTAGAACTGTATTATAATTATCAAAGTATTACAATGCTTCTTCTGTAAATATCTCTATAATTACTATCAAAATATTCTATATCCTATATATTCTCAGAGAGGTCTGCGTGTGTTTATATAGCACACCCATAGAACTTCTATTACAAAGAAGTTATAACAGTCGATTCATTCCAGACTAAACTAAGATAGTCTGGTAAATGTGATCGATGTCTGCTAAAACTGGCATTCGGTTCTAACGGTGGTGTGTTCACTGATTGGTTTGTGCTTCGCCTGGCATTGGTAGGACGTTCTCATACATCGGTGTGATCCCCAATTTAGCTCTACATGACGTAGAGTTGGAACTGCACCAGTCGCTATTTTCCACATCGTGCTTGTCTAGTCAATGGGTGAAGAACAGGGGCGCCTTCCCTATGAGGAAGGTGCCTAAGTATGTCGGGCGCCTTCTCTATGCGGAAGGTGCCTTACTACCATTGGCGCCTTCTTGGAAGAGGAAGGTGCTTATCTTCTGTTGGCACCTTCCTGTGAGAGGAAGGCGCTTGCCTTCTAGTGGCGCCTTCCTATCGGTGCCTTCCTTATGAGAGGAAGGCGCTTGCCTTCTAGTGGCACCTTCCTTATGAGAGGAAGGCGCTTGCCTTCTAGTGGTGCCTTCCTTATGAGAGGAAGGCGCTTGCCTTCTAGTGGCGCCTTCCTTATGAGAGGAAGGCGCTTCTTTTCCTTTGGCACCTTCCTGGAAGAGGAAGGCGCTGGCCTTCTATTGGCACCTTCCTGGGAGAGGAAGGCGCTTGTCTTTCCTTGGCGCCTTCCTGGAAGAGGAAGGCGCCTACTTACACTTGGCACCTTCCTGGAAGAGGAAGGCGCCTACCTTCTCTACATTGATTTCAAAAGAAACAAAGTGCCAGGTCCATGAAAAGACCTCGACTGATCCAAATCTAACTAAATCAACTGCAATTCCACAAAAACACACTGAAAACACATGAATTAGATAACACGCATAATTTCATCAAATAATTATATAATCATTCATAAACATATGCAATCCTTATTATATAGCCGCATAATAATCAAGAAAATGTATACAAAATATGAGCATTTTTGATGCTCATCATCCCCCCATGCCTAACATATGCCATGCCCTCGTGGCATCAAAACTATAGGTAGCCCTGTTGACCCCTCATCATTGTCATTTCTTGGTGGATCCGGCTGTACCTACGGCCCGTGTCTGCCTCTTCTACGCACTGGCATCTGGAGGTGTGGCTCTTCTTTTTCTATGTGGAGTTGAGGGTGCTGTTGTTGACTGTGCTTTCCTCATCCTGGCCGCTATCGGAGGTGATCGAACCAACATCATCTTTGCTGCCTAAAATGCAGCTTCTGTAGCTTGCCATAGGTCAGCATTCGGAGGTCTGACCATTACAAGAGGGATATCTAAATTATCCCTCCTGAGATGAACTACTTGGGCTTTGTACAATCGGGCTGCTTTAGGAGTAAGCCCTGTGTTCTCCTTTGCAATGGCAGTGGCCTCCAATTCGGGACCATATACCCCCCACCATTCAAAATACCTTCTTATCATGGAGGGCCATCCCCGGGATGACCCATAAATATCCCAGAACTAGCTGTCCTCTACCGGATTGACGCAGATACTAGAATCCCCCTGCATCCTCGAGGTTGCCTTCCTAGTCTCCTTAGCTACTGTCATCTCTTTGAGTAGTCATTCAAACTATTTTTGCCTCTCTGCAAATGGTTGCATATCCCACTCATCTTCTTCTGGCTCGACGAAGGTCACCTTCACCTTCTTTCGAGCCATCCTGGGCCCTTTTCCTCTGGCCTCTACAAAAAATGTGATAGCTCGAACAAGGGTTTTCCCTTTCTCCCTGGCGGACATCTTCTCACTCCGAGGGGCCTGCTCTGTGGTCCCTGGAGCATTCTCTTCACTCTGTGCTACCATCCTTGGGGGTGCTTCTTCATCCCCCTATCTGTCCTGTGTCGACCCCTCAGGTTCTTCTCTTCCTTCCTCAGGTTCGGGGAGTTCTTCCTTATCCCCTAGTCCTGTCTACTGCTGTTGGCCCTCGTCCTGCTCTGTATCACTCAGGACGATGACAGGGGATGTTGTGGGACTTCTTTCCCCTTCACTCCCAAAAATAGAGGAATTCTCCCCTGCCTTCGGGCTGCTCTGTCGGGCGTCCGATCAAAATTCTCTCAAAGAAAATACTCATTCTATAGATGTGGGAGAATTTGTCGAGACTTCTATTGCCTAGTCAGTTTGGGTCGATGCATCCCTTCATTCTATTCCCCTATCCTAGAGTAGCTGGTTCTCCTCCTACAACTATCGGACTAGCTACTCGAGTTGGGTGATTCATATTTCTCGCTCTTTCAATTCCCCTCTATGCTTGTTCTAGCAGTCCTCCAAAATTTTTTGGGCCATCCAACAATTGGTTTGCCACTCCAGTGCTTCCTCCAAGGCTGCGTCGACCTGAGCATTGCTCCTAGAAGTCCTTGCATCTTGTGGGCTCTAGTTTGTCAATTCCCAGAGGGTTTGGGCTGCAACGTCAACTTTTGGGTCACTCTGTTCTTCTTCTATCGAGAGGAGGAGTCACCACAGGTGTTTCCTCCTGGGGACTAGTTCTGGTAACAAAAATTCAGCCTTGCTGCTAATAAGCAATGCTCCTTCCTCTTCATACTTGGGCACTAGGGAATGCCCTCTTTCCTCTGTGCATTTAGGAACTGGAGAATGCCCTCTTTCTTCCATGAAATAGGGCAATGCCAATTTCTCGATACTTGCCATCTCCTCTGTAGGGCTTCCCTCTTCTTGCCCTATTTTGGCAATAGCATCCTATTGCCTTTCTTGGCTACCATCTCCCTCTACGTCGGGGTTCTGCCTCTGCACTTCTGCATGGCGGACCAGTGCTGATATCAGCCCATGGTGGGCCAAGGCAGATGGTGCTCCCTTCTGGTACCTAGCAACTTCGTCCTTCAAAGCATTTTCTAGGTAGAAGGGCATGTTCAACTTCCTTCCATGCACCAGGTGATTCAAAAACTACACATGGTTAGCGTGCAGATGGGTATACTTCCTGATGCATGTAAAGAATCGAGAAACCTACTCGAATATCTTCTACAGATTCATGGGAAGGCTACTTTTGGGTAGCCCTTCCTTATCTATCTACACATTTTCTCCTGGCAGCAACACTTCGGTGTACAGCTTCAGCAGTTCGCCTTTGTATATGCATTCCCCTATGAGGGGCAATCTAGTCGCCTACGAGATGTATTCGAGGGTGACTGGAATTTCTACCCCTCGCACCTGAGCTACGTCACCCCTCAAGGAGGCAGTGAATTCCTTGGCTGCCTCCATATCCTAGCCCTGACTGACCAGGGTACAGTATTCAAGCCATCCCTCGGCCTCGAACTATGTTTTTATCGCCCCCCTGATTCCTTCCGTATCACTCGGCTCATTCTTCTTCACCGCATGATTCTTCGACCTTCCTCCCATGGTGCCTTCCCTTACTACTACATTTTTTCTGTCCTTCCTTCTTTAGGAAGGCACCTTCTTATAGGGAAGGTGCCTAACCTTAGCATTTAATTCTAGGGTACACCTTTCGAGCCATATCATTGGCACGCGGTTCCGGCTATGGGGGGATATGATCTTTATGATGACGATATTTTTTTTGGTACTGCATAATTTATAAATAATTATATAAAAATTTGAGTTAGTATGCGCGTACCTTATTTGGTGTTTCATGCATCATGAAGAGCGTTGATTCACTGATTTGTGACACGGGGGAGGGGTATGGTCATCTGATGTCGCTCATTCGTGTGGTGATTTCATTTCGATCGAGGCATTCGGGAGACTTAAGTGCTGGCTGTACGTGGAAGGCACTCTTTGGTACCTTCCCAATGTGGAAGGCGCTTATGTGGTGCCTTCCCAATGTGGAAGGCACTTATATGGTGCCTTCCCAATGTGGAAGGCACTTATATGGTGCCTTCTCGATGTTGTTGGTGCTCTCTGATTGGATGCGCCTTTCGATGGTGGAAGGCATCTTTGATTGGATGCACCTTCCAGTGGTGGAAGGCGTCTTTTGATTGGATGTGCCTTCCGATGGTGGAAGGCACATTTTTGATGATGGCGCCTTCCTGCTATGGAAGGTGCTTCTGAATGGGTGTGCCTTCCCGATGTGGAAGGCGCCTCGGTCTATATGCGCCTTCCCGATGTGGAAGGTGCCTCAAGATTTTTTTTTATTTGTGTGGCACCTTCCAGCCATGGAAGGCGCCTATATTTTTTTTTTGTGTGTGCCTTCTTTATAAGGAAGGTGCATTCTTTTAGCTGGGTGCCTTCTTTATAAGGAAGGTGCCTTATTCTCGGCGGGCGCCTTATTCATAAGGAAGGTGCCTTCTTTCGGTGGGGCACCTTCTTTATAAGGAAGGCGCCTTCTTCTGTGCCTTCTCAATGTGGAAGGCGCTTTATTCTTGGTAATCATGTTGTGATTGACTGGGAAAGGGTGATCAAGCCTTCTCAGTCTCACTTCACACTGCAGTAGCTTCTACCTATGAGTGCCGGTGTCAGAATGCTGAGCCGAATCAGGCCTGGTTTCCTAGATACCTATTCCTCGTGCTGTCAGGTCCTCCACCTACAAAAAGCAAACAAAAAGAAAGAAAAATAAAGGTAGTTAGACGCATTCCATGCCTGTTAGGCCCTGGATTAGGATGCCTGCAGCTTGCATGCGGGCGTCGTCCCTACAAAACACATCGTAAAAAAAAACTAAATTAACTAATTTTTGGTGAGCACCTCCATGCCCACCGTTTTGCCTGTTAAGAGTTTGGTCCGGTTCTAACAAGATGGGGTCTCCCCCATGTCTATCTTGGATTCCACCTGTAAGGTTTTGGCTGTGTTATAGGGATGCAGTCGGTGGCCATTGACCATTAACACGGTGTTGCTACCATCAATTGTTCTAACGTGCACTGCCCCATTCTTGATGAGCTCTACCACCTCATACGGTCCCATCCATATTTGCATTAATTTACCTTTTCTTTCTTGGAACCGAGAATCATACAATAGCACCCATTCTCCTTCTTGGAACTACTTCAGTTTAATGTGGCGATCATGCCACCGCTTTCTTTGCTTTTGTATGATTTCCATTCTCTGCAGAGCGTCCATTCAGATTTCTTCCAGCTGATCTAGCTACCGAATCCTTTCTTCTTGAGCGTCATCCAAGCTCAAGTTCAATTCTGAAGCCGTCCTCAATGTCTTGATTTCAAATTCAATGGGCATCATCGCACTCTTCCCATAGACCAGTTGGAAGGGTGTGAAGCCTATGGTGGATTTCCACGTGGTATTATATGCCCAGACTGCCTCCGGCAACCATGTAGCCCAATATTTTCTATGTTGCTGCATGGTCTTCATTAGGATGTTCTCTATTTCTCTGTTCGTCACTTCCACTTGCCCATTTGCCTGCGGATGGTAGGGTGTAGTTTTATTGTGCCAAACTCTGTATTGCTCCATCAGCTCCTTGATCAACCTGGAGGTAAATTGAGGCCCCTGGTCTATTGTTATCTCTCTAGGGACCCCAAATCATGTAAAAATGTGGGAAAATAAGAAATCGATGACTGTTATTTCTTTTGAATCTCTCAACGCTTGAACTTCAACCCATTTGGTGACGTAATCTATATAGACCAAAATAAACCTCCTCCCTATTGAAGGTGGATTAATTGGTCCCATGAAGTCCATGCCCCACTTATCGAAGGGTTCTAGGTGTACCTGAGGCTGGAGGGGCATTTCATCTCGATGGGTTGGTCTGCCCATTCTTTGGCATTCATCGCACTTGCTGGTGTATGCAGCCGCATCCTTGAACAGAGTGGGCCAAAAGTACCCAGCCTGTAGGATTTTGTAGGTAGTTCATTTCCCTACAAAGTGTCCTCCGCATGGTTCGTCGTGACACGCTTTGAGTACTTCTGAGAACTCCTACTCTGCTACGCATCTCCTTATAATCTGGTCACATCCTATTTTGAATAGGAGGCCATCAATCCATAGGAACGATGCACTTTTCTCTATGACCGCCTACTTTTCTCAGAAAGAGAGAGCAGGTGAGGTTCTTCCGGTGGCCAAGTAATTGGCTATATCTGCGTACCATGAGATTTTCTCACTAATGGTGAACAAATGTTCATCTAGAAACTAGTCTTCCACTACTGTATGGTCTACCGGTATCAATCTGGATAGAAAATCTGCTACGATGTTGTCCTTGCCTGGTTTGTCAACTATTGTGATGTCAAATTCCTATAGTAACAAGAGCCACCTGATAATTCTTCCACCAATGGCTGGCTTGCTCATCAAGTATCTGATAGCTGCATGGTCCGTGTGGACAATTACCTTATACCCGATGATATAATGGCAGAATTTGTTTATGGCATGCACAACTGCAAGGAACTCCTTCTCCGTCACCATGTAGTTGAGCTTGGCTCCTGCCAAGTTTTTGTTGACATAGTAGATGGCATAAAATTCTTCGCCATCCTTCTATCCGAGGACTGCTCCAATCACACCGTTGGATGCATCACAGTAGATATGGAATGGTATGGCCCAATTTGGTCCTCTTAAAACTAGTGTGGATATCAGTTTCTCTTTAAGCAACTAAAATGCTTCTTCACAGTCTTCCGTCCAATTGAACTCCACATATTTGGATAATAGAGTGTGCAGTGGTTTTGCAATTTTGTTGAATTCGATGATAAATCACCGGTAGTACCCGATTGATCCAAGAAAACTCCTCACCTCTCTCTACATTCTAGGGCTGGGTAGGTCTTTGATGACCTCAATTTTTCTTTTATCAACCTTTATTCCTTCTATGGAGAGGTGGTGTCCCAATACGATGCCTTCTTGCATCATCATAAAGCATTTCTCATTGCTCAGGGACAAATTGTTTTCCTTGCTTCTTTCGAGCACTCTTTCCAAGTTCGTCATTGCCTCGTCAAAGGTTTCTCCATAAATGGTGAAGTCATCCATGTATACTTCGACCGCGTCTCCCATCATGTCTAAAAATATGCTAAGCACCACCCTTTGAAAGGTGGCAGGTGCGTTGCACAATTCGAAAGGTAATACCCGATAGGCAAACGTTCCCCATGGGTAGGTGAACATTGTCTTGTCCTGATCCTCTTCTCCTATCTAGATCTGGTTGTATCCACTGAATCCATCCAAGAAGGAGAAATACTTCCTCCCTGAGAGTGTATCCAAGACTTGATCAATGAACGGGAGCGAGAAGTGGTCCTTCTTGGTCACTTTGTTTAATGCTCTGTAGTCCACATAGATTCACCATTTCCCATTATTTTTAGGGACTACCACTAACGGTGATACCCACTCACTGTCAGAAATTGGATAGATGAATCCGGAAATCAAGAGTTTTTGCAGTTCTTCCTTGACAATGTCTTTCATTTCTGGATTCATTCTTCTCTGTGGTTGCCTACTTGGAGTTGCTTGATCATCTAGGTATATACGATGGGTATAGATCTCTGGGCTGATACCCTTCATATCTGAGTAATCCCATGTGAATGCCTATTGGTGTCTAACCAGGAGCTCTTCTACTTTCATCAATTGTGTGGGAGTCAACCCACTACTGACATTCAATGTTCTTCCTGGCCCGACGTGTATCTGCTAAATGTGGTGATCTTGGGTGCCAACCAATGGTGATCTAGGTGCGGAGATGGAGGACTCCCCATGGAGGAACTCCACAATAGCACCATCTTCATCTTCTTCTGCCAACTCATCCAATGTCATCATCAGCTGGATCATGGATAGCTCAGGATTTTCATGCTCGATCAACATGGGTTCTCCTACTGAGTCGATGGACTATGCTGGGGGTGAAATAGTCAACCTTTTAACATTTCATCCATCGGAGATGGTCATCAGCCCATCCCGATAGCTGATGTAAGCATCAACTATTGCCAGCCATGGCCTTCCCAAGATGAGTGGGTAACCGCCCAGCCTAGTTTTATATTGCAAGACTAAAAAGTCGGCTGGGTATTCCCATGCATTGACTATCACTATTATGTCTTCCAACATTCCTTTTGGTGCCACGATCGATCGATCGACCAGCTGCAACACTATCATAGTGGGTTTCAAGTTCGTGATCTATAGCCTCTGCATGGTCTCCTGAGGCATTACATTGATGGCTACTCCGAGATCGACCAACGTATTGGACAGGGAATGTCCCTCAATTTTTACAGTCAACATCGGGCTACCCGGGTCTGCATACTTTGGATGGCATGTTTTGCCCATCATCAAATATGCTAGTTTACCCATGACATTGATAGTCTGGGTTGCTCTTCATCCTGGCTTCCTTAGACACATCTCTCTTATCACCTTGGTATATATCAAAACATCTTGGATGGCTTGAAATAATGGAATTGTCATGGTGAGGTTCTTCAAGCTAGACAAGATATCAAACTTTGGCTATGTTACTTTCCTCTATTCTTGTAGCCGGTTGGGAAATGGAGCCTTTGCTCTCTTAGGCATTTCTTCTATCACCTCTTCTACAAGAGGTGTTTCTCCTACCTCTTCCTCCTCTTCTACCAGTGGAGGTGTTCCTACTCCTAGCTGTCTACCAGACCTAAGCTGAATATGGTACATCGGATACATCTCACCCTCCATGTTGTATGCTGGTTGGTTCACCCTGTTATTCGGATTTGCCATCGGTTGTGCGAGTAGCTGTACAGGTCTCACTACTGGAAACACCGGTAAATTTTATTGGGGGTGAGTTGGTGCTACATTCTATGGAGCCTGATTCCATGTAGTGTGGCCTCTCCACTACTGCCTAGGATATGGATATGGCATCCATGGCTACTGGTTCGGGAATGTTGCTGGGGGTGCGTTGGACCAGGGTGATGGCCCCCACCACCCCATGTTAGGTGGTTGAGGTAGGCCTTGGTGCATGTATGGTCCTCCCCCATATGATGACATTTCGGTTGGCATATTCCCTACAAGGGGTTGTGGCCAACTCTTCTGATTGCCTATGAAATAGGCATCCACGCTTTTAGCATCCTCCTGATTACTGGGCAGTTGTGGGCACAATCGAGTTTTATGGTTCAGCCTACAAACTGTGCATACTCTGACTTTGTTCTCTGGGCATGCATTCTTTGCATGCTTCCCTCTACATTTTGGACAGAAATAAGCCAATGTTGCTTCATTTTCTTGCTTCTTTTTCTCTAACAGCAGCGTATCCATCTGCAATGCTAGAGATGAGAGCATTTCACTCTTTAAATCTTCCAACATGTTACCTATTTTTGTCTTTGTGACTGAAGCAATCACTTTCATGGTTCTAGAAGTGGTCTTGCCTCTCCTTCTTGAGTAGTTTCGGCATAGTTGTCGGATGTCTTCCATAGCGTGCTGGTAGACATCACCTCCAAAAATCATGTTAAGAGCCTCTAGTGATTCATTGGTAAGTCCTCTCAAAAAGATGCTTTTGAGGGACTTATCAGATAGTTTCGTGTGAGGAGATCGTTGAAGATTGAAGTTGAATCTCTCCCAGTATTCCTCGAGAGACTCATATTCTTTCTACGTCATGCTCAGGACCTCTTCTCTGGAGTCTCTTGCTCTCCTAAAATCTTGGTATTGCTCTAAAAAGAGCTTCTTCATTTGATCCCAAGTGGCAATGTGTTTGTCTCCCAGATCGATGAACCACCATAGAGCTGCATCGTCCAACATGGAAGGAAAGAGTTTTAGCTTCTGTGTATCATATTTGTAGTCCATAGACCTACATAAGACATCAAACTTAAATAAAAATAGGTCAGGGTCCTCAGTTGGGTATCCTCTGAAGGTCGAAAGGTGAGCAGGGGATATGTTTTTCATTTTGGTATCTCCTACTCCTTCTTCAATCGAGAAACTAAAGCCAGATGAGACTTCTTCGTTGTTAGCCATTTTTTTAGGAAATGTGGTCTCTAATGCAGTATTTATGGCCTTACGGTCATTTAAGACTTTTTGAGTCAAGGCTCTAAGGTTGTCTGGTGTTATCGTTCGATCTTCTACAACTTTCCACAATAGGGCTTCCTCTAAGGGTGTCCTATTAAACAGGGGATTTATGATGATTCGTTCTTCCCCACGTTGATGGGATGAGGAGGCACTTTGCACAAAGTGTGGCTCCTCACTCCAATGGATTGCTGGAGGCGGGTCGGGCGAGTCTAATTCAAATTTAGAATGCTCGGTTGACTCAGGTTCTGATGGATTGGTTTTTATAAACCGATCATCAGGTCCTCTTCTTCTCGAAGAACTCATACAAGGTCATATGGAAGGTTTCTAGGTATTGTAAATAATCTAGTTGAGATGCTTCCTCGACAACGGTGCCAAAATATTATGGGCCAAACAAGGTTAACTTCTTTCCTACTTTTGTCACATGCCCATGCATTTAATTTATCAACCCAGGGAGCTTCATAAACTTGTGAAGGGTCTTGAACAAGATTTCTTACAATACCACTTGAGATGAGTCCGCTAGTTCTACTATTGGGGGGTGTTTCAAACGGTTGTCAATCATTCATACACTCCTCAATAATTTACGTAAAAACAATTAAATCTACAGAAAGGAAATATTCACACATTCCTGGAAATGAACCTACTACAAATACTGGAAATAACAATGCGATAAATAATCTTATAAAAGTGGTAAACTAATCTAGAAAACACAGGAAAAATAGGGGAAGAAATACTGGCTTGGAGTGGGCCCAGGCTCCAGCAGCTTCCTCCTAGCTGAACACGCACTTAGAAACTCTTAGAACTGTATTATAATTATCAAAGTATTACAATGCTTCTTCTATAAATCTCTCTATAATTACTATCAAAATATTCTATATCCTATATATTCTCAGAGAGGTCTACGTGTGTTTATATAGCACACCCGTAGAACTTCTATTACAAAGAAGTTATAATAGTCGATTCATTCCAGACTAAACTAAGATAGTCTGGTAAATGTGATCGACGTCTGCTAAAATTGGCATTCGGTTCTAATGGTGGCATGTTCACTGATTGGTTTGTGCTTCACCTGGCATTGGTAGGACATTCTCATACGTCGGTGCGATCCCCAATTTAGCTCTACATGATGTAGAGTTGGAACTGCACCAGTCGCTGTTGTCCACATCATGCTTGTCTGGTCAACGGGTGAAGAACAGGGGTGCCTTCCCTATGAGGAAGGTGCCTAAGTATGTCGGGCACCTTCTCTATGCGAAAGGTGCCTTACTATCATTGGCACCTTCCTGGAAGAGGAAGGTGCTTATCTTCTGTTGGCGCCTTCCTATGAGAGGAAGGCGCTTGCCTTCTAGTGGCGCCTTCCTTATGAGAGGAAGGTGCTTGCCTTCTAGTGGTGCCTTCCTTATGAGAGGAAGGTGCTTGCCTTCTAGTGGCACCTTCCTTATGAGAGGAAGGTGCTTGCCTTCTAGTGGCACCTTCCTTATGAGAGGAAGGCACTTCTTTTCCTTTGGCGCCTTCCTGGAAGAGGAAGGCGCTGGCCTTCTATTGGCGCCTTCCTGGGAGAGGAAGGTGCTTGTCTTTCCTTGGCGCCTTCCTAGAAGAGGAAGGTGCCTACTTACGCTTGGTACCTTCCTGGAAGAGGAAGGCGCCTACCTTCTCTATGTTGATTCCAAAAGAAACAAAGTGCCAGGTCCATGAAAAGACCTCGACTGATCCAAATCTAACTAAATCAACTGCAATTCCACAAAAACACACTGAAAACACATGAATTAGATAACACGCATAATTTCATCAAATAATTATATAATCATTCATAAACATATGCAATCCTTATTATACAAACCCATAATAATAAAGAAAATGTATACAAAATATGAGCATTTCTGATGTCACTCGTTCGTGTGGTGATTTCATTCCGATCAATGCATCCATGAGACTTAAGTACTGGCTGTACGCGAAAGGTGCTCTTTGGTACCTTCCCAATGTGGAAGGTGCTTATGTGGTGCCTTCCCGATGTGGAAGGCATTTATATGGCACCTTCTCGATGTGGAAGGCACTTATATGGTGCCTTCCCAATGTTGTCGGTGCTCTCTAATTGGATGCGCCTTTCGATGGAGGAAGGCATCTCTGATTGGATGCGCCTTTTGATTGGATGCACCTTCCAGTGGTGGAAGGTACATTTTTTTGATGATGGTGCCTTCCTACTATAGAATGTGCTTTCTGAATTGGTGTGCCTTCCCGATGTGGAAGGCACCTTGGTCTATATGCACCTTCCTAATGTGGAAGGTGCCTCGAGATTTTTTATTTATTTATTTGTGTGGCGCCTTCCAGCCACAAAATGTGCCTATATATTTTTTTGTGTGTGTGCCTTCTTTATAAGGAAGGCACCTTCTTCTAGCTGGGCACCTTCTTTATAAGGAAGGTGCCTTCTTCTGGATGGGCACCTTCTTCTAGCTGGGTGCCTTATTTATAAGGAAGGTGCCTTCTTCTGGTAGGGCACCTTCTTCATAAGGAAGGCACCTTATTATGTGCCTTATCAATGTGGAATGCGCTTTATTCTTGGCAATCATGTTATGATTGACTGGGAAAGGGTGATCAAGCCTTCTTTGTCTTGCTTCACACTACCTCAGCTTCTACCTATGAGTGCTGGTGTCGGAATGCTGAGTTGAATCAGGCTTGGTTTCCTAGATACCTATTCCTCGTGTTGTCAGGTCCTCCACCTACAAAAAGTAAATGAAAAGAAAGAAAAATAAAGGTAGTTAGATGCATTTCATGCCTGTTATGCCTTGTATTATGATGCCTGTAGCTTGCATGTGGGCGTCGTCCCTACAAAACACACCGTAAGAAAAAACTAAATTAACTGATTTTTGGTGAGCACCTCCATGCCCACCATTTTGCCTGTTAAGAGTTTGGTCTAGTTCTAACAAGATGGGGTCTCCCCCACGTCTATCCTAGATTCCACCTGTATGATTTTGGCTGTGTTATAGGGGCACATTCAGTGGCTATTGACCTTTAACATGGTGTTGCTACCATTAATTGTTCTAACGTGCACTGCTCCATTCTTGATGAGCTCTACCACCTCATATGGTCCCATCCATATTTGCATTAATTTACCTTTTCTTTCCTGGAATCAAGAATCGTACAACACCCATTCTCCTTCTTGGAACTGCTTTAGTTTAATGTGGTGATCATGCCACCACTTTCTTTGCTTTTGTATGATTTCTATTCCCTGTAGAGCATCCATTCGGATTTTGTCCAACTAATCTAGCTGTCGAATCCTTTCTTCTTGAGCGCCATCCAAGCTCACGTTCAATTCTGAAGCTGTCCTCAATGTCTTGATTTCAAATTCAATGGGCATCATTGCACTCTTCCCATAGACCAATTGGAAGGGTGTGATGCCTGTGGTGGATTTCCATGTGGTATTATATGAACAGAATGCCTTCGACAACCATGTAGCCCAATATTTTTTGTGTTGTTGCATGGTCTTCGTCAGGATGTTCTCTATTTTTTTGTTCGTCACTTCCACTTGCCCATTTGCCTACGAATGGTAGGGTGTAGTTTTATTGTGCCAAAATCTGTATTGCTCCATTAGCTCCTTGATCAACCTGGAGGTAATTTGAGGCCCCTGGTCTGTTGTTATCTCTCTAGGGACCCCAAATGGTGTAAAAATGTGGGAAACTAAGAAATCGACGACTGTTATTTCTTTTGAATCTCTCAATGCTTGAACTTCAACCCATTTGGTGATGTAATCTATACAGACCAAAATAAACCTCCTCCCTATTGAAGGTGGATTAATTGGTCCCATGAAGTCCATGCCCCACTTATCAAAAGGTTCTAGGTGTACCTAAGGCTGGAGGAGCATTTCGTCTCGATGGGTTGGTATGCCTATTCTTTGGAATTCATTGCACTTGCTGGTGTATGCAGCCACATCCTTGAACAGAGTGGGCCAAAAGTACCTAGCCTGTAGGATTTTATAGGTAGTTCATTTCCTTGCAAAGTGTCCTCCACATGGTTCATCGTGACATGATTTGAGTACTTTTGAGAACTCCTGCTCTGCTATGCATATCCTTATAATCTGGTCATGTCCTATTTTGAATAAGAGGCCATCAATCCATAGGAATGATGCACTTTTCTCTATGACCGCCTACTTTTCTTGAAAAGAGAGAGTAGGTGAGGTTCTTCTGATGGCCAAGTAATTGGTTATATCTACGTACCATAGGATTTACTCACTAATGGTGAACAAATGTTCATCTAGAAACTGGTCTTCCACTGCTATATGGTCTATCGATATCAATATGGATAGAAAATTTGCTATGACATTGTCCTTGCCTGGTTTTTCAACTATTGTGATGTCAAATTCCTGCAGTAACAAGAGCCACCTGATAATTCTTCTACCAATGGCCAGATTGCTCATCAAGTATTTGATAGATGCATCGTTTGTGTGGAATATTACCTTATACCCAGTGATATAATGGCAAAATTTTTTTATGGTGTGCACAACTACAAGGAACTCCTTCTCCATCACCATGTAGTTGAGCTTGGCTCCTACCAAGTTTTTGTTGACATAGTAGATGGCATAAAATTCTTTGCCATACTTCTATCCGAGGACTACTCCAATCGCACCGTTGGATGCATCACAATAGATATGGAAAGGTATGGCCCAATTTGGTCCTCTTAAAACCAGTGTGGATATCAGTTTCTATTTAAGCAACTAAAATGCTTCTTCACAGTCTTTCATCCAATTGAACTCCATATATTTGGATAATAGAGTGTGTAGTGGTTTTGCAATTTTGCTGAATTTGATGATAAATCGTCGGTAGTACCCGGTTGATCCAAGAAAAATCCTCACCTCTCTCTATATTCTGGGGCTGGGTAGGTCTTTGATGACCTCAAATTTTCTTTTATCAGCCTTTATTCCTTCTGTAGAGAGGTGGTGTCCTAATACAATGCCTTCTTGCATCATCATAAAGCATTTCTCGTTGCTCAGGGACAAATTGTTTTCATTGATTCTTTCAAGCACTATTTCCAAGTTCCTCATTACCTCGTCAAAGGTTTCTCCATAAATGGCAAAGTAATCCATGTATACTTCGATCACGTCTCCCACCATGTCTAAAAATATGCTAAGCACCACCCTTTGAAAGGTGGTAGGTGTGTTTCACAATCTGAAAGGTAATACCCAATAGGCAAACATTCCCCATGGGTAGGTAAACATTGTCTTGTCCTAATCCTCTTCTCCTATATAGATCTATTTTTATCCACTGAATCCATCCAGGAAGGAGAAATACTTCCTCCCTGACAGTGTATCCAAGAATTGATCAATGAACAGGAGCGGTAAGTGGTCCTTCTTGGTAACTTTGTTTAATTCTCTGTAGTCCACATAGATTCACCATTTCCCATTCTTTTTAGGGACTACCACTAATGGTGATACCCACTCACTGTCAAAAATTGGATAGATGAATCTGGAAGTCAAGAGTTTTTGCAGTTCTTCCTTGACAATGTCTTTCATTGCTAGATTCATTCTTCTCTATGGTTGCCTACTTGGAGTTGCTTGATCATCTAAGTATATACAATAGGTATAGATATATGGGCTAATACCCTTAATATCTAAGTAATCCCATGTGAATGCCTATTGGTGTCTAACTAGGAGCTCTTCTACTTTCATCAATTGTGTGAGAGTCAACCCACTACTGACATTCAATGTTCTTCATGGCCCGATGTGTATCTGATGAATGTGGTGATCTTGGGTGCCAGCCAACGATGATCCAAGTGTAGAGATGGAGGACTCCCCATGGAGGATCTCCATAATAGCACCATATTCATATTCTTCTACCAACTCATCCAACGTCATCACAAGATGGATCATGGATAGCTCAGGATTTTCATTCCCAGTCAACATGGGTTCTCCTACCGAGTCGACGGACTATGCTAGGGTGAAATAATCAACCTTTTAACATTTCATCTATTGGAGATGGTCATCAGCCCATCCCAGCAACTGATGTAAGCATCAACTATTTCTAGCCATGGCCTTCCCAAGATGAGTGGGTAACTGCCCAACCTAGTTTTAGATTGTAGGACTAAAAAGTCAGCTGGGTATTCCCATGCATTGACTGTCACTATCATGTCTTCCAACATTCCTTTCGACACTATGGTCAATCGATTGGCCAGCTACAACACTATCATAGTGGGTTTCAGGTTCGTGAGCTATAGCATTTGCATGGTCTCCTAAGGCATTACGTTGATGGTTGCTCCAATATTGACAAACATATTGGATAGGAAATGTCCCTCAATTTTTATGATCAGCATCGGGTTGCCCGGGTTTGTATACTTCAGATGGCACATTTTGCCTATCATAAAATTTGCTAGTTTACCCATGACATGGATAGTCTAGGTTGCTCTTCATCCTAGCTTCCTTAGACATATATCTCTTATCTCCTTGGTATACGTCGAAACATCTTGAATGGCTTGAAATAATGGAATTGTCACGGTGAGGTTCTTTAAGCTAGACAAGATATCGAACTCCGACTACGTTACTTTCCTCTATTCTTGCAGCTGGTTGGGAAATGGAGCCTTTGATCTCTCAAGAATTTCTTCTTCTATCACCTCTTCTACAAGAGGTGTTTCTCCTACCTCTTCCTCCTCTTCTACCAGTGGAGGTGTTCCTACTCCTAGCTATCTACCAGACCTAAGCTAAATATGGTACATCAAATACATCTCACCCTCCACATTGTATGCTGGCTAGTTCACCCTATTATTCGGATTTGTCATCTATTGTGTGGGTAGCTACGCAAGTCTCACTACTAGAAATGCTAGTAAATTTTTTTGGGGGTGATCTAGTGCTACATTCTATGGATCCTGATTCCATGTAGTGTGGCCTCTCCACTACTACCTAGGATATGGATATGGCATCCATGGCTACTGGTTCGAGAAAGCTGTTGGGGGTGCATTGGACCAAGGTGATGGCCCCCACTATCCCATATTAGGTGGTTGAGGTGGGCCTTGGTGCATGTAAGGTCCTCCTCCTTATGATGACATTCTGGTTGGCATATTCCCTATTACGGGCCAAACAAGGTGAATGGTTTCCTATTTTTTTCACATGCCCATGCATTTAATTATCAACCCAGGGAGCTTCGTAAACTTGCGAAGAGTCAGAATTAGGTTACTACAATACCACTGGAGGTGAATCTGCTAATCCTACATTTTGGGGGTGTTCTTGAAATGGTTGTCAATCATTACTACACTCCTCAATAAATTACGTAAGAAGAACAAAATTAAATCTACAGAAATAAATCATGTATACATTCCTAAAAATATACCTACCGCAAATACTGGAACTAGCAAATAATGAACATTCGTATGAAAGCAATAAACTAATTTAAATAAATAAACAAAAAGGAAATGGGGAAGAAATACTGGCTTGGAGTGGGCCCAGGCTCCAACAGCTTCTTCCCGATCGAACATGCGCTTTAGAACTTCTAGAACTGTAATATATTTATCAACGTATTACAATCTATCTTCTGTAACTCTAAATGGATCTTTATTAATTATTTCTATATCTCTCTCAGAACGATCTGCATGTGTTTATATAACACACCCATAGAACTTATGTTATAGAAGTGGTTACAACAGTCGATTCTTCCTAGACTAAATTAGAACAGTCTGGCAAATGCAATCGACGTCTGGCATTCTATTTTGATGGTGGCATGTTCATTTTGGTTCATGCTTTGTTTGGCATCAATAAGACATTTTGATATGTTTATGCTATCTCCAATTTAGCTTTGCATGATGCAAAGTTGGAACTACACCAGCCGCTACCATCCACATCATTCAAATTTGGTTAACGGGCAAAGAATCAGTGGCGCCTTCCTTATGAGGAAGGTACCTTGTTATCATGGCACCTTCTGGTTGTAGGGAGGTGCTTGCCTTCTATTAGCACCTTCTAGCTATGGGGAGGTTCTTGCATTCTATTAGCGCATTCTAGCTGTGGGGAGGTGCTTGCCTTATATTAGCACCTTTCGGCTGGTGGGAGGCCCTTGCCTTTGGTTGGCGCCTTTCGGTTGTAGGGAGGCGCTCACATTCAGTTGGCACCTTTCGACTATAGGGAAGCGCTCACATTCAGTTGGTGCCTTTCGACTATAGGGAGGCGCTCGTATTTGGTTTAGTGCATTCCAATTGCAGGGAGGTGCTTGTTCCCTTGGCACCTTCCGATTACAGGGAGGCGCCTATGTTCTCTACATTGACCCTCGATGAAATAAAGTGCCAGGTCCATCAAAAGGACCTCGATCGTTCCACGCCTAACATATGCCACACCCTTGTGGCATCCAAGCTACAGGTAGCCCTCTAAATTTTTATCTTCACCATCTCTTGGAGGATTCTGCTGCCCCTATGGCCTGAGTCTATCTTTTTGTGCCAGCATTTGAAGGTGTGGTTCGCCTTTGCCTATGGGAAACTACGATTGTCAATTGTCCTCTTCTTGTTCTAGCCGCTACTGGTGGTGGTCTAGCTAGCGTTGTTCCTGTCGATTGAAATGCAGCTTCGAAGCTTGCCAGAGGTTGGCATTTGGAGGTCTGACCACTGCCAGAGGGATATATGAATTATCCCCTCTGGAAGGCACTACTTGGGCCTTGTATAATTTGAGCGCTTTAGAGGTAAGCCCTACATTCTCCTTTGCAATCGTAGCAACCTCCAATTGTGGGCCATATACTCCCCATCATTCCAAGTACTTCCTCATCATGGAAGGCCATCCTCGGGATGAACCATAGATGTCCCAAAATTGGCTATCTTCTATCGGATTGACGTAGATGCTAGAATCTCCTTTTACCCTCGAGGATGCCTTCCTAGCCTCCTTGGATGCTTTCATTTCGTTGCACAGCTGCTCAAAATATTTTTTCATTTTGGCGAATAGCTGCATGTCCCATTCGTCCTCCTCTAACTCGACGAAGGTCACTTTCACCTTCTATCGAGTCGTCCTGGGCCTCTATAGAAAATGTGGCGGCTCGTACCAAGGTCTCTTCTTTCTCCTTTGGGGACTTCTCTTTACTTCGAAGGATCGACTGTGCTACTATCTTCGGGGGTGATCCTTCGTTCTCCTGTCTACCTAGTGTCGACCCCTCAGGCTCTTCTCCTTCTTTAGGCCTGTGGAGGTCCTCCTTATCCTCTGGTATTATCTATTGCTGGAGACCTTCGTCCTGCTCTGTGTCACTTAGGACAATGACAGGGGGCATCGTAGGACTTCTTTCATTTTCACCCCTAAAAATAGAGGAATCCTCCTCTGCCTTCGGGCTACTCTGTCGGGCATCCGATCGAATATCCCCCAAAGAGAATACTCATTTGATAGATGTGGGAGAGTTCATTGGCACTTCTTCTACCGAATCAGTTTGAGTGGATGCCTCCTGTCTTGCTGTTCCTCTATCTTGAAGTATTTGATTTTCCTCCTACAACTGTCGGACCAGTTGCTCAAGCTAAGCGATTCATCTATCCCTTTCCTCCAATTCTCTTTTATGCTGGTTCTAGCAATCTTCTAGAATCTACTGTGCCATCCAAAAATTAGTTTGCCATTCGAGCACCTTCTCCAAGGCCGCATCGATCTAGTCGTTACTACCAGAAGTTCCTTCATTCCATGGGCTCCAGTTTGTTAATTCTCAGAGGGTTTGGGTGGCAACGTCTATCTCCGGGTCACTCTATCCTTCCTCTATCGAGAGGAATCATCGTAGACGTTTCCTCCTGGGGATTGGTTTGTCCTCACCACCAGCGAGTGGTGCTCCTTCCTCCTCATACTCGGGCACTAGGGAATGCCCTCTGTCCTCTATGTCTTCGAGCACCGGTGACTACTCTGCTTCTCTCGGAAAATAAGGCAATGCCAATTGCTTGATGTTTGTTATCTCCTCTACAGGGGATGCTTCAGCTTGCCCTAATTAGGCAACCGCATTGTGTTGCTCTATTTGGCCACTGTCTCCCTCTGTGTTGTGGTTCTATCCTTGTGCTTCTACGTGGCAGAACAATGCCGATATCAACCCATGGTGGGCTAAGGCATACGATGCCCATTCATATTTTAGAGCATTCGCTAGGTAGAAAGGTATGTTTAATTTCCTCCCATGCACTAGGTGATTGAGGAAGTACACATGATTAATGTGCATGTGAAGAATCAAGCAATCTGCTCGAACATCTTTTGCATATTCATGGGGAGACCATTTTTGAATAACCTCTCCATGTCTATCTGTACATTTCCTCCTAGCAGCAGTATTTTGGTGTATAGTTTTAACATTTCGCCCTTGTATGTACATTCCCCCGTGAGAGGCAATATGATCGCCTGTGAGATGAACTTAGGGGTGACTAGAATTTCCACCCCTCATACTTGGGCCACATCACCCCTCAAAGAGGTAGTGAATTCTCTAGTTGCCTTCACGTCCTGGCCCTGACTGACCAGGGCATAGTATTTGAGCCACCCCTTGGCTTCGAATTGGGTCTTCACTACCCCTATGATCCCATCAGTATCACTGGGTTCATTCTTCTTGATCGCGTGGTTCTTGGACCTTCCTCCCATGGTGCCTTCTGTTGTTGTATATTTTTTTCTGTCCTTCCTTCTTTAGGAAGGCGCATTCTTATAGAAAAGATGCCTAACCCTAGCAGTTATGGAAGGCGCCCTATCATTGGAATGCGATTACGGCTATGGGGGGATACGATCTCTATGACAGTGATATCTTTTTTGGTATTGCGTATTTATAAATAATTATATAAGTGATTTGATTTAGTATGTGTGTACCTGATTTGTCGTTCTAGTCATCATAGTAGCCACTGATTTGCTAACTTGTGACATGAGGGAGGAGCATGGTCCTTTGATGTTGCTCATTCGTACGATGCTTCGTTTCTCTTGAGGTGTCTGACAGATGTAAATGTTGCATGCGAGAGGCATTCTTTGGTACCTTTCCCATGTGGATGGTGTCCTTGTAGCGCCTTTTCGACATTGTCGATGCTCTTCTTCAAATGAATGTGCATTCCAATGCTACGAGGTGCCTCTGATTGGTGGGAGGTGCTTTTGCCTGCATGCGTCTTCCCAATGTGGGAGGTGTCTCCTTCTGGTTTGTGCCTTCCTGATGTTGGAAGGTTTTCGTCTTGATGAGTGTGCCTTCTTGATGTTGGAAGGCGTATTCGACTAGATGAATGTGCCTTATTGATGTTGGAAGGCATTCATCTTGATGAATGTGCCTTCCTGATGTTGGAAGACATATTCGGATGGATGAATGCACCTTCCTGATGTTGGAAGGCATCTCGGCTAGATGAATGTGCCTTCTTGATGTTGGAAGGCGTATTCGGCTGGCTTTTTTTTTTCATCTTGGTGCCTTCCTGCCACGGAAGGTGCCTACATATGTATTTTTTTTTAAAGAAATTTTGAATGGATGGAAGGCGCTGTATTTCGATTTGGTGCCTTCCAGATGCAGTAAGGTGCCTTCCTCTAGATGGGCGCCTTTCGGGTGTAGTAAGGCACCTTATTTTGGACTCGGTGCCTTCTTTTGGGTGTAGTAAGGTGCCTTCTTCTGGACTTGGCACCTTCTGGATGCAGTAAGGTGCCTTCTTCTGGAATTGGTGCCTTCTTTTGGATGGCGATTTGACTAGAAAAAGGGTGATCAAGCCTTCCTAGTTTTTTTCATGCTGCCCAGATTCTACCTAAGAGCCGATGTCGGAATGTTGAGCCGAATCGGGCCTGGTTTCCTAGATACCTATCCCTCGTGCTGTCAGGTCCTCCACATACAAAAAGCAACCGAAAAAGAAAGGAAAATAAATGTAGTTAGATGCATTCCATGCCTGTTAGGCCCTGGATTAGGATGCCTACAGTTTGCATGCGGGTGTCGTCCCTGCAAAAACACACATTACAAAAAAACTATATTAACTAAAAAATTTTGGGTGAGCACTTTCATGCCCACCATTTCACCTATGATATTTTAGTCTAGATCTAGCAAGATGGGGTCTCCCCCATGCCTACTCTGGATTCCACCTGTAATGTTTTGGACGTATTATAGGGGCATAGTCGGTGGCCATTGACTGTGAACATGGTGTTGCTACCGTCAATTGTCTTAACGCGCACCACCCTGTTCCTAATGAGCTCTGTCACCTCATACGACCCCATCCACCTCTACATAAGTTTGCCCTTCCTTTCCTAGAATCGAGAATCGTACAACAATACCCATTCCCCTACCTAGAACTTCTTCAGCTTGATGTGGTTATCATGCCACTTCTTTCTCTGCTTTTGTATAATCTCTATCCTCTGCAAAGCATCCAGTCGGATTTCATCTAGCTGATCTAGCTAGAAAATCCTCTATTTTTGAGCTTTTTCCAAGCTCAAATTTAATTTTGAAGTTATCCTCAGAGTTTTGATTTCAAACTCAATGGGAATCATCGCATTTTTTCCATAGACCAGTTGGAAAGGTGTGCATCCTGTGGTGGATTTCCACGTGGTGTTGTATGCCCAAACTGCCTTCAAAAATCATGTGGCCCAATATTTCTTGTGTTGCTGCATGATTTTGGTCAAGATGTTTTCTATCTCCTTGTTTTTCACTTCTACTTTCTCGTTCACCTGCGGATGGTAGGGCATGGTTTTATTATGCCAAACTCTATACTGCTCCATCAGATCCTCAATCAATTTGGAGGTGAATTGTGGCCCTTGGTCTGTTGTTATCTCCTGAGGAACCCCAAATCATGTGAAAATATGGGCAAATAAGAAATTGGTGGCTATTTTTTCCTTTGAGTCCCTTAATACCTGCACTTCCACCCATTTGGTGATGTAATCCATGCAGACCAGAATAAACCTCCTTCCCATCGAAGGTGGATTAAATGGTTCCACAAAGTCCATGCCCCATTTATCGAAAGGTTCTAGGTGTACCTAGGGTTGCAGGGGCATTTCATCTCGGTGGGTTGGTCTACCCATCCTATGGCACTCTTCACACTTGCTGGTATACGCTACCGTGTCCTTGAATAGAGTGGGCCAAAAATACCCAGCCTACAGGATTTTGTAGGCAGTTAGTTTCCCTACAAAGTGTCCTCCACATGGCTCATCGTGACATGCCTTGAGCACTTCTGAAAAATCATGTTCTGCTATGCATCTTATTATAATTTGGTCCCGTCCTATTTTAAATAGGAGACCATCCATCCAAAGGAATGATGCGCTATTCTCTATGACCGCCTGCTTTTCTTAGTAGGAGAGAGCAGATGAGGTCCTTTCGGTGGCCAAGTAATTGGCTATGTTTGCATACCATGGAGTTTGTTCACTAATAGCAAACAGATGTTCGTTTGAAAACTGATCTTCCACTACTTGATGATCTGCTGGTATCAATCTGGACAAAAAATCTGCCATGACATTGTCCTTGCCTAGTTTATTGACTATAGTGATGTCGAATTCCTACAATAGCAACAACCATCTAATAATTCACCAATGGCCGGCTTGCTCATCAGATACTTGATAGCCGCATGGTCCGTATGGATGAAGACCTTGTATCCCGTTATATAGTGGTGAAATTTGTTTATTGCATGGACAACTATGAGGAATTCTTTTTCTATCACTGTATAGTTGAGCTCTACTCCCGCAAAGTTTTTACTGACATAATAGATGGCATAAAATCCTTCACCGTCTTTCTGCCCGAGGACTTCTTCGATCACACCGTTAGATGCATTGCAGTAAATATGGAATGGTATGGCCCAATTCGGTCCTCTCAAGACCGGTGTAGATATCAATTTTTATTTCAAAAATTGGAATGCTTCTTCATAGTCTCCCATCCAATTGAACTCTAAGTCCTTAGAAAGTAGGGTGTGCAGTGGTTTGGCAATCTTACTAAATTTGATGATAAATCGTCGGTAGTACCCGGATGATCCAAGGAAACTTCTTACCTCCTTCTACGTTTTGGGGCTAGGTAGGTCTCTAATGACCTCGATCTTCCTCTTATCTACTTTTATTCCTTCTACATAGAGGTGGTGTCCCAACATGATGCCTTCCTACATCATCATAAAACATTTTTCATTACTTAGGGACATGATTTTCCTTGCTCTTGTCGAGCACTCTTGCTAGATTTGTCATTGCCTCGAAGGTTTCTCCATAGGTAATGAAGTCATCCATGTATACTTCCACCCCGTATCCTATCATATCAGAGAATATGCTAAGCACCACCCTTTGAAAGGTGGTCGGTGTGTTGCATAGTCCAAAAGGCAATACCTTATAGGCAAACGTTCCCCATGGACAGGTGAACGTTGTTTTATCTTGATCTTCTTCCCCTATCTGAATCTAGTTGTAACCATTGAAACCATCCAAAAATGAGAAGTATTTTATTCCTGAGAGTGTGTCCAAGACCTAATCGATGAATGAGAGTAGGAAGTGGTCTTTCTTAGTCACCTTGTTCAACGCTCGATAGTCCATGCAGATCCACCATTTCCTATTCTTTTTGGGGACCACCACTAATGGTGATACCCATTCACTGTCAAAAATTGGATATATGAGTTCGGCAGCCAGAAGTTTGTGCAGTTATTCTCTGACAATGTCTTTCATTGCTGGGTTCATCCTTCTCTATGGTTGCCAACTAAGAGTTTCCTAGTCATCTAAATAAATCCAATGGGTATTTCTGGGCTGATGCCATGCATATCTGCGTAGTCCCATGCAAATGCTTGCTAGTGTTTTACCAGAAGCTATTCCAAATTTTCTAGTTGTGTGGGCGTCAACCTGCTATTGACATTTAATAGCCTCCCTGGCCCAACATGTATTTGTCAGATGTGCTAATCTTGGGTGCCAGTCAACAGCAATCCAGGTGTGGGGGTGGACGATTCTCTATGGAGAAACTTCATGATAGCACCATCCTTGTCCTCTTCTACCACCTCATCCAAGGTCATCACCGGCTAGATTATGGACAACTCTGTAGTTCCATGCTCGGTTATCCTGGGTTCTTCTGCTGAGACCATAGACTGAGATGGCGGTGAAATGGTCAGCCTTTTGATGTTTTGCCCATTGGAGATGGTCATTAGCCCATCCCGGTAGCTGATGTAAGCATCAGCTGTTGCTAGCCATGGCCTCCCCAAAATGAGTGGGTAACCGCCCAGCCTGGTCTTGGTTTGCAAAACTAAAAAATTAGTTGGATATTCCCATGCACTGACTATTACAATCACATCTTCCAGCATCCCTTTCGGTGACATGGTTGATTGATCGACCAACTGCAGCACTATCGTGGTTGGCTTCAGGTTCATGAGCTGCAGCCTCTACATGGTCTCTTGAGGCATCACATTGATGGCTGCCCTAAGATCAACCAATGTGTTGGACAGGGAATGTCCTCCAATTTTTATGGTCAGCACTAGGCTGCCTGGATCTGCATACTTTGACGTGCTCTACCCATCATTAGATCTGCCAGTTTACCCACGACATTGATAGTCTGGGTAGCTTTTTGTCCCGGTATCCTTAGATACATTTCTTTGATTTCCTTGGTGTAAATGGGGACATCTCAAATTGCTTGAAATAATGGGATTGTCACCATGAGATTCTTCAAGCTCGACAAGATGTCAAATTTTGGCTGTGTTGTTTTTCTTTGTTCCTGTAGCCGACTAGGAAATGGAGCCTCCGCTCTCTCAAGTGCTTTTCCCTCTTCTACCAGAGGTGTCTCCTCTATTTCTTCCTCCTCTTCTACCAGTGGAGGTGTCTCTACTATTTCTTCCTCCTCTTCTACCAGAGGTGGTGTCTCTACTCCTAGATGCCTACCTAATCTAAGTTGAATATTGTACATATGATACATCTCATCTTCTACGTTGTATGCTGGTTGATTTACTCCATTGTTTGGGTTTGCTGTCGGTTGTGCTGGTAGTTGTGCAGGTCTCACTGCTGGCAATGCTGGTAAGTTCTGTTGGATGTGAGCAGGTGCTGCACTCTGTGGAGTCAGATTCCACACATTGTGGCCTCTCCACTACTGCCTAGGATATGGATATGGCATCCATGGCTTCTGATTCGAAAATACTACTGGGGGTGCGTTAGTCCAGGGTGATGGTCCCCACCACCCCATATTAGGTGGTTGAGGGGGTCCTTGGTGCATGTATGGCCCTCCCCCATATGATGGAATTCTGATTGGTATATTCCCTGTGGGGGGCTGTGGCCAACTCTTCCTATTGCCTATGAAGTAGGCCTCCGTGCTCTCAGTCGCTTCCTGGTTACTGGGCAGTTGTGGACACAATCAAGTTTTATGATTCAGCCTGCAAACTACGCATACTCTAACCTTGTTTTCTGGACATGCATTCTTTGCATGTCTTCCTCTACGCATCATTTTCTTGTTTCTTCTTTTCTAACAGTAGCGTATCCATCTATAGTGCTAGAGATGAGAGCATTTCACTCTTCAAATCATCTAGCATGTTGCCTATTTATATTTTGGTGACTGAAGAAGTCACCTTCAGAGTCCTGGCGATGATTTTTTCTCACCTTCTCGAGTAGTTCTGACATAATTGCTGGATGTCATCCATAGCATGCTGATAGACATCACCTCTAGAGATCATGTTGAGAGCCTCCAGTGACTCATTGGTAAGTCCCCTCAAGAATATGCTTTTGAGGTACTTATCAGATAGCTTCGAGTGAGGGGACCATTGAAGATTAAAGCTGAATCTCTCCTAATACTCCTCGAGAGACTCATCTTATCTTTGTGTCATGCTTAGGACCTCCTCCCTGGAGTCTCTTGCTCTCTTGAAATCTTGATATTGCTTTAGAAAGAGCTTCTTCATCTGGTCCCAGGTGGTGATGTGTTTGTCTCCCAGACCGATGAACCATCATAGAGCTGCATTGTATAATGTAGAAGGAAATAATTTCAACTTTTGTGTGTTTGATTTGTAATCCACAGACCTGCACAAAACATCAAACTTGAATAAAAATAGGTCAAGGTCCTCAGTCGGGTGTCCTCTAAAGGACGAAAGGTGATCAGGGGATATGTTTTTCATTTTGGTATCTCTTACTCCCTCCTCTATTGGGAAACTAAATCCAGATGAGACTTCATCGTTATCTGCTATTTTTTTGGGAAATGTGGTTTCTAATGCAGTTTTTATGGCCTTTTGGTTGTTTAAAACTTTCTGAGTCAATGGTCTAAGGTTGTCTAGCAAGATCGTCTGATCCTCCATAGCCTTCCACAACAGGGCTTCCTCTAGAGGAGTCCTATTAAATAGGGGATTTATGATGATTCATTCGTCCCTTTGTTGATGGGATGAGATGGCACTTTGCACAAAGTGCGGTTCCTCACTCTAATGGACTACTGGTAGGTCGAGCGAGTCTAACTCAAATTCAAAATGCTTGGCTGACTCAGGTCCTGATGGATTAGTTCTTATAAAGCGACCATCAGGTCCTCTTCTTCTCGAAGAACTCATACAAGGTTAGATGGAAGGTTTTAGGGTATTGTAAGTAATCTAATTAAGATGCTTCCTCGGTAATGATGCCAAAATGTTGCGGGCCAAACAAGGTGAATGGTTTCCTATTTTTGTCACATGCCCGTGCATTTAATTATCAACCCAGGGAGCTTTGTGAACTTACGAAGAGTCAAAATTAGGTTACTACAATACCAATGGAAGTGAATCTGCTAATCCTATGTTTGGGGGGTGTTCTTGAAATGGTTGTCAATCATTCCCGCACTCCTCAATAAATTACGTAAGAAGAACAAAATTAAATCTACAGAAATAAATCACATACACATTCCTAAAAATAAACCTACTTTAAATACTGGAACTAGAAAACTAATGAACATTCTTATGAAAGCAATAAACTAATTAAAATAAATAAACAAAAAGGAAATGGGGAAGAAATACTAGCTTGGAGTGGGCCCAGGCTCCAGTAGCTTCTTCCCGATCGAACATGCACTTTAGAACTTTTGGAACTATAATATATTTATCAACGTATTACAATCTATCTTCTATAACTCTAAATGGATCTTTATTAATTATTTCTATATCTCTCTCAGAACAATCTGCGTGTGTTTATATAACACACCCGTAGAAATTTTGTTATAGAAGTGGTTACAACAGTCAATTCTTCCCAGACTAAATTAGAATAGTCTGGCGAATGCAATCGATGTCTGGCATTATGTTTTGATGGTGGCATGTTTGTTTCGGTTTGTGCTTTGCCTGGCATCAGTAAGACATTTTGATACATTGGTGCTATCTCCAATTTAGCTCTACATGACACAGAGCTAGAACTGCACCAGCCACTGCCATCCATGTCATTCAAATCTGGTCAACGAACAAAGAATCAGTGGCACCTTCCTTATGAGGAATGTACCTTGTTATCATGGTGCATTTTGGTTGTAGGGAGGTACTTGCATTCTATTAGCGCCTTCTGGCTGTGGGGAGGTGCTTTTCTTCTATTAGCACCTTTTGGCTGTGGGGAGGAGCTTGCCTTCTATTAGCGCATTTCGAGTATGGGGAGGCTCTTGCCTTTGGTTGGTGCCTTCCAGTTATAGGGAGGCACTCACATTTAGTTGGCGCCTTTCAAATTTAGGGAGGCGCTCGCATTCAGTTGACACCTTTTGACTGTAGGGAGGCAATCATATTTGGTTTGGTGCCTTCCAATTACAGGGAGGCGCTTATTCCCTTGGCGTCTTCCAGTTGCAGGGAGGTGCCTATGTTCTCTACATTGATCCTCGATGAAATAAAGTGCCAGGTCCATCAAAAGGACCTCGACCATTCCAAATCTAACTAAATCAACTGCAATTCCACAAAACATACTAAAAACACACAAATTAGATAACACGCATAATTATATCAAATATCTATATAATCATTCATAAAAGTATGCAATCCTTATTATACAGCCGCATATTTATCAAAGAAATATGTACAAAATATGAGCATTTCTGGTGCTCATCATTCCCCGTAAGGGGTTATGGCCAACTCTTTCGATTGCCTATGAAATAGGCATCCGCGCTTTCAGCATCCTCCTGATTACTGGGAAGTTGTGGGCACAATCAATTTTTATGGTTCAACCTACAAACTATGCATACTCTAACTTTTTTCTCTGGGCATGCATTCTTTGCATGCTTCCCTCTACATTTTGGACAAAAATAAGTCAATGTTGCTTCATTTTATTGCTTCTTTTTCTCTAACAACACCATATCCATCTGCAATGCTAGAGATGAGAGCATTTCACTCTTTAAATCTTCAACATGTTACCTATTTATATCTTTGTGACTGAAGCAGTCACTTTCATGGTTCTAGAAGCGGTCTTGCATCTCATTCTTGAGTAGTTCTGGCATAGTTGTCGGATATCTTCCATAACGTTCTGGTAGACATCACCTCCAGAAATCATGTTAAGAGCCTATAGTGATTTATTGGTAAGTCCTCTCAAAAAGATGCTTTTGAGGGACTTATTAGATAGTTTCGTGTGAGGAGATCATTGAAGATTGAAGTTGAATCTCTCCAAGTATTCCTTGAGAGACTCATATTCTTTTTGCATCATGCTCAGGACCTCTTCTCTGGAGTCTCTTGCTCTCCTAAAATCTTGGTATTGCTCTAAAAAGAGCTTCTTCATTTGATCCCAAGTGGCAATGTGTTTTTCTCCTAGACCGATGAACCACTGTAGAGCTGCATCGTCCAATGTGGAAGGAAAGAGTTTTAGCTTCGCGTATCAGATTCGTAGTCCACAGACCTACATAATACATCAAACTTAAATAAAAATAGGTCAGGGTCCTCAATTGGGTATCCTCTGAAGGTCGAAATGTGAGCAAGGGATATGTTTTTAATTTTGGTATATCCTACTCCTTCAATCAGGAAACTAAAGCTAGATGAGACTTCTTCGTTTTCAGCCATTTTTCAAGAAATGTGGTCTCTAATGCAGTATTTATGGCCTTACGGTCGTTTAAGACTTTTTGAGTCAAGGCTCTAAGATTGTCTAGTGTTATCATTCAATCTTCTACAACTTTCCTCAATAGGGCTTCCTCTAAGGATGTCCTATTAAATAGGGGATTTATGATGATTCGTTCTTCCCCACATTGATGGGATGAGGAGGCACTTTGCACAAAGTACGGCTCCTCACTCCAATGGATTGCTGGAGGTAGATCGGGTGAGTCCAATTCAAATTTAGAATGCTCGACTAACTCAGGTTATGATGGATTGGTTTTTATAAACTGACCGTCAGGTCCTCTTCTTCTTGAAGAACTCATACAATGTCAGATGGAAGGTTTCTAGGTATTGTAAATAATCTAATTGAGACGCTTCCCTGGAAACGATACCAAAATGTTGTGGGCCAAACAAGGTTAACTTATTTCCTACTTTTGTCACATGCTCATGCATTTAATTTATCAAACCAAGGAGCTTCGTAAACTTGTGAAGGGTCTTGAACAAGATTTCTAGTTCTACTATTGGGGGGTGTTTCAAACGGTTGTCAATCATTCATACACTCCTCAATAATTTATGTAAAAACAATTAAATCTACAGAAAGGAAATATTCACACATTCCTAGAAATGAACCTACTGCAAATACTGAAAATAACAATGTGATAAACAATATTATAAAAGCAATAAACTAATATAGAAAACACAATAAAAATAGAGGAAGAAATACTGGCTTGGAGTGGACCCAGGCTCCAGCAGCTTCCTTCCAATTGAACATGCACTTAGAAACTCTTAGAACTATATTATAATTATCAAAGTATTACAATGCTTCTTCTGTAAATCTCTCTATAATTACTATCAAAATATTCTCTATCCTATATATTCTTAGAGAGGTCTACGTGTGTTTATATAGCACAACCATAGAACTTCTGTTACAAAGAAGTTATAACAGTCGATTCATTCCAGACTAAACTAAGACAGTCTGGCAAATGTGATCGATGTCTGCTAAAACTGGAATTCAGTTCTAATAGTGGTGTATTCAATGATTAGTTTGTGCTTCACCTAGCATTGGTAGGATGTTCTCATACATTGGTGCAATCCCCATTTTAGCTCTACATGATGTAGAGTTGGAACTGCACCAGTCACTGTTTTCCACATTGTGCTTGTTTGGTCAACGGGAAAAGAATAGGGGTGCCTTCCCTATAAGGAAGGTACCTAAGTATGTCGGGTGCTTTATTTATGCGAAAGGTGCCTTACTACCATTGGTTCATTCTTGGGAGAGGAAGGCGCTTATCTTCTATTGATACCTTCCTGTGAGAGGAAGGTGCTTGCCTTCTAGTGGTGCATTCCTATTGGTGCCTTCCTTATGAGAGGAAGGCACTTGTCTTCTAGTGGAACCTTCCTTATGAGAGGAAGGTGCTTGCCTTCTAGTGCCACCTTCCTTATGAGAGGAAGGTGCTAGCCTTCTATTGGCACCTTCCTGGTAGAGGAAGGTGCTTGTCTTTCCTTGGTGCCTTCCTGGAAGAGGAAGGTGCTAGCATTCTATTGGTGCCTTCCTGGGAGAGGAAGGCACTTGTCTTTCCTTGGTACCTTCCTAGAAGAGGAAGGCACCTACTTACGCTTGGTGCCTTCCTGGAAGAGGAAGGTGCCTACATTCTATGCATTGATTCCAAAAGAAACAAAGTACCAGGTCCATGAAAAGACCTCGACTGATCCAAATCTAACTAAATCAACTGCAATTCCACAAAAACACACTGAAAACACATGAATTAGATAACATGCATAATTTCATAAAATAATTATATAATCATTCATAAACATATGCAATCCTTATTATACAGGCGCATAATAATTAAGAAAATGTATAAAAAATATGAGCATTTCTGACGCTCATCACAACTCCAACCTAGAGCAGTTTGTGACCAAGTGAAAAGCACTATTAGTGCACCTACCCCTTTGAGGGCTTTGGCATTGTATTAATAATATCATCATTTGGGTGACCCTAAGAAGGACATGATTATAAATAAGATTCTTTATAAATATTAATACAAGAAATTCTATTTCATTTAATCTATGCAATATTGTCAATTTATGCTTTGAATGAATGAATACGACATAGTGTAGTAGATGGGTGTACGCTTTTTGGTTGGGTCACAAAATTTTTATCTTCATGGTGACAACTGTTTGGAGACCCAAAATTAGGGCTTCATATTCAACATTATTGTTAGTGCAAGGAGAGTCTAACTTGAATGACAAGGGCATTGGAGCTCCTTGTGGCGTGAGCAACACTATCCCTACACCACCCCCTTGCTCACACTTCGAACCATTGAAGAACAAGGTCATATCAACTTTGTTATTTGATTCTTTAGGTTTGGGTTCTTCTGATAAGATAAAGACTACATCATCAAGAATCTCTATGGTGAGGGGCTTACTATTTTTGAGAGGCACCTCAACTAGTTGATCTGCTATGACTTATCCCTTAATAGAATTTTGGCTTATGAATTCCAGATTGAATTCTGTCAGTAGCATGATCCACTTTGTAGTATGTGTATTATGATATATCTTGCTCATCATATACTGCAAAGGATTTTGTTTGGATATGACATATGTCATATGACTTAACATATAGTGTTGTGATTTCTTTGTAGCGAACACTACTACTAAACACAAATTTTCCACATATGCATATCTGAGCTCATAGCTCACAAAGGTTATACTAATGTAATATATGGTTTGTTATTTGGTTTGTGTATTATTTTGGGCTAACATGGTTCCCAATGCAAATTCAATTGTCAATATATAATAGAAAAGGCTCATCTAGCCTTGGTGGAGCTAGCACTAGCGACATCACCAGATATTGCTTAATTTCAGCAAAGGTTGCTTGAAATTCCTCATCCCAATTGAATGGGACCCCCTTGTGTAGTACTCGATTCATGGGTTGACATTTATCCGATAATTGTGTGATAAATCACTTTATGGATGCTACTTTGCCTTGTAGGCTTCTTAGTTCTTTGATGTTTATGGGGGGATGCATTTCTAGAATATCCTTGACCTTTGCTGGGTCAACTTCGATGCCTCATTTTGAAAATGATGAATCCTAAAATATTTCTTGAAGTTACGCCAAACACACACTTCTTAGGATTCAACATGACATTATGCTCTATCAGGAAATCAAAGACCTTTTTTAGGACCTCCGCATGCTCAGAATGCAATAATGACTTTGCCAACAAGTCATCAATATAATCCTCTAGGATCTTATCATTATAATAATAAAAAATATATGCCATAGCCTGCTGATATGTGGCACAAACTTATTAAGGCTGAATGGCATAAATATATAGCAAAATGTCCCCCATGGCATTATAAATGCTATTTTATGTTGGTCTTCGGGCTTAATACAAATTTGATTGAAACCAAAAAAATCATCCACTAAGGAGAGCATCTCATGAATTGTAATTGCATCTACAAGAGCATCAATATTTGGCAATGGAAATAAATCCTTTGTTGTTGCCTTATTAAGATCTCTAAAATTCATACAAATACGGATCCTTCCATCAGGTTTTCCTACAAGCACCATATTGGATACCCATTTTATATAGTCGATGGAGATGACAAACTCTACATCCAATAGCTTTTGCAACTTATCCTTAACCATTAAGGCTATAATTGGATGCATATTCCTAAGTTTTTTCTTGACTGGCATCTTTGATAGATCTAGCAAAAGGTTATGAGTAACCAATTTTAGATCTAGACCCGATATATCTTTGTAAGTCCAAGCAAAGAGATCATATCTCTCTCTCAGTAGAGGGATGAGGTTGGCACACTCATTAGGAGTCAAAGTCTCCCCAAATTTGACCTTCCTTGGATTTGTGGGATCATTACTGATATCCACTTTGAAGGTTTCCTCTATTGACATATGGGATCCCTCCTCAATTTGATGAGGTGTAGGGATCAATCAGATGTCATATGCTGGGTTTATGGGTTCCTCATTGGAAGCATCCTCAACATGATAGACATCATGGGCATAGCCTGGTGCAAAATAGAAAGGTTGCAACAT
This sequence comes from Wollemia nobilis, assembly GCA_028583015.1. Classification (NCBI taxonomy): domain Eukaryota; kingdom Viridiplantae; phylum Streptophyta; class Pinopsida; order Araucariales; family Araucariaceae; genus Wollemia; species Wollemia nobilis. Next base: position 1,831,368 of record JAQPPZ010000040.1, read on the forward strand.
TTATTCATCAAAGAAAAAATCTTTAGGCTCTAAAGGTAAATCAGCATGATCCCAATCAATGGCATCTACATTTATAGGCAATAGTTTGGATGGATCGACTAGATTATGGAGTGGAGTGGTCAAATCAATGGAGATCATGTTGATGAAATGGATCATGTCTCTAGAACCATGTGAAAGTGACTCATTATTAACAAAGCTACCATCCACAAGATGTGGTTATGGGGGTATGGGGATCTTTGGAACCGATCTATGAATAGACTATTGAATGGGATCATTGGGCTCGAGGAGCTCGCTGTATGTCAACGGATCAAAAAACACCATATGATAAATTATATTAAGATTCAGTGGTATCCCTCTGAAGAGAGGATGGATATTGATATCTCTACGTATATCCTCGATTGTATATAGTGCATTGTGATAGCGTAAGTAGGGAGGTCCTAAATAGGCTCTCTTTGTCTCATCTTCTTCATAACTATTCTAATACAAGCCTTCACCAATACCCATAAGAATGAGATGCTTTGGAAAATGTAGTCCCATATAGGTTGTCTCTTGATCGCTATCATCACTATCTGGTAGAACCAAGTACACATGTCACAAATATGAAAGTGTTGAGTAAATTGGCTCAACTTCATCCTCATATTGATCATTGGGTGAGGATAACTCAACATCATTTGTTCCAGAATCGTAGTCTGGTCCATCACTTTTGATGATGGATACTGCATGAGTGTTCTTAGAAGTAACTTATAATTTGGTACTCATAGCTATGTCTAGATTCTGGAAGTGCATACTGATGTCATCGATAGTTCCACAACTTTAATAATCCAAGTTAGCTCTTGGAATGGGTTCTGGGCTAGTCTCCACCAAGATGTTTGCGTGATATCTTTCGGGTGGATTTATAGCGACGTAAGTCATTAGATGATTATCCATGTAAAACATAGAAGGATTAGGGTTATACAGATTGAAGTCAAATTCATCCCCCATACTGAGGTACAGGTGGTCTAAATATACCACAAGGAGTTCAGCCTATCCTTTGCTATAGAATCCCAACCTGAACCTATCAGTAGGTAACTGATACTATGGTTATATAGGCTTCTTATGCCCCTACTTGAATATTTCGAGGCCATAACAATACCAATGGTAACACTAAAATTATCACATGGCATATTATAGGTTAAATAGATAATGAATGTTCATGGTGAATGGTTCATTATCATCCTCATCCATGGGCACGGGAGATGTAAACTAGTCTATCCCTCCATATATGAAGTTGGTTTGGTTAGGTGGTACCCCCAATGGTTCCACCATCCCTATGGGAAGGTGATGGGCTCACAATCATCCCATGTCATGTGTATTCTTGATAATCGATGTGAACATCACATTAAGCATAGTGTATTCCCCTAATCTAGGATTAACCAAATGGATGGTCACCTATGGTGCAGATGACCCTACTAAAGATGCAGGTGAAGTAGGTTGAAGTGCCTCTTCGAATCCTCCTTGAACTTTATCTACTTCCATGGGAAGGGGCTTCAACTATGATTGTATTGGATAGTTGCTTTATCTTCTTTTCTCTCACCTTTTCTTTCAACTTCCTATCATCGCGTTGTATCGTAGATGCAGTCGGTCTAATAGAAGTAGCTATCATGTGCTATGATCATTGAGATACACACATTGCGGGTCTAGCACACACTTATTTGATTTTACCTCCTAGATTTTTAATTGGTGATGCTGGTCGCACATCCAGGTGCATTGAGGGGAGCAAAAATTCCCTTGATAAATATGCTAGATTCATGTATTTAAAGGGTTCTTCATTCGAAGGAACCATGTGAACTTGTCCCTTATAAATGTATTTGATATACTAATGTAAAATATAAGGGACACAATACATTTATTTGATCCAAGGCATCCCTAGAAGTATATTATACTACATAGTACCTTCGATTACGTGACACATCATCGATATGGTATTCAGCCCCACCTAGATAGGTAAAACTATAGTACCGATCGTTGAGCATAATGCATCATTGAAAGCTCTCAACGTGAAGGTGGAAGGGATGATATGCATCTTGGGTAAATTTAGGTGAGTTAACACCTTGGTAGTTATGATATTGATCGATGACCCTATGTCAATCAAAACCCGCTTGAATAGTTTATGAATCACACATGCAATGATATGCAATGGCAGGTCTGCTATAACAACAAAAATTGTCTTGACTTTGTGGTCATAAAATTGAACGATCGATTCCTGACACTATTGCACGTGCCCCACAGAGTGTGTAAATTATTTGGGATCCTAAGTCTAAAATTCTATGGACCTTAAGATGTCCATGAGCATCTCCTTGTGCTTAGGAGACTACTGAATTAGCTCATAAATCAATAACTTCACTGGGATGTCTATAGATTTTGGACCAAACTACTTCTGATGGTCACCACCAGTCTAGTTGGTGGGTCGGGCACATGCTGGGTTGGCCTTAGAGGAGGCACAACTTGGACTCTAATAGGCATTGGAGGTTTATTCGGTTGTTCATACCTCACATTTCTTATGATAACATTGACCATTCTGACAAACCCCTGGGTTGGTGGTTCAATGTGAACTTGGTTGACTTGGCCAACATTATTCTTTGGTGCCTCATGATTTAGTAGAGGATTTTTATAAATACCCATATTTTGGTTATCAGGTGCTTGTGGGTTGTTGACAATAAGTGTACCTATATTGATCATATTTTGCACAAGATGTTTGAAAGATCAACATACCTTGATGTCATGGCCTTTCGATCTGTGAAATATGCAATAATGATCATCCTTGTAGCCCTTAGGCTTGGGCATATTTGGGTCCATTAACTTGACCTCAAGTAATTTTATAGCCTTCACCTCATATAATTGATGAAAAATAGAAGCCAAGGACTCTAATAACTGAATGAATATGTGAGGTGGGCATTGCTCTTTATTTTTACCCTTGCAATTGTTGTTGCACTGCTCATGTTGCACAAGCAAATGTTGGGCCTAATAATTTTACTTTTCCAACTATTTTTCTCCCTTTTGAAGGTTCAACACTACTTGATTAACATGGGTCGGCTTGGCCTGATGTCTCTTAGTGCTCTTCTTATGTCCCTCCTTATTATTCCTAAGCTTCAAGTTACCCTCATGTAACTTGATGACCTCCATTACCTTGGATTGCACCAAATCCTCTTCGAATGTCTTGTATTGCTATAGCTATAGCAATAACAAAATGTGTTTGGCACAAATATTTGTGAACATTCACGTTAATTCAGAGGATGGTATGGAGAATGGTAGATTTAACATAATTTTCCATAATCCATTACTGGCTCATCGTCATGTTGAATTAGAGTGGCCAGATCGGATAAGTTTACCTTCTTCTTGATGCCGAAGGAGAAGCATTCAAGAAATGCATCAACTAGTTGTTTGAAACTAGTGATGTTGTGCCTATTTAATTGGTTGAACCACTCTCGAGTTGGGCCTGAGAGGGTTGTGATAAAGGTGCATAGGAACAAAGCATAATTGCTCTCAATCTAAAAGCACATATGTATAAATTTAGTCACATGCTCTTGTGCGTCTTTCTCTCCTTGAAAATTTTCTAGTCTAGGTATTTTGAAATGCTCAGGATATGCTAGAATAGGCACTATCGTACATAGAGATTCATTGTGAATTTTGTTCAAGGTAGGCTTCTAATACATATTTCCTTGCTTCTCTATGGATTGAACCTTCTCTACTAAGGTATTGTAGGCTTGCAAGGAAAGAAAATCCTCCTCTCAGGATTGCCTTGGAGGCGCATTCAGAGGCAGATTCTTCCTCAATCGAGGTGGGGGACTAGGCTCACCCTCCTCCTAAAATTGGGATATTTTAGGATATTTTTGTTCTAATTCCTCTCCCACTTAATTCTCATACTACCTAAGATCATGTTGTTCGGACGTTGGATATCGATATTTTTGTTGAGTTGTATGGTGAGTATGTGTGTCAATGTTCTCAGGGTGTAACTCAGGCTATGAAGCCACTTATCTATCGACACACTCCCTGATCTTACTGTGAGGATGTAAACAAGTACTATCCAATTGATCCTATCTCTCTACATGCTCCTTCTAAATGAGGATGTATTGTTTATGCATGAGCTATTCATATAATTTCTATCTTATGAACCTCTACCTCTCAGTATTCTTATTTTTGAGGTGCTCTTTCTCTGTGTGAACATTCTCCAATTGATCTTGGAGAATATACCATATCTGCTCTAACATTAGTCTATGAGCTCTATCAACATGATCAATCATCTAAGGTCTCTAAGGGGTGCACTCTATCTGAGTTAATTTATGGGTATGTCCTAAAATGGAATGATTTTCCACACTCTTACCTCAGTCTATAAAGATGACATTCATGCCAGGTTGTCTCCTATACTCAGTGCCTGCATGCGATGCCAGAGCATGCATGTCTCAAGAATGCTTGAAGCACTCTCCATGTTCTTGGGTGATCCTAATGGTGCTTCCACTACACATGCTCACTGGTCAGGAGGGTGCAGGTGTAGGCTTATATCTTAGATGCCCTAGGACCTTGTCTAGACCATCCAACTATTTGCTACGCCATGGCTCATAAGGCGGTATACCATTTATTCCCACTTTGGATATGTCTATGGTGAACTTGGTAGGTTCACCCCTATTGGGAGTCTATGCAGACCTGTTATCAAAAGTAGCCCTATTGGTTCACCCCTGAATGGGTGGATCTTGGACATATCTAGACTCTAACAGTGGATGTTGTGAAACTCCCTTAGATATAGGTTGAAGGGGTACCAATATGGATCCCTCGATGACATACTCTTCAGATGAATTCATGGATGCCCATGGAATGCAGTCATGATATATGTTATAATATGTGGAACCCCTATGCTAAGAATTTCCATGGTTTAATCGGTGTATAGAAGGATGTCTAGTACTTCCTCTAATCAGGTTATTCTCAAAAGAATCCCCTTGTGTGGAATTATCCCCTCTAATTCTTGTTGAACAACGTCAAGGAGGATTAAGTGATTGAGGGTATTCCACATTATGCCATGCACTAGGTAGAGCTTGGGATTCGATCTTAGGTCTATGCATGGATAGGCCTCTCTATGTTTGCACCATTATGTATCCTATGTCTAGGTTTAACTTTTATTAGCATGCAAAGAATACAATGATGATTATCTCCTTTTACAGTTTTAAAATGAGCCCTAAACTATTTGAAAGTCCACACCTAGGCAGGGAGCACAGGTCCTCCTAAATACTCACCCAATCTCACCTAGTCAATGTTATACCCTTCGAAGAGAAGTACATGTAAATTTTTTGAGCTATGGATGGTTCTTGGATTCGGTATTGGTATAAAAACAAGAAGGTACGAGGGAGTTGGGCCAACGGATGGAAATCACCTCTACCGTCATTGAAATCCTACTAGTAGTTGGATGTGACTCCCAAATCACTAGCGTTTACTATGAAACATGGTTTCTGTGGTTATTTTTAATTTTCATAAAGGAAATATGCATAATACAACATTAACATGATCATTTCCTACATGATATGAAACCAAGAACGTTTGATATTCAGAGATATATGCACACTACACTACTTGACGTTCAGAGAATGCAACTAGTATGAGTAATTGGCCACTGATTGGGCCTCATGCAAGTAAAATCTAATATTCATATGACCGATACTACTGGATACTAGGGTGAGTTGTACTTAGAGGCCCACTATTCCTAGTAGCGACTAGTAGAAGCATAAAATAAAAATCCCAAGGACCTAATTCATTTTATTGATCTTTTTATCCTTGTCCTAGCTAGATTTTATTTTTGATGTTCTGGAAAAACACAAAGATAGAAAGCAGGCATAGAGGGTGTCAAAAGGGCCTACCTCAAGTTCTCATCTAATTTAGCTTTTTAATCCTACTCTATGATTGGTCTATTGCTAACCGCTATTCTGATGCACAGCTACAACTGTTTCCTGCGCTTGTCAATCGTAGGCCAAATTTTTGCTCGTGGTTGTTAGCCATGGTGAGTACCTACCATAAAAACACAACCCACAATTAGTAAAATATGGCAAAAATTATGTAGTTCTACCATGATCACCTTCTGTAACCATAAAAAAGGCCTACAACTAATAGCATCTATTGCAATTAAAGAAATATAACGACTAAACATGCACCAATTGACAACAAAAAGGGAATAAAAATAGAAGAATACTTTATTAATTCCAAATTGAGTCAAGTTACATATTAATCCCTCATAGGGATACCCATTTTGATACTTTAAATACAATAGGTCTAATTTCATTTTAGGGTATATGTGAATCAAATTCCTTCTAGGGTGACACGAACTGCTCTATGGTGTCGATGACCCTCTTCTCCATGATTAGAGGTATTTGATGCATTGAATGACACAATTCTATTAATCCTGTATTCAAGAAACAACAAGAAGCACATTAAAATAAAATGTAGCCTCTCTTGATGAGGCCTTTTGAGAATATTTCACAAAAGATAACATAACAAGCATGTAATAAAGAAAATGAATAAAACATAGTAAACCTATATTAATCATGAAATGTCACCATTAAACATGTGCAAGAGAACAAGTATTGTCTATATATTGGGTTAGTTTATAAAATGGAAATCATAAACACATGCAATAACCACAATTGCACTAATTACCAAATTGACATAAGGTAAATCTACTTTAAATGCCTAAGTCAACAAGTTATAAATCTCTAAAATGCAAATTAAACCTATACTAAGCATAATATGATCTAACTGATTAATCTAAAGAAAATAACACAAGGGGATCTGTCATTATTTTCTCACCATGGGTTTGATGCACGGGTGGCACTGTTCACCATGGTTGACAGTCATGGTGGGGCTCTGAATAGGTTTACCCTCCAAATTCAGGCTTAATATCCGATCCACCTTGCCAAATTGATGGTCAAGGATCGCTTTTGTATCCTCTAAAATATTTAGCAGTTGAATTGATCAGATGGTGCATGTATTGCACGAATTGGCATTTATTGGCTCTCTTAGGCTCCTAAGACCTCCATGGTAATGTGATCTCCAATTGGATAGCAATAGTGTTCCTATCAATGCATGTAAGTGGTTATGCAATTCGACAGGGCTTCGTTGCGTTCAATTGAAATATTCTCTAGAATTCTCTCCAATTTAGAGGGGGATTATATAACAATTATCAAGAGGCTAGGAGTAGCTTCCTCATGAAGCTAAGATCAATATTGGGTAGTTGAGCTTATTGGATGGAAGGATCCAAAACCTTCCTCACACAAACTGCTCCAATTCACAACTAATTGGTCATTGCAACCAATTTTGGGTCGAATGAAGGCCAACTGTCTTTGAGTCCTAACCACAGTTTATAGGCACATTCAAAACTGCTAATCGTGGGGGTCAGCAATGACTAACATTGACTAGGCAAAAATTTCCAAATGAGTTGTAAACACAATATCTATACCTTGGATCTATCCAAATGTCTTCCATATGGTCTTCTAGCATGTCCCATATGAGTTGTCGCCTCGGCATGATGCGTTTTAGGTGTCTACACCTCCATAGTAATTACTTATATTTTTCTTAAAACTCTAAATTTCCATAGATATCCTCCATATACATTTCTTTATTATGCTTTTGAAACCCTAAAGTGTAATCATAATTAGATTGAGGATTATTCTACTCCAATTAATCTAAAGTGGTAATAATATCCTCACAAACACTTTCTTATTTTTTCATGGAAAATTTAAAGTGCAATGATGATCCTCTATAATGCTTACTTTATTGTGTTGCCTTAAAAATGTTAAGTTTTTGTGAATATCCTCCATACTCATTTCTTTATTATATTGCTCTTGAAATTGTTAAGTGAAAGGGACAAAATCTATACTACTTTCATTTTTACTATAAGAAGAAAATTTATACTTCTTGAGGAAAATGAAGATAATTTACTATATTTATAAAATGAGCACTAGTATCAAATGTTAGTAGCTTAATTGCTTATATTCCCAAAATTTCAAGGAGGAGGCCTAGGTTCGAATCTTATCAAGATATGCATGCATAATTGCCAAATTTTTGTAATACCACTATGTGATCATGATGTAATTTGGGTGGGATCCATTTCAATCCCATATAACAAATTATAAACAAATACCACTAACAACTAACTTTACAAGTGGTGGAGACGCCCATATTTCTACTTATGGTATATATATGGACTAAATTTGGTAGTCCTTAGGTAGACAAGCCATGTTGGCCAATGGTATTGGTTCCCTTCATCTAATTGTTAAATTTATACCACATTTATTAGTGATTTCCACTTGTTAACTATCTTGAAACTCTAAAATAAGGATAGAGTCATGATTAAGAGACATGTTTACATGTTCCCCCAAAGCATGCATCCTAAACATCATTGGTGCCAATATCACCACTTTAAGTGGAGATCATGGTTATAGATTACATTTTAGACTTTTTGATGTATGGTCATGATCTTAGCATGTTTTACACCTAGGGTTAAGAGGACACATCATTTGGACCAAAATTTATGATTCTATGGCTTCAAAAAGTGTAATTCATCTATCAACCTCAAAATAAAAAGTTATTCTTTTCATCCACAATAAATACCTTTTTCATCTCCTCATTTTCTCAGCACATTGCACTATTACCATAAATTTTCTAGCTCTTGATTATTGTCAACATTGACCTCAATATTTTTGTTTCTATTTCTTTTGTAACATGTAATATTCTTGCCTTCTCTCTTTTTTGTATCCTTGTAGGCATATCCAAAGCCATCAACCATTGGTTTACTACCTTCTACGAAGAAGGATGAAACCCTTTACTAGGATTTATAGTTAAATATCAAGAGATACCACTCAAGAATTAGTTTTTAAGGTATTTAAAATTCTCTACATATATTCCAGGTGGGATCTATCCTTTGTTATGATGGTGTCATAGCAAGAAAGGTAGAATATAAGTGAGTCTTTTATTGTGATTATTCCATGAATGGTATGATCCTTGATGCTCTAGGATTCAAGTAATTTTTTCTATTGCATTAAGATTACCCAACTTACAATTTTTGTGGATTATCTTAATGTAGTATGGTATTGAATGCCCCATTTTAATTTCTATTTAGATCAATATAGTTTCAGCTTTAATTGCATAATTTTATTATTATATTGTTTTTAGCATTTTAGTATATATTATAGTAAATTATGTAATTGTATAAGATATCCCCTTTTTTCCTACAAATATTTTGGTAAACCAGACATGAAACCTTCCTTCATAGGCTTTTGTTTTCTATTTTTTAATACTCTATGTTGAAAGTTGAATAATCCTATTATACCTTTCCCCTTTCTCTTAGGGATGCCTCTTAAATAATGTTCTTGTTTTTCTATGAGGGTTTTGGTAGTTTGTTTGCTTAAGGATAAAAACTTTGGAAAAATCCTAGCTGCCCTTGATTAAGTTTTTTGTTTGTCTTTATGGCTCCCCTTGCTTCTTCCAAGGGTTTTATAATGAATACTAGGTCTAAGAAGGAGCAAATTCTAGAATTCCTAGAAGTAGAAGAGGATTTCATTCAATTCATTGCTCATATAAAATTATATTGTTCACACTCTAGAGTTTAATTATGATCAATAACTCCAAATTAGATATTAGACAAGTAAATATTTTCAATTTTTATAAATAAAAAGATACAACTATAAACTTTGAAAAATTTATAGGTCTATCATAGGGTTTCAAAGAGCTCTAGAAGCATATATATTGGGTAGCAATGATGAACATCATGCTAAATATAGACAACTTAATGTTGAAATCATAGCAAAATAGGTACAAACATGAAAAAAAAACATATAAGATATTTACTTGAGGTCCCATTGAAGAACACAAGCTTATACTAAGAGGGGGTGAACAGTATAAGATAAAACTTTTCACTTTTCAATCCAAATGATAATAGAAATAATATCAATGTAGTAAATGAAACAATGCACAAATCATCACACAAATGAGACACAAATTTAACATGGTTCACCCAATGTGGGCTACATCCATGAAGAAATATTGCTTATAAATTTCTCAACAAATTTCATGGGAACCAATTCCCTATTACAATGTTTGTGGAAATCTATCCACAAGAGACACCCATCGCCTCTCACAAGTTCCTGTAACCTTAAATTTTGAAATTTAAACCTTGTCTTTGTATGGTGCACCCAAGGGATGTTGGCCCATGCAATATATATTTAAATTTATTAAATATAACCTTCCAAAAACTTTTATCCTTCTCTCTATAATATTTAAATTTGATATTTAAATATTATAATCATTTTCTTTGAGATATACCTTACCTTGAATATCATGCACCCTTTGACATCAATGACAACTCAATATTTCCAACAATATCCTCCTTTGTCATTGATGGCAACCCTACAAAATATTTCTTCTACTACAACTGGATTCCAAATCTGGTTTCCCCGACAAGATCCTCCTCATTGAATTCTCCCCCTTTGACATCAATGGCAAAGGGCTTCTTGGGGCTAAAAATAAGAAACTCAGCACAACCCCTCACCACCTCCTTTACTTGAGGTGATCCATTTTTGGGATGGGAGTGAAGTTGCTCCCAACTTTCCTCTGAGATACTCAATTTTCCTTTGAAAGTGGCTTGGTAAAGATGTTAGCAATCCATTCCTTTGTAGCAATGTATTCCAATTTGACTTGCTGATCAGTCACTTGCTCTCTCAAAAAATGATATTTTATTGAAATGTGCTTGGTCCTTGAATGCATCACTAGATTATTTAAAATATTAATGGTACTTGTATTATCACACAGTATGACAATATGATGATCATGTTCTATTTTGAAATTACTTAAAGTTTACTTCATCCATAAAACCTATGTACAACAAGCAACTACTACAATGTACTATGCCATCGCACATACCATCGTGAGCTTGTAAAATTATCCAAGATGACTCTTGGGGCTCAATACAATGAAGGAGAACTCCATCGTATCTTCTATAGTATAGGATGTCTGCTAACAAGACATATTTTGTTGCTTTCTGCTTAAATATGTATTTACAACATGTGATAATCCTTGAGGGTTTACACCAAGTCTAAGAAAGCCATGTATATATGATGTCCAATTATGATAAGCCTCGGATTTGATCGAAAAGATAGCATGTTCCCCCTGTGGTTCTACATTGGAAAATGCAGACTAGAAAACAATATTATGGTGAATGGTAATAACACTCCCCGTTGGATCCTACGAGATCAAAGACCCCTAGGAAAATCTCTTGAGAAAGTCTTTGGATCTGTAGAACCATTCATGATTTGGTTCTACATGAATCATGTTGATTGAATCTTTGTTATCCAATGCTTCACGCTTCATAGCAGAGTGTGACAACATTTTTATGTGGATGGTAGTGAAATCGATATATGGATTCTTAGGGATTAGAGATCCCAAATATTCCATTATATTTGCAAATATATTGGATAAACGAGGGATTACCTCTATGTCATACCATTCCAATCGAGCTAGATAAATATCAACAAGATCCTTGTAAGCTTTTAATACCGAACATCAACATTGAAATAATCCCTTAAATTGGTTCACAATGAGAAGGGAATCACCAAAGATATTCAATATTTTTATATTCATGGTGATAGCTATTTGGAGACCCAAAATTAGGGCTTCGTATTCAACATTATTGTTAGTGCAAGGAAATTCTAACTTGAATGACAAGGGCATTGGAGCTCCTTGTGGCGTGAGAAACACTATCCTTGCACCACCCCCTTGATCACACTTCAAACCATTGAAGAACAAGGTCAAATCAACTTTGTTATCCAGTTCTTTGGGTTTGGGTGCTTTTGATAAGGTAAAGACTGCATCATCAGGAATCTCTATGGTGAGGGGCTTACTATTTTTTAGAGGCACCTTAGCCAGTTGATCTGCTATGACTTGTCCCTTAATGGACTTTTGGCTTATAAATTCTATATCGAATTCAGTTAGTAGCATGATCCACTTTGTAGTACATGTATTATGATATATATTGCTCATCATATACTGCAAAGGATTTTTTTTGGATATGACATATGTCGAATGACTTAACATATAGTACCATAATTTCTTTGTAGTAAACACTACTTCTAAACACAACTTTTCCACATATGCATATCCGAGCTCATAGCTCACCAAGGTTTTGCTAATGTAATATATGGCTTGTTCTTTGCTTTGTGTATTAGTTTGGGCTAACATGGTTCCCAATACAAATTTAGTTGCCGATATATATAATAGAAAAGGCTCATATGGCCTTGGTGGAGCTAGCACTGGTGACATCACCAGGTATTGCTTAATTTTAGCAAAGGCTGCTCAAAAATCCTCGTCCCAATTGAATGGGACCTCCTTGTGTAGAAGTCAATTCATGGGTTGACATTTATCTAATAATTGTGTGATAAATCACTTTATGGATGCTACTTTGCCTTGTAGGCTTCTTAGTTCTTTGATGTTTATGGGGGAATGCATTTCTAGAATAGCCTTGACCTTTGCTGGGTCAACTTCGATGCCTCATTTTGAAAATGATGAATCCTAAGAGATTTCTTGAAGTTACGCCAAACACACACTTCTTAGGATTCAACCTAACATTATGATCTATCAGGCAATTGAAGACCTTCTTCAGGACCTCCACATGCTCAGAACGCAATAATGACTTTGCCAACAAGTCATCAATGTAATCCTCTAGGATCTTATGCATATAATCATGTAAAATATATGTCATAGCCCACTGATATGTGGCACCAGCATTATTAAGGCTGAATGGCATAAATATATAGCAAAATGTCCCCCATGGAGTTAGAAATGCTATTTTATGTTGGTCTTCGGGCTTAATCTAAATTTGATTATAACAAAAAAAATCATCCATTAAGGAGAGCATCTCATGACCTACAGTTGCATCTACAAGAGCATAGATATTTGGCAATGGAAATAAATCCTTTGGTGTTGCCTTATTTAGATCTATGAAATCCGTACAAATACGGATCCTTCCATCAGGTTTTCCTATAGGCACCATATTGGATACCCATTTTGGATAGTCGATGAAGATGACAAACTCTATGTCCAATAGCTTTTGCAACTCGTACTTAACTATTAAGGCTACCGTTGGATGCATATTTATAAGTTTTTGCTTGAATGGATGCTTTGATAGATCTAAAAAATGTTATGAGTAACCAATTTCAGATCTAGACCCGACATATCTTTGTAAGTTCAAGCAAAGATATCAGATATCTCTCTCAATAGAGGGATGAGGTTGGCACGCTTATCAAGAGTCAAAGCCTCCCCAACTTTGATCTTCCTTGGATTGGTGGGATCATTACTGATATCCACTTTGAAGGTTTCCTCTACTGACATATGGGATTTATCCTTGAGCTGATGAGGTGTAGGGATCAAGTGGATGTCATCTACTAGATTTACAGGTTCCTCATTGGAAGCATCCTCAACATGATAGACATCATGTGCACAAACTGGTGCAAAATAAAAATGTTGTAGAATTTATTTGTTAGAGAAGAAATATTCAGGCTCTAGAGGTGAATCAACATGATCCCAATCAATAGCATCTACATTTCGAGGCAATGGTTTAGATGGATCGACTTGATTATGGAGTGGAGTGGTCAAATCAATGGATATCATGTTGATGAAATGGATCATATCTCCAAGACCATGTGCAAGTGACTCATCATTAATAAAGCTACCATCCTAGATATGTGGTTTTGGGGTATGGGGATCTCTGGATCTATTCCATGAATAGACTGTTATATGGGATCATTGGTCTCAAGAAACTTGTTGTACGTTGGTGGATCAGAAAACATCATATGATAAATCATATTAAGATTCAATGGTCTCTCTCTAAGGATAGGATGGAGATTTATCTCTCTATGCATATCCTCGGTCATATATGGTACATTACGATAGCGTAAGTAGGGAGGTCCTAAGTAGACTCTCTTTATATCATATTATTTATAACTATTGTAATATAGGCCTTCACTGATACCCACAAGAATGGGATGCTCTGGAAAATGTGGCCCCATATTGGTTATCTCTTGATCGCTATCGTCACTATTTGGTAGAACCAAGCACACATGCCATAAATATGAAAGTGTTGATTAAATTGGATCAGTTTTATCCTTAGATTGATCATTGGGTGAGGATAACTCAACATCATTTGTTCCAAAATCATATTTTGGTCCATCACTTTTGATGATGGATACTGCATGAACGTTCTCAAAAGCAAATTCTAATTTTGTACTCATAGTTGTGTCTAGATTATGGAAGTGCATGCCGATGTCATCGGTAGTTCCATGACTTTGATTATCCAAGTTAGCTCTTGTAATGGGTTCTGGGCTGGTCTCCACCAATATGTTTGTGTGATATATTTCGAGTGAATTTATAGTGACGTAAGTCATTAGCCTATTATCCCTCTAAAACATAGAAGGATTAGGGTGATATGGATTGAAGTCAAATTCATCCCCCATACTGAGGTACAAGTGGTCTAAAGATGCCACAAGGAATTCAATCTGTCCTTTGTTGTAGAATCCCAACCTAAACCTATCAGTAGGTAATTGATACTATGGTTCTATAGGCTTCTTACGCCCCTAATTGAATAGTTTGAGACCGTAACCATGCCAATGGTAATAGTAAAATTATCACATGATGTAGTCTAGGTTAAAAAAATAATTAATGTTCATGGTGAATGGTTCATTATCATCCTCATCCACGGGAATGAGAGATGCAAACTGGTCTAGCCCTCCATAGATGAAGTTGGTTTGGTTAGGTGGTACCCCCAATGGTTCCACCATCCCTATGGGAAGGTGATGGGCTCATGTGCAATCTTGATAATCGGTGTGAACATTAAGCACAATGTATTACCCTAATCTAGGATTAACCAAATGAATGGTCACCTACGATGTAGATGACCCTACTGAAGATGCAGATGAAGCAAGTTGAAGTGCATTTTTGACTCCTTGAACTTCCTCTACTTCCATGGGAGTAGGGGCTTCAATGATGATTGGCTTGGACATTTGCTTTATCTTATTTTCTCTCACATTTTATTTCAACTTCCTATCATCCAATTGTATCGTAGATGCATTCGGTCTAATAGAAGTAGTTGTGTGCTCTGATCATTGAGATATTATCATTACGGGTCTAGCACACACTTATTTGATTTTACATTTTGGATCTTTGATTGGCAATGCTGGTAGTACATCCAAGTGCGTTAAGGGGAGCACATATTCCCTAGATAAATATGCTAGATTCACGTATTTAAAGGGTTCTTAATTCAAAGGAACCACGTGAACCTATCCCTCATGAATGTATTTGATACACTAATATAAAATAGAAAGGACACAACACATTTCTCTGATCCAAGGCCTCCCTAGAAGTATATTATACTACATAGCACCTTCAATTATGTGACATCACCGAGATGGTCTTTAGCCCCACCTAGATAGGTAAAACTATAGTACCGATCATCGAGCATAATGCATCATTGAAAGCTCTCAACATGAAGGTGGAAGGGATCATATGCATCTTGGGTAACTTTAGGTGAGTTAACACCTTGGTAGTTATGATATTGATCGATGACCCTATTTCAATCAAAACCCGATTGAATGGTTTATGATTCATGCATGCAATGATATGTAGTGGCGGGTCTGCTATAACAATGGAAACCATATTAACTTCATGGTCATGAAATTGAACGACTAGTTCTTAACACTATTGCACATGCCCCACAAAGTGTGTAAATTCTTTGGGATCCTGAGGCTCCACTTCTATGGACCTTAAGATGTCCATGAGTGACTCCCTATGCTTATGAGACTACTGAATTAGCTCATAAATTGATAACTTCACTGGAGATGTCTATATATTTTGGACCAACCTACTCATGATGATCACCACCGATCTAGTTGGTGGGTCGGGCACATACTGGGTTGGCCTTAGATGAGGAACAACTTAGACTTTAATAGGCATTGGAGGTTAATTTGGTAATTCATACCTCACATTTCTTGTGACAACATTGACCATTATGATGAACCCTTGGGTTGGTGATTCAATGTAAACTTGGTTGACTTGGCCAAAATTATTCTTTGGTGCCTCATAATTTGGTAGAGGATTTTTGTAAATACCCATATTTTGGTTATCAGGCACTTGTGGGTTGTTGACAAGAAGTGTACCTATCTCTATCATATTTTGCAGAAGATGTTTGAAAGACCAGCATACCTCGATGTCATGGAATTTTGATCGGTGAAAGATGTAATAATGATCATCCTTGTAGACCTTCGGCTTGGGATGATTTGGGTCCATTAAATTGACCTCAGGTAAGTTTATAGCCTTCACCTCACATAACTAATGAAAAATCAAAGCCAAGGACTCTGATAACTGAGTGAATATGTAAGGTGGGCGTTGCTCTTTATTTTTACCCTTGTAATTGCTGTTGCACTACTTATATTGCATAGGTGAAGGTTGGGCCTGATAATTTTACTTTTGCTACCATTTTTCCCCCTTTTTAAGGTTCAACACCACTTGATTAACATGGGTCACCTTGGCATAATGTCTCTCAATGCTCTTCTTGTGTCCTTCATTATTCCTAAGATACAAGTTACCCTCCTATAACTTGATGTCCTCCATCACCTTAGCTTGTGCCAAAGCCTCTTAGAATGTCTGGTATTACTATAGTTGCAGCATTAACAAAATGTATTTGGCACAAATATTCATGAAAATTTGCATTAATTCATAGGATGGTATGGAGAATGGTAGCTTTGCCATAATTTTCCTCCATAATTTTCCATAATCTATTACTGTCTCATCATCATATTATGTTAGAGTGGCCAGGTCTAATAAGTTTACCTTATTCTTGATGCCGAAGGAGAAGCATTCAAGAAATGCATCAACTAGTTATTTGAAACTAGTGATGTTGTGCCTCTTTAATTGGTTGAACCACTCTCGAGTTGGGCCTGAGAGGGTCATGATGAAGGTGCATAGGAACAAAGCATCATTGCTCTAAATCTAAAAACACATATTTAGAAATTTAGTCACGTGCTCCTGTGCATCTTCCTCTTCTTGAAAATTTTCTAGCCTAGGTATTTTGAAATGCTCAGGATATGTTGGAATAGGCACTGTCATGCATAGAGGTTCATTGTAAATTTTGTTCAAGGTAGGCTTCTAATACACCATTCCTTGCTTCTCTATGGCTTGAACCTTCTCTTCTAAGGTCTTGTAGGCTTGCAAGGAAATAAACTCCTCCTCTCGAGATTGCCTTGGAGGCACCTTCAGAGGTAGATTCTTCCTTGGTCGAGGTGGAGGACTAGGCTCGCCCTCCTCCTAGAATTGGGAGATTTTAGGATATTCTTGTTCTAATTCCTCTCCCACTTCATTAATTCCTCTCCCACTTCATTCTCATACTGCCTAAGATCATGTTGTTTGGACACTAGATGTCAATTTTTGTGTTGAGTCGTATGGTGAGTATGTGTGTTGATGTTCTCAAGGTGTAACTCAGGCTGTGAAGCCACTCGTCTATCGACACACTCCCTGATCTCACTGTGAGGATGTAAACCAACACTAGCCAATTGATCCTCTCTCTCTACATGCTCCTTATGATTGAGGATGCATTTTTTGTGCATGCGCTATTCATATAATTTATATCTTATGAACCTCTACCTTCGAGTATTCTCATTTTTGAGGTGCTCTTTCTCTGTGCAAAAATCCTCCAATTGATCTTGGAGAATCTACCATATTTTCTCTAACATTAGTCTGTGAGATCTATCAACATGATCTATTGTATGAGGTCTCTAAGGGATGTGCTCTATTTGAGTGACTTTATGTGTATGTCCTCCAATGAACTAATTTGCCACACTCTTGCCTTGGTATATAAATATGACATTCATGTTAGGCTGTATCCTATACTCAGTGCTTGCATGCGATGCCAGAGTATGCATGTATCGAGAATGATCGAAGCACTCTCCATGTTATCAGGTGATTCTAATGGTGCTTCCTCTACACACACTCACCGATAGGGAGGATGTAGGCATAGGCTTATATCCTAGATGCACTGGGACCTTGTCTAGACCATCCAACTATTTGCTATACCATGGCTCATGAGGTGGTATACCAGTTGTTTCCACTTTAGATATGTCTATGGTGAACTTGGTAGGTTCACCCCTATTGGGAGTCTATGCAAGCCTATGGTCATAAGTAGCCCTATCGGTTCACCCCTGAATGGGTGGATCTTGGACATATCTAGACTCTAAAAGTTGAGGTTATGAACCTTCCTTATATATAGGTTGAAGGGGTACCAATCTGGATCCCTTGATGACATACTCTTTAGATGAACCCATGGATGCCCACAGAATGTAGTCATGATATATGCTATCATATGTGGAATCCCCATGCTAAGAAGTCCCATGCTCTAATATTTGTCTAGAGGGATGTCTAGTACTTCCTCTAATCAGGGTATTCTTAATAGAATCCCCTTGTGTGGAATTATCCCCTCTAATGCTCACTGAATGACGTCTAGGAGGATTAAGTGATTGAGGGTATTCCATATTATGTTGTGCACTAGGTGGAGCTTGGGCTTCAATCTTGGGTCTATGCCTAGATTAGCCTCTCTATGTTTGCACCATTATGTATCCTATGTCTAGATTTAACTTTTATTAGCAAGCAAAGAATACAATGATGATTATCTCATTTTATAGTTTTAAAATAAGCCTTAAACTATTTGATGTGTTTTCAATTTGTTGTATCAGTAAAGTAACCCTTGTCATGTTTTGCAATACATTGATGAATTTCTCAATTATTTAATGTCTTTTATATATATGCTCAAAACTTGACAACCTAGCTATGAACTCCAGGTCACGTAATCCCTCCAAAGTACAACAATGAAAGTCCACACCTGGGCAGGGAGCATAGGTATTCCCAGATACTCACCCAATCTCACCTAGTTAGCGTTATACCCTTCGAAGAGAAGTACATGCAAAATTTTTGAGCTACGGATGGTTCTTGGATTTGTTATTGGTCTAGAAACAAGAAGGTACAAGGGACTTGGAACAACGAATGGAAATCACCTCCACCATCGTTGAAACCCTACTAGTGGTTGGATGTGACTCCCAAATCACTAGCATTTACTATGAAATATGGTGTGTGTGGTTATTTTTAATTTTCATAAAGGAAATATGCATAATACAACATTAACATGATCATTTCCTACATGATATGCAACCAAGAACATTTGATATTTAGAGATATATGCACACTATACTACTTGACATTCAAAGAGTGCAACTAGTATGAGTAATTGGCCACTGATTGGGCCTCATGCAAGTAAAATCTAACATTCAGATGACCTAGACCACTGGAGACTAGGGTGAGCTGTACTTAGAGGCCCACTATTCCTAGAAGTGACTAGTAGAATCATGAAATAAAAATCCCAAGGATCTAATTATTTTATTGATCTTTTTATCCTTGTCCTAACTAGATTTCATTTTTGATGTTTTGGAAAAACATAGAGATAGAAAATAGGCACATAGGGTGTCAGAAGGACCTACCTCAAGTCCTCATCTAATTTAGCTTATTAATCCTACTCTGTGATAGGTCTATTGTTGACCGCGGTTCTGATGCACGATTGCAACTGTTTCTTGCGCTTGTCAACCATAGGCCAACTTTTTTCCCATTGGATGTTTGCTGTGGTGAATACCTACCATAAAAACACAACCCACAGTTAGTAAAATATGGTAAAAATTATGGAGTTATGCCATGATCACCTTTTGTAACCATAAAAAAGGCTTACACCTAATAGTGTCTATTGCAATTAACAAAAGATAAAAACTAAACATGCACCAATTGACAAAAAAAGGGAATAAAAATACAAGAATCCTTTATTAATTCTAAATTGAGTCAAGTTACATATTCATACCTCTTAGGGATACCCATTTTGATACATTAATTACAATAGGTCTAATTCCCTTTTAGGGTAGATGTGAATCAAATGCCTTCTAGGGTGACATGAGCTACTATAGGGTGTCGATGACCCTCTTCTCCATGAATAGAAGTATTTGATGCATTGAATGACATGATTATGTTAATCCTGTATTCAAGAAACAATAAGAAGCACATTAAAATAAAATGTAGCCTCTCTTAATGAGGCCTTTTGAGGATATTTCACAAAAGATAACATAACAAGCATGTAATAAAGAAAATGAATAAAACATAGTAAACCTATATTAATCATGAAATGTCACCATTAAACATGTGCAAGAGAGCAAGTATTGTCTATATATTGGGCTAGTTTATCAAATGGAAAGCATAAACATATGCAATAACCAAAATTGCACTAATTACCAAATTGACATAAGGTAAATCTACTTTAAATGCCTAAGTCAACAGGTTATAAATCTCTAAAATACAAATTAAACCTATACTAAGCATAATATGATCTAACTGATTAATCTAAAGAAAAGAACACAAGGGGATCTGTCATTATTTTCTCACCACGGGTCTGATGCATGGGTGACACTATTCACCATGGCTAACAACCGCGGTGGGGCTCTGAATAGGTTTACCCTCCAAATTTAGGCTTAATATCCGATCCACCTTGCCAAATTGATGGTCAAGGATTGCCTCCGTGTCCTCTAAAATATTTAGCAGTTGAACTGATCAGATGGTGCACGTATTGCATGAATTGGCATTTATTGTCTCTCTTAAGCTCCTAAGACCTCCATGGCAATGTGATCTCCAATTGGATAGCAATAGTGTTCCTATCAATGCATGTAAGTGGTTATGCAATTCGACAGGGCTTCGTTGCATTCAATTGAAAGATTCTATAGACTTTTATCCAATTCAGAGGGGGATTATATAGCAATTGCCAAGGGGCTAGGAGTAGTTTCCTCGTGAAGCTAAGATTAATATTGGGTAGTTGAGATTGTTGGATGGAAGGATCCAGAACCTTCCTCACTCAAATCGCTCCAATTCACAACCAATTGGCCGTTGCAACCAATTTTGGGTTGGATGAAGGCCAATTGTCTTTGAGTCCTAACCATGGTTTATAGGTACGGTCAGAACTTCTAATCACGGGTGTCAGCAACGACTAGCACTGACTAGGCAAAAATACCCAAATGAGTGGTAAACACAACTGCTATACCTTGGATCTGTCCAAAGGTCTTCCATATGGTCTTCTAGCATGTCTCATATGAGTAGTCGCCTCGGCATGATGCGTTTTAGGTGTCTACACCTCCATAGTAATTACTTATATTTTTCTTAAAACTCTAAATTTCCATAAATATCCTCCATATACATTTCTTTATTATGCTCTTGAAACCCTAAAGTGTAATCATAATTAGATTGAGGATTATTCTACTCCAATTAATCTAAAGTGGTAATAATATCCTCACAAACACTTTCTTATTTTTTTCATGGAAAATTTAAAGTGCAATGATGATCCTCTATAATGCTTACTTTATTGTGTTGCCTTAAAAATGCTAAGTTTTTGTGAATATCCTCCATACTCATTTCTTTATTATATTGCTCTTGAAATTGTTAAGTGAAAGGGACAAAATCTATACTACTTTCATTTTTACTATAAGAAGAGATTTTATACTTCTTGAGGAAAATGAAGATAATTTACTATATTTATAAAATGAGCACTAGTATCAAATGTTAGTAGCTTAATTGCTTATATTCCCCAAATTTCAAGGAGGAGGCCTAGGTTCGAATCTTATCAAGATATGCATGCATAATTGCCAAATTATTGTAATACCACTATGTGATCATGATGTAATTTGGGTGGGATCCATTTCAATCCCATATAACAAATTATAAACAAATACCACTAAAAACTAACTTTACAAGTGGTGGAGACTCCCATATTTCTACTTATGGTATATATATGGACTAACTTTGGTAGTCCTTAGGTAGACAAGCCATGTTGGCCAATGGTATTGGTTCCCTTCATCTAATTGTTATCTTTCTACCACCTTTATTAGTGATTTCCTGTTGTTAACTTTCTTGAAACTCTAAAATAACGATAGAGTCATGATTAAGAGACATGTTTACATGTTCCCCCCAAAGCATGCATCCTAAACATCATTGGTGCCAATATCACCACTTTAAGTGGAGATCATGGTTATAGATTACATTTTAGACTTTTTGATGTATGGTCATGATCTTAACATGTCTTACACCTAGGGTTAAGAGGACACATCATTTGGACCAAAATTTATGATTCTATGGCTTCAAAAAGTGTAATTCATCTATCAATTTCAAAAGCAAAAGTTATTCTTTTCATCCACTATAAATACCTATTTCATCTCCTATTTTTCTCATCACATTGTACTATTACCATAAATTTGCTAACTCTTGATTATTGTCAAAATTGATCTCAATATTTTTGTTTCTATTTCTTTTGTAACATGCAATCTTCTTGCCTTCTCTCTTTTTTGTATTCTTGTAGGCATATCCAAAGCCATCAACCATTGGTTTGCTACCTTCTACAAAGAAGGATGAAACCCTTTACTAGGAATTATAGTTAAATATCAAGAGATACCACTCAAGAATTAGTTTTTGAGGTATTTCAAATTCTCTACATATATTCCAGGTGGTATCTATCCTTTGTTATGATGGTGTCATAGAAAGAAAGGTAGAATATAAGTGAGTCTTTTATTGTGATTATTCTATGAATGGTATGATCCTTGATGCTCTAGGATTCAAGTAATTTTTTCTATTGCATTAAGATAACCCAACTTACACTTTTTTTGGATTATCTTAATGTAGTATGCTATTGAATGCCCTGTTTTAATTTCTATTTAGATCAAGATAGTTTCATATTTAATTGCATAATTGTATTATTATATTGTTTTTAGCATTTTAGTATATATTATAGTAAATTATGTAATTGTATAAGATATCCCATTTTTCCTACAAATATTTTGGTAAACCCAACATGAAACCTTCCTTAATAGGCTTTTGTTTTCTATTTTTTACTAATTTATGTTGAAAGTTGAATAATCATATTATTGTTGGCAATTTTGGATACTTTGGGTACATTGCCTTTGCTCAAATGTATAAGTTGTCATTGATGTCAAAAGGCATATTTGTGTTGATTTCAAAAGAGTGTGATGTCAAGAATATCTTGAGAAGCTTCATTATGTTAAAGGGTTTTTATTAAAACCAAGCTTAACTTAATGCAAAGGTCCATGTGTATTATTAATAATTAAATTAACTCAAACCTTTGTCAAAGGTCCAAGTTTAATTTATTATTAATAAAATAATAATAATTATTATTTTAATTATTATTAAAGGGTCTTTCAACCCTTAAGCGAGGAGGAGCGCCGACGTCAAACAGTGAAGGAAAAATGGCTATTTAAGTGGGGATGTTTCTCAAAAGTGAGCACCTCCGATTTGACATTGATATCTACGATTTGTGGTTCTCTGTATTTTTTGATTTGCGCTTGGCATCTACGATTTGCTTTTGCACCATTTCATTTGATTTGCGCTTGGCATCTATGATTTGCATTTGCATCGTTTTGTTCGATTTGCGCTTGGCATCTATGACTTGCATTGCTCTATATCCTTCGAAAAGCGCTTGGTGTCTTCGTTTGAGCTTGCTCTGTGTTTTCGATCTCCGATTGACGTCTTTGAGATCGTGCATGTTCTGCGTCTTGGAGACTGTGCTTGGAAAACTCGATTTTGAGCTTGGGCTGCATCCTTACCTTTTGGCTTGATGGTAGTGGTTTGTTTGCATGCGGTTTGTGGAAGACGTTTATGTTTTCCAGGTTCTTGGCGTCAAAGGAAGATAAAAGAGAGGGCAGCGGTTTATTATTTCGTTGGGCACTTGTGACCCAACGGCGGTGGCGTTTAAGCGAAAGCGCTAGACGACAGAGGTGCCTAGTTCGATTCTCTTCATTGGGAATTTCCTTTTGGTCGTGGTGTGCAAAGAATGGTGGCTGTAAATGGGCGGGAGGTATAAGGTTAAGGTATCATTTTTTGTTTTGACATTGGTTTATTGTTGTTTAATGTTTATGTGGAGTAATAAGGTGTAAAGAGGTTTTACTTTGTATGTTATTGTACTTTGGTGGTTTTTACTAAGTTGGAGAAATAAGGTGTTATATTTGGATCTTTATTATTGTGTATTATTGTATAGTTGCTAACTCTAATTGGTGGCAAATTGAGAGTTAGTGTTGTGACAGATTTTGAGTTCTCCTTCTTCATCAAAGTAAAGGTATGGGCAACTTCTTCCATGTATGTTGTTTATGGTATATTTTCTGAAATTGAGTTTGGAGTGAAAAGGTTGTCTACTAGGTATTGTTGGTGTAAATCTTATTTTCTGGATATTGAAGATTGTTTATGCATTAAAGTTATTGTTGAATTTTTGGGTAAATGCATAATTATGGTTGAGGAAGAGGAAGCATTTTTGCACTAGGGTTTATGTTAATAAGTCTTGCTACTTGCATTGAGATGATGAAACCCTAGTTGTTGGTAAAAAGAATATAAGCATCATTGTTATATGAGATATTGCATAGTTGGCAATTGTTGGGTTGTGTTTCATATTCTTGAGAAAAGCATACTACATCTATCTTATTCTTTTGAGATTGAGTTTGAGTTGAGATTGAGTTGAGATTGAGATTGGGAGTTAAGTATAGAACATATTGGGTCTCTAACAATTCTCTTTATGTTTCTATGAGAGTTGAGATTGAGATTGGGAGTTAAGTATAGAACATATTGGGTCTCTAACAATTCTCTTTATGTTTCTATGAGATTTGAAATTGAGATTGGGAGTTAAGTATAGAACATATTGAGTCTCTAACAATTCTCTTTATGCTTCTATGAGGTTTATGAATCACATTGGGTCTCTAACAATTCTCTTTGTGAGTTCATGCTAAGCAAGTTTTTCTTGGTGAGCTCGCTGAGGTTTTGGACAGGTTTTAGACAGGTTCCAGTGGGGACTTGTGAGCAGGTTTTGGACAGGTTTCGGTGGGGACTTGTGAGAATATTTGGACAGGTCCTAGAAGAGGACTTGTGAGTTGAGTTTTAGAGAGTTCTATCAGAGAACTTGAGGACAGAGGTGCATTGGTTCTTTGAGAAGAACCTGAGGACAGATTTGGCAAGTCTTTGAGAAGGCTTGTGTGCAGAGGATTGATTTGTTCATAGAGTTGGACAGATCTGACAGACAGAGGAAGACTTGTACTAGATCGACTGACTATGTTTGGTATAGGTAGCTAAGCTATTGTGGACATGATCATAGAAGGTAGAGGTCTCTTAGGCTAAGCATTGAGGACAGGAGGTCTTCGGTGGAAAGGAGTTCCACATGCTGGCAAGAGGTAGAGGCAGTTGATCTTCTGAGGGATCATTTCCAGAGCAGAGGGGAAGGTATCTCCTTTGAGTAGAGGCTCATAAATTTAGATTGGGGGAAGGTGTATCCTTTGGGCCGAGGCTCATAAACATTGTAATTGGGAAGGTTTCCCAAAGAACTTTGAGATAACTTTTAGAGAAAATTTTTGTGGACATAGCCCAGGCATTTGGGTGAACCACGTTAAAATTGGTGTCACTTTGTGGATGATTTTGTGCATTGTTTTGATATTGCTTTGGGTATATTGCTTTACTATTTTGAAGTATAAAGGAAAAAGTAAAAAGAGGTCTTATACTGTTCACCCCCCTCTTAGTATAAGCTTGTGTTCTTCAATTGGTATCAGAGCGGGTGCCTTCGGAAAGTTTAACAACTTGAAGGAAAAGCTAGTAAAGAACACAATGGATCATTCAAGTGGCAATGCAACACCTATTCTTGATGGGTCAGATTTTGGTCTTTGGAGTGCAAGGATGAAGGTTCATCTAATGGCACTTGGGAATGAGGTTTGGGAAGTGATTGAAGATGAGTACACTATTCCTGAACATGGTCCTAATACTAAAGAAGAAAGGCTCCTACATCATAGCAATTCAAAAGCAATGAATGCAATCCTGAAAGGCTTATAGAAAGCAGATCTCACCAAAGTGATTCACTGCAAGACAACTAGTGAAATGTGGAATCATTTGAAGGTGGTTCATACAGGTGATACAAATGTCAGAAATGCCAAGTTGAGACACTTCAAAGGTATGTTTGAACAACTCAAGATGAATGATGATGAAAATATTAGTGACTACATGCTTCGTATGGATGAGGTTGTTAACTCCATGAAAGACTTAGGTCTTGAGCTTGCTGAAAATGATGTTTGTGATAAGATTTTAAGATCTCTTCCTAATAGATTTAGTGAAAATATTTTTGCTATTGAGGAAGCTAAAGATTTGGATAAATTGAAAAAGGATGAGCTCCATAGTATACTTGCAGACATTTGAGTTAAGAACTCAAGTGAAGGTTGATGTCAAGAAGGAGGCAGCTTTCAAGGCTACCAAGAAATCCAAAGGTAAACAGCTTCAAGAGAGTGATGAGTCTTCTAGTGATGAAGAGGCATATTACAACAAGAAAGGCAAGTTCTCTAGAAAACACAAAAATATGAAAAATGTAAGATGTTTCAATTGTGGAAAGTTTGGTCATTATGCTACTGATTGTACTATTGCCAAGGATGAAAGTGATGAAGATAAACAGGACTGTAAGAGCAAGGATTCTGAAAAGCACAAGCATCATAGGAAAAACAAATATGAGCACAACAATCAAGGAAAGAGGTATTCTCACAAACACAAGAAGAGTTTCTACCTAGACAAAGCAAGTAAGTGTTCTAGTAGTGATAGTGAAAGTTCTTCAAGTGATAATGAAAATGAGATGTTGTTCATATCGGAAAAAGAGGAAGAACCAAAACATAGATTCATTATCATGAAATGTCTTAGATGTGGAAATTTTGGTCACCTTGAGGATGATTGCACAAATAATGATTTGATTTCTAGTATGTATGAGGATGCTTCAAAAAACTATAAGGAAGATGCATGTATGGTTTTTGAAAAGGGTAGCACCTCTAGTGATAAGAAATCTGAAAAAGGCTTTGATGATTCTAATAGCAAACATATAGAGGAAGGTGAAGTAGATCTTAAAGGTGAACTTATTAGTGCTCTTAGTGCTTTGAAAAAGGAAAGAAAGAAGAATGCTAGACTCAAGGATAAGTTGGATGAATGTTGTATGGAGAGAGATGATCTTATAGAAAGTCTTGACTTCTCTATAGCTAAGACACAAGAACTCAAGGATGAGTTAGAGTCTAAGGTTCTTGAGTATAGTGAGTTAGAAAAGAAAATGGCTTCTTTGAAAGAGGAAACTAAAGGGTACAAGGATAAGCTTCACAGGTTTCAAGATAGCTCCAAAAAGGTTAAGTCTCTCATCAAAGGTCAAAGAAAGACAACAGATAAAATAGGCCTTGGTTTTGTTAAGCATCACAAGGAACAAGTTGGAGAGTCTAGTAAGAGACTCCAAAAGGAAGAGAGTTCTGATGAGGAAAGTATTTCAGATCATGAGTCCTTGAATGATAGATGCATAAAAATAGAAAATAGAATTCAGAATGAGAAGAAGAAGTTTTCGAGGCCTAAGAGGTCAAATAAAGGAAAGTTTCAAGGCAGATGTTTTGCTTGTCACAGGTTTGGTCACATAGCTTCACATTGCATGGCTCAAGTGAAGAAGGTAAATGACAGTTTCAGAGGTGGTAATTTCTTTCAAGGGTATTGCTACTCTTGTCAACAGTTTGGGCACAAGGCAGTTTATTGCAAGGCAAATATCAGGAACAGGTTTGATCAGAACAGGTTTGGTCAGAACAGGTTTGGTCAAAATAGGTTTGGTCAGAACAGGTTTGGTCAAAATAGGTTTGGTCAAAATAGGTTTGGTCAGAACAGGTTTGGTCAGAACTTGTGGATTCAAAGAACAGGTATGCCTAAAAGAAATAACATTGTTACTTGTTATAAGTGCAACAATGAAGGTCACACAGTCAGACAGTGTAGAGCTAAAATTCTAGAATACACAAATAGGAACAGTGGCATGATCAGGTCCAAGGATCAAGGCATGGATAAAAATAGGGATGAGAACAAGAACAAGAACAGTGATAGGAATAGGGATATGGACAAAGAGTTCAAGAGAAGGCCCGACAAGGAAGTTATAGACGTTGATGATGATCAGTGCCTAATGGGAGTTTTACTCCCACCCCAAAATTAATCACCTCATCAGGAGGTGGGGGAGGGACTAAGCTAAGAGGCTAATTCTTAGTCCCGAGCCCCAAAGGTGGCCCTTTGCCATTGATGACAAAGGGGGAGAAATATGAGTAAGGGGGAGAGCTTCAAAGTGAAGAGGAAAGCTTCAAGTCAAGGGGAGCAAAACTTCAAAGGAAGATTCTCAGTTGTTAGCACGATTGGTTTCGGTTGGTTTCAATTTTGGCTCTTGAGAAGTGTTTTCGATAAAGGTTTGCCATCAATGACAAAGGGGGAGATTGTTGGCAATTTTGGGTACTTTGGGTACATTGCCTTTGCTCAAATGTATAAGTTGTCATTGATGTCAAAAGGCATTTTTGTGTTGATTTCAAAAGAGTGTGATGTCAAGAATATCTTGAGAAGCTTCATTATGTTAAAGGGTTTTTATTAAAACCATGGTGACAAGGCTAAAGGTTTTTCTTAAAACCATTTGGACTCATTAAGGGTTTTTATTAAAACCAAGCTTAACTTAATGCAAAGGTCCATGTGTATTATTAATAATTAAATTAACTCAAACCTTTGTCAAAGGTCCAAGTTTAATTTATTATTAATAAAATAATAATTATTATTATTTTAATTATTATTAAAGGGTCTTTCAACCCTTAAGCGAGGAGGAGCGCCGACGTCAAACAATGAAGGAAAAATGGCTATTTAAGTGGGGATGTTTCTCAAAAGTGAGCACCTCCGATTTGACATTGATATCTGTGATTTGTGGTTCTCTGTATTTTTTGATTTGCGCTTGGCATCTACAATTTGCTTCTACAGCGTTTCGTTCGATTTGCACTTGGCATCTACGATTTGCATTTGCACCGTTTCGTTCGATTTGCGCTTGGCGTCTGTGACTTGCATTGCTCTATATCCTTCGAAAAGCGCTTGGTGTCTTCGTTTGAGCTTGCTCTATGTTTTTGATCTCCGATTGACGTCTTTGAGATCGTGCATGTTCTGCATCTTGGAGACTGTGCTTGGCAAACTCGGTTTTGAGCTTGGGCTGCATCCTTACCTTTTGGCTTGATGGCAGTGGTTTGTTTGCATGCAGTTTGTGGAAGACGTTTACGTTTTCCAGATTCTTGGCATCAAAGGAAGATAAAAGAGAGGGCAGCGGTTTTTTATTTCGTTGGGCACTTGTGACCCAACGGCGATGGCATTTAAGCGAAAGCGCTAGACGACAGAGGTTTCGAGTTTGATTCTCTTCATTGGGAATTTCCTTTTGGTCATGGTGTGCAAAGAATGGTGGTTGTAAATGCGCGGGAGGTATAAGGTTAAGGTATCATTTTTTGTTTTGACATTGGTTTATTGTTGTTTAATGTTTATGTGGAGTAATAAGGTGTAAAGAGGTTTTACTTTGTATGTTATTGTACTTTGGTGGTTTTTACTAAGTTGGAGAAATAAGGTGTTATATTTGGATCTTTATTATTGTGTATTATTGTATAGTTGCTAACTCTAATTGGTGGCAAATTGAGAGTTAGTGTTGTGACATATTTTGAGTTCTCCTTCTTCATCAAAGTAAAGGTATGGGCAACTTCTTCCATGTATGTTGTTTATGGTATATTTTCTGAAATTGAGTTTGGAGTGAAAAGGTTGTCTACTAGGTATTGTTGGTGTAAATCTTATTTTCTGGATATTGAAGATTGTTTATGCATTAAAGTTATTGTTGAATTTTTGGGTAAATGCATAATTCTGGTTGAGGAAGAGGAAGCATTTTTGCAATAGGGTTTATGTTAATAAGTCTTGCTACTTGCATTGAGATGATGAAACCCTAGTTGTTGGTAAAAAGAATATAAGCATCATTGTTATATGAGATATTGCATAGTTGGCAATTGTTGGGTTGTGTTTCATATTCTTGAGAAAAGCATACTACATCTATCTTATTCTTTTGAGATTGAGTTTGAGTTGAGATTGAGATTGGGAGTTAAGTATAGAACATATTGGGTCTCTAACAATTCTCTTTATGTTTCTATGAGATTTGAGATTGAGATTGGGAGTTAAGTATAGAACATATTGGGTCTCTAACAATTCTCTTTATGTTTCTATGAGATTTGAAATTGAGATTGGGAGTTAAGTATAGAACATATTGAGTCTCTAACAATTCTCTTTATGCTTCTATGAGGTTTATGAATCACATTGGGTCTCTAACAATTCTCTTTGTGAGTTCATGCTAAGCAAGTTTTTCTTGGTGAGCTCACTGAGGTTTTGGACAGGTTTTAGACAGGTTCCGGTGGGGACTTGTGAGCAGGTTTTGGACAGGTTTCGGTGGGGACTTGTGAGAAGATTTGGATAGGTCCTAGCAGAGGACTTGTGAGCTGAGTTTTAGAGAGTTCTATCAGAGAACTTGAGGACAGAGGTGCATTGGTTCTTTGAGAAGAACCTGAGGACAGATTTGGCAAGTCTTTGAGAAGGCTTGTGTGTAGAGGATTGATTTGTTCATAGAGTTGGACAGATCTGACAGACAGAGGAAGACTTGTACTAGACCGACTGATTGTGTTTGGTACAGGTAGCTGAGCTACTGTGGACGTGATCATAGAAGGCAGAGGTCTCTTAGGCTAAGCATTGAGGACAGGAGGTCTTCGGTGGAAAGGAGTTCCACATGCTGGCAAGAGGTAGAGGCAGTTGATCTTCTGAGGGATCATTTCCAGAGCAGAGGGGAAGGTATCTCCTTTGAGCAGAGGCTCATAAATTCAGATTGGGGGAAGGTGTCTCCTTTGGGCCGAGGCTCATAAACATTGTAATTGGGAAGGTTTCCCAAAGAACTTTGAGATAACTTTTAGAGAAAAGTTTTGTGGACGTAGCCCAAGCATTCCGGGTGAACCACGTTAAAATTGGTGTCACTTTGTGGATGATTTTGTGCATTGCTTTGATATTTCTTTGGGTATATTGCTTTACTATTTTGAAGTATAAAGGAAAAAGTAAAAAGAGGTCTTATACTGTTCACCCCCCCTCTTAGTATAAGCTTGTGTTCTTCAATTATACCTTTCCCCTTTCTCTTAGGGATGCCTCTTAAATAATGTTATTGTTTTTCTATGAGGGTTTTGGTAGTTTGTTTGCTAAGTTTTTTGTTTGTCTTTATGGCTCCCCTTGCTTCTTCTAAGGGTTTTATAATGACTACTAGGTCTAAGAAGGAGCAAATTTTAGAATTCCTAGAAGTAGAAGAGGATTTCATTCAATCCATTTCTCATATAAAATTATATTGTTCACCCTCTAGAGTTTAATTATTATCAATAACTCCAAATTAGATATTATACAAGTAAATATTTTAAATTTTTATACATAAAAATATACAACTATAAACTTTGAAAAACTTATAGGTCTATCATAGGGTTTCAAAGAGCTCTAGAAGAATTTATATTGGGTAGCAATTATGAACATCATGCTAAATCAAGATCAATTAATGTGGAAATCATTGCAAAATAGGTACAAACATGAACAAAAAACATATAAGATATTTCCTTGAGGTCCCATTGAAGAGCACAAGCTTATACTGAGAGGGAGGGTGAACAGTATAAGATAAAACTTTTCACTTTTCAATCCAAATGATAATATCAATAATATCAATGTAGTAAATGAAACAATCCACAAATCATCATACAAATGAGAGACATAAATTTAACATGGTTCATCCAATATGGGCTACATCCATGAAGAAATATTGCTTATAAATTTCTCAACAAATTTCATGGGAACCAATTCCCTATTACAATGTTTGTGGGAATCTATCCACAAGAGACACTTATCCCCTCTCACAAGTTCTTGGACCCCAATACATAGGAGACACAAATCCTCTCTGCTTTGGTCTACTCCAAATCCAGCTCACAACTCTACTCAAATATACTCCAAACTTGCTCACAACTCTGCTCAAATATGTTCACAAAACCTTGCTAAAATTTTCTCACAAAACCTACTCAAATCTGCTCATAAATCCTACTCATAAATTTTGCTCAATATTGCTCACAACTCTACTCAAATCTGCTCACAAAACCTACTCAAATCTGATCATAAAATCTTGCTTACAAACAATGCTCATCTATACCCAAAACCAAATACAAAAATCCATAAATCTACCATGCTCATATACTCCCAAAGTCAATCATAACAATGCACAACTTTTACGTTCAAATATGTTCTATAACCCTTGCACATTTACTTCCAATATTAATCAAAACCAATGCACATCAAATAAATCCTTATACCTCCAACCATATGATATTAAAAATATTTTCCTCAAACAAAACCACCCTTGAGAAAGGAATTAAATCACCATACCTCTAAATCTTCCACAATGATGATAATCTTCTTTTGCATGTGGTTTCCAAACCTATCTTACCAAAATTAATTTTCCTTTCTTTTGCCACTCAAAAATATCTCTTTTTCTTTTCTTGATAAGATAACAAATAAATCACATTAAAAACCCTTATCAAAGATATGCACAATAAAGCTAAAAAATAATATCTTATACCTCCCACACAATATAAATATTATTTAAGAAAACTCAAATCCTTATAACTCCTTTTATTAATTTCCAAAAATAAAATCTCACACTGATATAAAAACCCTTATAACTCCTATTTATCACACTAACATAAAACCCTTATAACTCCTATTTATTTCCAACAATGAAGTCTCATACTAACTTAAGAACCTTATTTCACCCTTTTATTCACATGCAAAAATTATAACCTTAAACTTATACCAATGACCCTTATTTCTCCTATCCACCTTTATCAATTTTAATAAAATAAAAATTAATACCTTGCACCACCGTGAATCGATACATTGACCTAAAGAATCATAGCACTTTCCCAAGGACTTGTAACCAACTGCGTTGACGCAACATGTGATATTAGATTGGCATAAAATAGTTTTGACTCCTTCGTAACTTGATTTTTGCTTTCAACAAAAATTTGAATTTGATGAGATTCGATACCTCGACCTCCTATCAAGGAGCATTCTCCGCAGGACTAGGCTACCATCTAAGCTAGCCACCCAAACTAAAACCAAGGTGTACAATTATTAACTTAATATATCCTTTCGATTTTGGCCTCCAAAACATGTTCTCTTATCTCCCTTATCATCTACCCACTGCATGAACTCCATGTGAAGGATTTTCAAATTTTCTCCACACTTAGCATAGTGATTTGATAGCCTTTTAATAGGATTTTGACTTTGGTGCTCAATGAGGTCGGCTGTCATATTTAAATTTTGAAATTTAAACCTTGCCTTTGTATGGTGCACCCAAGGGATGTTGGCCCATGCAATATATATTTAAATTTATTAAATATAACCTTCCAAAAACTTGTATCTTTCTCTCTATAATATTTAAATTTGATATTTAAATATTATAATCCTTTGCTTTGAGATATACCTTACCTTGAATAGCATGCACCCTTTGACATCAATGACAACTCAATGTTTCCAAAAATTTCCTCCTTTGTCATTGATGGCAACCCTACAAAATATTTCTTCTACTGCAAATGGATTTCAAATCTGCTCCCCTTGACAAGCTCCTCCTTCTCATTGAATTCTCCCCCTTTGACATCAATGGAAAAGGGCTCCTTGGGGCTAAAAATAAGAAACTCAATACAACCCCCTCACCACCTCCTTTACTTGAGGTGATCTATTTTTGGGATGGGAGTGAAGTTGCTCCCAAATTTCCTTTGAGATACTCAAAATTCCGTTGGAAGTGGCTTGGTAAAGATGTTAGAAATCCATTCATTTGTAGCAATGTATTCCAATTTGACTTGCTAATTAGTCACTTGCTCTCTCAAAAAATGATATTTTATTGAAATGTGCTTGGTATTTGAATGCATCATTGGATTATTTGAAATATTAATGGTACTTGTATTATCACATAGTATGGGAATAGGATGATCATATTCTATTTTGAAATTACTTAAAGTTTACTTCATCCATAAAACCTATGTACAACAAACAACTACTAAAATGTACTATACCTCTATAGTGGATAAGGATATTGATGCTTATTTCTTTCTTATAAAAGAGACTAAACAATATCCAAGAAATAATGCTCCTCCACTTGTACTTTTTATATCATCAACACTACCTCCCCAATACACATATTTATATGCAGTTTGTGTGAAATTATTATATTTTGGGTACCACAGTCCAAAAATCATAGTTCCTTTCAAATACTTAAAGATTATTTTTACTTCCTGTACATGTGTTTCTTTTGGTGTAACTTGAAACCTTACCACCAATCTAACTGCTTGCATTATATCTAGTCTAGTAGCTATGACATATAGCAAACTTCCAATCATGGATCTATACAATGTCTTATTTGCTTCAGGAGACTCATCATATTTACTTAAACTACATCCTATAACCATGGGGGTATTCACAGGATTGCAATCCTCCATCCTAAACTTTTTCAACATGTATTTCACATACTTGGTCTAAGAGAGAAATATACCTTTATCTGATTGTAAATTTTGCAATCCAAAAAAAAAGGATAACTCACCAAGCATAGACATCTCAAATTCATTTTACATACACTTTACAATTTTTTGATACATCTTGTCATTACTGCCTCCAAAAATGATATCATCCACATAGACCACTACAATAAACAAGTTATTTCCTTCATTTTTGATGTATATATTACTATCAACTATATCTTTTCTAAAGATATAGTTATCCAACCTTGAGTACTGTTGAGTGGTATTTTCACCCGATTGTGAAAACACACTCTCCGATAGGATTTGGGTTCTAAATCCTCTCTTGCAAAGAAATTTAATAAACAATTTCTCCAAGGTTCCGCTATGTTAGCATTTTGTATATGTGTATTAATAATCTCAAATAAAGATATTCAATAAAAATGCTTGGAACACCTCAGTGGTTGCAAGTAACTGAAAACAAGGGGCAATGTTGGTTTATTTTACTGTGAAACTTTAATGATTGTTCATTGAACCCGAATAAAGCAAATGTGATTTGATCCCTTTATGACCATACTGTAACTTCAAAATGAAAATTGATGAAATGTCATGAAACATAAACCCTTTAATGAAATTGGAATTTTATGAAGGGAATTTCATCATCTGCTCATGAATGAAAAACAAAACTATAAAATGAAATTCTGGCCTTGAAATGGAAATTTTCTATTTTTTGACTTTGGAATTTTTTAGTTTTTTTAATTTTTATTTTAATGCCTGTAAATAAAATAAAATGCAAAAAAAAAAATGAAAATAAAATGTGAAAGAAAAATAAAAAGTGCATTCAGTATGATGCTATCCTCTTTGACAAAACCGAAGCTAATGAGGTTTTCTGCATACAACCTAACCTATTGAACCTGCAAACTCGCACAATCCAGGTAAGTTAGGTGCTGGTTTCTGGGGTTTAAACTGTAATTTTCAGATTTAGACATTCGCATGAAGCAACCAAGAGAACTTGCATTAAACTTCACCTATAAGCCTAGAAATCTAAAAAGGGGAAAGATAAACATTTAATCCTGCATGCAGAAAATAACTCCTTCTTTCTTGCCAATGAGGTGCAACTCTCTGAATTTTTTGTATTAAAAATTGGTCATTATACAACAACAGAATCTCTGGTTTCCCAAACCCAGTCTATGGAAGAAAACAGCCTCAAAGCAGGCCCGGAATGGCCTTTGGCCTTCAGCACTGCAACTCTGCTTACAACAATTTCCTACCCAGTCCAATGTAAAGGAATATCCAGACAAAGTGGAAGAAAAACACCACAAAAGCAGGCCCAGAATGGCTTATTGCCTTTGGCTCTGCAACTCTGCCCGCAGTGGTTTTTCGACCCTCGTACCAATCTGTGCTTCCGCTTTTAAAGTTCTGGTAAATTGCTTCTCCTTCCATGATGGTTCGTTTCATCTTCCAGATTGCTTCGTTTCACCTTCCCCGCCTTTCCATTGCTTTTGACTTTATGCTCGACATTGAGACGCTTGATCTTCTCTATGAACTGTAACGCCTCTGCAGCCCTTACACATGTACGCCACGTGTTTCACACTTTTTTGCATGTTTTGTAATGGCCCCGTGTAAATCATGACAAAAAATAGCATGTCGCGATATCGCGACGTTTTTATGCATGCAGCTTTGCTCCTCTACTTTCACCATGAAAACGAGACATGTCGCGATATCGTGACATTTTCCTGCCAACAGCCTTGTTCGCCTTCATGCATCGCAAAAATGAGACATGTCATGAAATCGTGACATTTTTATCAATAGCCTTGCAAATGCAACCTGTCACGAAATCGTGACATTTTTCTATTTCGAGCTGTGAGGATGCAACCTGTCATGAAATCGTGACGCTTTTCACCTCTGTGTTTTGTTGCACTAGCCATAAAATGTGACATGTCACAAAATCATGACATTTTCCATTTCGTACCATCTCATCGCTTTTGTCATGAAATCGTGACGCTTTTCTCTTGCGCCGCTTTCTATCACAAAATCACGACCTTTCATCTCGTACACTTGATCGCTTCTATCATAAAATCATGACGCTTTCTCTTGGCTTCATAAAACCCTTTTCATTTGGAGCTATCTTGTGGCTTTCGTCATGAAATCATGACGCTTCTCCATTTCGTACCACTTTGCCACTTTCCATCGTGAAATCATGACGCTTTTCTATTCTCTCTTTTTATTTCCAAAACTGACATGTCACGAAATCATGACATATTTTCCTTTCATACCACTTCATGCTTAGCCAAAACCAACCATCGCGATATCACGACATTTTTGCTTCGTACCCCTTGTCGCTTCTCGTCGCAAAATCGCGACAACTTTAGTGCCTTGCCCTATTTGATTGGTTTGACCACGATTTTGTGACATGTCACGATTTCGCGACAATTTTCCATTCTATCTTTCTCTCTCTTCTATGACCCGCGATTTCACAACACTCGCGATATCGTGACATTTTCTCTTCATGCTTCTAACATGTCGAAATCTGAATTTCATTCTATACAACTTTTCATTTCTGGCCGTGACAGAGCAACATGTCGCGATATCGTGACAACTTTTCATTTTTGGTCGCGACGGAGCAACATGTCGCGATATCGCGACAAATTTTCATTTTTGGTCGCGATGGAGCAACATGTCGCGATATCGTGACAACTTTTCATTTTCGGCCGTGACGGAGCAACATGTCGCGATATCGCGACAACTTTTCATTTTCGGTCGCGACGGAGCAACATGTCGCGATATCGCGACACTTTCTTTTTCTTGCTATATTTTGCTCTTCCTTTGATTTTTTAGCATCTGGGCCACTGTGGTCTTCTTTGAAAGCATGCAAAAAAGGTGGGTCCCCAATTTTGGGGTGTGTTGTGGATCAGCCACAACAAATGGTGACTCTGTTGTCAAATGCTCCTGAGCATTTTGGTGAGAACCCAACTTGAAATATAGAAGCTTAGATACAAGCGTCAACACATAAAGGATAAACTAATACCGATAGATCAGAAATACATGAAACATCAGAATCATTAAGTATCAGCTCGGTGTGTGCAATGTGTTTTCATTCCCTATCGCTTGAACTTGATCAACATTCCATTGTCAGTTTCACTTATGATTTGTATGCAAGGCTATGAATAATTTGTGCAGGATTTAATGCATGATGAAGATGCTAAAGATATAACAACCTGCATTGCAAAGGCTCAAACCTTCTAATATCATGAACAAACATATCAAAACTGTCAAACCCTCTTAAGGCCAAATAAATATATGTATACTGAATTAATTTATTAGATCCCAAAGTTGGTTATGTGTCACTACCATCTTGAACCCATGTGCAAGTGTAAGTGAAATCAGAACTTTGGGGAATAGGATTCCCAACCTAAGCGAGATGGGAATTTAACCCTATCCTTACTATTCTGATTTGGAGTTCATTACCTCATCTTGAACAAAATAATTTAACCTGTTATGGATGAAATGGTCAGGCTAGTCTATCCATATGAGCAATCAGTGGTCTTGCTTTTAGACAAGACATGTTGCCATGCATGAGCATACTTAACCCCATAATCCATGGCTTGGCTTCATTCATTCTTTTTCTTTTATTTCTTGGACCTTTGGGATGACTACCCATCCTTGCTAGGGACATGTAGTACGATCCTTCCAATCCAATATTGAGATGAAATGGGAAATATTAATTTTTTACTTCTTGGACCTTGGGGATGACTACCCATCCTTGCTAGGGACATGTAGTACGATCCTTCCAATCCAATATTAAGACAAAATGGGAAATATTAGTTAATTTTATTACTTGGACCTTTGGGATGACTACCCATCCTTTGCGAGAGGACATGTAGTACTATCCTTCCAATCCAAGCTTTATGATGAAGTGGGAAAAATGGAAGCTTTGGGGAATCGGATTCTCAACCTAAGCGAGATGAGAATTATGTCCTATCCTTACTACTCCATGTAGGTCAAATCAGAGCTTTGGGGAGTTGGATCCTCAACCTAAGTTCGATGAGGATTTAACCCTATCCTTACTACTCTGGTTTTAGGCTTTAAGCTTTTATGGGAGTGGTAAAAACCACTTTTTCAAGGATTATGTTGCATGATAGGACAAACATGAAATATTCTTTTCACCTCACCTTTTCATCCAAGTATGGTTTTGACCATTTTGCTCAAGATTCTTTTAATGTGCATGGAATGTGCTTGGTTCAAGATAGTTCGGACATCGGTTCCCAACCTTAGGATTTTTTTATGTTTTATGTTATAGAATAACCCTAAGAGGATTCGACACCTTCTCAATGATTGCACATGAAATGAAAATGTAACTTGAGATGACATGTATATATGCCATGTGGAATGTGACATGAGATGTGAATGCATTGCTTCTTTTGGAATATATCATCTACTTTACCATAATGTGCAAAACTGACAACTTCATGCATCACAAGATTCAAACGATATCATTTAAATGTTTGTGTTACTTGTGGAGCTTTCTACAACACAATTCCAATGTTTCATATTCTCCTGATTTTAGGCATAAGTTGACATCTCAAAACCAATTTTTTTTTTTTTTTAATAAACAAACCAAAAATGTCCAAAGGACCAACACACAACTTAAATCCAAATCCAAATAGCAATCCCAAAATGAAACTTGAAAACACAAACCCAAAACCAAAAACCAAAATCTATATACAAATGTACACTATAATACAAGATGATGCAAAGCTTGGACTATCACTTTCCTGGATCCCAAACATGATTAGAACATTTCAACAAAAATATAACATGATATGCATGCCAAATGTTGTGGGAATCCAACAAAAACAAGACAAGACCAAACAATGCAACCCACTTCAACTTTCCTCTCTCACCCCACCAATTAAATTTAGTTCCATTAGTATTCCCATAGGTGAGCTTCAAATTTTCAAATTGATTAGACAATGATTGATATTCAATTTTATCTTGTCTATTCTCTAAAACTTCCATTTCAAAACTCAATCTTTGATTTAGAATTAGGCTATCTTCTTCCAATATGCAATTTTGTAAGTAGGAGCCTATTTCTACAAATTTTAAAGCCAAATCATTTTCCAAATTTGTAGGCCAATCAAATTTGTGTAACAATTTGCAAGCATCTAGGATATTTACTAAATTAGGATCATTAAAAGTTTTTACCCTAGATTCGATTAGCAATTGTTGATGAATTTGATTTAACAATTCAAGTGCATCAACTTCTTTTCCATTCATTAAAACAATGTTATCAAAGGTGTGATTAGAAATTATACCTTGTTTTTCATTCACCTTTAATGACATTTCACCATAAACATCATTCAAATTCAAAACATGGTCATGCAAATTTTCAATCCTCAAACATTCTTGGTCAAAGTGTATGTCCCATGACTCATCTTGATGATCCTTCATTTGAGTTGCTTCCAATTGATCAATCTCTTTGTCATTTGGTTCCAATTCTTTGTTCACTATCCATGGTATCTCTTCATTTGAATCCTCCAAATCATCATGCAAACTTGCATCCGCACCTTCAATGAATTTATATTCAACATGATCGAATTTTGTCACCTTTTCAAATCTTGTGAATATGAGATCTTCGTATGATGTAGAAGGTTCAACATCCTGCATATCAAGTGAAATATGAGTTTCATCTATAGGGATGTGAGAAAAGAATGCATTATCATATCTCCCCCAACCATTGTGAAAATCGTCATCCAAATCCATGGCATGAAATTCCATGATATTTGTGACATGATCTTTTGATTCATTCATCAATTCATTTTCTTCTTTGTCCTTGGTAATAGAATCATTATAATCTTCCAAAATTTGATGAGATTTGAAACCCTCTTCCAAAACATCCTCAAATTGTACAGGAGTTGTAATATCTTCCTTTGAGTAGGCGATTATGTTGTCCTGTATATCAATTGGCACACAAGTTTCATTAGTAGTTTTGGAATGAGTGTAGTCTTCCCACTTCTTCCAAGCATCATAATAATCCTCTTTCAAAATCAAGTGGTGACGTTCAACTACTTCTTCAACATCTTCCAATTCATCAATGTGTTTCTCATCAAATTCATCTTCACCTTCCTTAGATGGTTCAATTATTTCCAAAAGTGGGTCATTTCTTGAATTCAAATTTGTAAGGCTATCATCGTCCAAATTAGTAACCCATGATTCAATTTTATCATAATTTGGAGGGTGAAGAATTTCTTGATCGTTAATTTTACACATCTCATCAATAGTATCTTCCAAGAACAAGTGGTGAAACTCTATCATATCTTCAAATTCATTTATTGGTTTTCTTCCCATTTCACTTTCAACCACTTCATTCAATTCTATGGTGGGTTCCATCCTATCACATATATCAAACATTGTTGAATTTAGAACCCCTTCATCCGAATAATCGTGTATCTCTATGAATGAGATCATTTCTGCATAATCCTCACTAGCGGATGTTGGCTTAGCAATTTGCACCTCCTCGTGGACTACATCTAAGGTGGTTGTAAGATTTGGATATTCAAATTCATCCCCTTGATCATTTACCTTAGATATCATTGGAGTGGAGGGTGCTATATTTGATGGTTGGTGTAGGTTGGCATCAATATCTTTAGAAGGACAATCTCTCATGTGAACATGTTGTGCCTTTTCTTCTTCAAGACCTTGTCGTTCTATCTCTTCCAAGATCTCATGGATTTTCTCTAGAGACAAACCACTCAGCTTTTTCCTCAATGAGTGAAGCAAGTGTGGGGTGTATGGCTCCTAGGTATACTTCCATGGCTTCCTCTTCTAATGTGTTAAAATTTTCCCACATTTGGGAGTGCAACTCATGAAATCTTCCATTGAATTGACTCAAGGATTCATTAGGCTCTTTACATATGGAGGTAAACTGATTTTTCAAGATTTCTAAGTCAACTTGATTACCAAAATGATAAAGATAGGCTGCTTCTAGTTGTATCCAAGAAGTCCTAACCTCCATGGGTAGTTGGCTATACCAAAAGAATGGTTTATCATCCAAAATGTATGCAAATAACTTACAAGCCACCTCCTCATAGAAAACCTGGAATTGACATAATGTATTCTTGTAGACATGCAGTCTTTGCAAGTATCCTAGTGGCACCTCTTGATTAAAACACCGTAAAAAATCCAATAACATTTTAGGAATTTGATAGGGTACCACAGGTATAGACAAACCCTTATAATGATCCTCCATTATTAATACCATTCTTTCTCTTAGAGACACTATTTCAGCTCTCAGGGATACCATTTGCTCCTCAAGTGTTGCCATTAGTGAAACTTAAAATGTAATTTTAGAACCAAATCTGTTGAATACTCAACCTGCAATGTATAAAAAATCAAGTTAGCATCAACTAAGAGATGTATTCATTAAAATCAAATGAAAAGTAATTGCATGAAAACAACACTTTGTTAGTCAAAACCAAAATTTTCAAAATTAAATCAAATCACATTGTTTCTGTATGAACAATCAGAAAAAATATACAACATACCTGAATTGCTTAAAATAGAATAAAGTAAACCAATTCAGGCCGTCCTTTTAACAATCTATCGAGTGTTAGAGGAGTAAAGATAACAATTAACAAGGCATGAAATATTCAAAATTTAAATCCCTGTAGCACTTAAATCATCGTGAAATAAACCAGTTCAGGCCCTCCTTTTAACGCCAATCTGTTGAGTGGTGTTAGAGGAGGCCGAAGATGCTAATCAAATGGACTTGAAATATTTAGCAATGTAAAGCTCTTAAACAATTATAAACCCGTAGCATCTAAAATCATGATAAAATAAACCTTTTCATGCCCTCCTTCTAGCACCAATCGTTGAGTGGTGTTAGAAGGCTAAAGATAACAATCAATAGGGCATGAAATATACAAAAATTTTAAATCTCACTAAAATAAACCCATCCAGCCTTCCTTCTAGCGCCAATCTGTTGAGTGGTATTTTCACCCGATTGTGAAAACACACTCTCCGATAGGATTTGGGTTCTAAATCCTCTCTTGCAAAGAAATTTAATAAACAATTTCTCCAAGGTTCCGCTATGTTAGCATTTGGTATATGTGTATTAATAATCTCAAATAAAGATATTCAATAAAAATGCTTGGAACACCTTAGTGGTTGCAAGTAACTGTTAACAAGGGGCAATGTTGGTTTATTTTACTGTGAAACTTTAATGATTGTTCATTGAACCCGAATAAAGCAAATGTGATTTGATCCCTTTATGACTATACTGTAACTTCAAAATGAAAATTGATGAAATGTCATAAACATAAACCCTTTAATGAAATTGGAATTTTATGAAGGGAATTTCATCATCTGCTCATGAATGAAAAACAAAACTGTAAAATGAAATTCTGGCCTTGAAATGGAAATTTTCTATTTTCTGACTTTGGAATTTTTTAGTTTTTTTAATTTTTATTTTAATGCCTGTAAATAAAATAAAATGCAGAAAAAAAATGAAAATAAAATGTGAAAGAAAAATAAAAAGTGCATTCGGTATGATGCTATCCTCTTTGACAAAACCGAAGCTAATGAGGTTTTCATGCATACAACCTAACCTATTGAACCTGCAAACTCGCACAATCCAGGTAAGTTAGGTGCTGGTTTCTGGGGTTTAAACTGTAATTTTCAGATTTAGACATTCGCATGAAGCAACCAAGAGAACTTGCATTAAACTTCACCTATAAGCCTAGAAATCTGAAAAGGGGAAAGATAAACATTTAATCCTGCATGCAGAAAATAACTCCTTCTTTCTTGCCAATGAGGTGCAACTCTCTGAATTTTCTGTATTAAAAATTGGTCATTATACAACAACAGAATCTCTGGTTTCCCAAACCCAGTCTATGGAAGAAAACAACCTCAAAGCAGGCCCAGAATGGCCCTCTAGCCTTCAGCACTGCAACTCTACTTACAACAATTTCCTACCCAGTCCAATGTAAAGGAAATATCCAGACAAAGTGGAAGAAAAACACCACAAAAGCAGGCCCAGAATGGCTTATTGCCTTTGGCTCTGCAACTCTGCCCGCAGTGGTTTTTCGACCCTCGTACCAATCTGTGCTTCCACTTTTAAAGTTCTGGTAAATTGCTTCTCCTTCCATGACGGTTCGTTTCGTCTTCCAGATTGCTTCGTTTCACCTTCCCCGCCTTTCCATTGCTTTTGACTTTATGCTCGACATTGAGACGCTTGATCTTCTCTGTGAACTGTAATGCCTCTGCAGCCCTTACACATGTACGCCACGTGTTCCGCACTTTTTTGCATGTTCTGTAACGGCCCCGTGTAAATCGTGACAAAAAATAGCATGTCACGATATCGCGACGTTTTTATGCATGCAGCTTTGCTCCTTTACTTTCACCGTGAAAACGCGACATGTCGCGATATCGTGACATTTTCCTACCAACAGCCTTGTCCGCCTTCATGCATCACAAAAATGAGACATGTCACGAAATCATGACATTTTTATGTCAACAGCCTTGCAAATGCAACCTATCGCGAAATCATGACGTTTTTCTGTTTC
This sequence comes from Wollemia nobilis, assembly GCA_028583015.1. Classification (NCBI taxonomy): domain Eukaryota; kingdom Viridiplantae; phylum Streptophyta; class Pinopsida; order Araucariales; family Araucariaceae; genus Wollemia; species Wollemia nobilis. The sequence goes on from JAQPPZ010000040.1 coordinate 1,875,496, forward strand.
GAGCTATGAGGATGCAACCTGTCACGAAATCGTGACGCTTTTTCCTTCGCTATGTTTTGTTGCACTTAGCCACGAAAACGTGACATGTCACGAAATCGTGACATATTTTCCATTTCGTACTCAACTTTATCAAAAATCATTTTCCTTCGCCTCGTTGCTTTCTATCATGAAATCATGATTCCTTTCATCTTCATACCCCTTAGCTGCTTCCTGTCATGAAATCGTGATGCTTTCTCTTTTCGTACCACTTGTCTGCTTCCTGTCACGAAATCGTGACACTTTTCATTTGGAGCTATCTTGCGGCTTTCTGTCACGAAATCGTGACGCTTCTCTGTTTCGTACCACTTTGCCAGCTTTCCGTCATGAAATCGTGACGCTTTTCTATTTCAGGCTGCTCTTGCTGTATTTGGCCGCGAAAACGTGACATGTCACGAAATCGTGACATATTTTCCTTCCGTACCACTTCGCTGCTTGGAGCCACGAAAACGCGACCTATCGCGATATCGCGACATTTTTTCGCTTCATCCCTTGGCTGCTTCCTATCGTGAAATCATGACAACTTTAGTGCCTTGCCCTGTTTGACTGGTTTGACCACGATTTTGTGACATGTCGCGATTTCATGACAATTTTCCATTCTGTCTTTCTCTCTCTTCTATGACCCGCGATTTCACAACATGTCGTGATATCACGACATTTTCTCTTCATGATGCATTCTGCTGCTCTTGGCCGCGAAAACGCGACATGTCGCGAAATCGTGACAACTTTTCATTTTTGGCCGCGACGGAGCAACATGTCGCGAAATCGCAACTTTTCATTTTCGGTCGCGACGGAGCAACATGTCGCGATATCGTGACAACTTTTCATTTTCGGCCGCGACGGAGCAACATGTCGCGATATCGCGACAACTTTTCATTTTTGGTCGCGACGGAGCAACATGTCGCGATATCGTGACAACTTTTCATTTTCGGCCGCGACGGAGCAACATGTCGCGATATCGCGACAACTTTTCATTTTCGGTCGCGACGGAGCAACATGTCGCGATATCGTGACACTTTCTTTTTCTTGCTATATTTTGCTCTTCCTTTGATTTTTTTAGCATCTGGGCCACTGTGGTCTTCTTTGAAAGCATGCAAAAAAGGTGGGTCCCCAATTTTGGGGTGTGTTGTGGATCAGCCACAACAAGTACCAAGCACTAGGGGCTTGCTTTAGTCCATAGAGATCCTTCTTTAATTTGCATACATAGTTCAACTTATCTGTCAGGCTGAAACCATATGGTTGCTCTATGTAGCCTCTTCCTCTAAGTAACCATTAAGAAATGTTGATTTTACATCCATTTGATACACCTTGAAGTTTTTGAATCTTGAGAAAGCCAAAAATATTTATATGGCTTCAAGACATGCAACAGGAGCAAATGTCTCTTCAAATTCAATCCCCTCAACTTGTGCATAGTCTTTGCACACAAGTCTTGCTTTGTTTCTGACAACCTAACCATATTCATTCAACTTATTTTTATAGACCCATTTGGTTCCAATTACATTCTTATCTTTTGGATGTGGGACAAGTTCCCAAGTGTCACTCTTTTTTTTTTGGTCTAAATCTTCTTCCATTGTCTTAATCCAATATTTGTATTCAATTACTTCATTGAAATCCTTGGGCTCAACTTTAGATAGCAAAGAAAAATTTACATGTTCACCTGTTCCTATTATCTTCTTTATTATTTTTCTCTCATATGGATTCCCAATAATTAGTTCTCTTGAATGATTATTTTGCACATACCCGGATGGTATCTTATGTGGTGCCCTTTGTGTATCATCTTCTTCAGTTTCTTCACCTTATTCTTTGCAACTTTCTCCTTCTTGATACACAATCTCTTGAGTTGGTTCTCTTATATCTATTTCTTCATCAACTCTTACATTTGCACTTTCCATAATTGTATGTGATCTTTTATTATAGATACCCTCATCACACTTGGAATCAAACTTGCACAAATTTTTCTCTTCCTGTCTAATGTAACATTTGCTTCCAAATATTTTGAAGTAATTCATAGTAGTTGGTCTTCCCTTATAGAGCTCATAAGGGGTTTTGTGGTGGTTTACTCTTAATTGAGCTCTATTTATAATATAAACAATTGTATGAATTACCTCTTTCCAAAACGCATAAAAAATATTAGACTCATTTAACATAGCCCTGGTCATACCCTGAACACTTCTATTTTTTCTTTCAACTACTCCATTTTGTTGTGGAGTTATTTCTATTGAGTATTATATCTTGATTCCATGTTATTCATAGAATTATACAAATTCACATGAGGTGAATTCTCCTCCTCTATATGATCTTATACACTTGATATTTTTTCCTATATGATTTTCTACTAGTGCCTTGAATACCTTGAATTTTTTAAATGCTTCTGATTTTTCTTTTAAGAATGTTACCTAAGTCATCTAGAGAAATCATAAATAAATAACATGAAGTAACTCTCACCTTGTAAACTCTTTATCCTTGTAGGCCCACATAGATCGGTGTGAACTAGATCCAAAGGCTTGGATGAAGAAAACTCCTTTGATTTGAAACTTGTTCTTGTTTTCTTACCATGCTAGCATTGTGCACAAATTATGTTTGGGGGTTTTTCTATCTTGGGTAAATATTTGACTGCCTATTTGTTGCTTATTTTTACTATGTTGTCAAAGTTCAGGTGACCCATTCTTCTATGCCATAACCAACTTTCATCCTCTTGTGATAGAAAATATTTTTCTCCTTTAATCTTGCACAACATGTAGAGATTCTTTGCAGTTCTATCAACATCTGCAATAAGCTTTCCTATTTTGGATTTTATGATCTCACATCTATTTGGGTGAAATGTGATTGTGTGCCCTTGATAACATATCTAACTTACACTTAGTAGATTGTGCTTCAATAGTTCAACATATAACACATTTTATGTACTTGATCATCCATTATCCAAGCTCAAAGTTCCTTTTCCAATAATTTTGGTAGAAGCATTATCACTAAATTTCACCATTTCTCCAATAATTTATTTTTATCATATGTCATATGGTTTGAACAACCACTATCAATATACCACTGATTTCCTTCATTTTGCACATGAAGAGCTGTTTGTACCAAATGGACTTTTCTTTTTATTGTTTCTTTTTCTTTTTTCAAACTTTTGAGGACATCTCCTTCTAAACTATTTGACCTTCCTCTTTCTTGCTTGATTTAGGAAGTTTAGGAAATACTATTTTACACCATCTAGATTTGTGCCCAAAATTATTATATTTGTAACACATGACATTGTTATTCATGAGAGGTACAAAAGAATTGTAATTTCTATTGATGATGCCAACATTGTTTTTCACATAGACCATGCAATGTATAACTTTATGACCATATTTGTTACATGAAAAACAATAACCATGGAAAAATATTTAAACTATTTGATTGCCTTGGATTACATGGTCACATGGTTCTTTCATTTCTATTCTTGTGATTGAATTTTGTCCATGATGATTCTCTGTTTTCTTCCTCCTTGATGTTTTTACCCTTCAATACAACAACATAGGTCATGGGCTCTTCTTTACTTAATTTCTTTGATGTATTTTTTCCTTTTGAGATTAACTCCTCTTTCTATTTCTCTAACCTTATATTTTGTTGTAACTTATCCTTAGACTTTTGTACTTTCTTTATTAGAGATACAACTTCATGTTTCAATTTTTCACATTCCAATTCTTTTACCTTTAATTTCTCAACCATAACTTCTTCAATTATATTTGCCTCTTCAACCTTCACTTTTAACTCTATGAGATATTGTAGAAGATTTGTATTTGTTTCCTCATCCTCTTGAACTTGAGCCTTCAAACTTGAATTCTTCTTTCTAACCCTTTTCAATTCTCCAATAGTAGCAATAAGTTCCTCTATGTTAACCATGATTTCTTCATTTTCAAGATCTCTCTTATTTATTTCAACAATAGGAGCATATTCTATCACTTAAGTGGTCATGTGTGTTCTTGTAATATATTCCTTCAAGCTATTAGGGTTTTATGAAGGAACTTGCTCTAATACCAATTGAAGAACACAAGCTTATACTGAGAGGGGGGGTGAACAGTATAAGATACATATTTTTACTTTTTAATCCAAATTATAATAGCAATAGTATCAATGTAGTAAATGAAACAATGCATAAATAATCACACAAATGAGATACACAAATTTAATATGGTTCATCAACTGTGGGCTACATCCACGAAGAAATATTGCTTATAAATTTTTTAGAAAATTTCATGGGAGCCAATTCCCAATTGCAATTTTTGTGTAACTCTATCCACAAGAGACACATATCATCTCTCATAATTTCATGGACCCTAATCTAGAGGAGACACAAATCCCATCTATTTTGGTCTACTCTAAAGCCTGCTTATAGATTTACACAAATCTACTCCAAACCTACTCACAACTCTGCTCAAATATGTTCATAAAAAATTTCTCAAATATGCTCACAAAACCTGCTTAAATCTACTCACAAAGCCTACTCAAAACCTACTCAATCCTACTCATATATTTTATTCAACATTGCTCACAACTCTACTCAAATATACTCACAAAATTTGCTCAAATCTGCTTACAAAATATTGCATACAAACAATGCTCATATATACCCAAAATCAAATATAACAATTCATAAATCTACCATGATCATCTACTCCTAAAGTCAATCATACATAATTCACAATGTTTGCTTTCAAATATGTTCTATAACCCTTGCACATTTACTCCCAATATCAATCAAAACCAATGCACATCAAATTAATCTTATACCTCCAACCATATGACATTAAAAATATTTTCCTCAAACAAAACCACCCTTGAGAAAGGAATTAAATCACCATACCTCTAAATCTGCCACAATGATGATAATCTTCTTTTGCATGTGGTTTCCAAACTTGTCTTACCAAAATTAATTTTCCTTTATTTTGCCACTCAAAAATAGGTTAGCATATCTCTTTTTCTTTTCTTGATAAGATAACAAATAAATCACATTAAAAACCCTTATCAAAGATATGCACAATAAAGCTTAAAAATAATATCTTATACCTCCCTCACAATATAAATATTTATTAAGAAAACTCAAACCCTTATAACTCCTTTTATTAATTTCCAACAATAAAATCTCACACTAACATAAAAACCCTTATAACTCCTATTTATTTTCAACAATGAAATATCACACTAACATAAAACCCTTATAACTCCTATTTATTTCCAACAATGAAGTCTCATACTAAATTAAAAATCTTATTTCATCCTTTTATTCACATGCAAAAATTATAACCTTAAAATCATACCAATGACCCTTATTTCTCCTGTCCACCTTTATCAATTTTAATAAAAAAAAATTAATACCTTGCACCACCATGAATCGATCCATTGACCTCAATAATCACAACGCTTTCCCAAGTTCTTGTAACCAGCTGTGCTGATGGAACACATGAGATTAGAATGGTGTAAAACAGTTTTGACTCCTTTTTAACTTTATTTTTGCTTCCAACAAAAATTTGGTGTCAACAATATTCAACACCTTGACCTCCTACCAAGCAGTGTTCTATGCAAGGCTAGGCTACCATATGACCTAGCCACCTGAATGAAAACCAAGGTGCACAATTATTAACTTAATCTCCTTTCTATTTTTACATCCAAAACATGCACTCTTCTCTCCCTTTTTGTCTGCCCATTTCACAAACTCCACACAAAGGATTTTTAAATTTTCTCCACCCTTAGCATAGTGATTTGATAGCCTTTTAATAGGTTTTTGACTTTGGTTCTCAACGAGGTCAACTGTCAACCTTACCTTTGTATGGTGCACCCAAGGGATCCTAGCCCATGCAATATATATTTAAATTTATTAAATATAATCTTCCAAAACCTTTTATCCTTATCTCTATAATATTTAAATTTGATATTTAAATATTATAATGCTTTGCTTTGAGATATACCTTACCTTGAATATCATGCACCCTTTGACATCAATAAAAACTCAATATTTTCAACAATACTCATTTTGAGCCTCATGATAAAAAACTAGCTTTGCATATGATAATCCATAGGGAATCATTGGCCTATCAACTAGATAGTCATAGGCATAATACTAAGAAGAAAATGGAATACTTTAGAAGATAAACAACCAAACAAATACAAGATATGATGAGCAATATAACTCAACTTTTGAGTGTTAAAAAGAACCTTGTAGTGTAAGCTATTACCTATCATTCAATATTAAACCCCAATGGCCCTCCTCATTTGCCTCCTCCAACTAATCTTGGGGTGGTTTTACTTGTATCAATTTATCCTACTTTGAAAAATTATCAAATCTAGTCTCTAGCCCCTAAAGTGGAAGCTATATAATTGCCTAGGCTTGTTCCAAAATTCATTTATGATAGGACAAACAAAGCTCAAGTATTCTTTAATAGGTTCACTATATATTATAAAAATTGATTGCATAATGAAAAAGGTTTTCTAAAATTAATGACTAGGGATTTATTAGGAAATTATCTTGATTGGTTTGTATATTTACCTAAATAATCTATTAACTCCCTAGATACTTTTTTAAAAATTTAAAGCAATATTTTGATGATAACATGACATTAATGGAGGTAATGGATGTTTTTATGAATGCTAAACAAATCCCTAATGATTTTGTAATTGATTTTCACAAGAGGTGGAAAAGAATTAAATGCCATGCTATTATGAACTTAACTAAAGAAGCAACAACAAAAATATTTGTAAAAAATATTAGACCTCCTTTTTAGGCTAAGATCCAAAAACATAACCCCTATAGTTTGCCCTCCCTAGACAAGGTTATACAATTTGTTACAATCATTAAACATTGGAAAAATAAGGAATGTCAAAAATCCTTGAAACCTAAAAATCCTAAAAAGAATACTATGGGGGATGGGATTTGTAATGTAGCTATCCAAGATACCTATAATGAGTTATAAATAGTTGGAGATCCTATGCATATATTGACAAAATTTAGAGGTGGTTCAAGAATTAATAATATGATGCCTTAGTGCACCTATAAAGATAATATCAAAATATTTCTACCACCAAAGCTTAAAATTTACCATTTTAATAACATATATGAAGTGTTGACATGACATGATCCTAACAAATTCTACTTCTGGCATGGAACTTATGGCTATGATAATACTACTTGTGCAAAAGTGCATATATTGTATCTTAAGCAATATTTTGGTCTTATTTTTAACATTGGTCTAGTAAAAAATTATAGGATCAATTTATTCCATGAAAAAACCAAAATATTTAGAAAAATAATAATTACCCTCATGATCAGAGGTAAGGTATTTATAATACCCCATTCCCAAATCATGAAAAACAATATCCCTATCAAGAATAAGGATTAAATCAAAATCAAGATCAAGGATTTAATCAATATGGTTATCAAAATTATCAAAATAATGGATACAATTCCAGTAAGGAAAACCAAAGGGTAAACCAAGTAAGGGGCTAGAACAATAAAATTCAAAATGTTAGCTACCTCCAAAATCAAAATCTTGGAGCTAGTACATCTCAAAATACCTCTAACGTAAATCAAGTCTTTGCCAAGCTTGGCCAAAATGGAGAATACATTTATGGTCAATTGAATGTGGATCACTATTGTGGGGGCACAAAAAGGTATGTGTGAAGGTATTAGACTTTGAGTATTCCTCCCAAGGACTGACCCACTCTCAGACGGGAGAGCTTTAATATTGACTCGTTATTCATGTGATTTTTTATCTTTCGTGAAGGGTAGTTTATCTATTTCCATAAATATCATTTGATGAGTTTCTTTTTATAAATACCTAATATTTTTCATTCTATCCTAATGTCTAATATGTAATGATATCAGTGCAATGCATATGCAAACAAAATGCATCAAACAATCCTATATGCAATTTAAAATTTCTTACACTATTTTTGGTTTCCAAAAGAAAACTTTACAAAAAATAAAATATTATTGCTTTTTATTTATTTTCAAATAAAATATCAATATTATGCATGCAAAAAACCTGGCTTAACACAAAAAGCTACATGAAGATTGAATTCAAATGCCTAAGTAAAAATATAGAAACTAATTGATGAATTAAAAGGATTATTTTTTTTTCTTTTTAATACTTAAAAAGAAATAGCAGAATGTATAGAAGACACAACAAAAATATGATACAAAATTAAAATATGAAAAAATAAAACTTACTTGGTTTGAAATCTAGTGTGAATCTGTCGCCTACAACCAAATTCGATGCCTTAGAAAAACTATCGCTTGTAGATCTTCTAGATGCCAAATTCGCTAGAAACCTACAAAATTATCAAATTGAAAATGAGGGATCATATTTTAGGGACCTTACAAATAGTAGGAATAAGCTAAATTATTGGCATAGTCAGGCCCCCAATTGATAAAAAAAAATTTGAAATACCCCAAAATATGGATGCAACATATGTTGCAAATCTATCTCCTATAAGTGTAGTGGATGAAAATTTCACTTTTTGTGATCTAAGAGGATAGAAAAATAGATAAAATAGAGAGAAAATAGGGATGAAAATGTTGATCTAATCATAAGTGTTAGCCAGGAAGAGGCCTCAAGTTGTTCAGGAAAAAGCTTAGAATAAATGTTATGACCAACAAATCCATTTCCTAAACTAGACATAGATGGTGAATTTGTTTCCTAAAACTATATGACAAAATTGAGAGCCATATGATGATTTGTAGGTCTAGAATTTTAGAATATTTATAGGTGAAAAATAGTTCTAAAACAAGTATGAGATAAAACTAGCTTGAGGTTCAGTGACAAAAGTTGCTAAAAACAAATCCACTGCCCATAAAGGGTGTAGACGATGAATTTGTCTTAGATGAGGAAACTTGTAAATAGGAGGTTGGTATGAGGTATAGGCCCAAAGGAATGGTGAAGGGAAGATGTTGGGATTTATTAAAAAAAGTAGGAGATATATTGTTGACCTAGGGCCTAGTGTTAAGATAACCCAAAATGAATCTGCCATCTAAAAAAGGAAGATATGGTGAATTTGCATTTTGTAGCTAAAACGCCAAAGGCACTGATTGAAGATAAACACAAAATGCTATTGGGAATATTTGAAATGTTCTACCAAGATTTTTCTATCCTATAAATACCTTGATATGGAATACAAGAGGAAAAATACTTGATGCAAAAATACATAAATAAAAAAAAGAGGTGAATGTATAATACCAAAAATATTAATCAAGAACATGAAAACTAAAATGAAGAAATCATAGAATAAAACAAAAGTCACCCAAATGCTAGACAATGAATTTCTCCTTAGTTCTTCTAAAATTTTAGCAACACTTTGTTATGTGAAGAGTGTTGATGAAAATGTCATCCCAAGAATCCATTATATAAAAAATGGTAGCCACCAAGGAGAGGGATGAGGTGTTAAGCTCAGGTGAGTTGGGTTGGCTGATTGATTATTAACTACCTTGATTGGTTGTCATAGGGGCTAATTGGAAGTCATGGATAGTGGTTAGAGTTTGATTGTTAGTTAGAATATTTGATTGATGAGTCAGCTGCTTATATGGATAGTATCTAGGGATGATTGGAAATGATGTAGAGGGGCTAAATTCCTATGATAGGTAGTTGTATGCAGACTAGAATGTTGGTTGCATGTCTAAAATAAAATTTCTACCAAATTCATGAATTTTAAACACTATAGGTCAAATTTGGTAGGAGAGATCAAAATTGGGAAGGAAAGGCAAGTTGCATGAATTTTCCAACTAAGATGGTGAATTTGTCATTGGTGAATTTACCTCTTAAGTGGAAATTGTTTTAGATGTTTACCTGACTACATAATTTGGGTTTGGATATGTGCAATATGGTTGGCTTAATTGTTCTATGGATTCATTATGTAATTGGTTTGGTTGTGTGACCCAATTTTAGTTTTGTATATTTGACCCATTTTTGATGCATTTAAAAATAATAATTGCTTTAAAAATAGTTCTAGATACTCCCAATTTTAAAAAAATGAAGGTATTGATATTTGATTGACCGATATAGGGCAAAAATTAGCAAAATCTACTCAAAGGGTGCAAACAATTACCTAGGGATTTTATTTGGTAATTTTCAAGGTATGCAAAGGAAAAATATTAAAATAATTTACCCTCAACATGGGTGCTCCCTTGAGTTTCTAAGGGATCATATTTCATCCTAAAGTAACTTGAATAGGCTAGGAAAAAATAGAGAAGGAAAAAATTCGTACCCTTAGGGGGTGGGATAAAATAAGCTAAGGTAGGGTAAAAACAAATTATTTTTACCACGAGGAGAGAAGAAAGAGCTATGGAGAAAACATAGTAGATTAAAAAATGGCAAAACTGAGGTGTCTAATCCATAAAATGGAGGTAGTATAGGGTGGAGGTGGGCCAATTAGGACCTAGATATAGGTATGTGTTAATTTTATCAAGCTATTTTTTTAATTTTTGCTTTTTAGTATCGTGTGGCAATGGATGACAAATTTGCACATGTAAATTCACCATCCCAATTCCGCTACCTAGGGCATCAAGTTCATGAAACCCTAGAAGATGAGGAATTTGTACTGAGGTAATGAATTAGCTCTGGTGACAAATGCACTTATAGGTAACAATAGAGGATTTAATGTTACTTTTATTTTGGTAAAATCTAAATGTGATTATGGTTTTTGTGCATGTAGGTGTTATATTTTTTACATATTGAAGATCAAAGATATCATAATTTTAGGTTGAATATAGATGCTATTATCCTAATAAATAGGGTATTGTTGGATGGTGTAAACATCGGTTACCTTATGATGATGTCATAAATTGAGCTAGACCATGCCTTATTGATAACATTGGCAAAGCAATGACACTTAGAGTATGCCATATTTTTTCTACTAATAGAAGATATTTTATTGACCTTAGAGGATATATAGAGGATCCTCTAGGTGTATATGAAAGGGGTAATAGTTTTGAGGAGCCCCAATAGGTCTTGATCACTATAGGTGCTAACTAGAGATCCATAATTTTGGTTATAGAGATACGCCATTGACATCAATGTTATGTTTTAGACAAAGATGCTAGATTGGTTGAAAATATTACTCTATGCTATAACCCTCAGTTTGTTGATCAGGGATAATAAATAGAGGCTACTACATTGGGGATGGGGTTATATCATTGCCTAGATGAGGGACCACCAAAATTAGTTTTCCTAGAGTCCCTTCATACTATATAGGATCTATCAAATCCTTCATTAGGTGGCTTCTAGGAAGGGAACATGCCTTTTTTGTAGTATCTTTCTACAACTATGGGCATGGGAGTAGCTAGTGATCTGATGATAATTTGGACTCCTAGTGGACTTAGATGATGCATAGGCTCTTTATGACTTTATATGGGTACATGTGTATGGGGTAGGTCAAAGGCCTTTTGGGGGAGTCAATGGTAGCTTGTAGGGTCATATACAACCTTCACGTAGAGTAGGTGACATGGCGTTCATGGAAGGCACACTCAGGGTCGGTAGTGTTGGAAATGTGTTGAATATTTTCCATGTTATTATAGAAAGTTAATATATATTTAGACCTATATGTTTAGACCCATATGGGCTATTTTGGGTTAATATATTTGAACCCATGTTTTAATATATTAAACCCATGTTTTAATATATTTTGGGTTAATATATTTGAACCCATGTTTTAATATATTTGGATTAATATATTTGAACCCATGGTTTTGCACCCATGGTATTGTAAAACCCCTTATATTGTTGGTATATAAAACAACACTTGCATGAGGGTTTGGGAAGAGGAATGTCCAGACACCCCCCAAGGAAGGGGGGACACAAGATGTAAGAAATGAAATCATTAGCGGTAAAGCAAGTGGGGAAGATACAAAAGGATATTATTATATTGGAGAAGGTCAAGTTTATACAATAAGGAGATATTCTTGTTGGGTCTTTTCCTAAAAGGGCTTCCTAGGATAAATTCTTGTGTAATGTGTTCTTCTATATTTTTCCTTTTGATTCTACACTTACTACATTCATAGTTTTTGTACCGAGGTATTATTTCTCTTTAGGTAGAGGATGCATTTTAGTTGGCACAAGTTAGGAGGTTTAGGTGGCTATGAGGTTTGTAAGGAGAGTTTTAATTGTACCATCCTAATTGAATCCTTTTATAGTTTGATCTCCCTTAAGCAGTTCCCATGATGGGAGAGGTATGGTATCAACGAGTTATCAAGGGGAGGGGACAGGAATTTAGGAATCCTTTAGACCCTATGAAATTCCAATAGGAGGATGAAAATTACCATTTGATACCTACTTTAGTATTGTAGACACCTAAAACTGATACATTCACCCTAATGCAGTTCCAATGAATGATCAATTTTGAAAACCCACAAAATTGACATAATTCTATAAAATCACCTTTCATCACATCCAAGTACCCTTAGCATCTCAAGACCTCATCCAAACTAATCTCTTGGTCACCATGTGACCATTTATGTTTTCTTACCCTGGGTCAAGTCTAACCCTACTTCAAAAGCACCCATATCACATAAATATAAAATAAAACATAATGAATTTAATATTCTATATTGAAAGGCACATGAACCACTAGAGATTTGGAATATTTCCAAACAAATGTAGAAGAGATACCAAGAACCTACCCGCATCCCCTCACATTCACTCTTCACACTTATCTAAGAAATTCTATCCATCCATGACTTGAAAATATTCTTAAAATCCATGTGAAACATTAAAAAAAAAAAAGAATTTAAGGGAAAATATTACTTTCCCTCTTCCCTAGTCTATAAGTGGGTATGGTACACTTGAAAAACTCATGTGGAGGAATTATTATAGTACATGCATAATAAAGAAGGCCCATTTTCTCTCTTACCATATGGTAGCCACCTCATCCCCTCCTACCTTACCTAAAGTCTATAAAAGGAGGTATTTTATTAAGCTCAAGGAGGGAGGGATGGAGATACTTTAAAGCACTATTATGCTACTGGGATCATCATAGACTATTCTATTAATCCTTGTGAACATATAACACCTCTACCTTATTGCTTATATTATGTGTTATTATGCTTGTAGATACAAGACTTCTAATGCCCAAAAACAAATCATACTGTTGTGGGCCAAACAAGATTAACTTTTTCCTACTTTTGTCACATGCCCGTGCATTTAATTATCAACCCAGGGAGCTTCGTAAACTTGCAAAGGGTCTGAATAAGATTGCTTACAATACCACTTGAGATGAATCCACTAATACTACTATTGAGGGGTGTTTTCAAAATGGTTGTCAATCATTCATTCACTCCTCAATAATTTATGTAAGAAGAAATAATTAAATCTACGAAAATGAAACATTCACACATTCCTAAAAATGAATCTACTACAAATACTGGGAATAGTAATGAGGTAAATTATATTTAAAAAGCAATATACTAATCTAGAAAATAGAAGTAAAGTGGGGAAGAAATATTATCTTGGAGTGGGCCCAGGCTCCAGCAGCTTCCTCCCAGCTAAACACGCGCTAGAACTCTTAGAACTATATTATATTTATCAAAGTGTTACAATATTTATCTATCTTTGTATCTCTATATGAATATATATCAATCTATATATCTCTCAGAATGGTCTACGCACATTTATATAACACACCCACATAACTTATGTTACAAAGAGGTTACAACAGTCGATTCATCCCAGACTAAATTAAGACAGTCTGGTGAATGCAATCGACGTCTGCTTAAAACTGGCATTTGGTTCTAACGGTGGCGTGTTCGATGATTGTTTTGTGCTTCACCTAGAATTGGTAAGATGTTTTCGTACATTGGTGCGATCTTTGATTTAGCTCTATATGACGTAGAGTTGGAACTGCACCAGCTGCTCCTGTCCACATCGTGCAAATCTGGTCAACGGGCGAAGAATAGAGGCACCTTCCTTATGAGGAAGGTGCCTAAGTATATCGGGTGCCTTCCCTATATGGAAGGTATCTTATTGCTACGGTGACTTCCTAGAAGAGGAAGGCACTTACCTTCTGTTGGCACCTTCCTATGGGAGGAAGGCGCTTGCCTTCTAGTGGCGCCTTCCTTATGGGAGGAAGGCGCTCGCCTTTGTGAGGAAGGCACATCTTCTAGTGGCACCTTCCTTATGGGAGGAAGGCACTTTGCCTGTCGTGGTGCCTTCCCATCGGTGCCTTCCTTATGAGAGGAAGGTGCTTCCTTCCTTTTGGTGCCTTCCTAGAGGAGGAAGGCACTTCTCTTTCCTTGGTGCATTCTTGGAAGAGGAAGGCGCCTACGTTCTCTTGGTGCCTTCCTAGAAGAGGAAGGCGCCTATGTTCTCTACATTGATCCCTAAAGAAACAAAGTGCCAGGTCCATCAAAAGATCTCGACTGATACAAATCTAACTAAACCAACTGTAATTCCACAAAACACATTGAAAACACACAAATTAGATAACACACATAATTTCATCAAATATCTATATAATCATTTATAAAAGTACGTAATCCTTATTATACAGCTACATAATGATCAAGAAAATGTGTACAAAATATGAGCATTTTTTGTGCTCATCATCCCCCAATGCCTAACATATGCCACGCCCTCGTGGCATCAAAACTATGGGTAGCCTGGTTGATCCTTCATCGTTGCCTTTTCTTGAAGGGTTTGGCTGCCCCTGCGGCCTGAGTCTATCTCTTATGCATACTGGCATCTAAAGGTGTGGCTCACATTTTCCTACATAGAACTGAGGGTGCAGCTATTGATTGTCCCTTTCTCATTCTGGCCACTACTGGCGGTGATCTAGCCAACATCGTCTTTGCTGACTGGAATGCAGCTTCGACAGCTTTCTAGAGGTCAATGTTTGGAGGTCTAATCGCTACCAGAGGGATATCTAAATTATCCCCCCTGGAAGGTACTACTTGGGCCTTGTATAATCTTGCCACTTTAGGAGTAAGCCTTGTGTTCTCCTTTGTAATGGTAGTGGCCTCTAATTGGGGGCCATATACCCCCCATCATTCCAAATACCTCCTCATCATGGAGGACCATCCCTGGGATGAATCGTAAATATCCCAAAACTGGTTGTCCTCTTCCAGATTAACGTAGATGCCAGAGTCTCCTCTCATCCTCAAGGCTGCATTCCTAGCCTCTTTGGCTACTTTCATCTCCTTGAGCAGCCATTCGAACTATTTTTGCCTTTCAGCAAATGGTTGCATATCCCACTCGTCCTCTTCTGGCTCGACGAAGGTCACCTTCACATTCTTTCAAGTTCTCTTGGGCATTTTTCCTTTGGCCTCTATGGAAAATGTGGTGGCTCAAATAGGGGTCTTCTCTCTCTCTAGGGGACATCTCCTCACTCTGAGGGTTCTACTCTAGAGCGTTCTCATCATTCAATGCTACTATATTTGGGGGTGATCCTTTGTTCTCCTGTCTGTTCGGTGTCGACCCCTCAGGCTCTTCTCCTTCTTCAGGTTTGGGGAGTTCCTCCTTATCCTCTGGTCCTGTCTACTACTGGAGGCCCTTGCCCTACTCTGTATTTCTTAGGACGATGATAGGAGGTATTGTGGGACTTCGCTCCACCTCACTCTCAAAAATAGAGGAATTCTCCCTTACCTCCAGGCTAATTTGTCCGGCGTTCGATCAAATTTCCCTTGAAGAGAATACTCATTCGGTAGATGTGGGAGAATTCATCAAGACTTCTTTCACCCAATCAGTTTGAGTGTACACATCCCTTATTTTTGTTCCCCTATCCTAAAGTAGCTGGTTTTCCTCCCGCAACTGCTAGACCAGCTACTCGAGCTAGGCGATCCGTCTATCTCGTTCCTTCAACTCCCTTGCATGCTTGTTCTGGCAGTCCTCCAGAATTTTTTGGGTCATCCAGCAATTGGTTTGCCATTTGAGCACCTCCTCCATGGCTGCATCGACTTGGTCATTATTCCTGAAAGTCCCTACATATTATGGGCTTTGGTTCATCAATTCCTGGAGGGTTTGGGTTGCAATGCCTATTGCTGAGTTGCTCTGTTATTCCTCTATCAAGAGGAGTCATCATAGAAATTTCCTCCTAGGGACTAGTTCTATCAGGAAAAACTCGTCCTCACTTCTAACAAGCGGTGCTCCTTCCTCCTCATGCTCAGGCACTGGGGAATGCCCTCTTCCCTTTGTGCTCTTGGGTATTGGTGACTGTTGTCCTTCCTCTATGTTTTTAGGCACTGGTGACTACCCTCTTTCCTCTGTGAAATAGGGCAATGCTAATTGCCCAATGTTTGCTATTTCCTTTGTAGGGCATCCCTCATATTGCCCTACTTTGGAAACAGTATCGTGTTGCCTTTCTTGGCCGCTATCTCCCTCTGCATCGGGGTTTTGCCTCTGCACTTCTGCATGGCAAGCTAGTGCCGATATCAGCCCATGGTGGGCTAAGGCAGACAGTGCCCCATTATGGTACTAATCTGCTTCATCTCTCAGAGCATTCGCTAGGTATAAGGGTACGTTTAACTTCTTTCCATGCACTAGGTGATTGAGAAACTGCACATGATTAGCGTGTAGATGGGTATATTTCTCGGTGCATGTGAAGAATAGAGCAACCTGCTTGAACATATTCTATAGATTCATGGGGAGACTATTTTTGGGTAACACCTCCTTGTCTATCTGCATGTTCTCTCCTAGCAGCAGCACCTCAACATATGGCTTTAACAGTCCACCCTTATATACACATTCCCCTGTGAGGGGCAATCTAGTTGCCTATGAGATGAACTGAGGGGTGACTAGAATTTATACCCCATGTACTTGGGCCACATTGCCCCTCAAGGAGGCAGCGAACTCCTTGGATACCTCCATGTCCTGGCCCTAACTAACCAGGGTACAGTATTCAAGCCATCCCTCAGCCTCAAACTGTGTTTTCACCGCTCCTCTGATTTCGTCCGTATCACCTGGTTCGTTCTTCTTCGCTGCGTGATTCTTAGACCTTCCTCCCATGGTGCCTTCCCTTACTACTGCTATTTTTTCTCTATCTTTCCTTCCTTAGGAAGGTGCATTCTTATAGGGAAGGTGCCTAACCCTAGCAGTTATGGAAGGCATCATTTCATTGGCATGCGGTTTTGGCTATGGAGGGATATGATCTTTATGACGACAATATATTTTTTGGTACTGCATATTTTATAAATAATTATATAAAAATTTGAATTAACATGCACATACCTAATTCAAATTTTTAGGCATTATGAAGGCCACTGATACATCGATTTGTGACATGAATGATGGGTATGGTCCTCTAGTGCCACTCATTCGTGTGATGCTTCGCTCCGCTCGAGGTGTCTTGGAGGCGTGAGTGCTGGCTATATGCGAAAGGCATTCTTTGGTACCTTCCCACTATGGAAGGTGCTAATGTGGTGCCTTCCTGATGTTGTCAGTGCTTTATAAATGGATGTGCCTTTCGGTAATGGAAGGTGCCTCTGATTGGATGTGTTGTCCGATGGGGGAAGGCACCTTCTTGATGATGGCACCTTCCTGCAACAGAAGGCGCTCTTGCTTGGGTGTGCCTTTTCGATGTGGAAGGCACCTTGGCCTACATGCACCTTCCTGATGATGGAAGACACTTCTGACTACATGCGCCTTCCCAATGTGGAAGGCGCATCGGTCTGCATGCACCTTCCCGATGTGGAAGGTGCCTCTGGCTGGATGCACCTTCTTGATGTGGAAGGCACCTTGGATCTTTTTTTTTTTTTTTTGATGGTGCCTTCCAGTCATGGAAGGAACCTATATATTATTATTTTTAACTCTTACAACTGGGCTGGGTGCCTTCTTTATAAGGAAGGCACCTTCTTTTGGCTGGGCACCTTCTTTTGGCTGGGCACCTTCTGGATGTGGAAGGCACCTTCTTCTGGTTGGGTGCCTTCTGGATGTGGAAGGCACCTTCTTCTATTTGGGTGCCTTATGGATGTGGAAGGCACCTTCTTCTTATTGGGCACCTTCTTCTAACTGGGTGCCTTCTTTATAAGGAAGGCACCTTATTCTGGCTGGGTGCCTTTTGGATGTGGAAGGCGCCTTCTTCTGGTCGGGCGCCTTCTAGATGTGGAAGGTGCCTTCTTCTGGCTGGGCACATTATTTATAAGGAATGTGCCTTATTCTAGCTGGGTGCCTTCTTTATAAGGAAGGAGCCTTATTCTAGCTGGGCACCTTCTTTATGAGGAAGGTGCCTTGTTCTCAAAAATCATGTTGTGATTGACTAGGAAAGGGTGATCAAGCCTTCCCAGTCTTGCTTCATGCTGCCTCAGCTTCTTCCTATGAGCTAGTGTCAGAATGCTGAGTCAAATCAGGCTTGGTTTCCTAGATACCTATCCCTCATGCTGTCAGGTCCTCCACCTACAACAAGCAACCAAAAAAAGGAAAATAAAGGTAGTTAGATGCATTCCGTGCCTTTTATGCCCTGGGTTAGGATGCTTGTAGCTTGCATGTGGGTGTCGTCCCTGCAAAAACACACGATATATACAAAAAACTACATTAACTAATTTTGGGTGAGCACTTCCATGCCCACCATTTCACCTGAGAGAGTTCGGTCCAGATCTAGCAAGATGGGGTCTCCCCCTTGCCTATTCTAGATTCTACCTGTCATGTTTCAGATGTATTATAGGGGCGTAGTCGATGGCCATTGACTATGAACATGGTGTTGCTATCATTAATTGTCTTAATGTGCACCACCCCATTCTTTATGAGCTCTACCACCTCATACGACCCCATCCATATCTGCATTCATTTGCCCTTCCTCTCTTGGAACTAAGAACTGTACAACACCCATTCCCCTTCTTGGAACTGCTTCAGCTTAATGTGGCTATCATGCCATTGCTTTCTTTGCTTCTGTATAATTTTTGTCCTCTGCAAAGCATCTAATCAAATTTTGTCCAGCTGATCTAGCTGTCGAATCCTTTGTTTTTGAGCTTCATCCAAACTCAAGTTCAATTCTAAAGCCGTTCTCAGTGTCTTGATTTCAAATTCGATGGGCATCATCACATTTTTCCCATAGACTAGCTAGAAAGGTGTAAATCCTGTAGTGGATTTCCACGTGGTGTTATATGCCAAAACTACCTTAGGAAACCGTGTAGCCCAATATTTCCTGTGTTACTACACAGTCTTCATCAGGATGTTCTCTATTTCTCTGTTTGTCACTTCCACTTGCCCATTTGCCTACAGATGGTATGGCGTAGTTTTATTGTGCCAAACTCTGTATTGATCCATCAGTTCCTCGATCAACTTGGAGGTAAATTGAGGCCATTGATCTATTTTTATCTCCTGTGGGACCCCCAATCATGTAAAAATATGAGCAAATAAGAAATCAGCAACCGTTATTTCCTTTGAATCCATCAATTCTTGTACTTCAACCCATTTGGTAACGTAATCCGTATAGACCAAAATAAACCTCCTCCCCATCAAAGGTGGATTAAATAATCCCACGAAGTCCATGCCCCACTTATCGAAAGGTTCTAGGTGTACCTAAGGCTAGAGGGGCATTTTGTCTCGATGGGTTGGTCTACCCATCCTTTGGCATTCGTCACATTTGCTGGCGTACACAGTCGCATCCTTAAACAGAGTGGGCCAAAAGTACCCAACCTATAGGATTTTGTAGGCAGTTTTTTTCCCTACAAAGTGTCCTCTGCATGGCTCATCGTGACATGCTTTGAGGACTTCTAAGAACTCTTGTTCTGCTACACATCTTCTTATAATTTGGTCATGTCCTATTTTAAATAGGAGACCATCCATCCATAGGAATGATGCACTTTTCTCTATGACCACCTACTTTTCTCAGTAAGATAGAGCAGGTGAGGTCCTTCCAATGGCCAAGTAATTGGCTATATCTGCATACCACGGGGTTTGCTCACTAATAGTGAACAAATGTTCATCCGAAAAACTAGTCTTCCACTACTTGATGGTCTACTGGTATCAATCTAGATAGAAAATTTGCCACGACGTTATCCTTGCCTAGTTTATCGACTATGGTGGTGTCAAATTCCTATAGTAGCAACAACCATCTGATAATTCTTCCACAAATATCCGGCTTGCTCATTAGGTATCTGATAGCCGTATGGTCCATATGGACAAAAACCTTATATCTGGTGATATAGTGGCAAAATTTGTTTATAGCATGGACAACTTCTAGAAATTCCTTCTCTGTCACTGTGTAGTTGAGCTTGGTTCCTACCAATTTTTTACTGACATAATAAATGGCAGAAAATTCTTCGCCATATTTTTATTCGAGGACTGCTCCAATCGCACCGTTAGATGCATCATAGTAGATATGGAACGGTATGGCCCAATTTGGTCCTCTTAAAACTGGTGTAGATATCAGTTTCTCCTTAAGAAATTGGAATGCTTCTTCATAGTATTTCATCCAATTGAACTCCACATCCTTAGATAATAGAGTGTGCAGTGGTTTGGAAATTTGGCTAAATTCAATAATAAATCGCCGATAGTATCCGGATGATCCAAGAAAAATTCTTACCTCCTTCTGCATTCTGGGGCTGGGTAGGTCTCTGATGACCTCAATATTCCTTTTATCAACTTTTATTCCTTCTACAGAGAGGTGGTGTCCTAGTACAATGCCTTCTTGCATCATCATAAAACATTTTTCATTACTTAGGGACAAATTATTTTCCTTACTTCTGTCGAGCACTCTTTCCAAAATTGTCATTGTCTCCTCGAAGGTTTCTCCATAGATGGTGAAGTCATCCATGTATACCTCGACCCCATCTCCCATCATGTCTAAGAATATGCTAAGCACCACCCTTTGAAAGGTGGCAGGTGTATTGCATTGTCTGAAAGGCAATACCCTATAGGCAAACGTTCCCCATGGATAGGTGAACGTTGTCTTATCCTAATATTCTTCTCCTATCTAGATCTGATTGTATCCGTTGAATCCATCTAGAAAGGAGAAGTTCTTCCTCCCTAAGAGTGTGTCCAATACCTGATCAATGAACGGGAGTGAGAAGTGGTCTGTCTTGGTTGCTTTGTTCAATGCTCTGTAGTCCACATAGATTGGCCACTTCCCATTATTTTTAGGGACCACCACTAATGGTGATACCCACTCACTATCAGAAATCGGATATATGAATCCAGTAGCCAAGAGTTTGTGCAGTTCTTCCTTGACAATGTCTTTCATTGCCGGATTCATTCTTCACTACGGCTGTCAGCTTGGAGTTGCTTGATCATCTAGATAAATCCGATGGGTACAGATATCTGGGCTGATGCCTTGCATATCTGACTAATCCCATGCAAATGCTTGTTGGTGCCTTACCAGGAGCTCTTCTAATTTTTTCAATTGTGTGGGCATCAACCTACTATTGACATTTAATGTTCTTCTTGGCCCAACGTGTATCTGTCAGACGTGGTGATCTTGGGCACCAGTCAACGATGATCTAGGTGCGGAGATGGAGGGTTCTCCATGGAGAAACTCCACAATAGCACCATCGTAGTCCTCTTCTATTAAATCCTCCAATGTCATAACCAGCTAGATTATGGATAGCTCTGTATTTCCATGCTTGGTGATCATGGGTTCTGCTACTAAATCGACAGACTGTGCTGGAGGTGAAATGGTTAGAATTTTAACGTTTCTCCCATCGAAGATGGTCATCAACTCATCTTGGTAGCTGATGTAAGTGTCAGCTATTGCTAGCCATGGCCTCCCCAAGATGAGCGGGTAACCACCCAACCTAGTTTTGGATTGCAAAAAATAAAAATTCGGTTGGGTATTCCCATGCATTGACCGTTACTATCATTTCTTCCAACATCCCTTTCAGTTATACGGTTGATCTATCGGTTAGCTGTAACACTATCATCCAGCAATTGGTTTGCCATTCGAGCACCTCCTCCATGGCTGCATCGACTTGGTCATTATTCCTAAAAGTCCCTACATCTTGTGGGCTTTGGTTCATCAATTCTTGTAGGGTTTGGGTTGCAACGCCTATTTTTGAGTCACTCTGTTATTCCTCTATCAAGAGGAGTCATCATAGACATTTCCTCCTGGGGACTGGTTCTATCAAGCAAAACTCATCCTCACTGCTAACAAGCGGTTCTCCTTCCTCCTCATGCTCAGGCACTGGGGAATGCCCTCTTCCCTTTGTGCTCTTGGGTATTGGTGACTGTTGTCCTTCCTCTATGTTTTTGGGCACTGGTGACTGCCCTCTTTCCTCTGTGAAATAGGGCAATGCCAATTGCCCAATTTTTGCTATTTCCTTTGTAGGGCATCCCTCGTCTTGCCCTACTTTGGAAACAGTATAGTGTTTCCTTTCTTGGCCGCCATCTCCCTCTGCATTAGGGTTCTGCCTCTGCACTTCTGCATGGCATGCTAGTGCCGATATCAGCCCATGGTGGGCTAAGGCAGACAGTGCCCCCTTCTGGTACCAATATGCTTCATCTCTCAGAGCATTCTCTAGGTATAAGGGTACGTTTAACTTCCTTCCATGCACTAGGTGATTGAGAAACTGCACATGATTAGCGTGTAGATGGGTATATTTCTCGATGCATGTGAAGAATAGAGCAACCTGCTCAAACATCTTCTATAGATTCATGGGGAGACTATTTTTGGGTAACCCCTCCTTGTCTATTTGCATGTTCTCTCCTAGTAGTAGCACCTCAGCATACGGCTTTAACATTCCACCCTTATATACACATTCCCCTGTGAGGGGCAATCTAGCTGCCTGTGAGATGAACTGAGGGGTGACTAGAATTTATACCCCACGTACTTGGGCCACATTGCCCCTCAAGAAGGTATCAAAATCCTTGGCTACCTCCATGTCCTGGACCTAACTAACCAAGGTACAGTATTCAAGCCATCCCTCAGCCTCAAACTATGTTTTCACCGCTCCTCTGATTTCGTCCTTATCACCTGGTTCATTCTTCTTCGCTGCATGATTCTTAGACCTTCCTCCCATGGTGCCTTCCCTTACTACTGCTATTTTTTCTCTATCCTTCCTTCCTTAGGAAGGTGCCTTATTATAGGAAAGGTGCCTAACCCTAGCAGTTATGGAAGGCATCATTTCATTAGCACGCAGTTTCGGCTATGGAGGGATATGATCTTTATGACGACAATATATTTTTTGGTACTACATATTTTATAAATAATTATATAAAAATTTGAATTAACATGCATGTACCTAATTCAAATTTTTAGGCATTGTGAAGGCCACTGATACGTCGATTTGTGACATGAGTGAGGGGTATGGTCCTCTAGTGCCACTCATTCGTGTGATGCTTCGCTCCGCTCGAGGTGTTCGGGAGGCGTGAGTGCTGGCTATATGCGAAAGGCATTCTTTGGTACCTTCCCCATGTGGAAGGTGCTAATGTGGTGCCTTCTCGATGTTGTCGATGCTTTCTAAATGGATGCACCTTTCGGTAATGGAAGGTGCCTCTGATTGGATGTGTCGTCCGATGGGGGAAGGCACCTTCTTGATGATGGCACCTTCCTGCAACAGAAGGCGCTCTTGCTTGGGTGTGCCTTTTCGATGTGGAAGGCACCTTGGCCTGCATGCGCCTTCCTGATGATGGAAGACACTTCTAACTACATGCGCCTTCTCGATATGGAAGGCGCATCGGTCTACATGCACCTTCCCAATGTGGAAGGCACCTCTGGCTGGATGCGCCTTCCTGATGTGGAAGGCACCTTGGCTCTTTTTTTTTTTTTTTTTTGATGGTGCCTTCCAGTCATGGAAGGAACCTATATATTATTATTTTTAACTCTTACAACTGGGCTGGGTGCCTTCTTTATAAGGAAGGCACCTTCTTTTGGTGGGGCACCTTCTAGATGTGGAAGGCACCTTCTTCCATTTGGGTGCCTTCTGGATGTGGAAGGCACCTTCTTCTTACTGGGTGCCTTCTTCTAACTGGGCACCTTCTTTATAAGGAAGGCGCCTTATTCTGGCTGGGTGCCTTTTGGATGTGGAAGGCACCTTCTTCTGGCTGGGCACATTCTGGATGTGGAAGGTGCCTTCTTCTGGCTGGGCACATCCTTTATAAGGAAGGTGCCTTATTCTGGCTAGGTGCCTTCTTTATAAGGAAGGAGCATTATTCTAGCTGGGCACCCTCTTTATGAGGAAGGTGCCTTGTTCTCAGAAATCATGTTGTGATTGACTAAGAAATCATGTTGTGATTGACTAGGAAAGGGTGATCAAGCCTTCCCAGTCTTGCTTCATGCTACCTCAGCTTCTTCCTATGAGCCAGTGTCGGAATGCTGAGTCAAATCAGGCTTGGTTTCCTAGATACCTATCCCTCGTGCTGTCAGGTCCTCCACCTACAAAAAGCAACCAAAAAAAGGAAAATAAAGGTAGTTAGATGCATTCCATGCCTATTAGGACCTGGGTTAGGATGCTTGTAGCTTGCATGCGGGTGTTTTCCCTGCAAAAACACAAGATATATACAAAAAACTACATTAACTATTTTTGGGTGAGCACTTCCATGCCCACCATTTCACCTGAGAGAGTTCGGTCTCGATCTAGCAAGATGGGGTCTCCCCCTTGCCTATTCTAGATTCTACCTATAATGTTTCAGACGTATTATAGGGGCATAGTTGGTGGCCATTAACTATGAACATGGTGTTGCTATCGTCAATTGTCTTAATGTGCATCGCCCCATTATTTATGAGCTCTACCACCTCATACGACCCCATCCATATCTGCATTCATTTGCCCTTCCTCTCCTGGAACTGAGAATTGTACAACACCCATTCCCCTTCTTGGAACTTCTTCAGCTTAATGTGGCTATCATGCCACTGCTTTCTTTTCTTCTGTATAATTTTTGTCCTCTGCAAAACATCTAATCAAATTTTGTCTAGCTGATCTAGCTACCGAATCCTTTGTTTTTGAGCTTCATCCAAGCTCAAGTTCAATTCTGAAGTTGTTCTCAGTGTCTTGATTTCAAATTCGATGGGCATCATCACATTTTTCCCATAGACTAGCTGGAAAGGTGTAAATCCTATAGTGGATTTCCATGTGGTGTTATATGACCAAACTACCTTAGGCAACCGTGTAGCCCAATATTTCCTGTGTTACTACACAGTATTCGTCAGGATGTTCTCTATTTCTTTGTTTGTCACTTCCACTTGCCCGTTTGCCTACAGATGGTATGGCGTAGTTTTATTGTGCCAAACTCTGTATTGATCCATCAGTTCCTCGATCAACTTGGAGGTAAATTGAGGCCCTTGATCTATTTTTATCTCCTGTGGGACCCCAAATCATGTAAAAATATGGGCAAATAAGAAATCGGCAACCGTTATTTCCTTTGAATCCCTCAATTCCTATACTTCAACCCATTTGGTAACGTAATCCGTATAGACCAAAATAAACCTCCTCCCCATCAAAGATGGATTAAATAGTCCCATGAAGTCCATGCCCCACTTATCAAAAGGTTCTAGGTGTACCTGAGGCTAAAGGGGCATTTTGTCTCGATGGGTTGGTCTACCCATCCTTTGGCATTCATCACATTTTCTGGCGTACGCAGCCACATCCTTAAACAGAGTGGGCCAAAAGTACCCAACCTGTAGGATTTTGTAGGCAATTTGTTTCCTTGCAAAGTGTCCTCCGCATGGCTCATCGTGACATGCTTTGAGTACTTCTGAGAACTCTTGTTCTGCTACGCATCTTCTTATAATTTGGTCATGTCCTATTTTAAATAGGAGACCATCCATCCATAGGAATGATGCACTTTTCTCTATGACCACCTGCTTTTCTTAGTAAGAGAGAGTAGGTGAGGTCCTTCCAGTGGCCAAGTAATTGGCTATATCTGCATACCACGGGGTTTGCTCACTAGTAGTGAACAAATGTTCATCCGAAAAACTAGTCTTCCACTACTTGATGGTCTACTGGTATCAATCTAGATAGAAAATCTGCCACGACGTTATCCTTGCCTGGTTTATCGACTATGGTGATGTCAAATTCCTATAGTAGCAACAACCATCTGATAATTCTTGCACAAATATCCAGCTTGCTCATTAGGTATATGATAGCCGTATGGTCCATATGGACAAAAACCTTATATCTGGTGATATAGTGGCAAAATTTGTTTATAGCATGGACAACTTCTAGAAATTCCTTCTCTGTCACTGTGTAGTTGAGCTTGGTTCCTACCAATTTTTTATTGACATAATAAATGGCAGAAAATTCTTCGCCATATTTTTATTTGAGGACTACTCCAATCGTACCGTTAGATGCATCATAGTAGATATGGAATGGTATGGCCCAATTTGGTCCTCTTAAAACTGGTGTAGATATCAGTTTCTCCTTAAGCAATTGGAATGCTTCTTCACAGTTTTTCCTTGCTTTTGTCGAGCACTCTTTCCAAATTTGTCATTGCCTCCTTGAAGGTTTCCCCATAGATGGTAAAGTCATCCTTGTATACCTCAACCCCATCTCCCATCATTTCTGAGAATATGCTAAGCATCGCCCTTTGAAAGGTGGCAGGTGTATTGCACAGTTTGAAAGGCAATACCTTATAGGAAAACATTCCCCATGGATAGGTGAACGTTGTCTTATCCTAATCTTCTTCTCCTATCTAGATCTGATTGTATCTGTTTAATCCATCTAGAAAGGAGAAGTTCTTCCTCCCTGAGAGTGTGTCCAATACCTGATCAATGAACGGGAGCGAGAAGTGGTCTTTCTTGGTTGCTTTGTTCAATGCTCTGTAGTCCACATAGATTGGCCACTTACCATTATTTTTAGGGACCACCACTAATGGTGATACCCACTCACTATCAGAAATTGGATATATGAATCCAGCAGCCAAGAGTTTGTGCAGTTATTCCTTGACAATGTCTTTCATTGCCGGATTCATTCTTCGCTATGGCTGTCAGCTTGGAGTTGCCTGATCATCTAGATAAATCGATGGGTACGGATATCCGGGCTGATGCCCTGCATATCCGAGTAATCCCATGCAAATGCTTGTTGGTGCCTTACCAGGAGCTCTTCTAATTTTTTCAATTGTGTGGGCATCAACCTACTGTTGACATTTAATGTTCTTCTTGGCCCAACGTGTATCTGTTAGACGTGGTGATCTTGGGCACCAGTCAATGGTGATCTAGGTGCGAAGATGGAGGGTTCTCCATGGAGAAAATCCACAATAGCACCATCTTAGTCCTCTTCTGTTAAATCCTCCAATGTCATCACCAGCTAGATTATGGATAGCTCCGTATTTCCATGCTTGGTGATCATTGGTTCTGCTACTAGAAATACAGACAGTGCTGGAGGTGAAATGGTTAGCATTTTAACATTTCTCCCATTGGAGATGGTCATCAACCCATCTCGGTAGCTGATGTAAGTGTCAGCTGTTGCTAGCCATGGCCTCCCCAAGATGAGCAGGTAACCGCCCAACCTAGTTTTGGATTGCAAAACTAAAAAGTCGACTGGGTATTCCCATGCATTGATCATTACTATCACATATTCCAACATCCCTTTTAGCTATACGGTTGATCGATCAGCTAGCTGTAACACTGTCATGGTGGGCTTCAAGTTCATGAGCTGTAGCCTTTGCATGGTCTTCTGAGGCATTACATTGATGGCTGCTTTGAGATCGACCAACGTGTTGGATAGGGAATGTCCCTCAATTTTTACAATCAACACCAAGCTGCCTGGGTCTACATACTTCGGGTGGCATGTTCTGCCCATCATCAAATCTATCAGTTTACCCATGACGTTGATCGTCTCAGTTTTTTTTCATTCCAGCTTCCTCAGACACATCTCTCTGATTGCCTTGGTATATATGGGAACATCTCGGATTGCTTGAAATAATGGAATTGTCACTGTGGTTCTTCAAGCTTGACAAGATGTCAAATTTTTGCTGTGTTACTTTTCTTTGTTCTTACAGCCGACTAGGAAATGGAGCCTTCACTCTCCCAAGTATTTCTTCCTCTTCTACCAAAAGTTTTTCTTCTACCTCTTCCTCCTCTTCTACCAATGGAGGTGCTCCTACTCCTAGATGCCTACCTGACCTAAGTTGAATATTGTACATAGGATACATCTCACCCTCCACGTTGTATGCTGGCTAGTTCACTATGTTGTTCAAATTTACTGTCGGTTGTGTGGGTAGCTACACAGGTCTCACTATTGGCAACACCAATAAATTTTGTTGGGGGTGAGCAGGTGCTACGTTCTTTGGAGCCTGATTCCACGTAGTACGGCCTCTCCACTACTGCCCAGGATATGGATATGGCATCCATGGCTGCTAGTTTGGGAATGTTGTTGGGGGTGTGTTAGACCAGGGTGATGGCCCCCACCACCCCATGTTAGGTGGTTGAGGTGGTCCTTGGTGCATGTATGTCCCTCCCCCATATGGCAGAATTTTGGTTGGCATATTCCCCGTAGGGGCTGTGGCCAACTCTTCCTATTGCCTATGAAATAGGCATCTATGCTTTCAACCTCCTCCTGATTATTGGGCAGTCGTGGGAACAATCAAGTTTTATGATTTAGCCTACAAACTGTGCATACTCTAACTTTGTTCTTCGGGCATGCATTCTTTGCATGCCTCCCTCTACATTTTGGAAAGAAATAAGCTAATGCTACATCATTATCTTGCTTCTTTTTCTCTAATAGAAATGTATCCATATGTAATGCTAGAGATGCGAGCATTTCGCTCTTTAAATCCTCCAGCATGTTACCTATTTTTGTATTTGTGACTAAAGCTATTGCTTTCATGGTTTTGGAGGTGGCCTTGCCTCACCTTCCTGAGTAGTTTCGACATAATTTTCAGATGTCTTCCATAGCATGCTGGTAGACATCACCTTTGGAGATCATGTTAAGAGCCTCCAGTGATTCATTGGTAAGTCCTCTTAAGAAGATGCTTTTGAGGGACTTATCAAATAGTCTCACATGAGGAGATCATTGAAGATTAAAGTTGAATCTCTCCTAATACTCCTTGAGAGACTCATATTCTTTCTGTGTCATGCTCAGGACCTCCTCCCTGGAGTCTCTTGCTCTCCTAAAATCTTGGTATTGTTCTAAAAAGAGCCTTTTCATTTGGTCCCAAGTGGCAATGTGTTTATCTCCCAAACCAATGAACCATCACAAATCTACATCGTCTAATGTAGAAGGAAAGAGTTTCAGCTTCTGCGTATCAGATTTGTAGTCCACAAACCTGCATAAGAAATCAAACTTAAATAAAAATACGTCAGGGTCCTCAGTCGGGTATCCTCTAAAGCACGAAAGGTGAGCAAGGGATATGTTTTTCATTTTAGCATCTCCTACTCCTTCCTCTATCAGGAAACTAAATCCAGATGAGACCTCATCGTTATTAGCTATTTTTTAGGAAATGTGGTTTCTAATGTAGTGCTTATGGCCTTACGGTCGTTTAAGACTTTCTGAGTCAAAGCTCTAAGGTTGTCTAGTGAGATCGTTCGATATTCTACAACCTTCCACAACAGGGCTTCTTATAAGGGAGTCCTATTAAACAAGGGATTTATGATGATTCATTCTTCCCCACGTTGGGAGGAAGGCACTCACCTTCTGTGAGGAATGCGCTCGCCTTCTGTGAGGAAGGCGCATCTTCTAGTGGTGCCTTACTTATGGGAGGAAGGCACTTTGCCTATCGTGGTGCCTTCCCATCGGTGCCTTCCCGTTGGTTCCTTCCTTATGAGAGGAAGGAGCTTCCTTCCTTTTGGCACCTTCCTAGAGGAGGAAGGTGCTTCTCTTTCCTTGGTGCCTTCTTGGAAGAGGAAGGCACCTATGTTCTCTTGGTGCCTTCCTGGAAGAGGAAGGTGCCTATGTTCTCTTGGTGCCTTCCTGGAAGAGGAAGGTGCCTATGTTCTCTGCATTGACCCCTAAAGAAACAAAGTGCTAGGTCCATCAAAAGACCTCGACTGGTCCAAATATAACTAAACCAACTGCAATTCCACAAAACACACTGAAAACACACAAATTATATAACACACATAATTTCATCAAATATCTATATAATAATTTATAAAAGTATGCAATCCTTATTATACAGCCGCATAATGATCAATAAAATGTGTACAAAATATGAGCATTTCTGGTGCTCATCACATACAACCATGTAATCTCTTTCTTATGTTTCAATTTCAATTTGATTAAGTACTTATTTCATGCATTTCTATTTGGTTTTTTATTCTATCAATCTGTTATTGTGAGAGGCCTGATTAATATAGGACTCTAAGCAATCTAAGATATTTTTTTAGGGTTACGTAGGGTTCAATGATCAACATACCTAAAAGTGGTATGCTTCATAAGCTCGCTCTCTTTTGAGGATCTAAAGAAATACAACTATGATGTTGTAAAGACATTTTATGCTAGGGCCCCTACTTATGGAGTTTGTAGCCCTTCAAGGAAAAATTGTAAAAGGATATCATCTTGATTGTAATAACTTTTATGTATATTAATGATATGTGACATGTTTTTATTTATTTCATTTTGATGATCATGGTTTATTTACCTTTTTTAGATAATATATAGATAACAAATTTTGTGTTTTTTCTATCATTGAAGGTACTACAAATCAAGCATGGAGCCTCCCAAAGCCCCAAAACACATCTTAGGCCTAATTTCAACAACTTCATGATTTACCTCATTTCATTTTACATTGTTGTTGTTCATAGTTTATATGTAATTTCAAATTTTCTATCTTGAAATTAGGTACTATTTGAGTTTAAAAGGATTCTAATTTTTTTCTTGAAAAACACAAGTACAACCTTAAAAATTATCGAATTCTATCCTCCAGATCTGAGATAGGTCCAAAAATACCTGAAAAACCACTTTTGGAAGAAAATGTATGGACAGGTATTTTTTCACCCAAAAAACATATAGATAAGTGCATTTTGAACCAGAAAACATACCCTGGGGTAAGTTTTTAATTTTTACAAGTGTGACAAACTCTGTTAGACCCCATAAGGTATCCAAAAGCTGGAAAACACATGTAGACCGTTACAAATCATGAATTTCACCCGTTTCTATTATGTTTTTGCCTACTTTTAAAAATCAAATAGTAATTTGAATTTTTCTTTACAAAAGACACCTATCTCGTAGGTAATTTCTCAAAATGCACATTAATTTTACAAAATTGCTTTCTTTTGTGTGTTTTAATTTCAAAAGTCACCTAGCACAATAGGTCAACTTTCAAAACATACATTAGTTTTACAAAACTACTTTCTTTTGTGTGTTTTACTTTCAAAAGGCACCTAGCACAATAGTTCAACTTTCAAAACACACATTGGTTTCACAAAACAAATTTCTTTTGAGTTTTTTACCTTCAAAAGTCACCTAGCTCAATAGGTCAACTTCCAGAACATAGTTTTGCTTTACAAAATATTTTTGTTTCATTTGCTTTCTTTTCAAAAAGGAATTTCTTTTGAATAGAATATTTTAAATGTTGTCTTTCTATTTTTCTCTAGCATAGTTTCCTTTCAGCATTTCCATTTCTAAAAAGAAAACAAAAACAACAAAAACAAACACACACGCACACAAGTCATAACATTGGTTTCTGTTGGATTTTATCACTAACCACCAAAAATGAGATCATCAAACTAGGCTTTCATTATAAAGCATTGAATCACCCCCTAGACACCTTAGTACCCCCCAAAAGTGGTTTTCTAAACTTCATCACCAAAATATCCCCTACTCTTGATATTACCTTAAGGTAGGATTAGGCTAGACACCCCTATTCATAGGGCTTACATAATCAGTGAGTGCACAAATATCATTCTTGACTAATCCCTTTCAAGGGTGAAGCAAAAGCATTGGTAGGCTAATAGAAGGTCTTAGACAGTGCCACCTCTTTCATAAGAGGAATTTTATATCCACTTTCTAGTCACCTTGAGCCATCCTCCATCATAGGAAGCCCTTCACCTATTCTTGTATTACCACTCTTTACGTACCTTGGTTATAGTAGGAACGGTACACATTAACATACCCATTTAGACATCATTAAAATGCCTTGTATTTTTAGTGGTCTTTTACATAAAAATACATAAAACACAAAACAAGATCATCAAGCATAACATTCAACATAAATCACACACATCTACTTGTTATTTGCAACTAGTAACACTCATTCAAACACATTGTTACAAAACTATTCAAAACACTCACAAACCTATTAAAAACTTCAAAAAATTGGTCCTAAAGACCTCCAAAATTAATTTGATCACTTTTTGAGCATAAAACACCTATTTTTTATAAAATTTATAGATAATTATGTTTTGATCTAGAAAACTTACGAATAGGGGCATTTTGACCCAAAAAACATATGAAAAGGTACATTTTACACAAAACCACTTTTGTCTACCAAAACAAGGCCTATCACATCTTAGACTACTAAAATTTATTTTTTTACTGATAGAGTTTGTGTAGGTTCTAATTTTTGCTTTATATGGTCCACACACAAAGCAAATCACATGTTCAAGAGTGCACAATACTTAAACATGCATGATTGAATCCATTGTTTGAACATAAAGGTGAAACATCATTCTCCTCCCTTCAACAATTATTTGCACCATCCTAGAAAGAGCAATTTAGTTTACCACAAACTTCATTGTCTCTTGTAAATATTCCTCAAAATCATATCATCTTCCATCAGGATCCCCTCCAAACTAAATCACCAGTTTTATACCAA
Organism: Wollemia nobilis; assembly: GCA_028583015.1. NCBI lineage: Eukaryota > Viridiplantae > Streptophyta > Pinopsida > Araucariales > Araucariaceae > Wollemia > Wollemia nobilis. The sequence goes on from JAQPPZ010000040.1 coordinate 1,908,114, forward strand.
ATCAATATTCCAAGTTTTGGTATTAATTTACCATCACAATCCACCTACATCACATTCTCTATTGTCTATTAGATTAAAATATATTTGGTACTACACCCATATACTCCACCTTCCTCTTATCTAGTCCACCTTTGATTGAGTTGTTAGAAGCTTCCTCTTTTGGTAATCCAACTTTCATTCCCCCATATACTAACCTTCTATCTTAAAAAAATATGATATTTGCATATACTCCCATGCAACCCAACATCACCCCCCTCATCCTCAATCACAAAATCAACTCAACACATTCACTTATCTCACCTCTAATCATTCCTTTATACATCAACAACCTCCTTCTCAACATGTTATAACTAGATTCTTCATCGCTCCACCTTCTTAGACATCCACTCATCCTACCATGTCATATCTTGGACCGCCTACCTTCTCTTTTATCAAAAACTCATCAAGGTATGATAAAATACCCCAACAACAATAAACACCCAATCAAGGGCCTAATAAATAAGGTTATGCTCAAATACCCCTACAACAAGTACCCAATGTTGGCAACACATGTGCAATTTCCTATAACTCTTCTCCCCATTTGACAATAATACCAAAGGGCTACTGTAGACTTCCCCTGAGTCCATGCACAACATTCTCAGGCACAATTTATTACACTTAGCAAAAATCATGAACATGAGCAAAAAGATAATCAAATACTTAAATTCTCCCCCTAAGAATGTTATCCCTGTAGCTAGTCAATTCTGGGGAAGTGTGACCACTCCCAATTTATTGCGAAGGTACTCAAAAAAATCCTTGGGCAATGGTTTTGTGAAGATATCTGCTACTTGCTCTATAGTTGGAACAAAATCCAACTTAACCTCACCTTATGCAACTTTCTCCTTCAAAAAGTGATATTTGATAGCAATGTGTTTTGTGCATGAATGCATAACCGGATTCTTGGAGATGTTAATGGCATTGGTGTTATCACACTTAACTGATATTGGCTCACTGAAGCTAATACCAAGATCTTTTAGGGTTTGTTTCATCCACAATACCTGCATACATGTTGTCGCTACAATATATTCTGCCTCTGTTGTCGATAAAGAAATTGACTCTTGTTTCTTACTGTGCCACACGACCAATCTATCTCCAATATAGAATGCACCTCCACTGGTACTCTTTCTGTCATCTACACATCCTACCCAATATGCATCTAAATATGAAATAAGGGTGAAGTCTTTACCTTTCGGATACCATAACCCATACTCCATAGTACCCTTGAGGTACCGAAGAATCCTCTTCATTGCTATCACATGAGTCTCCTTGGGATTAGCCTGAAATCATGCTACCATGCATATTGCCTACAAAATATCTGGTCTGGTAGCTGTCAGGTACAGTATCATAGATCTGTACATGGTTTGATCAACAGGTGGATATTTTTCATCCTTGCTCAACTTGCAACCTGTCATCATGGGAGTGCTAACTGGCTTACAATCCTCCATTGTGAAATTTTTTAACATCTCTTTCACATATTTAACTTGAGAAATAAATATGCCCTTCTTATTTTGATTAACTTGCAACCCGAGGAAATACGAAAGTTCACCAATCATTGACATTTCAAATTCTTTCTACATCTTATTTGCTAAATATTTACACGACTCATATTTACTGCTGCCAAATATGATATCATCTACGTATACAACAAGAACAATAAGATGCCCATTTTCTGTTTTGACATACAAATTACTATCCACCATACCTTTCTTAAACCTTTGTTGAGTGAGATAGTTGTCTAGCGTTGCATACCATGCTCGGGGTGCCTGTTTTAAGCCATATAATGCTTTCTTCAGCTTGCAAACCAAGTTGGGATCATCATCAAGTTGGAAACCATCTGGTTGCTCAATATAAACCTCTTCTTCAATTTTTCCATTCAAAAATGCTAATTTCACATCCATTTGATAAACTTTGAAATTCTTGTAGACTGCTAAAGCCAGAAACATTCTAATTGCCTCTAGTCTAGCTACTGGTGCAAAAGTTTCCTCAAAGTCAATGCCTTCAACTTGTGCATAACCCTTACATACCAATCTTGCTTTATTTTTGACTACCTGTCCGTCTTCATTCAATTTGTTTCGAAAAATCCATTTAGTCCCGATTATATTTTTATTTGCAGGTCTAGGCACTAACTCCCAAGTTTCATTTTTCTTGATCTGATCTAAATCTTCATTTATTGCCTTCATCCAACTTTCATATTTTCTTGCATCAGCAACATTTTTGGGCTCAATGCTGGATAATAGAGAGTAATTACTATTCTTCTTTTCTGAACACCAACTTTGGGGTCTCCAATTATTTGCTCTCTAGGATGATTTTTTTGCCAGCTGCCTGTTTTGAATTTTTTATTTTCTTCTACTTCTGAATCACAACATAAATCATCTGAGTCAATTTTTTGTATCTTTTTCAATTCATTTTACTCATATCCTTCAATAACCTCTTCATAAATTGGGTAGTTCTTTTCATAGCTAATTACTCGTTCTCTACCTTCATCAAATTTAACATCGACACTGTCCACAATTTTCTTTAGCCTATTTTTGTAGCATTTGTAAGTTTTGCTTTTTGATGAATAACCAAAAAAAATACCTTTATCCGCTCTATCTTCAAACTTACCAATATTATCTTCAGTTCTTTTGATGTAGCACTTGCTACCAAAAACTTTGAGGTATTTTGTTGTTTCCCTTTTACCGAACCACAACTCATAAGGAGTTTTGCTTTCATGTGTTCTCAGCATGTACCTATTTTGGATATACACCACAGTATGGACTGCTTCTTTCCAAAATCTATCTGCTACTCTGCTTTTAGCCAACATAGTTCATGCCATTTCCTGCACTGTCCTGTTCTTTCTTTCTACCACTCCATTCTACTAAGGAGTCCTGGCTACTGAAAATTATCTCCTAATACCATATTTTTTATAGTACTCTATAAAATCCTCTGAAATGAATTCTCCTCCTCTATCTGATCTTAAACATTTGATCATCTTTCCTATTTCATTCTCAACATGGTTTTTGAAAGTCTTGAACATTTTAAAAGCTTCTGATTTATGCTTCAAGAAAAATATCAATGTCATTCTGGAATAGCCATCAATGCACAACATAAAATATTTTTCACCATTTATGCTTTATGTTCTCATGGGTCCACATAAATTAGTGTGTATTAGTTCCAAAGGTTTGCTTGTGTAGTAATCTTTTGTTTTGAATGTGACTCTAGTTTGCTTCCCCTTTTGGCATGAAGCACAAATGTTGTTTGTAGGTTTGCTGATGGTGGGAATATCTCTCACTGCCATTTTTGAGTTGATTTTTACTATATTATCAAAACTGATATGACCGAGTCTCTTGTGCCACAACCAATTTTCTTCTTCCTGTCCAATAAAATAAGCTCCTTCTGAAGTCTCTGAGAGCATGTATAGGTTGCCAGATGTCCTTAATCCAGTTGCTATCAATTTTCCACTGTTTGTTTTTTTGACTTCATAACCCTGCTTCATAAAAACTACTTCATGACCTTTATCACAAATCTGACTTACACTCAACAAGTTATGTTTCAAACCATCCACAAACAAGACTTCTTCTGACTTAATTTTTCTATCACTAATTTTAACTGAACCTTTGCCAACTATATTAGCTCCATCATTATTTCCAAACTTTACTGAACCACCTTCATATTTCTGTAACTTCTCAAATTTATGTTTGTCACCTCTCATATGACTGGAGCATCCACTATCAAGTATCCAAGGTACATATTTATTCTGTGATTTAAATGTTGTTTATATGATTAAGGATTCCTTTTCTTCCTTAAGTAGCTCTTTTTCTTTCCACTCCATTTTGATAGTAGTTTTGGGTTCTTGTTTTTCCTTTCCCTTATCAATAGCTTGTGCATGTTTTTCATGAAGTTTTCTATTTTGTCTCATCCTATTTGGTTGAAATTTTCTTCCCTAAAACTGATTTGATGCAAATGTACTTCTATAGTTTCTTGCAATGTGCCCAAAATTATGACAGTTATAACATTCTACTGTATAATTCATCAGAGGAGAAAAAGCATTTCTACCTATGAAATTCCTTGGTCTTACATTATATTTGCAGTCTGAGATTTTATGTCCATAGCCATTGCATTTAAAATAGAAACCAAAAAAGGGATAATTGAACTTGGGTGATGGTCTTTGCCATGTTGTCATAGGAGCCATAGGTCTTCTTCTTCTTTGATGTGTGACATTGGTGAATCCATCATTGTCAATTCTCCTTTTGTGCCTGGCATTATTGCTTTCTTTTACATGAGATGTTTTTCCTTGATCAACCTGTTTCTTATCTTCATTCTTTATGGATTCTACATTTCTGGCCTTTGATCCATTTGATTGATTCTCCTTTGACGAAACCCAGACCAAATTTGATGCCTGCAGGCCTTTGATAATTTATAATATTATCCAGCTTCATAGAGCTTTCTTTGCATTTGTGATAGCAACTAATTTTGTGATTCATCTCTTCTATCTATGTCCGTAAACCAACATTCTCTTCTTCTAGTTTGCAACAATAATCTATTTTCATGGTAATTTGTACTTTGAGATCTTTAGATATTTTTTTGTATTCTTCTGTCTGTACTTTTAGAATGGTTATGATTTCGTTTGCATCCTCAAGCCTTTTTGAAATTTTCTTATTCTTTTTCCTCTCTATTTTCCACTCTTCAAGTGTAGAGATCAACTCACCTTCTAGATCTACTTTAGCCTCAGGTTTTTCACCACATACTTCAGAGTTCACTCCTTCATTTTTTGATTTTACTTCTTCAAATGCCATGAAAAGAGCTTCACCTGTCATTGTGTTACTTCCAAGATCACCCTAGCCGGTTAAGCTTGTATAGAAACTTAGCTCTGATACCAATTGTTAGTATTACAATGACACTGAGAGGGGGGGTGAATCAATGTAGCTCTATAAACTTAAATTTATAGCTCTTAATATCGTAGAAATTAAAACTTATTACTAGATACAACAAGTATAACAAAATAGCATCACACAACACAAGATTTAACGAGGTTCACCAAAGTGGCTACTCCTCAAAAATTGATTGCTTAGACTACCATCCAAATCCAACCTTTGCAAAACACCAACTTTACAATCAATTTACCAGCACCAATTGGAAGGAGCACCAACCCCTGATTTATCTGCACCAATAGAAAGGAGCACCAACCCATGATTTACCAACACCAACTGGAAGGAGCACCAACCCCTTATTTATCTGCACCAACAGAAAGGAGCACCAACCCCTGATGCCAAGCTATAACCTGGACTTCAATTTGAATCTATAAGTTTGATAGTAAGATACCTTTGCTTTTGCAAGACCCTAATTGGTCTTCTTCACCTTTGTGTTCTCTGTGCACTTTGCTCTCTCTATGAAATCACTTCACACACTTTGCTTCATTACAGTTAAACTTCATGATCGTCTTCTCCCTTTTGTGCACTCTACTATCTTTGTGAATTTTGCACTTAGCAGGATTCGACATGACTTGCTCTCTGCACACAACGACCGTATTTTATGCACATTCGACAATCTACATAATTCTCCAAACAACCCTCCTTTTATAACAATATTTTTATGATGAAAATCCTAATATTAGTCGACTGTAAATCCTAATATTAATCGGCTTTCATAACAACTATAAACCCTAATTTTATTTGGTTGTCATCGGTCTTCATTGGCTTCAACTCAAGTAGATGTTTGGTTTATCCATCGCTTGATTATTTCATTCTGGACAGACCCTGTAACCGCCATACTGACTTTTGATCACTCTTCATATTTTAGCAGTATGAAATCACTCTATAACTGCCCCTGTAAATGTCGTAGTGATGTCGGTCCACTATCATACTTCTCATTTTAGTCGGGTTCTCCTTCTTGACTTGTGCATTTATGACCTATCATGAAATCATAACATTTCTGCCTCTGTAGCTTCTTTTGTTGTTGTTGCCATGAAAATACAACATGTCATGATATCGTGACACTTTTGCCTTCGTACGCTTTCTCTATTCTTTTATCATGATATCATGAAATTTTTACTTTCGTAGACTTCATCTTTTCTTTTGTCATGATATCACGACATTTTTGCCTCCGTATACTTCATCTTTGCTTTTGTCGTGATATCGCGACACTTCTGCTTCCATAGACTTCGACTTTGCTTTTGTCGCGATATCGTGACACTTCAATCTTCAACTTAGCTTTTGTCACAAAATCGTGACACTTCTGCCTTCAAAGTCTTATTCTCTAATTTTGTCATGAAATCGTGACACTTATGCTTCTCTTCTTCTCTACTTCGAAAGCAAAAGTGTCATGAAATTGTGAAACTTTTGCTTTCGAAGTCTTGCTTTCTGCTTTTGTCATAAAATCATGACAATTCTGCTTTCATACGCTTCCTCTCTTTCTTTTGTCACAAAAATGTGACATGTCGCGATATCACAACACTTTTCAAACTTACTTTCTCTCTCCTATTTTAGTCATGAAAATGCGACATGTCACGAAATCATGACACTTTTCTTACTTGTTCTCTTTCTTCAAACTTGTCACGAAATCGTGACAGTTCTGCTTTCGTACGCTTCCTCTCTTTCTTTTTTTGTGAAAATGTGACATGTTGCGATATCGTGACACTTTTCAAACTTACTTTCTCTCTCCTATTTTAGTCGCAAAAATGTGACATGTCACGAAATCGCGACACTTTTCTTACTTGTTCTCTTTCTTCGAACTTGTCGTGAAATCGTGACACTTTTTCCTACTTTCTCTTTCTCTTCCAACATGTCACAAAATCACGACAATTTTTCCACTTGCCTTTTTCTCTTCCAACATGTCACGAAATCGTGATAGTTTTTCCTACTTTTTCTCTCTCTTCCAACATGTCATGAAATCATGACAGTTTTTCCTACTTTTTCTCTCTCTTCCAACATGTCATGAAATCGTGACAGTTTTTCTTGCTTTTTCTCTCTCTTCCAACATGTCGTGAAATCGTGACAGTTTTTCCTACTTTTTCTCTCTCTTCCAACATGTCACGAAATCGTGATAGTTTTTCCTGCTTTTCTCTCTCTTCCAACATGTCACGAAATCGTGACAATTTTTCTTGCCTATTGTATATGTCGCGATATCGCGACACTTTTCTTACTTATCTATTTCTTTGATATTTTGCATATGGGACACTTTGGTCTTCTTGGAAAATCACTGTGCATACTCTGAATAACATTTGAACTCCTGTATTCTACATCTGAATAGCTTTTGAACTTCCTATCCACTTGCATCAATAGATCTATCTGACTGTGTTGACAATAATGACAATACTGTTGCTGCACCTTGCTCAACACCCAATCATGGGCCTAATCAACAAGGGTATGTTCAAATACCCCTACAACAACAAGTGCCAAATTATGGGCCTAATAAAAAATGGTATGCTCAAATAACCCTATAAAAACAAGTGCTCAATCAAGGCCTTAATCAAGAAGGGTCTGCTAAAATACCCCTACAACAACAAGTGCCCAATCAGAGGCCTAATCAACAAGGGTATGCTCAAATACCCGAATAGCAATAACAACAAGTGTGTAATCAGGGGACTAATCAACAAGGGTATGCTCAAATACCCTTACAATAATAATTACCTAATCAAGGGTCTAATCAACAAGGGTATGCTCAAATATCCTTGCAACAACAAGTTCTCAATTTGGAGCCTAATCAACAATGGTATGCTCAAATACCCAAGAAAAAAAAAGTGCCCAATCAGGGGCCCAATCAATAAGGGTATGCTCAAATACCCCAACAATAATAAGTTCCCAATTAGAGTTCCAATAAAAAATGGTACACTCAAATACCCTAGTAACAACAAGTTCCCAATAAGGGACTTAGTCAACAAGGGTATACTCAAATACCCTAGAAACAAAAAGTACCTAATAAATGACCCAATCCATAAGGGTATGCTCAATTACCCTAGCAAAAACGAGTGCCCAATCAATGGACTAGTCAACAAAGGTATGCTCAAATACCCTAGTAACAATAAGTACCAAATGAGGGGCCCAAACAACAAGGGTATCTTAAATACCCCAGCAATAACAAGTGCCCATTTAGGGTCCTAATAAAAAAGGGTATGCACAAATACCCCAACAACAACAAGAGCACACTCAAACACCTATCCAACAAGGGTATACACAAATACCCCAATAATCCCAAACACAAAATTAGGTGTTTCTCCAACAAAGTTACACATAAGTGCCACACCAACAACAAATGCACACCATGCAAGTATAGGTGCAAGGATTACCACACAAATAGGTGTACACATAAACACCTACCCAAAAAGTAGTTTTTCAAGGGCTACCTCAACAAGGATCTATCCAATTACCCCTTCAATATATCTCTAATCAAACATAATTTCCTCACATGGATAATGAAAAATTGTTGATAATTATTGGTATACCCAAAAACCTCCTCAGCATACACAAGTTTATATACCCCTACAAACGTAATATTATGAAGGGCTTGATCCAATCTATCAACAAGAAATAGTTCCTATGGTCAAACAAGTCCAACATCAAAATGTGAGCACATGGGTGAATCAAAACCTAACCACTCATAATCCAACTCCACCTTCCAACTACCACTCTCTCAACCATCAATACCCTGAGCACTTTTTTATAGACATCCTGGTTGGTTCCAACTCAACAACACCAATCTTACCACATGCCATTCAGATTATGCTAGACTAGATCAAACAATTACAAACACACTCTAAAAACTATGGATCAAACAATTGTAAAAAAACTTAGGCTAAATGATAATGGTGGTTTTCCTATTGGCCTACATAGACTAGATATATTGTAACTTTGATACCACTGTTAGCTTTTTATGAATGAGCATTGGGAGATAATAATCACAAGATTTAGAATAATATGAAAGAAAGTAAATTTGCTAGATGACTAAAATATACTGTAAATAGAAATCATATAAAATATTACAATGTAGCTATGGAGGAAATGAACACTCCATTAATAAAGCTACTGAACTACATTTCACCCATCACCAATGGATGGTGAAGTACACAAAACTATACTATCCCCTAAGCTACACTATTTGACTATGTTCCTCGAATCTATCTATATGTATCTATCTAACATTAAGGTCTTTCTTATATAGGAACACAAGTTCCTTGGGCAAAACTCTACCTAGCTATGCAAGGGACAACTTGCGCATATACAACTTGCACATTGACACTTGTACATTTATTATATTGCATGAAGTAACTAGATAACTTGCACATAAAGTAATATAAGTATGTACCTTGGAAGATACATTTACATAACCCAAATGATAGAATAGACTCTATTTCCAACACCCCCGTGTATTACATTATTTGGGTATTGAATACTTTGTCTTCAATATGGATCTTCTTCATCATATTCAGTTTTATCTTCGTACTCTTTCTCTGCATTCTTTATATTCAAGTTCAAAAAGTAATTTATGTCTTCATATGATGCAGAGTATGTTGTAGTTGGAGCTTTTTCTTTCAATTTAATGATCTTTGGCATCTTCAGATTCATCTTCTATCCAACCACATTTATAGTTCTCCTTACAAGTATCTTCATTTGATTCTGATTGTTGATGAATGAGTAGGGTATGGTGTAATTTTCCTCTCATATTTTTGTTTTTTATCCTTTTGTACTTACCTTTTTGGTATACCAGTTCTTCATTTTCTTCAACTTGTTCTTCTGCAAATTTGTTAGAACCATTTTGAAACACCATAATATCTTGGGAGATTTGCATTGAGTCTAGGATGTATGTATTTTCATGGATTACACCTATTGATTATTACATCTTGATTCATAATGAGACATGTATTGATCCCATCCATATATCTAAAGTTAATAATATATTTGTTTTCTACTAGATTTCTTATTGATATGAGATTGAATGTCAATCCAAGAACATAGAATATTTTTTTTAGTAGAAGATTTAGAAATTATTTACTGGGTGTTACACATCCATATCCATGTATAGGATAAGTTTGGTTGTCTATAATTCTTAATATGTAACCTTTAGTAACTTCAAGATAATCAAACCATTGTATATTTCCTATCATATAATGACTGGCTCCCGAGTCAATAAACCACATGTGATCATGTTTTATGAACTGGTTCTTGTTGAAGCAGGTTTTACATTCACTGTATGACATTCGTTTACCCATTTAAAGAAGTTGAACTTGAAGAATTGAGATATAATTGTAGTCTATCTTATAGCTCCTTATATATTATACCTTATTGAAGTATATAAGATTGGTTTGATAAAACCTTCATACATTCTTAGGTTTGTAGGCTACCTTATGTCTCCCAAGTGATGAGAATATGAACACTTAATTTTAGGTTTTGAAGAAAGCTTATATCTTTCCAACTTGATAATATTAGATGAATATTATTTTTATCAAGTTTTGTAGAATACCTTATGACTCCCTAATTATTTGGAGTATGATATAGTATTTTTGTAAAAGTATAGTTCAATTCTGGTTGATTTTGTACAAATTTTATAAATATCAAAAATAAAATTCTTAACACCTTATTACTCCTAATTGAACTACGTAATTTTCAATGTTTGAAGAGTTTTTTTTTTTTAAGCAAAAAACCCCTTGCAGGGCCGCCTTGGTCTAAGAGACCATGAACAGGGGGTTCTACATCGTCAAAGTCACCCGGGAGTCGCACCCGACCCTGCCCGCACCAACATTATCAATTGGATTTTGGATACCCAATTTAGCTTTTTGGTATGGTGGAGATTTGAACCTGGGACCTCCCTTGGAGGATTTCCCTCTCGTCTCCAACTCACCTACAATACATGGGTTAAACTAATTTATAGTGGAAAACACCCCTTTCGAGGTGCCACTTTCAACAGGTTGGGCATAGGAGGAATGGAGCCTTGTCGGCCTCTACCAGCACATAGGACATTCCTAACTATACCATATATCTACAGGATGGAGACAAAGGGAATGGAACCTAGGTCGGCCTCTACCAGCACCCGGGGCATTTATCACTGCACCACAACAAGCAGATATGTTTGAAGAGTTTTTAACGTTGGAATTATTTTGTCCCTTTTTAGAATATTTGAGACAAGAAAAATATAACTATCCAACCTTAGTGAAAATCCTAATAACCTATTTTATATGCCTTGTATTATTTCTAATTTCCAATAAATTAAATTTGATGTAGTAACCCTTGTGGCTTCCAAGTTTGGAAAATTAGAAAAATAATAATATTTGCAAAATATTAAATAATTTAATCCAAGTAGAATTCCTTATTTCTCCTAGGTTAAATTGTAAATATTAATTCAATGAGATAAGTTATCCCTTATAGCTTTTGATTTCAAAATCTAAGTTTTAACCTTAGTTTACAACCCTTATATCTCCAAATATGAAAGTAAAAATAAAATGGGAGTAAACCTTACCTTTTGGATACTAAATCTCCTAATTGTTCGACGCTTTCTATGGCTGGATATAAAAATAATATTAGTGTCAAATTTGGTGCTAGAATCAATGAGGATACATTGGAGTTGCTTGTCTTAGGTGCTATAAAAATAATAAGGTTTGAGCTTCAATACTAGGAGCATTTAATGCTCTTTATTCCTTCCTTCCATGATGTGCTTTAGACATCTTTGATCATACTTCTCTCCCTATTTAAATTTGGACTTTAGATGCATTTATGGACGAGTAATCATGGGCTTTGTAACATGTGTCACACCAGTTACAAGTGAGCATTCCTTTCCTTTTGTAACATTCCAAATTCTTGTTCAATGCTCTTTGATCAATCTATAATGTATGGGTACTTGTGTGAATCTTGTGGAGGATACCAAGTGTCACCACTTCACTGTAACTCCTGCATGAGTTTTCTTGAGTGTTGAGAGAGGAATTATGTCTTTTATGCCAAGTGGTGTTCAAACTCTCTATATGAAGTTCTTCCCTGTAATGTCTTTGAATATGGATATTATAACTCCTCAAAACCTTTTCTATACCATTCCTTTGCTTTGATTCATTGCTTGGGTAGCAAGCAAGCTATTCTTATGCAGGTGGATTGTCGATGTGCTATGGAGCTTTAAACGCTGATTTGGAGCTTCCTTTGGTGGATGATATTCTCCAAGTTAAATACCTTGAATGTAACACCTTTGATCCTTCTTTTTTATACCTCCAATCGTGTTGATTCCTTTGTAGATTTTTTATTTATTTTAGTAGTAGATGGTACTCTTTTATCTACATAAATATAGCTTGATGATAGCATGATATGAGCTTTGATTCTATAGGTTTGTACATCCAAGATGAGCTCTTTGAGTGGCTCCTTTTTCTTGGGAAGAGGAGTGCTAAAGTTTGGCATTCCTTGGCTAATTTACCCTATATTTAATGTGCCCTTTTGAGGCACTTTCAAATATTCTATTTTACTGTAAAAACCATGTTAGAGTAGTGCAATAAAATGTATTATAAATTGTACATACGACTTCTTTTAATGTGCCTTATTTTGCATTCAATTTCCAAATCTGAAATTCTGGTTTCGTGGCAATTTTTTCTTACAATACAAGGGTTTTGAGGTTTTATTTTATGAGTAGACACACCTTTCCATTTTTTCTTGGATACTTTAATAACAAATACAAGCTTAGATAACAGTAGATAGAAGCTTTTCAATTGATACAATTTTTCTGCACTTTCTTTCCTAACATCTAACCTTGTAATGCTTTAGATTTGAGACTCACCATGTCTCAATATTTGAAGCTTCTATTTATGTTTTTGGTTAGTTAAGTTCTTATCAAGATTTTAGAGGATTCTAACCTTATTGGTGACTTCACTTGGCCACTATGTGTTGCAGATTTATGGTGCTTCAATAGTGTCTTTAGACACTTGATACATATCAGATTTTGTACCTTTTAAAAACACAAATCTATTTTCTTTTGAGATTAGTACAATAGTGCAAAATAAATCTAATATACTTTCTTTTTAATACACTAAAAATATTCACCTTATCACTCCAATAAACTCTCAAGATAATGCACTTAATAAAATCTACTACAACTAATCAAGAATAATCTAAAATGAACCTTCAATAATTATTTATCAACTTCACTACAATTTAGTATTGTAGGACTTAGTCTTCTTTTTATTTTTCCAAAGTAGATGATAGGTAGTTGATAGAAGCAATTCTGAAATCTAATCAACTCCTAAAAAATGTGCAAATAAATCCTTAAAAATAACCTTTTTCCTTTTGCACTTTAGAATATTGTAATCTATTTTTCTTCTTGCAAATTTAATCCAAATTTATGTTCTCTAATAAATTTGAGAAGTAATCCAATTAATGAATCTAATTGCACCAAAAGGTGCTTATAT